>OY796656.1:10467820-11079772 GCA_963680705.1 Rhagium mordax
AAATATTGTGATTGTTATATTGAAAAGACAGAGAAATTCTTACTTTTAGCCTCAACATTAGAAAATAAATAGTTATTTAAAAAGGAATTACGATTTTCTGGTATACATGATTCTTAAAATTAGAGAATCGGGTACCTTGTAAAATATGTACATAAACGAATTGTCATATTTTTAGATGCAATTGAATTTACATTCACAATAATTGTTAAAAAACATGATTTTATTGTTGTTGAAAGCAAAACAGGTTGAATGCCAGTGGTGTGAGGGAATGATATAATTGTTTTGCATAATTTTCTTTATTTGTTATTAAGGATATATTAGGAGAAATTTTAAAGATCGTCTGAATTATGGCTCCAAAACGTACATGTGAAAGTGAATTTAAAGTAAATTAGCATATAAATGATTTGTATATATTATATATTTATATTTTCAAATAATAAACAGCTAGATAAAATTATATCTTTATTTTATTTAAAAATTTAAATTTTGTGGCTGTGGTTTCATATATTATTATGATTATGTACAACTTTTATTTCGAAACAACCTCTGCAAGTATATTTCAATTTAAAAAATAAGGGTACTTTATTCTTAAACAAATTTTGCTTTGCACCTCTGATAAGAAGTTGTGAAATTTCCTCTGAAATTTTTTAATTTTAAATAAATAATATAAAGCAAATATTTATAAAATAAAATGGAAACAAATAAAGTTAAAAAGTGATTATTATTCATAATAATGTTTATTGGTTATCAATTTTTAATATACAAAACCACTTTAGCTTTCGGTTTACACAATATCAGCGTCTATTCTGTATATCACTATTTTAAAAACAATAAACAATAATGTCTAAGCTGAAAACCAAAAATATCGTAAGCATAAACGTTATTCAGGAACAATTTTAATCCACGCTTCCTCCTCTTCACCATTTTCATTCGGAATGCGAACTTTCACAAGTTGCACTGGCCCTTCAGGAGTGTCTATTATCTGTGTTTCTCCATGAGACAGCGCATCACTAGTAATAATTTCTTCATAATCTTCATCAACTTGACCTGTAACTACCTGCTCGATTTCGTCTATTATCTCGCCATCATTCTCGTCATCTGAACCTGCTTCAGCGAAACTAATTTGCTGGCCATCAATGATAATGTGCTCCGTACCATCATGATCTTGAATATACAGCTTTGAATCTGCTGCAGCAGCTGTAGCGGCATCTACGATTTCCATTTCTCCGGCAGAATTCACTGTTACTAATTGGTCGTCGTCAGTAGTGAGTCGAGGTTGATTCACTACAATCGTGTCGTTGAGATGTCCTTGTGCTTGCATGTGCTGATATAAAAGCGGTTTCCTCATGAATCCAGCTCCACACACTAAACACTCGTATGGTTTTTTGTCAGAATGCACAAATCTATGAGCATTTCGATTGTCTCTACTGTTGAAAGCTTTTCCACACACCTCGCATAAGAAAGGTTTTTCGCCTGTATGTATCCTGCGATGCTTCTTAAAGTGCTCTGGATATACAAAAGTAGCTTCACAAACGTCGCATTTGAAAGGTCTTTCACCAGTATGAGCAGCTTTCACATGGTAATCCAGCAAACGTCTCCTTTTGAAGCCCTTGCCGCAATCGGCACACTGGTATCGTTTATCATCATAATGTGTTGCACGCTTGTGAGACTGCAGATTAGATCTTTGGCTAAACGTTGCACCGCAAAATTCACACTGGTAAGGTCTTTCTCCAGTATGTGTTCTTTCATGATCTCGTATTTCAGCTTTTCTAGCAAATGCTTTTCCACAGAGTCCACAAACAAACGGTTTATACCCTGTATGTACAATTGAATGTACTTCCAAGTTATGGGCAGAGCCGAACTGTTTTCCACATAAGTGACATGCGAATTCTTTCATTCCCGAATGAGTACGTTCATGCTGAGTTAAATTTTGTTGACTCAAAAATGACTTGGGGCACTGGACGCAGCGGAAAGGCCTTGGGCGTACTTCGTGAGTCTTCTCATGGGCTTTGAACGTGTATTTGCTGGCGAAATCTTTATCGCATATGCTACACACATAAGGTCGCACTCCTAAGTGTGTATTAACATGCTCGTCAAGTAAATTCTTACTGCTATATTTCTTACCGCATGTCTCACACTCCCATGCTTTGTTCTGCGGATAGTGCATGCGTCTATGGATACGGAACAGCCGTAAATTGCTGAATATACGGTTACATATTTCACATTGGAAATCTCCATCTTCTGCGGCAACATGTTCATCTAAATGGGCAGAAAGTTGGTTACGTTTACGGAAATCTTGCCCACATACATCGCAAATGTATATTCGAGAACCATGGCCCTGTTTCATATGTATAGTGATAGCCTTGGCTTCACCTGCAACTGTTTCATCCCCTTGGCATAGAAGGCACGTGTATAAATTTCCCTCTCTTGACACTATAGGCAGAGAAAAGAATTCCTCAACTCTTTTGTCATCTTGTTGTTGGATGACATTGTTCGTGCCTACAGGAGTTTTCTTTTTAAGAATGTTTGGTTTCTCCATTCCCACTGGGCCATTACTTGCAGACTCCTCAGTACCAGGTTCCACTTTCACTTTTACATTTTCTAAAAAAAAGTTTAAATTTTTATATATTTCAAACTTGTTTTAACATTAAGAATAAAATAATAAGCAATTTAAAGTTGTGTATTCAAAAACAGCAGATGATGGGCAAAGGGAAAACATCATTTTTAGGTTTTTCCCAAAACGGGTGACTGAATTTTTTTTTAAAATCAACAGAATTATAAATTACTTTTTTGCACTAATCAATACATCTAAACAAATATATTTTCAAGTAAATCGAAAAAAATTGGAGTACTGTTAGTGAAATATACAATGAAACCATTGATTAAATAATAATAGTGAGGAGCAACTGTTAAGGTTTCGAGATTTTGTGCTGTATTTTTTTGCCAATAACTACAGAATTATCTACCATGTTTAGGGCTATACATCCGAATTATAAAGGAATTTATAGTAGCGCTAAAAATTAATGACAGTTCTGAAGCTATTGGCAAAAAGATACACTACTAAAATCTCGAAACCTTGACAGTTGCACCTCTTTATATTATTTCTTCACTCAATGAATGAAACAATGTCAGTTTAATATTATCGACAGCAAACTCTGTTTTATAATTTGAATTTTCATAAATTCAACTAAAAAAGTTAAACAAAATGAGAACGTTAATTTCACCGCAAAATTAGTGCCCCTTTCATAATTTTGGGGCATAAAGTCATAAATATTGCAGATTAAATAAAAATTGTATATTTATTTAACTTGCTGGAGTGTGTAACTAGCGCCCTCTAGGAAGGAACTTAAACTATTAACAAATTCTTCCCATTATCAAGAACCTAATTGTGCCACGTTTGAATCTAATATGCTCAATCTCTGTCAAATTATTGCTATTTAAAAAAAAATCACTTTAAACACTCTGTATCTTTCTAATGAGTAACATTTTGCTAAAGCATATTTGGCTCAAACGGTCGACTATTTTGATGTCTAGCATCTCCAGTTGCTTCTTGGCCCATTAGTTTTGTGATACCCTGTGTATATACATTGCAATGTAAATGTTAGATACATACCAACATTATTTATTTCAGAAACAGTCGCAGCATGAAGGAGGTCAGCAGAAGCTGAAGGTGGTTCGTAGTCGGAATCCGAAGAGTGATCGACAGCTCCCGAGTCGATAATATCTCCTCCATCTGTTGAAAATGTGTGAAACGCTTCATTTGCATTGTCAATATCCATACCGGTATTTTCTTTTTCTTCAATATCATCATTTATGCCACCATGCATTTTAACCAGCTCCATTTCGATATCCTCTATGGTTTGTAGAGAATTTTTCTCTGTTGATACCTATGATTATAAATAGATTAACAAGTAAATAATGTAATTTTTTCGTTAATTTACCTGTGCAGAATCGTCATCCGATGAAGGTATGTCTAGGATTTTCTTTGGCACTTCGTTTTCTTTATTAGATTCTTCCAACGACTTGTCAGCACTTTCCTTATTTTCCTGTATTTCAAAGTCGTCCTCAATTTCCGTTTTCTCAACACAACTCTTGTGGTTCTCGAGAATTTCATTTTTTATTTCGGTAACTCTATTTTGTAAATCTCCTAGCTCGTCAACCAGTTTGTAGCATTTTTTACAAAGAACTTGGAGCCGTTCGGGATCTTCCTTTATTTCTTTATTTAGTATAGTTGAAAGCAAAGAAGCTATATGTTGTTCTTGGCTTATGTCATCCTGTAACAACCTTTCTTAAATAAAGTGGAAAAAAATTAATTTTCTAACTTACCTCCTTATTGAAAATTTGCACGGTATTTCTAGGAGACAGGCAACTTCCATTGCAAACTATACAGACACTACCGCCGGTAGACATTCTATAAACAAATATTTTTGTAAATCACTTTTCACATTTTCTTCATTGTAATCAGCTATATGTTTTAAATTGCACATAAAAATTCATTTGGGTTATAAATAAAGTGTAGTCAAAGTTGAATAATCGCAGACATAAATATCTGTACTTCCTATTTTGGACACAAATCATTTAATCAGGAGAAATTTGTAAAAATGTCATAATAAGCTGTTTACCTTTTAAATTTTGTGAGAATATTTAGGGAAACATTTATTTTCGCCGAAAACAGGGCTGCTAACAAATGCTGCCAAGCTTCAGAAATGACGCGACGAAAAAAGGACGTTTGTCGTTTACAGATCAAGGAGGTGGTACCGCGCAAATGCAGATATCCATTTTCAAAATGGCGCCCTCATTTATGATAAATTAATTTGAAAAATGTTTGCGAGTAAAAAAGCCGATTAAAAAAATATACGAATTAAGAATGTAGAAAATTTATTAGAATGGGGGAATCCACTTTTATTCTTATTTATACACACCCTGCATCTTTAATACAGGGCTTCCAATTGCAAATTTGCTTTAAAATTTTTTTCATTATAATTGTTTGGCGGGAAATTTAAACAATTACTCATTTGTCCGAATTATTTGCATCGGGATTGATTATATTTTATTTATACAGAACAAAATGCACTTAATTTTGTTTGCATTGTATTATAATATACCTAATGCGTGTAAATACGCATTTGAATATCATTTATTTCTTTATTTTGTGTATTATACAGAGTAAAAAATTAATTTAATAAATACTTCATACTTATAATAAATGTTCCGTCTTGAGTATGTATCAAAGTTTTGTTGTTAAAAATATTATTATATTGATTGATGGCGACGCTTTGGAAGATCATGTTTTCAGTTTCAAAACTATTTTAATTGTTGAATTTCTACCAATCAACTCTACAAGTCTACAAGAATAATCATAAACAGCTTTTTCTATTTTTTTTGCCCAATTATTTATTATAGTTATTTATCAAGTTGTAAAGCATCCGAAGATAACTTTATTGAGAATAATAATTTTAGTAGTTATAGTACCCAGTACTATAGTTATCGAGTAATAATTTTGCTTGCTGGCTTATGGATTTTTATGTTTTAAAACGTATTATTTAAATATAATACTTAAATGGAACGAGTACAAAATTATTATTTAAATATGGTACCTACCTACATATTTTTTCAGAAAATTATTTTTATAACTTGCATCGCTTTTGGAATTTTGGTATTCTTCATTTTTCGTACAAACATTTCATGGGTATACAGGATCAAAAAGTTTTGATAAGGATTTTTTTTTTAAAGGAAAAGAGCATCAAATTCTCGATTTTGACTTGACGACAGGCTTGACAAAAACTTTAAATTTTTACAATTATTCTTCTAGTATTAAACGATATTTGATAAGATTTACTTTTTGATGTATTATTCTGCATTAAAAAATGTTGACAAAAACATAGCTTTCTAGAAAGGTTAAATTTAGTTAAATACAACTAAAAAAATGGTAAAATGTTGGGGGCCTGGCTACTGTGTAGATTTTTTTGTAATAGAAAATAGAAGAGTATTATAGCATCGTAGCTATTAAGCCTGGCATTCGTATAAGATATATAGATGGATTTCATTCACTTTAATCATTTAAACAATAAATTATTTGCATGTAAAAAATTAGGACGATTTTATTTTCATTTGAATAAAGCAAAGTAAATTCCATCAGTTTCATTCATTTAAATCTAGTAATAATTGTAATTATTTCAATTACTGGTTGGGGAAGTTAAGCAACCATAGATAAATAATCATTTAAAACATATAACTGTTGTTTTATTTCCATCGGTGATTCATTTTTGTTTACACAAGAAAACAATTATTAAAGTATTATTTTGTCCTTATTACATTATACATACAGAATGTAAAAAAATAAAACATAAATTACATGTCTTCTGTACTCCATTTAAATGCTTCTTCTTGAGTAGCTCTTTTTGAATTTAGGACTTGAAACCATTTTGTTTCATAACCATTTGATCTGTCTACTCCATCCCAACGGTATCCAGGTCGAATTCCAAATCGATTTGGTGTAATCTCCCCTAAATATACAGGCTTCTCTGTAAATTAGAATAAAATTAGATAAAAATATACAATTGATAAAGAATTATTAATAACGAGGCAGTTCTGGCAAAAACAGTTACCAACCTAAACAACAAAAATAAGTTGTTTAAAGGAATGGTCATAAAAGTAGGAAATAACGTGAATTAAATTTGATAGGGGGAATTTTTTTTTTTTACATATCAGTTACTGATCTAATGGGGTTGACAGATGTATATATCAGTAGAATTGTGATGCTTTCAAGGCCTCAACAAGCAAATGCCAATTCCATAATTAATTTGTGACGGTAAAATGAAATGTATCTGAATGATAAATTAACAATTATTTCACAAGTACATTTTTCAGAGAAATTATTGCAAAAACCCTGTTAATGCAATAAAAGCCTAATAAATTACCTGAAATACCAGCAGCTCCATCTTCTTTCTTCTTCTTCCTTCTTATGTATGCTAACATAGGGTCCCCATCTCTTTCTTGTTCTTTGAGATATTTCTCAAGGTCTTCATCATCAGCATACCTTGCGAGTGGTTTACTCATTTCATGCAACTGGTCTGCTATTCTGTCATGTTGGTCTTCGACTTGCTTAAGACCTTTTCCCCAACGGTCATACTTTTCTTTAGTATTTTTCTCATTATCTTTACGTCTAGCTTCTTCTTCCACATCTATCACCTTTTTTCCCCTAACAATGGTAGCTGCATTCATTCCCGATATATCTGCAGATAATTTCTTGAACATTTCATCTTCCCTCTGACGTAATAAGGTTGTTTCCGTGACCAGGTCTTTGGCATTTTGTAGACCAGCTTTCTTTCCATCTAAGGTTTTTCTCATTTTTTCATCAGATTTTCCTGGTCTCTCGGGAGATGCTTCTGGGCTCCACTTACCCCAACGAGATTTTTTTTTTTTATCAGTTTGTCTATTTTTTTGATGATATTTATCAGCTTCTTCGGTTCTATCTCTCATTCGTGGGGGTGATATGTCTTCATCATGTCTTTTTCTTCTTGGTGGAGAACTATCTTCCATTCTGTCATTTTTTCTCGGAGATCTGTCCACCATTTTAATTTTACTTCTCGGAGGGGAATTATCTTCACTTTTATATTCTCTTTTTGGAGCTGATCTCTGTTCTCTATGTCTATGTCTAGGAGAATAACTATGATCGCTATGTTTTCGTCTTAGGGGAGAATTGTCATCGTCACCATATCTTCTTATCGGAGAACTGTCAGGGGTATTTTTCCTTCTTGGTGATAAATTATCATCCTCATTATTTGATTTATTCGGTAAAGGAGAAATGTTTGCCTTAGTCCTGCCCGTTGTGGGTGAATGTTCATAACTATATTTCTTTCTTATGGGAGAATGATCATCTTCCCTATTTGTTCTTCTTTCTGAAGAATAATCACGGTTCTCTTGTTTTCTTCTTGGAGAATAAGTACCATCATACCTTTCCTTTTTTGATGGAGAGACATTATCTTTTCTGTATCTTCTTCTAGGGGGTGAATAATCCCAATCTTCTTTATTTTTATCGTTCGGGAGTAAATCCTCATCATCCTTGTTCCTTTTTCTTGTCAGAGAATTATCCTCGTTACTCTCAATTTTTATTCTTGGGGGAGAACCAGTATCATTTTTTGTATATTGCTTGGGCAGTGAAGAGCCCCTTTCAGTATGACTTCCTAATGGCTCATTATATATTTCAACCTTTCTTAGTCTATTAATGGTCTTTAAGTTATTATGTGTTCCACTATTACTTTTGGATTGTTTAAGTACTTTAAAGCTATTGCTTAATTTTAAACTTTGATTATTTATATTATTTATGCTAGAAGTTTCACCTATGGGTGTCCAAAGATTATTTTTAGTTTGCTCATCTATTCTAAGTGAGGGAGGTCTTTCATCGATCACAGCTACAATCTGTGGCGCATCCTCGTTAGCAGCTGCTATATCGTCTTGTATTTCTTGTGAAATTAGGACATCGGCATCATCATCTATTATTTTCAGCCTAAAAACAAAGACCTAGAATTAGAAAATAAAGTGCTCAACATACTAACCGCACCGACCTTATTTTTTGCTCATTTTTTAATTGCCGTATCTGTGGCCTGGGCCATCGGATTTAAACGACTGGCACATCACTCGAAAGCTTGTCTCTTAGTAGCATCAGCGATTGGGTTGCTTTTTTAAACAGTTAATTTCTTGGGTGTTAAACAGGGTGACAAAAAGAGTGTTACAAAAATGTTATTTTTTATTAAGGCTCTAGAATGAGAGTTACGGGGGTTTTCCGAAAAGTGATACGTTTTGTAAAAAATTTGACCAATATCTGTTTTCGTCAGTTAGGTCCATTAATTTAGGTACAATCTATCTGCATAAACCAAATTCGTATCTGATTTCATTTAAAGGATTTACAGGGTGGAATGTTTTACTCTTTTACTTTTACAAGTCTCTCCTCGGAAAAACTATAGTTTATTTTTAAATAATGATCTTTCTAAACATAAGTACGATTGTCAAGCCTTTATCTTAAACCATTTTGAAATATACAAGGCGTCCATAATTGTGTTAAATGTATTCTTTGCTACAATTTTACATTTTAAAATTTAATTTAAAATTAAAATTAAAAAATTTCGGGTGGGCAGCGAGCGGAGGACTGACTTCACTCACTTCATAGCGATATAAAAGTAAAGCAACATTACTGCGTTTAGTACGTGGATGGGCTCCACGGAAAGACGTGGTCTCGCTTCCCTACTTCTAGCGGCTTGTATATCAGCTATATCGCAGAAGCAATACAACTGTAGGCGAGAGGTGTATTGAGGATATACCATCCTTCGGAGGGGATGTAAAGCAGTCGGTCCCTTGTCTATTAAATGTTAGGCAAGTAAAAAATCCCTACTCTTAGTAAGATAAGAGGGTTCGGCAAAATTTCCAGGTTGGGGGTTGCTCGTCTCCTGGCGTCGGTGATTGGCCTCGGTAGCGGAAATAGGCCGACGTTAAATAAGTGATTAAAAAAAAAAAAATTTCGGAAAACCCCCGTAACTTTCGTTCTAGAGCCTTAATAAAAAATCTGCCAAAAACGTCTAGAGGTACTTTCCAAAGGTACAGTATGACATAAAAACGAATTTTAAAAACTTACTCCTATCAACGTTGCAAAGAGGTAAACTTCATTTTTGTAACACTCTTTTTGTCACCCTGTATAACACCCAAGAAATTAACTGTTTAAAAAAAGCAACCCAATCGCCGATTCTACAAGAGACAAGCTTTCGAGTGATGTGACAGTCGTTTAAATCGGATGGCCCAGGCCCCAGGTACGGCGATTAAAAAATGACCAAAAAATAAAAATAAGGTCAGTGCGGTTAGTATGTTGAGCACTTTAGTATAAAGCGAAATATTTAACATACTTGTCACCAATGTTTTTTTCTTTCTTCTTCTTTTTTCTCTTTTCACCAGGAGCTTTTCCAATCCCCAAATATTTCTTTAGGTACTCCTTTTGATTAATTGAAGCCATTTTAAATTTCTAAATTTAAATGAAAATAAACGTAATTTGAGGTTACCTGAGAATTCTGTGATACTTCACCCACCACAGAACATAAAGACCACAAAACCACAGAATTATTGTTATTAATTCTGTGACAAAACATAGAATAATAAAGACTTCTAAAGACTACGCCAAATTGATTGATACACCTACTACTCTCCTCACGTCCCCTCACCCATTTACATTGCAATTCAAATAGATAAGGGGGTGTGAAGGTGTATCAAGTCAATTGTGGCGTGGTCCCAGCCATGGTTTTTACATATCTGAAAGCATTGTTTATAAAGTAATATTCGCGAAAATCACGTACCGCGAGATGGCGCTGAAAATTGAGTGTGTGTATGAACCAAGTGGAGAACAACAAACCTTTGACAGTGTTTTGGCATTTACGATAAATTTAGAGGTTAATTCCAGTTACAATCTTTTTTTATTAAAGTATCGTGTCAACCGTTTTATTAATTGATTGCATTGCTATATTGTTTATAAACTGGTTAAATATAATAACAACACTT
The DNA here is from genome assembly GCA_963680705.1 of Rhagium mordax. Classification (NCBI taxonomy): domain Eukaryota; kingdom Metazoa; phylum Arthropoda; class Insecta; order Coleoptera; family Cerambycidae; genus Rhagium; species Rhagium mordax. Next base: position 10,478,363 of record OY796656.1, read on the forward strand.
TAAACGCACTTTTAATTTAAAAAATCACAAGATAAATTTAAGAAACCCGCGAACTGACAGTGACAGAGTGACAGCGGTTTGTTGTTCACTATGAATGGCTCATCAAATTGAGATTACGCCTAAAAATATAGATGTCGCCCACTCCGTGATTTTCGCGAATACGCTGCAAAAATGCCTATTTATAATGAAAACCTATTACAAATATGGGGAAAGTATCGCGAAAATGGTTAGAAAATGCCATATGGAATTTGAAAAAAACAATGCCCCATTCAAAACTACTATTGCAAAGTTAATAAAGATAGTTAAGAAAACTGGTATAGTACAGGATGCAAGAAAACGTGTTTACCATCGTAATGGTCGTTCACCAGAAAACATTGCTGCTGTTAGTGAAAGTGTTGTGGAAACTCTAAAACATCAATTCGTCATCGAGCACAGCAATTGCACATTGAAAACCAGAGGAGGTCACAGCCCTGAAGGTGTTTTCCATTATTAACCGCCATTGTTGTCCTTTACCTTAAAATAAAAATATCGTACGATCTAAGTATAAATGCATGTGTTTTATATCAAATTCAAAAATCAACCTCAAATTTGGACACCCTTATTTAGATTGACGAAATTGTCTAGAGGCTTGCAAACACTAGTTGTATAAAAATTATACCAGCGGCGTACTGTTGCTATAATACTGGCCTAGCACATTCTCTTCTTAAGAACATGGCGGACTCACGTGCGCGAACTTTTCCCGCCAATAGGAGATAGTTTCTGATTGTTATTAATTCTGTGACATAACTGAACACATAGATTAAATAAAAGTAATTATTTTCTGAGTGCTACACCAAAATAAAAAAATAAATAATTTATGGGGTTCTGCTTTATGTTACTCCTTGGTATACGTTCGGTAATTAAAAATTTGCCTCGATTGCCTCGGTGATCACGTGTGATAAATCTGTATCTGCTCGCTCGAGTCGCTTGCCTCTGGATTTTTAGCTACGTTCTTAAATTCGCTCGATTGGCTCTTTTAAATCCTTTGTCGTTCTTTATTACATATAGAGCAGAAAGAGTAAATCTGTTCTTGTTCTTTTTTAATCTCGGCGATGCTTTCGAGCTAAATCTTTTTGCTCCGAGCAACAATGCCGAGCTCGGAGAGTTCATCTTGAGGAGGATAGTCTCATTGGCAACAAGACAAGGGTAAAATACTCCGTGGGTTGCTCTCACAGAAATTTATTTACTATTTAGGTCTGTGGTTGCTCTGATTAACCTCACTTTTGCTGTATTTAGAATTTTCAACTTTCCTACTTACTTAAATAAATGATGGATAGATTGGAAATATAAATTAGTGACCATCCATGACCCATCCAAGTGGTGTAGAATTTAGAGTTATTTTAACAAGTTATGAGTTAAATAGGGCTCAAAAAGGTAAATAAAAGAATTGTAATATTTTTATGTGTAAAACCTCATTGTTTTGGTAAGGTACTGCAAGGTGCAACAAATATAGAAAGTTAGGTTAAGTTCAAATTCAAATTCTCATATTCCCAAACAAGTCATCTAGCATCTAGTCTAGTCATCGTTCCCCGTTCTTTTATTTAATCCGCCGATTCGGAACTCGAGTACCACGTGTCCCAAAATCTGCTCTCGCTACGCTCTCATCTCGGAGCGAATTTAAGAACCTAGCTTTTAAAACCGAACGCAGTTTTATACAAACTTTTTGTTTCGTGTTCTGTGATACGCACGGCGTTGCCAACCTTTCCTAACAAAATTATCGTACACTGAAATTATTTGATTTTTTAAAATCATCGTTAATCTGCTGACAACCGGCCATTTTCCTAAAAGCAAAAAGTACTACCTACAAAGCTACATATTTCATAGAACCAGAATCCAGTTAACGTAAGTTCATACCTCAGATTTTTCTTGATCTGATACACTCACGATTTGCGATATGAGATTTTATAACGAAAAATAATGATCGTTCATGCGCAAACACGTAAATTAGTTACTTTTGAATTTCAAACATATTTGTCTCGTTAAATGTCTCGACACTCTCGACAGACTTGCCATTGTTGCTGACGTTGCGTTAACCCAAAAATTATACATACAACAAAAAACGGAAAAACTACTTGACAACAAGTAAATACAATGAATTAATGCTTGTGTTAATGTTTTTACAACGTAGAAGAATAATTATAACTTAGTATTTAATCAGAAAAAAAAAATACAGATCTTGTGCAGTGAGAGAGATTTTTAAAAGAAAGGAGCAGGGCTTAAATGTACAAAAAATATAATTCATGGATATCTATATGAAAAGCGCATGCACAGTTTAAAATATTTCAGCGATAATGGCGAAAAATAGAAACCATTTCCATTTTCTCGCCTTCATGCAAATTTAAATTTTCTTATTATCTCATTAAATTGAATTGCAAATAGTTGTCAAAAATATTTGAAACTGACCAATCAAAGTGCATGAACTTACCTATAAGGTAAGTTCATGCACTCGCGATTTGCGATTTGCAAAGTGAGAGGGCAAGTGCAAATGACCAATGACATCCAGGGGTTGTGTAAACAAACGCATGTTATTACGGCCTCAATCAACGTCGAGCTCTTATTTATCTACGTCTCTTTGTTCATCTGAGGTTTAACCTGGCATATCGCGAAAATATGCTTTAGTTATTTTTGACAACTCGCAGCTCGCAGCTGTTCCGTGGTCTGTGTGGTTAGTGTGGCAATACTGGTAACTAAGTTCATGACATTTGAAGGTTATGTTATGAAGTAATTTTGAAAGAAAGAAATAATTTTATAAATATCACTCACTCATCATGGCTACAAGTGTCGTACTGGGAATATGGAATTCTAATAATTTCCAACGATTTAAAATAGAAAACGTTGATTTAGAAAGTAAAGTGGAAGATCTTAAAAATCAAGCTATAAAACTTCTTAATAACTCGACAAACATAGGTACCTACTATTTATTACATTAAACATTTTAGGTATTTACCATCATTCTTTGTTTTAGAACTTGCCTTTTGTGGCGTTATCCTTGAAAATAATAATACATTATCGTCCTATGGAGTAACTTCTGGGGTCACAATTCACATATTGGAAAAACCTAAGCCAAAAAAAATCGTTGTAGACAAAAAAATGACGGAAGTCGAGGTGCAACAACTTGTGAGTGCATTTAGAGCATTCACTTTATCTTCTGGATATCGTACAGCTCTACAAGTAAGTTAAATTTTATCGATGAATAACGACACATTCAGATGTTAGTTGCACGCAAGGTTATGCAGTTGAAGTTACCACTCATGGATCAAGTTATTAAATATGCATTTAATATTAATTATTAGCATTTTATCTATGTGTTACGTATTTATTTAAAAATAGATAGGGTTGTGAAAATAAATTCTGCTCTGTCTCTGACAGCGAAGATAAATTAATATAGCAATTGTCTGATCATAGTTGCATTCGTAAATGCTAGTTTGTCAAAAAATTAGTTCAGATAATATACACTACTGTCATTGATTTCTAATAATTAGATTGATAATAATTGCCATCGGGAAAAATAAACACCGAATAACATAAACATTGTCGTGCACATTTTATTTAAATAAATGAATACTAATTTTTAATACTGATATATATGTAATGGATTATCTATGGTAATTAATGTCAATGACTATTTAATATTTCAATCGAACATAAAGTTTTGTGTGTAACTCGTACATAATCGGACTTTATTGACCAATTTTCTTATTAGCTTTGCTCGCAAGCACACTCGGCCATAAACGAAAAGCACTTCTAATTAAGTTCTATGTTATGTACTCAATAATTATACAATAAATTTTATATACACATTCACAATCACTGTCTTTGAATTTATTTTCTTTTATACTTTTGTTTGAGTTTTACCAGAAAGAATAAAATAAAATTCAAGTCCATTTTTACTATCCCAGTTCAGAATTTGTAAATGCCAGAGTAAATTTTACATAAGTAGTAATATTATGTACAAGTAGATAATATTGTACTGAGATATAATAAATATTAACAATTTATTTTCATATTTTATTATAGAGACTGTCAAGGCAAGATGTTCTGGACAAAATAATGGCAGCTACTCCTGGACTGTCGGAAGATCCAGCAGCCATTGCCATTATCCAAGACCCAGAACTCATTGTCCACATGGCTGATCCTGACACTGTACGGAAAGTAGCAGAGGACCATCCAGTACTAATTGAGGCGGCAAATTACATTATCGCTCACATTCATGAAGAACAGGCTAATGTCAATCCAAATCAAGCTACTACTAGCACTGGATATTCATATTCTTTAGAAGCACTCTCTGATGATGATGACATGGATTCGAACTCGGATACAAATATTTCTCAGCACCCTTTGAGCCGAAATGCATCATATAATGCCATCACTGCAGCTCAACTTGCTGCAGCCATTGCCAACGCTACGAATACTCAGTTTAACACTAACAGTGCTGGTATGCCCAGCACTCCTACTTCAAGTAGTAATGTTATTACTAATGAGATGTTTACAAGTGCTATTCAGCAAGCATTTGCGTTTGGAGGATCCGGAAGTGGAAGTTTTTCACCAGCTACTCCAAACCGAGGAGAAGAAGAAACACTAGAAAATATTACACGGAGACTGCAGCCACAATTACAGCAAATGCATGAAATGGGGCTTGTAAATGACTCTGTAAACATTAGAGCTTTACAAGCCACATCAGGAGATGTGAATGCAGCAATAGAATTAGTTTTCAATGGAGTGATTGATTGAGCTGTCCATACATATTTGTGATATAGATATTTATTACCTATCTAATATAAAATTGTAGTAAAAATATCAAGGCCCAATTTTACTTCTTTTATTCGGTAAACCAGTTGCCAAACAATAATTGTACCTATATAATTTTAAGAAAGTGGGTTGTGGTTGTGATATTAATTTATTAGGCTATATTGTGTTTATTTTTAAGTAAAGTAGATTTATTATTTTTTTATGATTGGAATAAATTGGTTTAAAATATACAACTTACATCAATTCTCAGTTATTCCTTTAATGCTGGCTTGGTACGTGCAGCGCTGCAGCCATATAATAAAGAATCTTTCAGTGTTGAAGAAGAAAAGCCTTTATCTCGCCTCTAATTCTAGTAGGTAAACCTCCCTCAGAGAACAATACGGACGAGGCATCCATTAACATCTTAAATGCCACAGCGCCATGTGCCATGGATGACTGGTTAAATTTGGATATCATGTCGAAATAAATATTCAATCTTTTGAATTCACAAACTTTTAGTTTTTAAAAACTGCATCAGACACGAGTAATAATCTGATATAGGTAACAGTTTTAATTTTAGTCTAGGAAATGAACCAATGATTGAAATCATAATTAATAGACAAAAAAAATGATTTGTTAGAATTTAGTTGTGTTACTTGTCACCGGAACCCCAACTTTGATTTTTAAGTGGACCACCTTGTATATTTTTTGCAATATTTTCTTACATGTCGGGTAAGGTACATAAAATAATAACCCAGTGAAAAAACGCGTAGATTTTTTCCTACGACAGCAAAATCCCAAATAACATTGTGACAATTTTGACGAACTACCGACGTCACAGTTTTTAAATACGTCAAAATGACGGCCAAAAGTCACAGTCCAGGGAAGTCAGAAAATGGCGTCAAAAAAACGTACTGATGTGACGTAATGACGTAATTGTGACGTCTTTTTAACGATTTTTTGACGTACTTTCTACTTTCTTGACAGCCAGCATTGGTATATTTAGGGATCCTATTGAGCTCAAAAAATCGAACGTTTCATTAACAAAACATATTTTTTATATTAGATTAAGAAGAAATGTTTGGGAGTGAAACAAAAAAACAACAAATTTAAAGCTGTCCAGTGTTAATTTTTAGATTTTCTTGAAGAATATTTAAAGATGGTGAAAATTTTTTTGTGAAAAAATACGGGCTTATATTAGTGTGACGTCAAAGTCGCCGCTGTATCCAAACAAACTTTAAATATTTTATAAAAGGAAATATACCTAGCAGTTGATAGTTATATTGCTCGACTTTGTCAAAACTGCTTTGAATACATTTAAAATTCACAATCGGAAACATCATATACCTAATATACAAAACAAAGGTAAAATAGTTTGTTTGGATACAAAAAATGGCCGCTATACGTCATCACTAATAGAGAATACAGAATACAGAATAAAACTGGACATGTACAGCTATATTTTAAGGACCTTATTTCTTTTCAATTGCCAAATATATTTCCTTAATTTTTAATAGAAAACTTTCTTTTGTTACAGTAGTTTTAAGTCAGAAATTTTAATATAGGTACGTCATAAATACGTGTACGATGGACGTCACGCAAAGGGGGCTCTACTTCGAAATTTTGCAAATTACACCAGACTATAATGTTTTTTAAAATAGCTCTGACGTATTTTTCTTTTTGCTAGTATTTTTCATTTAAGGCCAAAAAAAATATTTCTAAACGTAGTAATTAACCTATTAAATTTTTGTGACGTCAAAAACGGATAGTCATTGGTAAAGTAGAATTCATATTTCTAAGGCAGACAAAAAATTCCCGACAAAGGTGCACGTGCGGCGGCTCCATTGAGTCGTTAAAGAGGCCGGCTTTCTGCTTTGTAAGTGCGGCATTTTTTATCTGCTTTAGAAATATGAATTACACTTTACCTATAATAGGTCGTATACTTCATATTATGACTCACATAACCTCAAATTTTTTAAATAAAAAATAATAAAATAATAAATACACCACATGTAATTACAACCCCCTTTATCCCAGAAGGCTGAGCCTTGTGCGGGAGGGGGCTACACATTTAAAGACAAGGGACACACATCCAATATCCGTGTATAATGGAAAAATCCCTCTCACAGTATTTTCCATTGCCACGACCGGGATTCGAACGCGGGACTTTTGGGTGAGAGGCAGATACTCTACCATCTCGACCATCAGTCATCATTTTGTATTTATAAATTTATTTTCAATTTTAATTTCAATTTTTGTAGTTTTAACATGGATCCATTATAACATTTAGAAAGTCTCGTAGACGGAAGATATATACAGTTTTAATACACTGTAGATTTATTAAAAATAGAAGGTTAATTATAGGTTGGATTTCCAACCAGCAAAAATAATCTTATTTTATTAAATCAAGGCAATTATTAATGAAGTTTTACATTAATAAAGCATTGAACAAGATCTTAGTTGACAGTACAGAAACAAAGCAGAAATTTTGATAATAGCGACATAATCGAAAATCGTAAAAAATGCATATTTTTGAGGTTAATATTGTGCATAAACGTGCACAAACGAATTTGTTTGGAGTTTAACCAATAGCATGACCGTCCGTTCTTGACGTCATTAACGGACAACTGGCGGGACTTTTGAAATTAATGAATGTTTAAAGCAACTGTAAGAATGATATATTATTTAAATTTATTGCATCATTTTTTTTCTTTCTGTTTTTATTTGGGATTTGCCACACTTCTGAACATTACCCAGACAATCTAAAAAATATCTGGATTAAAAAAAAAAATAACCTTTACGCCTGTGACTTTACGTCAAAGGAACAGGTAAAGGTTGGTTTTTGACATGAAATATAAATAAAATAAAAACAATGATGTTTCGCAGACGTTTCGGAAACTTAATCTGTTTCCTTTTTCAATGCTAATAATGTTTCTCTTGTATAGTTCGTGAAATTTCACTTTTGGACTATTATTTATAGGAACTTTTTTCTTAATCTTGATTAGGTAAGTTATAGCTATTAACATATCAAGGAATGTTATGACTATCATAACTGCCGCAGATGTCGGTTTGAAATCCGAGCTCGTAGAGCGAGGATTTTAAGACATCTAAGGCTGTTATGATTCATAACATCCGTGATTTGTTCAATAGTTTATCGGTTTCAGAATATAAAGACATTATTAATAGATATTACCTTTTGATATTCTCTTATTAATAACGTTTTTATTTCATTAGTTGGTCAAGTCTGTATGGGTTGATTTGTCGCCATGGTTACAGTTATATTTTGTTTGTTTTTATTTGTTACCTTTTTTCATATTACATAAATGTTTACATTTTTAATGTCACAACGGCTACATAAAAATGCACCTTGGATTGCTTGAAAATACATTTCAGTTGGATTTCAGTATTTAATTATTATTGTTTGGAGTTTTCTGTCTGTTTGTATTAATAAATAGCCCTATAGTTTCATTATTTATTATTTCATCTGTTGACAGTTATTGACAGATCTGTATTGTAATATTTACCGTACAAGCAATAAATATAACTGTACAACTTTAGTTATGACTTATTTACCAGCCTACTTTTGCATATGTAAACAAAGGATTAATATCCTGAAACCGATAAATACGATTAAATTATATAACATTTTCTAGAGGGCGAAGTGTTGGCCTTGTATATGTATTCTTACATATACAATGGCATTTTGGTGACAAAAAAATAATAAGTCCATTTTTTCAGAAAAAACGATTTTCTTTACCACTTTTAGTAGTACTTATATGACTGATGGTCGAGATGGTAGAGTACCTGCCTCTCACCCAAAAGTCCCGAGTTCGAATCCCGGTCGTGGCAATGGAAAATACTGTGAGAGGGATTTTTCCATTATACACGGATATTGGATGTGTGTCCCTTGTCTTTAAATGTGTAGCCCCCTCCCGCACAAGGCTCAGCGTTCTGGGTTAAAGGGGGTCGTAATTACATATGTGGTGTATTTTATTTATATTTATATTTACCACTTACCTATCTATCTATTAGGTAGGTATTTACTAAATTAAGAAACTGTTGTAAAAAACGCTATAAGATCCTAGCACTGCAACAAAGCGACGCGCGACGAGTGCAACTTTGCAACTTTATCAGATAGATATAAAAATAATTAAATGTCATGATTACTAATCCTATTAATATGTCGTGGATTAAAATGTTTTGTTATTAATAATCCACTGCAGATTATTAAAACCCTAATATAGAACTGTTTTTAATGATAGGTAATAATGATGATGATAATAGGACTTTATACATACTTATAAGTAAATCCCAAGGCTTAGTTTTCAAAAACTAGGTAGGTACACTTTTATACTATTTTGTAATAAGTGCGTGGGAGCGAGAACTAGCGCAAAAAAAAATAATGAATTATCCTCGAAAGTGATTCTGGTTAACAACTTCCCTTCTCCTATAGGATATTATGTAATTGAAACGGAAAGGAGAAAGGAGGTGGCATATCTACGGGTCTTTGCCCTGTCAAATTTTTAAACATGTTGAAGAATTTATGTCAAGGGTTCCTTCTCTTCCGAATTAAACCTCCTGATCATTACTTGTGGAGATTTGTTTAAACGAAGATAAACTACTCCGCAGTGAATCATGTGCCTGAACTACAGAAGCAAATAATAGTGAATTTTTGTGAACAAATTCATAGGAAAGGCGTTCTTTAATTTGAGCAGAAGTGCCCGGATATGTGTTCAAATTAACTAGGAATACATTCAAAATTTTTGACTTGTGTCGATGTTGTTTGCGTGTGCTCTAAAATCGGTAAAGTAAAAAATGAAACCAATAGGGTTGTGACTATGGGCCTCATGTTCTGTTTGAATTTTTGATTTTAGAAAGAGTATCTTTTTGATGCGAGCTAGATTACTTGAAGCACTTATAGGTACAAATAGGTGAAGTTTTTCATATAAATTTAGGTACAGAAATGCTTCGTTTCTGAAACGCTGATCGTCAGTTTGTAGTTTCAAAGGTCCCTTAATTGTTTCATGTCTAAATTGTACGCCAATGAACTTTCCAAAGAACTGATACAAATTTTGTATTTCTTATAATCTGGATTTTGTGTAAGTAAAGTAATTTTCTAGAAGTGAGCAACTAGTTCTTTGATCAGCTATTGTTGTACAAATTAGAGTTGCAAAAATAGAGGAATTTTTCCTGGTGATACATTCTTATTAGCGAAACTTGAGCAAATTTACCAAATTATCTAGAAATGAGAAAAAAATTTGGTGATGAAAACAGCTTCTTTGTAACTATTTTCCTGGCAATTCTGAATAGGATCAGCATTAAATTGGTTTACTTCTTGGTTTTAAATATCGCTCCGTCTAAATAGAAAGTCCAGTTGACTTTCCTTTGTTGGTAGAAGTTGAATCGAAATATACATCATTGAATTGAGAAGCGAAGGCTAAAAAAGGGTGTTCCATTGTTGGTTTTGAAAGTAAAATCAATTTTATTGCCAATACATCAATTATTTGAGTGACAACTGAGCTTATTTATGTTCCATATTATATTCCTGTAATGATAACCAATAATTTATTAGTTTAGATTAATCGATAATAGAAATGTATAAAATGTACGCAAGTCTTGAATGGCCCTCAATTTTACCTACTGTAAAATTGTGGTCGAGATGTTCAAGTGGTTGGTGTTCTTCGCACTTGTTGCTGGGTCCTACGGTAAGAATTTTAAATTATAAAATTTATAAAAAAGTAATGTGACTGAAATTATAGGGGTTAGGCAATGGACCCAAAAAGTTTACTATCTTGTAATTTTACAACAAATATTATAAAACCGATGATAATGAATATAATGATTTCGATCGTTATATAAACTATAAAAATGTAGAAATTGATTTTATCAGTTCACTTTCTATATCATATATACTTATTAAAGAAGTGGTTCAATCGGCATATAAAGAGATATTTTATTTTTGAAAGTGAAGGGGTTGTGTAGAAATTATTGTCCATGTAAGATGTAAGCTAATTTGAATTAAGCTCCTTTATTAGTAAGTAGTGAGGGATAAGTACATCCCTCTGGTGGTCAGTTGCTACTACCAGTCAAGGCTACCAATTTGGATTTATAGGTATAATTCAATGGGAGTAGGGGCCTTTGTCCGTCCAGTAGTTGTTTCCTATTATCCTATTTATTAAGCTCCTTTATTAGGTTTCTGAAACTAAATTCAACTAATATCAACTGAATTCAGATTTCTTCAAATATCCATCGAGGCATAGATGAGAACTTGCCATAAATGTCGCGTAATCAAAAGCAAAATTGCAGCATATTGTAATATCCATCACACCCCGAATCTTTAGCTTTGTTTTGTTCTGACTTTATTAGTCGTTTCCTTATTTACGTAAAAGGAAAATTTGATGCACGCATTTCTTCTATAGTTTCCGATAAAGGTTCGCTGGTGATAGATGATAGATTTGTTAAAACCAATAAAAAATCCACCGTCGCGTCGTCGCGTTCAGCTTGCGTCTTCTTCGCTGGTTCTCAATATGTCTAAATTAAATCCTTCAAGATTAAGAAGAGATTGATCCTTCGCTTATAATTGAAACAGTTTCTGCTGAATAAGCTTCTGAGATTAGAACCTCATCAAAATTATATTTTACTGTCAAGTATTATCTGTAGTATGTAAAATGATTGACGTAATTATTTTATACTTATAAAGGAGCTAGTACAACATATTCATCCTTCGGGTTAACTCTTGACTCTTGTATCTGAAGACATTTTTTGTGTGAAATACCCCAAAACCGGCGTGTAGAGTTTGAGACAACTGATTTTTATGTGTCACATTGTGTTACCTTGAGAATAATATAAGACATTAAACCATAAACAAATAACGTTAACTAATGTGATGAAAAATAAATATAGAAATCAATAGGTAGGTAATAAAGCAGGGATCGTAAAAAAATTTTGCAATTCTGTTCTGAAAACTGGGCCAAGGATATTTTTAATTGTTTAGTTAATATTTTAAACAATTGATTAGTTTTGAATTATGAGATAATTTTACAGTAGTTCAGATTACCACTTCAAAAATTTAACATTTGTCAAAACAGAAAATCAAGTTTTGAATCCTCAAATTCATGGTGGACTTGAACAAAAAAAAAACACATGAAACACTGGCACATACATTACCCCCAAATTTAAAGACAATTTCCGAGAGGGTTATACACATCTTGTACCCCCTGGCATTGTTAGCGTCGGAGCTAGTTAGTTTATGTTTATACAGGGTGTCCCGATTTTAAACCGACAAACTGCGGGTACAGAAACCTCACATGAAATTATGACATACCCCTTCTAACATTTCTTCTCTATCGAGCCTCCTAACGGAGATACAGGGTGTTGAAAATTCAATTTATTTTTTGTTTTTCTTTAATAACTTATCTCTCATCGCTTTGTTCAGACGCAAATATCTCGAAAACTAATGCCTCAGTCAAAATTTTACATGAGCAAGTTTTTTTAGAAAATTAACCATAAATTATGAAAATCTGATCAGAATTGCTAAAAAAATTAGTGCACATACTTTTTTCCTTAAAATTATGTCGACGTGACCACACCGCACGCCACTGGCGCGCCTCAGGTCAACTCTGAACCATAGCAAAGATGGACCCTCACAACCCAACTATGTGTACCAAGTTTGGTTTCCCTATCTTTAATATTGTGGAAGTTATTAAAGAAAAAACAAAAAATAAATTGAATTTTCAACACCCTGTATCTCCGTTAGGAGGCTCGATAGAGAAGAAAAAGGGGTATGGCATAATTTCATGTGAACTTTCTGTACCCGAAGTTTGTCGGTTTAAAATCGGGACACCCTGTATACTTAAAATAGTTTCATATACTTATATAACAACATTGTTGCTATATCGTTGGTGTATGATATCAAATGTTGCCTGCTAGTTGCAGATATACACGAAGATATGGGAACAGCGCGTTGATGAGCCCACCTTAGAAATTTGCGTACGGCGTCCTAAGATCATATTTAACCAAATTGTGATGGTATACACCTCGATACGTTGTTGAGCCCGAACTCGGGATCAACAGCGTCATTTTGGGCTTCACAATGACCGTTTATATATAGTACGGGCTCAACAATGTCTGTTTATAACTCTATATACACTGATCTATATTTATTTATGCATATATTGGGTGCACAAATATTGGTGTTATCACCAAAATATTATTATTATACAGGGTGATTCTAAAATGTATGGCCAAATTGATACAGCGTCATCAGGAGACCAAAATAGGTTGATTCAATCCAATTTACCTATATACAAAAATGCACCCCTAAGCTAAAGTTACAGCTCTTTAAATTTCAAATAAAAAAAACTTTAATTATTGATTATTCCCAAATGGCTGTAGATATCTTTTTCTAATTCAGTGTACATTCATTACCAATAAACGCCAATGTTTTGAGATTAACAGCAATAAAATACATTAAAGGGATGGGGTAATTTAGGGGCAGTCACCCCTTATTTCACACCCTTATTTTTCTGTGCGTTAACGTATAGTCGATTTTCCAGTATCATTTGATAGATAATTTAATTTGGAAACTTTTTCCTATCTTTTATTTTTTTGATAATATCAATAGTTTGCAAATTAAATAAGAAAAATAAAGAAGATGCATCGAACTATTTTTAACCTCAGTAGCAAATATGTAATATTATTATTTAATGTACAAGTAGGCTGGTTAACAATTAATTAAATTAATAATTAATTAATAATTAAATAATAATAATTAAATAATAATAATTAATAATTAAAGTTTTTTTTATTTGAAATTTAAAGGGCTGTAACTATATAGGGGTGCATTTTTGTATAGGTATAGGTAAATTGGGTTGAATCGACCTATTTTGGTCTCCTGATGACGCTGTATCAATTTGGCCATACATTTTAGAATCACCCTGTATATTAAAGTTTCCTTTTAAATAATATTTCTTTTATTTTTAGGGGCTAGCATTAGGATTGTCAATGGCACTGACGCGGTCCAGGGTGAATTCCCATTTGCTGTAAGTTTGTTATAAACAATGTAACTTTTCTACTCCCATACTTTAATTCATTTACTAGACATTTACTACTTGTGCTAAATTTAAATTCATTATTATTCATTTATTAATCTATTTTATATTATCTTGTATTTATTTATTTACTATTACTTTCATATGAGTGGACTTGTGTACAAATTTTTGTATTTACATTCACATTAATAAACAATAAAATATTATTATTATTATTATTATTATTATACAGATTTGTGCTTTGACCTGCTTATTCTTCATTATTACGACTGGTCGTACAAAAAATAGTGTATGCAACTCACCATTAAATGCTATTAAGGCGCTCGTATTCATTCTCATTCTCATTTTCATACTCGTGTCTTAATAGTTATCATTAAATGCTCGTTGCATAATATACTATTATGTTTATAATATATCCAGTACCTAAGTACAGATTCAGAAAAAGTCATGCCTCAAACTATACGTTTTGATTTTAAAACTAAAAGGGATTTGACTAAAATATCAGGTCACAAACTCAAATTCTGTTTATATTTGTGTATCCATTGATCTCTCTCTCTCTCTCTTTCTGTGTTACTTAAATTATGCTTACTTATTATATGCTATTCACATTTTATTTACATGAGGGGAGGCTATGATATGTTTTTCTTAGGTTGTCTCAGGGTTGTCTACTATTGACAAAATATTGAAGTAAGTATCAGATTTAATTGATCGTCACTGTCACTTATTTTTGGCTGAATTGCCAAATTTTTTATTGATAACATTGCTGTGCTTTCTTTAGGGTCTCACTCTGGCAACTATGTAGAACCAATTTGAATTAGTGGTTATGTTTTTGACTTTTCAACATAACCTCAGTAATTAAAACAGTCATTCATGCCAACAGAATTCAGATTTTCCAAAGCCTCCCCTCATGTAAATAAAATGTGAATAGCATATAGTGTTAAGAGAAAATAATTATCTAAATAGCCCTATAAATTCTGAACAATTTTCTAGAAAATTGCACAAATACAAAATTTAACAAATCGTCACAGAAAGTATATTGACATATAACAAACTATTTTTGACAGATGATTATTTAAAATGATAGGTAAGAGTTACTAAATTTTGTTTTACTAAATCACGGCCACTATGTTTTTTCAACTTAACAATTTTAAAATCGCTATAACTTCTGAACAAAGAAAGATAGGATCTATGTTTATATGAACATTTCCTCATGAAATTAGATCTTCTTTTCACTGCCGTTGTTTGTCCCCAGGCTAATAAATCACCCTGTATATTAAAAAATTTAATCCGCATAATAACTTGAGCCATTTCTGGTTTTTGACAAAATTTGCAGTGACTTTGCTGATTACTCGTCTGTATGCTAATTTGTAAAATTTAAAATGGCGGATCCAATATGGTGGACTACTTTGTAAAAATAGCTTAGAATTTCGCCAAAAAAAACGTATTATGGGGTTTTAGATGTTGTTAATTACAAATTTAAAGTCAAATTTGGAAAATTTAAAATGGCGGATCTAATATGGCGGACCACTTTGTAAAAATAACATTGAATTTCGCCAGAAAAACGTATTATGGGGTTTTAGATATTGCTAATTACAAATTTAAAGACAAATTTGGAAAATTCAAAACGGTGGATCCAATATGGCGGACTACTTTGTAAAAATAGCTAAGAATTTCGCCAAATGACGTATTATGGGGTTTTAGATGTTGCTAATTACAAATTTAAAGTAAAATTTGGAAAATTTAAAATGGCGGATCTAATATGGCGGACCACTTTGTAAAAATAACATTGAATTTCGCCAGAAAAACGTATTATGGGGTTTTAGATATTGCTAATTACAAATTTAAAGACAAATTTGGAAAATTCAAAATGGCGGATCTAATATGGCGGACCACTTTGTAAAAATAACATTGAATTTCGCCAAAAAATCGTATTTTGGGGTTTTAGATGTGTTAATTACAAATTTAAAGTCAAATGTGCAAAACTCAAAACGGTGGATCTAATATGGCGGACTACTTTGTAAAAATAGCCCAGAATTTTGGCAAAAAAACGTATTAGGTATGGTGTTTTAGAGGTTGTTGACAATTTAACTTAGGACAGATATTCCTTTGACACCTTTTATTAATTTTGTAAATGAAATAAAAGGTAAGATATTTGGTTTCAATTAGAATTCTAATACTCATGATGAGGATCTTTATCGTGTATGTTTTTTAAATTCTTATTTATTATATTTAATTTATATTAACTTTAAATTCCCCGTCTAATTTCTGTGGTGTATTCAAGTGACATAGCCAGTGGCGTAACTAGAAATATCGGAACCTTACGCAAGAATAGTCGAAGGGTCCCCCTTGTTTGATAAAAATAAGTATAAAAAGTAAATTTTTATTAAACTTGATTTTCTTTTCAGTTTACACTTACGGGGCCCAGGGCCCCTCGCACTCGGGGGCTCTTCCGCATTTCTAACCCTTGCTATAGTAGCTACGCCACTGGGCATAGCAGATTAATACTATTTAGAAGTTCTGATTATATTATGGTGAAGTGGATTTGTTTCTATTTTAGCTAGCATCCACATTATAAACTAAAGATTTAAAAAGAAAAACCACGAAACTAAACGAGATTATCTAAATATAATCGAGCATAATCGTATTTCATTTACTATTTAGCGTCTTAACTTATATTAAAACCATTTTGTATATTTATTAGGTATCTCTAAGAAGAGGTGTGAGCCATACGTGTGGAGCTACCATTCTAAATGCAAACCGTATATTGACTGCCGCTCACTGCTGCTGCAATAATAATGGAGTGTAGGTAGATATAACATAACTCTTATTTCATATTATCTTAGATTCGATTAGTGTAGAAATTAGCTGAGAAGCCTACCTATTTATAATGTAGTTTTTAGTTTGATTCTATATGAAATTGAATATAAAAGGAATCCATTTCAGTTGTATGGAAGCAAAATGTAATATAGAATCTAAAAATGTATTATATGGAAATATATTCAATAACAGAAAATATATTAAAGGAAAATGTCTTACCTACGCGACAAACATATATATTACACGGTGTCAATAACTTTATTACAAGATGTTAACTGCAGGAGAGAAGAAAATAACAATATAATAGTAGTATTGAACGTTAAAGTTAGCAGGACAAAAAAAATTAAAGGCGACAAAGGGATGGCTTTGAAACGGTGGCAAAATTACACAAATGGTTCTACATGAGAAATATTACATTTACGCCATTTTTTTCATTCATTTTTGTCGTGTGGAGATTACGTGGACCAACATAGATGTTGTCGTTAGCTTGCTGTGTTTTTGTTGTTTATTGTTGATCTATTGTCATGCTTTGCCATGTTGATATAATATTTTTCCGTTTTATAGTCCCCAGCAAGCCAGTTTGTTCACCGTCCAATATGGATCTGTACAAATCTCAGCTACGACTGCAAGAAGCATACAAGTTTCTAGAATCAACTGCCACAACTACAACGCCAACAGTATTACCAATGACGTAGCCGTATTGGAGGTTAGTTTACAATATAATGGATGTATATTTTGCTGTCGACTAGTATTTTGCGAGCAAAAATCCTTTTGAGTTGATGTTCCTTTCAAGTCTATAAAGCAATTATGTCAGTCTACGCCATACGTTTATTCTTAGTATAAGAGTAATTGGCCTTAAATAATAACTGTTTATTTCCCCATACAGATTCTTAACATGTCACCAATTTCGAATATAAATAAATGTATTGTTTTAGTTGGCCACATCTCTGCCTAACGACGGTAGCTGGGCACCAGTAAGCTTGGGTCGCAACTTCAACACAAATACACAACAAACCGGGGTTATAATTGGATGGGGCCGACTATGGGTAAGAACATTTTACAAATTTTTAAAATAAACTAACATTACTCCAAAACTTTTTACCTATCCTTTAAATGACATTTACTTCACAGTTCCCCGTTTCCTTTATAGTACGTACATATTTTATTAATTTTATTACTAATTCCAGCATAAATGATGCAAAGGTATCAAACAAGTAAGAACCATAACAAGCAGAACCGAATTCGCACTCTTTCATTTCATGTCTTTCTGTTGTTCTTATAAAAGAGGAATTCACAATTGAACCTGCAAAAGGCCATTTAGTTCCATATAAGTACTTGATTTAATAAATGTTCAGTTGAACTAGCTTCAAACTTTAATCCAATGATGCCATCATTACCATTGGATTGCAATGAATGGTGAAATTGGGTTTTAAAGTTTAAATCAAGTTCAGTTGAACCATAAATTGTATTCATTTGATGAACGAGTACTTGTCCTTTCCTGATAATGTTCTTCTAATAAATAAGTTTACTTTATTAACAATATATTTTTTAGACTAATGGACCAATTCCATCTACTCTTCAAAAGCTAACTGTCCAAACTTACACTGACACAGTTTGCTCACGTTTCGATCCCAGCCAACACGTCTGCTTCGGAGCCCCCATAGGAGGAGCTTGCAATGTAAGTGGACGAAGTGTTAGCTTTTTATTTCAATACTTTCTATGCCAATTGCCATGAATGGTAGTAGGGCTCTTAGAACATATTATTGACGGTACTAATTTATCGTTTTTAATTTTTTTTAGGGTGATTCAGGAACGTCACTACTAGTTGGTGGGCAACAAGTGGGTATTGCTTCCTTCATTACAACCGGTTGCGGAACTGCCAATATTCTGTATCCGAATGTGTATGCCAAGGTGACAGCTTTCCTCAGCTTCATCGATCAACATTCATAATGTATTTCCGACAATGTCAATTTGATCCATGTGAATAAAGCGTGTTAAAAGTTTAAGGTTTTGTGTTAGTAATTTATGGAATGAAACATTTTGTCTTACTAAATATCGTAGTCGAGGCAATGAAGCTTACAAATTGGCCAAACTTTGGAAATCCGAGGAACAGTACCAATTATAATGAAACTTTGTTTAAAAATATTTCGCTATACCTATTACCTGAAATTAGAAATATTCCGGTGAGCGGAATAAAATTTTTGAACTCTAATTTTGAAAATTGTGATTTTTTTCTTTATGCTTTGAATAATTCATAATTCATAAATTTCATAGATTAATTCACATTTTCGACAAAAAAAAATTGCAGGAGCTTTTGGGGTCGCTAATTACCAACACGTTAAAAAAATGATTTTAAAAAATTTTCTTGAAATTTTTTTGAAAATTTATTTAGAACTTATCACACAAATTATAGAAAAAAGAATATTATTATCTATGAAATTCTTCGAAGAAATTTCAAAAATTAGATAAAAGAAAAGAATTCTTGTTTCATAAAATTTTTTTCACAGAAAACTAAACGTAGGGAATATTCCAGTTATGAAGTGGAAAAATTGGAAAAAGGGGTTCTTTGATGAATTCGGCTATAATAATAAATTTCCTTATTAATTTCGAAAATAATTCACACAAATTTTCAAAGCTACAGCGTTTTGTTGCTGGTTCTGTAATATAAATAATAAAAGTTGTCAAAAAATCTTTGAAATGCTTATAGAAAGAGCTGAAACTTTCAGAATCAGTTTATCAATACGTCATAAGTCTTAAATTAACAAACAAAATTTCCTGTACCTGTGAAGCTGGCTGATGGAGATTTTTCAAGGCCAATAAATCCTCGGGAAAAAAAAAACTAACAAAATTAATATCTTTTTAAATTATATATAAAACATAAACCATTTAATAACTTATACACGATGCAAGCATTTAAGTCATTTCGGAGTAGAATTTGTCCTCAAACAGAATACAAAGCACATGCTAAAAACTTCTGAACAATGAAATAAATGTATTTTGAACGATTCTGAAAAATTGAAAATTGAAAAGTGTTTAATAAATATTTTGCACGTAGTAAATAATTTCGCGACGAACGTACCACCGAGGCTTGAAAAATTATAAGCACCACAAAAAGCCGATTTCTATAGTTATTACAGTATATACCGGGTGGGACAAAAAAATGTTGCACTTTTTACGTTTGCCCATAACTTTTTTGTTTATTAACCGATTTTAATCAGTTAGATGTCTTTGCATAGAGAAAAGAATGGACTGTTAACGGAAAGTTTCAAAATGGCCGATTTTTTTAAATGCAAGAAGGCGGTCTTGTTTGAACATAGCCCTTTGTTTGGGCCAATTCTGTTTGAAGAAAAAATTTCGAAATGGTATATCGAATAGAAAAAAGCAATAAAATGAACCTTTCTCTACATTCTAAGACATCGATGAGAAAAATCGGTCCACCGGGAGAAGAGCTATACGTAATCATACAAAGTGTCTTTTTGTCATTCTTAAGCTGTGGTAGGTACTCAAATTGCACTTTCTTTTGGCCAATATTATTTAGTTAAGTATTAAGTACCTACAACAAAAAAGTTGCAATTTAAGTATGATGTTAAGACACTTTGTATGATTACGTAGAGCTCCTCTCCTGATGGACCGATTTTTCTTATCGATGTCTTAAAATACAGAGGAAGGTTCATTTTATTACTTTTATCTATTGGATCTGTCATTTCGACATTTTTTCTTCAAAAAGAATTGGCCCAAACAAAGATCTATGTTCAAACAAGTCCGCCATATTGCACTAAAAAAAATCGGCCATTTTGAAACTTTTAGGTGATAGTCCATTCTTTTCTCTACTGATTAAAATCGGTTAATGAACAAAAAAGTTATGGGCAATTGTAAAAAGTGCAAAATTTTTTGGCCCACCCGGTATTTTCTGATTGAAAATATATTGTTATATAATATTCCTTGCATTAAAATGTGAACGCTAAATTGTTTACAAAAATATACAAATAATTAAAAATTAATATTTTCCAATTAAATTTTTGTTGTTTTATATTCAAATGTGTTTTATTATACTAATCACTAAAAATTATAATTGTTTAAAAAATATAAGTACTTGAGTTCGCCTGTCAGAATATTTCTGACTTCAAATATGTAATGTATTGTAAGAAAAAGTTGAAAAAAAAAATTCATCTGAATTCAACCTATTCCTGAATATTCTGAAGCCAAAAATCTTCATTGACTCGACTAAAACTGGTGAATGTAATACCAATAATGTTTATAGATACAAATCTTAGTGGAACAGTCTGTGTTTGAAAAACCTAATCCTAATAGGATTTGAGATTATCCTTAAAATTATCAAAGATAGAAAAAACCGAAACCAGCACTGGCCAAAATCGCGATCGTCTCTCTTCCTCGATTTCCGAATATTTTTGGGTAATCACTGTAACTCAATAACCAAATACCGAATCAAAAAACTTTTTTGTGAAAAATCTATTGCTGAGAAAAATAGAAATTGAAAAATAGAAATAAAATCATACATGCACAAGTTTTCAGATACGGACATAATTTGTATTTTGTTAAGTTTACCCAGTAAATTATTTCATCAAAATAAGAAAAAATCTGCCATATATGCATATTTATTTATTGCATTCCTATGTATTATTAAAACGTTCAGAAAAAAAAAGAAAATCAAAACAGTCATAAATATCAAAAATTAATTTGTGAGTTAATTGTGAGTGAGCATTGTTAAAACTGAGTCAATGAATATTATGATATACCTAGTCAATGGTTTCATGAAATGAGGCGAAAATTCAAATTTAGCTTTAATAGGTGAATTGCGTGCAGTAAAATTTTGTGCAAAATAGATACCCAGAAATATAGTTATTTTTCTAACAAGTGCGGAAAGTGGTACTTTTCCGCACGCGATTGCCGTTGACCGAACGACGCGAAGCGGAGTTCGGCCAAGCAGTCGAGTGCGGAAAAGACAGTTTCCACATGTGTTAGGAACAATATTTTTCCTAGGAGCGTGTTCACAGTTTCAAAATGTAATTATAACTTACCCAAAAATGCAAATAAAAATATAATTACTTTTCCGCACGCATTTTAGTTTAGAAAGTTACACTTTTCCGCACTAGTGCGGAAAAATGTACTTTTCCGCACTAGTGCGGAAAAGTGCAACTTTCGAAACTAAAATGCGTGCGGAAAAGTGGTATTTTCCGCACGCTCGTAGGAAAAATACTTATCTCGATATTTAAGGTTGTAAAAATATTCTTCTAATTGGATTAAATTTCATGTGTGAATATACAGTAAAAACCCAGGAGGCAAGGACATGGGCATCAGTGGAAAGGATTTAAACATGGCCTTTGCTATACGCTTGAGATTTGTCGAGCGTAGGGTGCAAGGGTGGTTAATGTATGATTTTATTACTCCCATCACTGGCAGAGTCACAATTGATTAGTTTTTATTGATAGCCTGTATCAAACAAATAAAACTGCTAGCCCATAACCAGTCGATAACGGGCGATTTCCTTCCGTTATGAGGAATTCTAATTCTTATGCCCACTTCGTGGTTTTTACTGTAAAATAATTATTGTTTTAAATATCGGCAATATCGCAGAAAAGAATTATTGTTTTAAATATCGCAGAAAACATTTACAGTGGGACTAATTAAAAATAAAGTAATAACCTAATTTTTATGCTGCGTCCATTGGATGAGTTGAGAACTTGGACTCAAAGGGTGCAAAAAATCTGTTGAAATAGTTTTTTTATTATAAACTGAGATTCCCAACACGGTGAATGCAGTTTAAAAAAAATGTTTCTTCAATCTTCGAGCAAATAAAACTCTTAATTACTTATCATTTCAGGAGGATTTGCAGCAACTATAAATGGTTTAAAGAATTGAGTACTTTATTATTGTTTCGGATTGAAAGCTGATAATATCACACAATCCTAAACAGGTCAAGGAAAATTAAAATCGGTTTTTTATTGAAAGGGGCTGCTATCAAAAGGAAGTTGATAGCCGTTCCTGTTTAATATTCAATAAATTGATGGAATTATATGTTAACTAATTCGAAAACTTGATAAAACGGTTTTATTGAAATTAATTTTCTATTTGCAATTCAGTGTGTTTGATAAAAATTCAGTGCCACTAAATGCATCAATATAAAAGGATTTTTTTTTTCGATGAATTAATACAGTTTACTGACTATCTGAAAACGTTTAATTGAAAAAAATGCTGTACACATACGTTTGCATACTTTCGTGTATATGTGGGATTTATGGTGAGTATTTTCTTACAAATAATAAAGTAACTTGCTTTTAGAATCCAAAGATATGTAGTAAGAGATATTTTGATTAAAATTTGATTATATTTTCTTTTATGAATGATTATGAATTTCTGAGAAAATTTTATTCTTAATGCAACAAGTTCAAGAGTACATTATCCTAAATATCACTGATACAAAATAAACTTCTTAAAATAGGATTTTACACTCAGTTATGGATTTTCAGAGATTATTCAAACTAAATCGTCAGGTTATTTTCTTTACAACTATGTCAAATACGTAGAGGTTTATTTGTGAAATATTTAATTAAACTATATCCTCACTTCGTAATAGTATAAGTAGGTATAATCAGATAGCCAAGCCAAACAAAAAAATTGAAGAATTGTGATTTGTATCTTGAATTTCAATTTTTTAGCCAATACAAGGATTGTAAATGGAACAGACGCCGCTGAAGGAGAATACCCTTACGCTGTAAGTTTAAACTTCCACAATTAAGCTCTTTAAACTATGTTAGGCAATTACAGGTGTCCCTTAGAAGAAACGCAAGCCATACGTGCGGAGGAACAATACTGAATAAAAAATATATCTTAACTGCTGCACATTGTGTGTGCAAAGACGACAAGTAAGTATATTTTCTCGAAAGTAAGACTATTTTTAAAATAAAATTTCACCCAGTCTGAATATATCAATTAAGGCGCAATAAAATTATTACAAATTATTGGACTTGGTACAAGCGGGATGAAATCGCAATGGGACGCATGATTTGTATTAGTGCATCGCCTAGGGTGAAAAACTCTGCCCCATAAAAATAGTTATTTATGCAACAAGTGCGTAAGGTGAGATTTTTTCACGAATGGGAATTTTCCCATGAGTGAAAAAGCTCACTTTTCGCACGAATTGCATACAATATTTTTTCTACTACCGAAATGCATCTAAATTCTCTAATAATAATGTGAAACGTCAAAACTTACCTATTACGTCAAAACTTCATATGTCATTTTTAAAAAATCACAATACTTGTTATAGCCCACTTAATTTTAAATGAGTGAAATTAATCAATGTCTATTATTTCTTTGTCTAATGCCAATGTCAAGAATATAAATGAAACTTCAAAATTCAATCATTATTAAAGAATACTGAAAATTAGGTGTTATGTTTTATAATAATACCGTGATATTAAATAAATATGGATTACATAAAATTAAATAACCACATTTAACGTTTTTAAAATAAGATATGATTACTATAGGTGTTCTAATAGGTATGCAATTGTTTAGTATGTTACGTTTTACGCACTAGTGCGTAAGGTAAAAACACTTTACGCACTAGTGCGTAAAGTTTAACTTTACGCACTCTACAGCGTGCGGAAAGTTAGTACTTTACGATCGGTAGTAGAAAAAATATTTTTTTGATTAATACGTGTTGCATTTTCTATGTCACATAGTACATAAGTATATATTATTAACGATGGTTTTAGGCCGCAAGATAGCACACTATTTTCGATACAGTACGACAAACTGGAAATCACAAAGGAGCCTATAAATACAATAAATGTCAAGGAAATAAAATGCCACAAGTTCAGTTCAGAAAAATTAATTTACGACGCTGCTGTTCTAGAGGTAAATAATTTATTTATTACTGGCAATTACAAGTGTGATCCATGATCCAAAACAATATTGTAACTAAATAATATTCACTAACTTCAGAACATAGAAAGTCATTTTTTTATTAATATAACTCTCGAATTTTTTAACTCGTTTGTCAAAGGTAAAGTGTACCTTGTATAAATAGTTGTCCGAATATTCTTTTATCAAATTAGGAGTGCAAGTGCTATAAATACTTTAAATTTAAATAAAGATTGAATGAAACATGTAATCTAATATGTAATCAATTTTATAAATCTAAAACTCAGTCAGGTAAGCAGTTCCTTATCTGCAAAGATATAAGTAATTATGATTGCACTTTTAAATAGCAGCGGATATTCACCTGGTGGTCTTATAGGTGATCTATATAAGACATAATTTTACTAACTCTTCTAAAATAACTCCACAAACAAATATTTTATACAAGGTGCGATGGACTACCAGTCTTGGGACATCTTACCTTGCCTTATCAAGTACTTATATGTGCCACAAACATCAGAGTTACAGAATTCATCAGTTATCTATATTAGTCATCTGGGATTTTTCACAAGTAAATCGGTAGCTTTGTTCCATCTACTTGAACATGAAAAATGCCAATAACCAATAATTTGAATGATTGATGAACAAATTGCTAAAATATAATTTCGTATTATGTAAAACAACATTTTTGGTTTAGCTGATGTATGAAAAAAATGTTTTGTTGTATGTTTATCTAGCTAGAATCTTCTATCCCCAAAGGCAAATGGACGCCTGTGAAGGTTTCCAACAAGTTCGTTACCAATGAAAGGCAAAAAGGCACCATCATAGGTTGGGGAAGACTTTACGTAAGTTTAGTTTTAGTTTAAAATTTATGTGTTCAGCCGTTTAAGAATTAAGCAAGTTTTTTTAGCATGGAGGTCCGCTGTCAAAAATTCTCCAAAAAATTGACGTAGAAATTTACGACGACGACACTTGTGGAAGAAAATACGACCCTCTTCATCACATTTGCTTTGGAGCACCTGTAGGAGGAGCTTGTAATGTAAGTTAATTCGGTTGTTTGAACTTTTAAACGCATCGGGTTGTCTTGGGAATTCCTGTACTCAATGTTCGAGTTTAATGGTAAGCAAATTATCACAGCTTAGAAATCTGACTAACTCGCATTCACTTGTTTCCTAAAACTGTTCTTATTTCTGCAGGGTGATTCTGGTACAGCATTGATAGTTAATGGAGTCCAAGTTGGCATTGCCTCCTTCATAACTGATTCTTGCGGAACAGCAAACGAAGAGCATCCCAATGTTTACTCCAGGATTCCAACGTACCACGATTGGATCGCAGAGATTGCTGGATTATGAAGTATTGTTTATTAGCTAGTCAAATAATAGAAAATTTGTTCACAGAATTGTTTCCGAAATAATTTATTCATAAATACTTAGCTATAATAATATATAAATAATTAAGTATTTTAGTTTTCTTCTCTATACTTACAGTGTTTTTATTAAATAAAAATATGCAAATATTTGTAATTGGAGAAAACCAATTTTTTCTCGAGTAAAGTACTTTATCAGTAAAAAATGCGATAAAATATTACCAGGAAAAGGTGTTCAATCAAAACATTCAGAAGTATAATTTTGATAAAACCTGACAATTTTGATAAACTGTTTTCTAGATAGCAGATCATAAAATTGTATGTAAATATTTTTTTAAAGCTCTGCTATGTCAATATATCGATTTTTATGCAAATCGTTTAAATTTTGTTGTTTTCTTTGCTTTAGTTACCTATGAATGAATTAAGCCTTTTACAACACTAATACCAATTAATTGCTTCAAAATCTATCTGTAAATTGTTAAAAATATTGATATTATAGTTTATAATTAATATTGTGCAGTGACTTTTGGTGGAAATTCAAGGTACTAATCAGTTGCTGCAATTTTTCCAAATAAGAAAATTTTTAAACTGTTAAAGGTGTTGGGCCAATATAAGACTACTGGATGCGTTATAAATATGTGTGTAGGGGTCACATGTTTGTGGGTTAATAGTACTAGTCATCAGGAATATGAATTCCAATATTTTGTAAGTTGTAAAATGGCCGAGTTATGAGTTTAAAAAAAAAAAAATTGCGGTTCTTCCATTTTAATTAAAGATTGGATGTTATAAAACCAATCAATTACATTTAAATTTTCACTTTTCATTAATAATCCAGAGATACCCATTCAAGAAGAGAAAATAAAAAATTAATTTACTGCATAAAAAGGTTTATCGAAATATGCAGTTCTTCCATAATGAAAATTGTAATGCAAAACAAAATGAAAAAGCCGGCTGCATAATACCCCATATTAGTTTTGCCACTCATCAGCTGTTAGAGTCGCTGAACTCTACTGCTTCTTTACTAACTATACTGACACTGACCTAGTTACAATCAGGTGCATTAACAAAAAATAGCGATAAAGAATGTAAATAAACGATGGTGGTAGAGAGCCGGACGTTACCATACACGAGCCAGTTTTTATTTATTTAGGTTCTCCTGAAAAGCAAAAGCCGCGCATGACTATCACGCGTGCCAGTTCGTGTTCAATGTTTTAGTGAACGGCCAGACAGAAGCTAGTGTGGAACTTTGCGAAAGACTATTATTATGATTAATATTTAATATTAAATAGTTTCGTTTTTAGTGAAATTTAAAGTGTAAGTTTTGTGTTTGTGTATAATATAAATCGAGTAGAAAACGCTGCCAATCACATAAGGCAGAATACGCACTTTAATAATTAATAAATTTAAAGATTCCATGGTGCGGCGCGCTGCAGCGTGTTTGGAAAATAACGGAGGACATCTGCTATGAGAAATACAGATCCAAGGTATGAAAAGAATATACAGACAAGCAAATTAATATAGGCGAAGATAGACACTAGTTTGGTTTACCTTTATTATTCGTCTTTTCAGTTACCTATACTGACGAGAACACAAAAAGTTCGAAACCGGTCTGCGTCTGGTGTAGAAAAGTCGAATAATAAACTTGGCTACCCATTTGGATTTGCAGGTATAATTCAGCGCAAGCCGGGGCTCTTGCCCGTTGAATAGCTGTTTCCTATAATCCTATTTATTATTAATAGTTTAGTCCACCAGGGCTAGAGGTCGACTGCTCTTTGGTACTTTAGTAAAGTCGCTATCTGTCACAGGAACATTGTATGTCTTGACAGTTAGTAGCAACAACTGACCACTAGAGGGATAATTTTGTCCTTCGCCGATATTATGTGAAAATACTTTGAATCAATGTTGGATCCAAGGATTTCATGGAACAGAGTTTTACAGAATGGTTTTGGGTTCTCCTCTGCGTTGATTATTTTTAATGCTCGATATTTCGACCATCTTGTCGTGGTTTTCTTCTAAAGAAACTATTCTACAAAGCAACTAAAAATTGTTAAAGTTAGTCAATTATAATATTTTTATTTTAATTAATGCTTCCCTGGTATTGACGATTTCTAGAAGAGTTTCCTGATTCTCTTCTGCATCGATTATTTTGACGTTTCGTCCATCTTGTCGTATAGTCTCCTGGAGTGAAGTGGCTTCGTTCATGATCAAAACGCCAAGATTTCAAAATTCAACGTGGAAGAGAGCTCAGAAACTCCTCTCGAATGTCAATTAGGATATTTGACCTAAAATTTTTTAAATTTACAGTTACCACTTCCATCGTCTCTCCCAAATACAGTGCTTCAAACTACTTAGTCGTTTAATAATAGTTAATTATTTCATGCAATCTTAGATTTCCCCTTAAAAGTTTAGGTCCATTTTCAAATAAATTTTCTCTGTTTCCTGCACCTCAGCAAATGTGTGAACCTTTAGCGTCATACCGAGTTATCTTAAAATGATATTTTTTAAATTCACTGTGTTCTATTTTGCAATCTAGAAATAATGTAAATAATATTATTTTCAATTATATTGATAGTAAAGTAAATAAGGTACTTTATCAGGAACACTTCAATGAAAATTAATTTATTTGAAACGCAAGTTAAATTTGAGATTATTAGATTTTACCAAAATGTTGAGGATGATAATTTTTATAAGTTTACTTTATTTTCCCTTTGGTAAGTGTTTTTAGTAACATTGTAAACGATTTTTTTTATATGTTACATTGTAGTTAGGAGTAACATACGAATTGTTAATGGGAAAGATGCCGATGAAGGGGAATTTTCATTTATGGTAAGCAACAAAACGTTCTTTTTTATTGTAAAACAAATTATTTATTTATAAGGCAACTTAGAATTAATTGTAAAATATTTAAATAATAGATCAGCAAAATCAATATTATTATGCGCCAAATTATAAACAAAGATTGACTGCAAAAATAGCTCTCGTTTGCTCAAGACTAACAACATTGATTCCTAGCAGAAGATTATGATGTGTGCGTCTTTCAGGATAATTACTATCTTGTTTGAATGAAAGGGGGGAAAGTCATTTATAAAAAGCAAAGACAAAAGCAGTCCTTAATTTGACCCTTGGGGAACACCTAAAGTAGCAATGGAATATGAAGATTTAATTCATTATACGACTCTAGTAGCAATAACGGAATCATTAATACCATTAGCAGTTAATTTGTTTGGTAAAAGACCATAAACCTTGGTCTTTTACCAAACAAATTAACTGCTAATGGTATTAATGATTCCGTTATTGCTACTAGAGTCGTATAATGAATTAAATCTTCATATTCCATTGTTACTTTAGGTGTTCCCCAAGGGTCAAATTAAGAACTGCTTTTGTCTTTGCTTTTTATAAATGACTTTCCCCCCTTTCATTCAAACAATCGAATCAAAAGTCTTCGAAAAATCTGTGTAGATAACATCAACCTGATTTAAAAAATATATGACCTATCTGTGTAATACATTTTAGTATCAAGGTACAAAAAAAACAAATTTTTAGGTTTCATTAAGAGATAGCAGTAACAACCATTTTTGTGGAGGAACAATTCTGAACGAGAATCACGTCTTAACTGCTGCTCACTGCTTTTGTGATTCGATTACGTAAGTTATAACAATATTATAAATACATAGTATAAGTTTATTTTAAGATTTGAAGATGTTTTTTAAAAGTAATAAAAACCTCAAAAAGGGAAAAAATCAAATGTCGCACTATTTTCTTCGAACTTTTTGGTGGAAATTAGCATAGCTTAAATAGAGCAATTATGTTTCTTAAGTGGACACATTTTCAACTAAATTTTAAAATTTTGCTTAACCATATTTTCAGTAATTTCTTTATGTATATTTTTGTTTCTTGTCACCGTTACAGACTCAATCAGAAGATGAAATTTTAAACATTTCAAAATCGATAATATTACCACTTAATCCTGAGAACTAAGTAACACTTTCCACCAAAAAAATTATTTTAGTTATTTAAAGTCGAATTCATTTTTGTACCGCAGATAAAAAATTACCGACAAAGGAACACGTGCGGCGGCTTGTTTGAACGTTAAAGAGGCCGCGTTTCTGCTTTGTAAATGCGACGTTTTTTTCCCTGCTTTACAAATATGACATGAACTATACCATCAGTTTCTCAAATCGTGTAAAAAATATGCTTAATTTAGGCCCACGCCGCCCTACACCATACAATACGGATCTATTCACATATCTAAAGATGACTTTAGGAGTGTTAATGTTTCTAATGTTACATGTCACAGTGATTTTGATTTAGAGGATATGATTTTCGACGTAGCCGTTTTAAAAGTAAGTATACATTTATTTTATGGTATTATTAATTCCTTCTTTGTTAAATTCTTTTGGGTAATATTTAATTACTTAAGTAATAGAACTTTCGTAATTTAAACAGTTTGTAAAATGAACCTTTTGCTACTGTCTGCTTAGGATGCAGGGGGCGAGGGGTAGATATTCGAATATTCGATTTGGATCTGCGTGTGAACATTTTTCTAACAATTATTAATTAGTAAAAAATAAATACGTCAAAATTTCTACAACTTATGTCATGTACATTGCAAATAAAGAAATAAAGAAAATAAAAATGAAATTTCTCTTTTTTGTGAATTTATAACAAAATTGTCAAGTTTCAGAACACCTTCTATAATCGCATTTCTTTCTGTGCATTGATCTGCGCAATATTGTCTTGAACTTGTTTCTATGCTCAGCAGTCGAGATAGCAATCAGTCTCTTAACTCTTAAAATTTGCATTTCACATTAAACCTAATTGTATTACCAGTGAATCTAGTGATGTTTAGGAAAATTAACTAACTCGTGCGCCATATGTTTTTAGTACTATTTTGTTTCTATAAGACCATTATTAATATTTTTTGGAACATTTTTTAGCTTGAGACTGCCATTCCAGAAGGCAACTGGACCACAGTGGAACTGTCAAATGATTACTCTCCTTCCTTGTTATCGAAAGGCGTCATTGTTGGATGGGGATCACTCTGGGTGAGTATAACCTACCTACACCACGTATCTTTTGGGCATGAAATATAAATAATCTTAGGTGGTAGTTTATGAGGTTCATTTTTTGAAAATAAATGCAATTTTTTGGAGAATGTTTAAAAACACTGAATTACAATTTTTTTTCCAAATATATGAGCTTAAAAATGTATATACCTACTACAAAAATCTCCATCAACCAAATGTAGAGTAAGTCCAGGAAAGATGCACCACTTATTTAAAACAAATTTTTTTTTTTCATTTCGCTACCAAACTATTTTAGGTACGATTCCCAGGAGTTTGAGCCACTCTAGAAATCTGTAACAAAAAGTGATTTAGAGACAGAGCTTTGCTGTTTTCATGATCTAAAGAGAAGAGAGGTGGACTAAAGGGCTGCTGTTGGCAATATGTTCAGTTTTAACAAAAGGTTTGATTTATTTTTCCACGTGGAGACTTTTCTTTCACGCAACGTTGTCATAATAAATCATTCTACTTGGTTCCAATTGAGGAGCCGATGGAGGTATATGAAATACCATTCTATGTTACGTGAGGCTATATTTGAAATTATTTTGTTTTGATCAATATCTAAATCTTAAACTTCTTGTAATTGTAAAGTATTTTATGTTGCTAAAAATATTTCCGTCACTTTGGTACACTCTGTAGCCTCTGTTAAAGTTTAAGTTATGATTAATTTAGTTAAATTGAGTTGAAAAGCCGCCGGTTAACAAGAACTAAATTAATTGATTAATTTAAACTACTTTTCAGTACTTTCGGATCATCCCCGGTATAGTTGAAATCCGCGATGTATTGAAATAAGTAATCAAGTCGGTAGTAAAAATACTAAAGATTGTTGAACCAATAATCCGTATCCGTTTGATCCAGCTTTTTTACGCAATATGGTTTAAAAATTGCGAGCAACCTATTTCCATTTTCAGATATACCGAGTAACTGTTGTAAGTTATGTAACACGCTAGGACATGGTAGAAAACATATCTAGCCCGAGGAATTTGTCTAAGTTCAATCGGAAACGCCATCGTGCAAGAAATATTGAGCAGGAACCAAATCAGTAGCGTAACCAGAGTACTATTTTGGGTTCAAGATCAAGTTGAATTTCAAATTGCTCTACCAATAAAACAAATTTAAATACTTAATGGTCTCGTACCCTTGACAAACTAAGGGGGGGCACGTGCCCTCTGGGCCTCCCTAGTTACGCCACTGAACCGAATCCTGCACCACCGTGACCGAAGGATACGTCAGAGACTATTTAATTGTAATTAAAAACTGACATGACTCTGTAAGTAATACATGCCAGTTTGCCAGCCCGCGTTATCATATCCTTGTACACAGTATAGAACATTGTATAAGTATATAAACCGTTAAACCTTCTGTCTGATTTCTGTAGGTGAATAAAATCTCTGTATACTATTTGAAACCGCACAGTTTTCATTTATTCTGTATAAAATTAGACCCGTATGGTAAATTGTCCAGCCCACTAAAAACCGGCAATCAGCCACTAGACCCCTGAGCAGGACAGTCTTCTTCACTGCAGGCTACCCTAGCCTCTCTTGGAAACCGCCGCCTCCCATACCTTTTAAATTTGTCCCATTATCTGATCCTTTCATGAGACTCCTTTTGTTATCTTATTGTTATTATCGCTGAATGTATAGTAATTTTGCTTCGTTGTCGATATAATTCGTGTTATTGTATGTTCCATGAATTATCTTCACCTTCTTTCTTCAGTGTAATAATTTTGATACAAAACTAACTGTGGTAATAATAATATTTTACCACCATTGATCTAATTGCTCGTCTTCATTTACTCGATCACGAGCACTTTCGTTGTGAGATAAAATTAAAGATTTCTATCGAAACAAAACGAAACTTATATAAATTGTAACGCAGGGACCTGTAAAAATTTATAGATAACTGCGTATAGATACACAGATAACTGAGTAATTCCACGATGGGCCGATGAGTGGTGCAGGTGTCTAACAATTTCTTACTCCTGGATTGCTCTAAATTCTGAAGGAAGGGATTTAAGTTGATCTTGGATAATTTCAAAATAGTACGTGAAACTCGTATGAGAGAGAAACGAGAGATTAGTCTTAGTATTTGGAGTTCAAAGGTCGGAATACCAAGTAGAGACTACTTGGTATTCTTTGTATTGTGAAAGTGTGATTATTATTTAACTGTTACTATAATTGGTCTGTAAATTAGTGACTTATATTTGTGCTACCAGATAAAAAACAATTGATAAGTCCAGGATGCTTCGAGCACGACAGGGATTGGGACGAATATACGAGTGGCCGACAACTCACCTCAGTTCAAAATTTGTACATTAGGAGAAGGGCGCGGCAGTGCGCAGTGGCCACTCACTGCTCAGCAGTCAGCAGACTCAGGACTCAGGCAGACTGTTGGTAGTATCTCATTAACCGTGTTGGGATGTAGAACTCATGTCTGAAAGAAACTTGATTTACGTATTCTGGACCAACGTTTCGAAATTTTTCTAACTTCAATAATTCATCCTAGATAGGATTAATTATTATAATTTAAAAAAATCCCAAAACACATTTAAATATTTCCATTGTTTGTTTTTTCGCAACAAAAATGTGATTATACAACATAAAATTAATTGTCGCTGCACCTCGAGTGTTGCAGGTGTAATAAAAATTATTATAAAAGAATCCAAACAAGGAACAGTAGACTCGAGAGCCATCGGCTACAGCGCGGAGATCCATGATTCTCACCATTGTGTCCGCTTGCCTAGACAAGTAAATCGCGCAAACTAATACCTATGTTCGAAACTCCTCGGTCTTTACTATACATATATTATGGTCCCCGAAGATACGAACAAGAGAGGCAATCAACTAACACAGTTTACTACACGCTCAAGACAGACAGGCCTTAAGGGTGTTGTAAACTTCATAAATATCAAGACTGATTGTAGAGTCATAGGGCGCAAACCGAAATTTGCACTGCAGAGTCACATCAAATCAGGGCTCTTGTTCACATCCCCGTAGACTGTACAGTGTATGTACCTTATTAAACATTCTTTCTACATCTGCTTCTTATAAAGTCAGTATTTGTTTATTCTGTTACAGGATGGAGGACTTGCGTCGCTTGTTCTACAGAAATTGGAGGTGGATGTGCTTCTTGATGAAGTCTGTGGCCTGCAATTCAATACGACGCACGATATTTGCCTAAGTGCTTTGTTTTCTGGCGCATGTTATGTAAGATCCATAATTATTCTATTATCAATTGTTGACACTAAAAGTGAAAGGCCTAATTTGTATCCAGCATTAGCTTTGCCGATTTGTTGAAAAATTTATTTTTTTCACAATCTTTTCCATATTGAACGAAAAATAATTGTGACTGAAATTTGTTTTTGCTTTTAGGGCGACTCTGGATCAGCCTTGTTGGTAAATGGTGTGCAAGTTGGTATAGCTTCATTTATAACCAGTGATTGCGGTGCATCCAGTTTGTTCTCTCCAAACGTTTACGCCAGAGTTTCAACATATCTGACTTGGATAACTGAAAATGCTGATTCATAAAAATATAATAATTTAAATGCATCTCTTTTATTTTTACTGTTTCAGTTACCTCGTATGTAGGATGATATATAACTACCAAAATAAATCACTTATTGCATCGTTAAATACGAATGGTGTATGATTTTGTACGTACTGCACTTGTTCGGGTCCCAAAACAAAACGTCTTTCAGTAACAAAACTTAACACCAAAATATTGAAAACTTGACTAGACGCTTATTGTCATCAAAACATGTTGACGATTAGGTGCCGATTAAAACTTAAACTAAATTAGTTCTAATCAGTACTTTTTGTTTGTATAAACGAGTATTATTATAAATATTAAGATAACAGGAATGTGGGATTTCATCTGGTTTATTAATCGGCAGGTGCTTCAGAATATCACAATCAATCAAGTTCTTTATAGTAACTTGATTGATTGTGATTTTTAATAAAACTGATAACTTCCAACTATGCTGGATATGTGATAAATAATAATTAAAAACCAGTAAGTGAACATAAGCTAGCCATGGTGCTGCTTTGGTTCGGAGTTTTTGTTTTCTTACCAGTACTTGGTGCTCTAGGTAAGTAGGTTAAATTTTTGAAATGGGGTGAGTATAATTTTATAGCAAAAACAGTTAAAGAAAAAAGGCCTTTCGCGTATTAGGTACTTCATCTCCAACATTACAATTTATTATTGTTATTAATTCTGGATATTAAATCTAGAAAAATTTTACCAATAAAATCATACAACTAAAAAAATGGTAAAATGTTGAGGGCCTGGCTACTGTGTAGATTTTTTTCTATTAGAAAATAGAAGAGTATTATAGCATCGTAGCTATTAAGCCTGGCATTCGTATAAGATATATATATTTTAAATGAATGAAACTGATGGAATTTACTTTGCTTTATTCAAATAAAAATTAAATCGTCCTAATTTTTTACATGCAAATAGATAATTTATTGTTTAAACCATTTTCATTTTTTCATTTTCATAACCGTTTGATCTGTTTACTCCATCCCATCTGTATCCAGGTCGAACTCCAAATCGATTTGGTGTAATCACCCCTAGATATATAGGCTTCTCTGTAAATTAGAAAAAAATTAGATAAAAATATACACTTGGAAAAGAATTATTAATAACGAGGCAGTTCTGGCAAAAAGAGTTACCAACCTAAACTACAAAAATAACTTGTTTAAAGGAATGGTAATAAAAGTAGGAAATAACGTGAATTAAATTTGATAGGTTGGAAATTTTTTTTTTTTGGACATCAGTTGCTGATCTAATGGGGTTGACAGATGTATTTATCGTTAGAATCGTTTGATGCTTTCATGGCCTCAACAAGCAAATGCCAATTCCATAATTAATTTGTGAAGTTAAAATGAAATCTACCTGAATGATAAATTAACAATTATTTCGCAAGTACATTTTTCAGAGAAATTATTGCAAAAACAGTGTTAATGCAATAAAAGCTTAATAAATTACCTGAAATACCAGCAGCTGATGCAGCTTCTTTCTTCTTCTTCCTTCTTATGTATGCTAACATAGGGTCCCCATCTATTTCTTGTTCTTTGAGGTAATTCTCAAGGTCTTCATCATCAGCATACCTTGCGAGTGGTTTACTCATTTCATGCAACTGGTCTGCTATTCTGTCATGTCGGTCTTCGACTTGCTTAAGACCTTTTCCCCAACGGTCATATTTTTCTTTAGTTTTTTTCTCATTATCCTTTCGTCTAGCTTCTTCTATCACCTTTTTTCGCCTAACAATGGTAGCTGCATTCATTCCCGATATATCTGCAGATAATTTCTT
Organism: Rhagium mordax; assembly: GCA_963680705.1. NCBI lineage: Eukaryota > Metazoa > Arthropoda > Insecta > Coleoptera > Cerambycidae > Rhagium > Rhagium mordax. Next base: position 10,514,624 of record OY796656.1, read on the forward strand.
GAACATTTCATCTTCCCTCTGACGCAACAAGCTTGTTTCCGTGACCAGGTCTTTGGCATTCTGTAGACCAGCTTTCTTTCCATCTAAGGTTTTTCTCATTTTTTCATCAGATTTTCCTGGTCTCTCGGGAGATGCTTGTGGGCTCCACTAACCCTAACGAGATTTTTCTTTTATCAGTTTGTCTATTTTTTTGATATTTATCAGCTTCTTCGGTTCTGTGGAGGTATCTACGTTCGTATAAAAATACTGAGCAACGAATCAATATAATTTATTAAGCGGTAACACTATAACTATACTACACACAAAGACACAGATGTTTCGGAAATCATCCGACCGGGTTAAACTGTCGTTTCGAACTGATGTCTTCTCTTCTCCCGTCTACCTATCCTCTAGTCTACCTGTGACCATCGCCTTCTCTCGGTATTTCCGTAATTTCGGGGGATACTCGTTCTTGGAAAATACCACCCTTAGCCGGTGGTCACCAGTGATAACGTTACTTTTTCATATGGAAACCATTGCGTAAATAATAACAAAGAGGCGCAACCGAGCCGGATTTTAGATTTTAGTATTGTATTTTTTGTCAGGAGCATCAGGATTGTCTTCAGTTTTTGACAAACCTTTCCGCAGCACTAAAAACTGATGATAATTCTGAAGCTATTGACAAAAAAATACAACACTAAAATCTCGAAATATTTTCGGTTGCGTTTCTTTATTATTTTACACAATGGCCAAACAGAAAAAGATTTAGATAAAAGTTTTACCAAAATAAACTTCTGTTTATTTTAGCACACAAGTTTATTTAGTAATAATTTTAATAATTTGTGAAACAGCAGTAAAATAAAAAAAATCAAGAATATGCTACAAATAAATAATTGCAGATAATTTATTTGTATTTTCAAAATACAGAGGTCGAGGTAAACTTTAAATTATACAATTTTTTTCTTTTTCCTGTGAAGTGATTAATTATTGCATTGGTATCGTGAATACGTACCGAATTTCAAAGTTTTAGGTACACGCGAAGTAAGTGAAAAATCATTTGTACCAAATTTGAACATTAAACAGAGATAGAAAGGGAAATCGAATGATAGCTTATTGCATTCAATGATTTAATTTTGCGTCCAGCTCTTCAGAAGCAACACTCTGTGCCTTTCTAGGGAAAGGGACTGATTGACTAATACCTACATAATCTGATTTATTTGGAGTAAATATTTGAGGCGACTTCTTTTTAATAATATAGTTTTATAATTATCTTTAAACCATTTTAGCTCTCCCTCGAGATCTCGGGCATGGCAGAATTGTCAATGGGATAAATACCACTTATGGAGAGGCTCCATACGCGGTAGGTACAATTAAAGTGTAATAATAATTACATTTCAAACCTAGGAAAAATTAATGTCTAGACAAAGTTATCGCGCTTTTAATTATATTCGATAAATATCAGTGACGTATTTTTAACACGATCTCTGTAAGTTTTTGTTTAGCGTTTTCGTAACCACTATTACTGTTCTCTTCGTTATAATATCTAAATTTTAGATTTGCTATTAATTTTGTGTTGTTTTGTTTGTGAAAATTAATGTTTTGCGACACTACTGGAGAAAAAATAGTTATATCTGAAGCATTCCTGCAAAATCAATATGTAATAAGAATACCTAAGTAATATCAAATAAAGCATCAGAAAATTTGTATCCATGAAACCTATTTTTCAGAAGCAAAATAATTCAATCCAATTTTGGTTCTAATTTTTTTCAAATTTAATCTTTAGCGCCGATTCTGACCAGACCGCATGTGATGGTTTTATTTAGAGAACTGTTTATAAATATGATTCTTTTAATAGTTTAAGTCATTGTTCTACCAATTTGAAGGCTTTTCGGGTTAACTGAACTATAATAATAATATTTTTAGGTATCCCTGCGATATAATGATTGCCATGAATGTGGAGCATCTATAATTGGGGATCGCTGGGTTTTAACTGCTGCACATTGCATTTTCATAGAGTAAGTAGTTTGTTCCAAAAACAAAAAATATATAAATCATACAGGTGGAAGTGCAGCAACAATGACAGTGCTGTATAGAAATATTGGCAACTCCAAAAGTATCCCCCTCTACCGTAACAAATGCTAAACAATTAAACTAGTAATTTTTTATTTGTTTACGTTATTTTCCACGTTTTTATCGATTCATTATACAGGACAACAAAAACTCGTCAGAAGATTAATTTATTTTCACGTAAATATAAATAAAACACTTGTGAGTAAATTCATTTTATTCTGACAAATATAAATAACAGTTGTAATAAGATCCTTTTTTCACGTAAAGGTACAATCTTTTGAAAGAAAATTATTTTCTATTTGTCGTAAATAAAAATAGAATTCAGAAAACCTCCTCATTTGACATAAAAACTTGTGTCAGAAGATTTTTTCATATTAATGTAAATATAAATAATAGCACTTGCGAGAAGATCCTTTTCAATGTGACGTAGATATAAATGAAAATCTTGTCAGAAGACTAATTTTATTTTGGTGTAAATAAAAATAAAACTCCTTAGAATATCCTCTTTATTCCGACATAAATATAAATAAAAACTCTTGTCAGAAGAATCTTATTATTTTGAAGTGAATATAAATAAAAACGTTTGTCAAAAGGTCCTTTTTAATCTGACAAATATAAATAATAACGGTTGTAAGAAGACTCTTTATTCTCACGTAGATATAAATAGAAACTCTTGTCAAAAAATTATTTTCACTTTAACGTAAATAAAACGGTTGTCAGACGATCTTTTTCAAACTCACGTAAATATAACTAAAAACTTTTGTCAGAAGAATTGTTTCATTTTGACGTGAATATAAATAAAAGCACATGTCAGAAGATCTATTTTATTCTGACAATTATAAATAATAGCAGTTGTAAGAAGATTATTATTAATTTCGCGTAAATATAAATGGAAACTCTTGTCAGAAGATTACTTTATATCTTCACGTAAATATAAATAAAACTTTTGCCAGACAATTCTTTTCATTCTCACATAAATATAAATACAAACTTTTGTCGGAAGAGCCAAGAGCCTTTTTACTTTGACGTAAATATAAATAAAACACTTGTCAGTATATCCATTTTATTCTGACAAATATAAATAACAGTTGTAATAAGATCCTTTTCTCAAGTAAAGATAGAAACTTTTGTCAGAAGATTATTTTCCATTTGTCGCAAAAAATAGAATTATCAGAAAACCTCCTCATTCTGACATAAAATCTTGTGTCAGAATGTGACGTAGACATAAATAAAAATCTTGTCAGAAGATTATTTTCATTTTGGTGTAAATACAAATAAAACACTTTAGAATATCCTCTTTATTCTGACATAAATGTAAATAAAAACTCTAGTCAGAAGTTTCCTTACATATTTTAATATGAATATAAACTTTTTATTGTGACGCAAACATAAACACAGAAAATCCTTTTCATACTGATAAACATAAATAAAAACTCTTGCCAGAAGATTTTTTTTTGAATTTTAATATAAGAATAAATAATAATTGCTAGATGATCTTTTTTATTCTGACGTAAGTATAAATAAAAATATTTGTCAGATGATCCAAAATGGGCTGCGCTTTTGGTCAGAATCATCTAATCCTATGGTTTTTGACATGCTGAAACCGATTTTGATATTGAAAAAAATATATATGGCTTCAGTTTTTGGCTACAGCCACTTCCAAATCCAAATTTGCCAAAAATGTCAATTTAGGATTTTTTTTTAAATGACCCGGTCACAAATCCGGTGGCTAAATAGACAATTTCAAACTGGTAGATCTAATATGACGCTGTGATTCTGTCAAAAAATGTCACCTTGGGAGACATAGTGAAAATTGGCGGACGGTCACCTTGGGTTGAAAGACACCTTGACGTGGCTACATGGGTTAAGCTCATAATTTGATTCTACCAAAGATTAAAGTAATTGTTTGCTTGGAGCTTTGATAGAATCTTTCTATGTTTGATTGTACCATAGACTGAAGTAATTAATACTTGGTTCTTTGGTAGAATCTTGCTACGGCAGAATTCATTATTTCTGAGTACGAAATTATTTTGAAAAATTCCTTGGACAGGTCGATTTTTATTTTGAATTGCTCAACTTCTGTTTTGACTTTATTAGCTCTTATTAGCTATGACGTGATGGCTGGTTCACTTATGGAGTCATCTACTTTTTTAAACGAACACCCTGTATATTTTTTCATTTTTGCTTAGGGCCTAGTTTTAAGTTTGGAGCTACAGACACTTGAAAATATTTTTTTTAAATTAAGTAATTGTTCCTTTTCTTTTCAAAGTTGTACAATCTTTTGCCAGGTGAATAAAATAATGTTAAGTAGTTATATTGCATAGGTGAGAGATTTGTTGGATTTCATAGGTGCCCTGCATATGTTTAAAAAAATAACGTCCTAAATTACGATAGAAAATTTCATACAAAGACCAACATAATCAACTAAATGATTGTAACAAAATTATCAAAAGAGGAAAACGAACTAAACGAAGTACTTGTCAAGTACAAAATAACACATGCTCATATATTTTAATGTTTGCTTATTTTTGTGAATTATATCTTTTTTAATATCATCAAAATAGCGGCAGATTTCGTCTGACGTCTTTTGCGGTTTGCCCCTCTAGAGCAAAGTTATGTATCTAATTTGATAAAACTTAAATTTATCAATAATTCAATTCTTTAAATTGTTATTTTAGATACAATCGTTGATTGGAAGAGTAGATAAAATAGCGTAATTCCTTTGTTCTAATTTTATTGTACTCGATTTGTATTTGTAGACACAAGTACCTCAAGTTCTTCACTAGTATGAATAGATATGATATGAAAATAATTAACCCAGGAAGTCTACAGTAGAATAAAGCAATGTGATTTACAAATTTTATCTATGAATGAGATGTAAGTTTTTGGCTCGGTTTAACCACGTATACAGAGTTGCTTGTCTCCGGGTTGATCGTCTAGGTCCAATAAACACAAACTCTGTGTAAAATTTACTATTTTTGCATTTTTGCTACCAAAATGTGGTTAAATTTACTAATCAATAATAACCTATTCTAATTCTACTAAAATACTTCATAAATAATACAGTTCAAATTCAGGTTTTTCATAATAAATATGCAACGACTTAAACCTAAGGACCATTTTATACGCATATTATATGTCAGTGTTTAGTACAGATCTTTGTATGTTACAGTTTCGTCAACGTCTCAACAGTTCTGTACGACACAAGAGACATTCAAAATTGCCAAAGAGTCGAAGGGCATACAAAGACAGTGAAGAAAGCTTACGTAAATACGGAGTTTCAAACTTATGGAGGATACTTTAATGACATCGCACTTGTAGAGGTACATTTTTGGTATTAACTAATTCACTACTAGGACTTGCAATTAATAGTCTAGTCGTAGTGCCGAACCGGTTTCCAGAGGTCAAAAATCCTTAGCAGTATATGGATGGTCGGAAAATTTAGAATTAATGGGGAAAAATCGATTGAACCCCAACAAATAACCAGAAGTAGGGTGGGGGTGGGAAAAGGGGTGTTTTAGGGGTGAAATGTGTTTTTTTGTGATTTCCGGCAAAACTAGACCTCCTATTGAAAAAGTTAAATGCAAAAGTTGTAGATAATTGAAAGATCTACAACTTTTATTTCAACCATTTTTCAACATAATCTCAAAACTATTGAGCAGAAAAACGCCAAAAGCCAAATTTTTGATTTTTGATTTTTATCTCCCACAAAAATGTATTCGATTTAAATGAAATGTGGTGAAAATGTACATTTTTGTGTCTCAAATAAGCTGTAATTCTTTTGAAGCGAAATATTTATTTTTTGATTTTATTGCGAATAATTTGAAAAAAAAAAATCAAAAAAATTGTTTAATAAAATTTTGATTTTTGAAAATTTCAGGACGGAATTTTTTCCGTTGAAATCTCTACTTTAAGATGGTATAAAAAATCATATTGTTACTATGGAAAAACATTGTCAAAAATGGGAAAAACCAAAACAAAGATCTTTTCATGAACGATTTTTCCGTAAACGCCATGAATTCTTCATTGTTTATTGAAATGAAGTGTTGAGAGTGATGCAAAATGATAATTTCAATGTAATATCAAATAAGGGAACTTTAATTAACCGTTTAAGGTTCGGGATAGTGAAAAACAAATTGTTTAAACAGTAATTTTACAGAAAAAATTGCTAAGAATTATCGTTTTTGTGCAAGAAAATTTTTTTTTATGATTCATGGACAAAAATAAATTGAAATTAAATTTATTAATAGTTACTACTAACTAATTAATATTATTTATTGTCAACACCACACAATATCAATCAAGTAAGTAATAACTAAGTTAATAACAATAGCTGTGTGTTGATATCTTCTTAGCAACCGGTGGTTTGCGTGCTTTATTTTATAAAATGCGTGCGATAAATATATATCGCACTAGTGCTATAATCATCGTCATTATGACATGGAAATGAGTGTCATATTACTGTCATTATATAACGAGCGTAGATAAAACAAATATTTAAAATTATTTCATATTACAAAGTAGGAATATAAAATTAAAATTCTATTTTAATCTAATTTTTTTGGAAAGCTGCTCTACATCACTAGATTCAACATAGTTTTCGGTTTCTTCAGGATCTCCGACAAGGTTACTATGCATACTAAATTGAGTAAAACAGCAGAATTAACTTCCAAATAATTGCGTTTTCTGAACAATGTTTTTACAACTGATGTATCTTACTTTAAGAACTATGTTGTAACCTTCTTTCGTTATGGCGGAAGTTCGGAGAGTTCGGAGTGTAGAAACACAACTTTACTCTATTAGCAGGAGAATAGAGGCTCCAGGTAGCTGCAGTGAAGACACGGTTAAGCCAGGGGTCTAATTAACCTATAAAGAAAACTCAGAATTTCAGATTAAAAACAGAATAAGCTTTATTCAAGATTTAATACAATACAATAAATTACGGATTACTAGTTAAATAAAGCACTAATATTTACGGCAAAAATTTAAAGCAGGCAGGCTAGGCATAACTAAAAGCGGCAAACTACGGTTAAAAAAACGGAAAAAGGCAATTTGACCAGACAAGACAGTATAATTTACAGGCAAAACATATGTTCGAATTATTTTTCAGCAGTTAATTTTATGACAAATACAATTTTATATATAAAAAAAACAAGGAAGTAACGGAATAAGCGGACTAATTTTTCTGACTGCCCAGAGGGGAAGACGCGAACTAGTGAAGTTAATAGTAATAAAATCGGCGACGCCCTGACGACGGTGCTGTTAAGCGATTACACACATCAAATCAGCAGGCCGTCAAAACGTCGATTTCTACGCGGGGATAACTGATTCACGCGATTTAGGGCTAGGCCAGAAAATAACGACGACGACTTGGTAACTTTGCCAGTAAGCGATTACACATGTCAAATTGGCAGGTTATCAAGACGCTATACACGGAAACACAATTTTGCTCTAAGCCAGAACGTTACTCGTGACGTTGTACTGACTTAGAATTAAGCCACTAAAACGTTAAGCGCGGATCGTACATAACAATTCGGACATACATATAAAAACAATAAAAATAAAATTACAGGTCAAATATAATAGATTAACCTAATGTGTCTTACTCTCTCTAGCAGCGGAGCTTCCTCTTGGTTCGGTGCGGACTTCTTTTCGGACTGGCGGTCTGGACTGGATCGGGCGCATCGTCAACTGATTCTTAATATTGCGCTCTGAACGCAAAGCTGACTTCAAGCGTCTTATACATATGTTGGGGCACTGCAGGCTCACACTGCAGTCCATGCATTTTCTTGCATAAGGAGTGATCGGATCAACATAGAGATTATTGCATTTGTCGCGGCATAATTTAAAAATGTATCAACGGAAAAGACGCGGTGCAGAAGGCTTAATTTGAAGTAAATTAATATTAGTTAAATTTTTCCTGACTGTTTTATACATTTATAATAATTATATTTTGGTGTTAAAATTCACTTCGTTACAATGTGAAAAACAAATTAAAATATTATTTGAAAACTGCATTGAAAATCGATTGTTTCCAATTTGTTATTGTTTAAACAATTTGTTATTCACCATCCCAAAGCTTAAACAGTTAATCAAAGTTCCCTTATTTGATATTACATTGAATTTTTCATTTTGCATCACTCTCAACACTTCATTTTAATAAACAATGAAGAATTCGTAACATTTACGGAAAAATCGATCTTGAAAAGATCTTTATTTTGGTTTTCCCATTTTTGACAATGTTTTTCCATAGTAGCAGTATGATTTTTTTACACCATATTAAAGTAGAGATTTCAACGAAAAAAATTCCGTCCTGAAATTTTCAAAATTCTAAATTTTGTTGATCAACTGTTTTGATTGAAAATTAAGCCTTTTTTCAAATTAAACTCGCAATAAATTTAAGAAATAAATATTTCGCTTCAAAAAAATTACCTACAGCTTATTTGAGACACAAAAATGTACATTTTCATAAAATTTCATTAAAATCGAATCATTTTTGTGAAAGATAAAAATAAAAAATCAAAAAATTGGTTTTTGACGTTTTTCTCAATAGTTTTGTGATTATGTTGAAAAATGGTTGCAATAAAAGTTGTAGATATTTCCATTATCTACAACTTTTGCATTTAACTTTTTTGATAGGAGGTCTAGCTTTGCCGCACACCCCTAAAACACCCCTTTTCCCACCCTACTTCTGGTTAATTGTTGGGGTTCAATCGATATTTCCCCATTTATATACCATTAATCCTAAATTTTCCTACCATCCATATACTGCTAAGAATAAAAAAAAAAAATTATTGGCTCTGGACTATAATAGAAAAACTGTTAATATGAACATAGTTGAACTAATTTACGTATAAAATATTAAATTCAATAATTGTAGAGGTTAGTAATATAGGTAGATCATCGATTATCTATGTTTAAAAATATATACGTAACTTAGTTAAAATAAGACATATTTTACTTTGGCAATCCCTTGAAGAAATTCATCTTTTAGGTGGAAGAACCATTCGAGTTCAACGATCGCTTCAAGCCGGTGCTGCTTCCCGAGCAAGATGCCCTCCCGCCGGTATCACAGGACGCCGTATTAGTTGGCTGGGGTTATCCTTATGTAAATGGCACCGTAGCAACAACCTTACAAAAAGTGGATATTTCGATATTACCTGATGAGACTTGCATTGAATATTTCTCCAGCAATTATTCTACGGTGTCGCATATCTGCGCTGGAGGAAGTGGAAAAGGACAATGCACGGTAAGGCCAGCTTCGTATCTATTTGAAGACAACCTAAAAGTTTATCGAAGGAAATTAGCCGAACTAATTCCATGTCTCATTTGCAATACAAATATTGGTAACACTAAATGTGGAGAAAGCGGTACCACCACTACCAACAATTTTATGGTGGGTTGTATCAACCAAGTTTACCCATGTTTAAATTTGGTCGCTGCAATTTGCCCTGGTCAGTTTCTTTAATTATCATACTAACTTGGTTGTAAAGCTGAAACAGAGTTGTTATTGATATGTATTTCCCTTTTCCAGGGTGATTCTGGAGGTGCTCTCACTGTTGATGGAATCCAATACGGCATTGTTTCTTGGTCTGATAAACCCTGTGCCACGACGCCTGGAGTACTAACCAGAGTGTCCAGTTTCAGAAACTGGATTGCCGGTATAACAGGATTTTAAACAAAGATACGTTTTCAAAAATTTTCTGAATCGTTTTAAGCGGTTTATGTAATTTAATAAAAAATTGTTTAGTATTTTTGTCACTTTTTCTTTTATTATTATTATTTCTAGCCAATAGTCAACTTTGCAAAGCTGTCTCTTTTTCAATACAAATTTCAAAACTATTTCTCTTAGTTTCATTAGCCGTTTTTTAGCACTCTCAGTAGAAGCGTTTAAGGTAAAACCTATTCATGACTATCAGACATTATTTGTGTATCTCAGATGGGATTTTAGAAGGATCTACCAAAATACAAATCACCTATCTATTCGAATAAATTAAATACATTTAATTGGCCAAATGTTTTTATTCAAGATTTTATTACACAGCATTAAAATTACAGTTTTGTTGGTTCGTTAAATTAGGTTATATGTATTTTCTTACTTTCTAATCCTATTAGGAAGTTTTTCTATTTTTTAAAAATACATTCGTTTTAAATGACAGTTAATTTACATGTTAGTCAGTTAATTAACAGTTTATTATATACATAAAAAATGTCTCATTATCACAATTATAATAAGGCTTTTCGTACCGCGTCTTCCAAATAAATTAGGAATTTTGTATTTTGAGTATTGACATTGATATTTATTCTTTTATTAAGGAATACAGTTATTCTCAATTTTTAGTTTAACTACCATTTGCGTCATTTTCTTTAAGACGTTTTTATAAAACAAGTAAATAGTTCATAGTTCAGTTGCCAAAATCTTAACGCGAAACGCACCAAAAGGGCTTATTTAGTCACTATTTGAACTAGATAGACTATGTGGAAAATAGTTATTATTCTTGGAAGTTGGCAAAAAATTTTACCAAATATGAAGTTCTAAGCAAATTCTTCACTACACTAAATACTCAAAATAAAAAGTTCCTTACTATTTTGGACCACTCGGTAGTTTACGTATTCTTAAATTAATGAAGCTATTTGTATAAAATAGTACTTATGTGAACATTTATGAAAATAGATATGTCTATAACAAGGGTAGTTAAATAATTGGTTGCGACGCTACACTTCGTCGCTAGTTTTCCTCAACTCAGTTTAAATTAAATGCCTCATAATATGCCACTGTATAAATAATGGTCAGGCTACCCCAGTCATATCTTTGATAATGATTGGAAAATTATATATTGAAAACTAAACATCTGAAACATCTTGAGGCTCCGATGTAGTTTCAAACTGAGTCAATACATAGCTTGGAGTGTTTGAGGCATATTAATATTATAATAATATACTTATAATATTATATAATAATTACCTAGACAATCTGTGAGTGATTATGTATCTATTTAAATTATTTTTGCGTTCTGTAGGGGGTGATATATCGTCAGGACGTCATATCGTTGCATTTTGTAGAAAATTACAAATTATTAGGTAATGTTAGATTTTAGTCTCAGGAACTAGCTTTGGCTATTTCTGAACTGAACTGAAGTGGAATTATTGCAAATTTTTTGTCTTCTATGATAAGATGTAAACGAAAGACGGCTCATCGAAGAAGGAGAAGAAGAAGGAGGAGAAGGAGAAGAAGATGAAGAAGAAGAAGAAGAAGAAGAAGAAGAAGAAGAAGAAGAAGAAGAAGAAGAAGAAGAAGAAGAAGAAGAAGAAGAAGAAGAAGAAGAAGAAGAAGAAGAAGAAGAAGAAGAAGAAGAAGAAGAAGAAGAAGAAGAAGAAGAAGAAGAAGAAGAAGAAGAAGAAGAAGAAGAAGAAGAAGAAGAAGAAGAAGAAGAAGAAGAAGAAGAAGAAGAAGAAGAAGAAGAAGAAGAAGAAGAAGAAGAAGAAGAAGAAGGAGAAGACGAAGAAGAAAAAATATGTACTAAATTACATGATTAATATTCAAATACCCCCAACAGTTTATTGAAGTACAAATATTTATTTTATATCTATTTTATTTGATAATTAAATATTGGCACCTGTGTATATTTAAAAATGACATCGACTGTCTGATGTAAATGCAATTGTCTCTCCACAGATTTTAACATTTCAAAAATACCGAAATAAAGGTATGTATATATGTGATACTAAAATATGTATAATTATATCCTAAAACTAAGTTTTGGCAAAACTTAAGATAAGATAAATCGAGCCCTTAGTATAATGGCACTTATACATTTGATCCTACCTTAATTTGCCACAACTCATAAAATTTCCTACCTACAAAGCTATCTTTTCTTTGGTGTATGTATACAGTTTCTTTGGTAAATATTACCTGAAGAATTAGAAAATCAATTTATATAATAAAAAAATATTCAAGCGACAATATACTCAAAATTCCAAGAATGATAAATTTTGATATCGAGTTCGTGATTGTTGTTTGCAATCTTGTCAATAACCAGGGGACGTAAAAGTTAACTATACGCAAAAACTACTAATCGGCTAAGTCAATTTGGTATTTCTAAGCGTTTTGTTTCCCCACATTTCTTGTGTTTTGTACACTTACATTGAACATCTTGACAAGACACACAAATTAGTACTCAAATATTTGTCGCACTCTACATCAAGGGAAAAAAATAATACGCGAAGAAGGAAATACACTGTTCCACATAATTAATGCACCACAAGGATTTTGCCAAAAGTTTAATTTTAGTTCCTAACCGTTTGTATGATTGGGATCATCTTTCTTGCATTGTAGATTGTCTCTTCAAGAATATTATTGCGTTTTTTAGTTGGAATTCTGCAGTTTTGAATAAATACCAGTTGTAACAAAGATTTGTAATGTTTGTAATGTGATAATTCGAGGTCTTCCTTATATATGGACAATTATTTCCTTAAAATGATAAATAATCAGATTTTTCTAAATTTCAGCTTCATAGTTAAATCCGTTATCAGCGAAAGTAACTACTTGAACACGTGCATCATGGTTTAAATTATATTAATAGAAATAATACAGTGGACCAAAAAAAAGTCAACCTATAACGCAAAAGGATCATCCAAATCGTACAAACGGTTCAGAGAAAAATGTACCTTAAATTTGTGGTAAATTTTTGGAGTGCATTAATTTTGCGGAACAATTTAGCAAAGTTTTACTAAGTCACTGCCACGAAATAATTTATCATTCCTGTTCATTCATTCTTGTTTGTACAAATATTTTATGGAAGCTCAGTTATATAATTTACTTAAGCCTTTTACAAATAAATGTTCAGTTACATTTAAAATTAATATCCATATGGGATACTAAATAAATTTTAAATATCAATCTTAATTAAAAATTTAATGATTTTTTAAAAATCATTCTTATAAAACAAGTACCCTATAATTAGAACGTAACAAAACATATGCTAATAGATGTCTATATTTCGACATGTTTAATGATTGTTGAAGTTACATAAATTGCGCAACATTTTAAATGTCGTGATGGAAAATTTCTTTCGAAAAATTGTGAATGATTTCCATTGATTTCAAATCTGTTTTCAACGCTTGTTGGTTTTATCTTTTAGTAATCTACTTCGTTGACTTGAATCTCATAAAAATATCAGTAAATACAATACAAACAAAAGTTTATACAAGGCAATGTATAAAAGTGTGCATTTGACCAAAAATATTGTTCTTTTAGTTCCGGTGTCAGAATCATGAGATTTAATATTTTACATCTTGACGTTCTTTGGGTTAAAACTTTGAATAAACCTGTAGTACTCTTCGATTATTCTGAATGAGGCCCAAATACGGCCTAAATGACGATCTCGTTTTATACAAATTGAACTTGATTTTTTCTTTAAATTTAGTGTGTTCTTTTCTGGCCTTCTAAATACGATTGATGAAAATGCTTCAAAGAGTCCTAATTTTGAGAAGGAATATCTGTTTTTCATACATGTGTTGTATTTCCTTCAAAATTTTATGACCACAGGTCTTGTATTTACCGAAAACCAAAATTTAACAGCGGAATTACGTTTAGGTGATCAGAAATCTAAAAAATTCTTTCAAACGTAAAAACCAAATTAAGTTCAATTTTTATAAAACGAAGTCACCATTTTAGCCTTACTCAATCTCACTTGGAATAATACTTCCCTTAAAATTGTGCAAATAACAACTTAATGCCAAGTGGAATCTCATTCACATAAAAAGTCAATTTTTTTTCGTTTAGAGGTAAAATTAAACTACTTAATTATGACACCAGCACTGAGAAAAATCGTTTGGTCAAACGGGATAGGTACTGTTGAAGTCATAGCGATTTTGCACATTTTTTAATATCTCCCTGTAGAAAAGTAGAAACTTTAAGTTTCTTAAGCATCACATTGAAAAGATAAATTCTGGAAGATCAAAACAACAAACATTGAAAACAGATTTGGAATTGTTCAATAAATTTTTGCACCACGACGCATAGGGTGAGAAAAAAAAACCATTCAAAAATCGCTGTAGACCTCAGAATTTAATGGATCATCTTATTTTTTTTTCAATGTTCGTTTTGAAATTCTTCATCAATCTTTCGAACCTGATTTTTGATGAAGTTATAATTATTTATAATTTGTATCCAAAATTGATTTTTTATTAAAAAATATCCTTTATTTTATTTAAAATCAGTCTATAGGTCACAAATATATAAAGATTCGCCCAATTTAGTATTAAATCTTTACTTTCTGTTTGTTTCTTGTTTCTTAATACGTTTTCTTAAACGCCTCTCAAGTCATCAAAGTAACCCCGGAAACTTCTAGGAACTTTAAAATAGATAATGGATCTGCCAAAATTGAATTTTTCTACTACCGATCTTAAAGTACTAACTTTCCGCACGCTGTAGAGTGCGTAAAGTTTAACTTTACGCACTAGTGCGTAAAGAGTTTTTACCTTACGCACTAGTGCGTGAAAAGTAACATACTAAACACTTGCATACCTATAATAATCATATCTTATTTTAAAAACGTTAAATGTGGTTATTTAATTTTATGTGGTCCATTTATTTAATATCACGGTATTATTATAAAACATACCACCTAATTTTCAGTATTCTTTAACAATAATGATTGAATTTTGAAGTTTCATTTATATTCTTGACATTGACATTAGACAAAGAAATAATAGACATTGATTAATTTCACTCATTTAAAATTAAGTGGGCTATAAGTATTGCGATTTTTAAATGACATATGAAGTTTTGACGTAATAGGTATGTTTTGACGTTTCACATTATTATTAGAGAATTTAGATGCATTTCGGTAGTAGAAAAAATATTGTATGCAATTCGTGCGAAAAGTGAGCTTTTTTCACTCATGGGATTGTCGCATTCGCCTACGGCTCATGCGACAAAATTCCCATTCGTGAAAAATCTCACCTTACGCACTTGTTGCATAAATAACTATTTCATTACTTTTTTATTTTTGACAGCTGCCAAAATCAGTGTCGAATTTAAAATTTTGCAAGTGCCAATTTTTTTGTAATTTCGAAAACAATGAGAGTTTTTATAGAAATAGCGATATAAAGTGTTTTAACTGTGATTTTTCCTATTTCTATAATTAAAAAAATAATAATAAAAATAACGTTTTCGCTTCTGGCAGCTGTCAAATTTTCAAACTTAACGAAAATGCCATATAATAATTCATTGAACAAATGAAATTCTACTCTATTATGTTCATCATTTTTCTATGCGTTTCGGAGGCATTGAATGCGAAATTAATTTGGAAAAAAAATTATATTTGTTGGTAACTGCCAACATTGCTGTCAAATTTAAAAATAAGTTTGTCTTCCTTAATTTTGGAAACAATAATAATAATAAATAATAAATACACCACATGTAATGTGAACTTTCATTGAAGAAAGGATTTAAGTGCCTTTTAAAATTTGTTAGTTTCATAATTGATATTACAATACATTTTTTCCCTTTGGCAGCTGCAACATTTCTGTTTAAATACGAAATTGATGTCAAAAAAATATTATGTTTTTTGGTAGCTGCCAAAACTACTGACAAATTAACAAATATGCAAATATCATCTTTTTGTATTATTTTCGTATTCAGGACCTCCAAAACCCATAGAAAAATGTTTGGTAAGTACTTTCATTTGTTAATAATAAATTGGTGTTTATATTAAGTTGACGAAAATTTTGACAGCTGTTAAAGGCTACAATTTTATTTTAATATCAATTACTAAACTAGAAAGTTTTACAACATTTTATGGAAATCAACATTATTTACAAAATTACGAAAGATATACTTATTTTTAAATTTGACAGCAAATTTAGCATCTGTCAAACAACACAATATTTTTTTGACATCAATTTCGTATTCAGTACCTACCTACAAACATAAAAAATGTTTGTTAAGTACATTTATTTCTTTAAATAATTGTAAAATTCATTCATCATTTTTATTAAGTTGAAAAATTTTGACAGCTGCCAAAAGTGAAAACTTTACTTTATCTATTTTGGAACTAGCAAGTTTTAAAACATTTAATAGCATTTCTTCTATGAGAATTTACGTTATTTTTAAAATTATGATAGGCACAATTGCATTTTTTCAAATTTGACAGCAGCTTTGACAGCTACCAACATACATAATATTTCTTTTAAATTTGACAACAGTTTTGGTAGCTAGCTACAACAGTAGAATATTTTCGTATTTGGTTCCTCCAAAGCCTATACAGAAGTGTCTGCTTGGTACATTAATTTGCTGAAATAATTATTATTAAATGTCATTTTCATTAAGTTCCAAAAATTTTGACAGCTCCCAAAGTAAAAAATATATTTTAATATCAATTATGGAACTAGCAAATATAAAAATCACTTGATTTCCTTTCTATGGGAATTCACATTGTTTATAAAATTATGGAAGACAAACTTGCATAGTTTTAAATTTGACAGCTATTTTGGCAGTTACCATAACAAACATAGGTAATAATTTTATGATATTAATTTCGTATTCAGTACCTCCAAAACTTATACAAAAATGTCCTTTTAAGTATTTAAGTCATTTGTGGAAATAATTATTAAATGGCATTTTTATTCAGTTGACAGAAAATTTGACAGCTGTCAAAAGTCAAAATGTTTATTTCAATTATAAAAATAGAAAAGTTTAAAATACTATCTCTTCTTTTATGAAAAATCACATTGTTTTCAAAATTATGAAGGACATGCTTTTCAATTTGTAAATTTGACTGATTTTGACAGCCATCAAGGAAAAGGAAAAGAAAATTCTATTTTGACAGACCTATTATTTGTTTGCAAAGTAAGTATTCAAAACTAAATTGGGCGAATCTATATGTATTTGTGACCTGTAGACCCACTTTAATTAAAAAAAATATTTTTAATGAAAAACAAATTTTAAATCTAAGTTATACAAAATTATAGCTAAAAATAAAAAATCTGGCTCGAGAGATTGATGAAGAATTTCAAAAGAAACATTAAAAAAAATAAAGTACTGCATTGGGATATCTATAAATAATTAAAAAAGTTGTAGATATGATTTATCTATAAGGTTACAATATGAATTGTATCATAAAATGGAATTACAAAATTTGGTAGTGCCTAAAATATGATACAATTTGTTGTTTGTTGATTGTTTTTCGTTAATCACCAATAACGAATGAAACATTCAAGTGAATTGAATATAGATATAAACGTTGCAAACATCACCTTACTTACTATTGCAAGGAAAAGTCGAAAAAGTTAATTATAAATAAACACCTGTAACGAGCAAATTAATTGAAGTGCTCTATTTTAATCCGTTGCATTTGTAATTCCACTTTGCGATATTTAAAACTTCTCGTCTGTCATGCACCATCCATTAACTAATAATACTTCCATTTGCTCAAAAAACAAAAGAAATTTGCATCGCAGATTCCTAATATTACACACAAATTTGGTCTGCAGCTACTGTAATGAGTCCTACATAGTTTTGTGTCTAGAACTAGAGTCAGTGGTTTCTCTCCTAGCCTCGAACGAGTGCAATCTTCTTCGTCCTGTTGGAACTGCCAATGACTCAGACGCATTATCCTTCTCCCTTTCTGGCCTGGAATAAAAAAAGCTTTTAGAAATAATTGGGTACCTTAAGTCTTGGGAGCTGAAGATGTATTAGTTTAAGAATAAAATATTTGCTTGGAGTTTTCAAACATATTTTAAAAGCAAAAAACTTCAACTATAGTTAAATAGCCGAAAGTATATAAATAAGGTAGGAAATCCGAAAAGGATGCAAATGCAAAAGTTGGCGCGCAGGATAACAAATTTAAAAGATTCTGCGGGTCCTAGATAAGTCTGTGCGAATAATAGCGTAACTGACAGATAACAAGCTCCCAGATATCAATTCCTTCCTTTTCGGTGCAGGTGGAAGGAAACGTCGAGATTGCGAATTTTGAGAAATTACACGTGGTAATGTATTCGCATGCCAGACCGCGGTCTTTCTGACGTAAACTTATGGCACTATTTAATTGGGTGGTTATCCGAACATTTTGATAAATTATCCTGACCGAGTTCCCGACGAAATGCGTTAAAGGATGAGGCAGAGCCCGACACATTTTTGTATACAAAAACGTCTGATGTTAAAAAACGAGTAGCAGCTGGAGTGACAAACGCAAATTAATGTTTAGCGGATTCCGCGTTGTGTGCTGTAATACAATACAGAACTAATTATCTGAAGTAGCTGCACTCCGGCATTACCAACTGAGATATGAAATATTTAATTTCCGGTTCGCGTCTAAGTTTTCAAATTGAACAAATGCATATAACTGGGGGTGGCAAAAGCCATAACCATTTGGAATTGGAATTAAATATCCCTTCCTCATTGGTGCTCTTTTGGATATTTTTATAATATTTTTTCGTCGCAAAGTGCACACAGGTTATTCTCAAAAGTGGGGTGTCCTTTCAATGTTGGAGAGCATTTATCATAATAAAAGTTTGATTGAGAATCACCCGAATAAAATATGTAGAAGAGGTTTCTGAAGTGAATGTAATTTCATACTAAGACAAATTTACGTTTCTAACTGAAATACAAAGCAAATTTAATTTATGAGAATGACGGCCAATATAATTGGAAGGCTCAAAAGCACAGCTTTATAATGTATCTTAAGCAATGATTAGGGTCCTGCGTAGTGCTTTGCTTGTTTTCAAGTAAATGTATTGTTATGTTATGGGGAAATCTTTATTATTATTTTTTTTTTATGTGTTTCCTTTTATTTGGGCCCCACGTTGGGCGCCAATTTATATGTTATGTAAAGGGGATTTATTTATTTATTTTTTTTTTTTTATGTTTTTCCTTTTATTTGGGCCCCACGTATTTTTTGTTTTATTAGGGTTTTATTTTAAAGGTAAGTTTTTAAATTTAAGATTTTGTATTTTATATTTGCACGTTCTAGATATTAATTTTACTTATATATTATTATGCATGCACTAGTAGTTAGGTTATTTATATTTGAAATTTAAATTTATTTTTCTAATTTAGTTATAAATAGTCATTTAAAAGAAAGTTTTTTAGTTCTTATATATAGTTTTTGGAATTATCGACCTTATAGCATACGATCAGTCCGCCACTGGCGGAATAAGCGACAGTGCGTATGATTTTAGAATAATTTAACGTGAAACTTACTATAGGTTAGCTATAATTACTCTTTTACCTTTCAGGGCCTTTGGGGGTTCTCTTCTACCATCGAAGAAATATCTTACCTATAAATCTGCTGTTGTACAAGTTTTGAATAAACGTTATTTAAATTTCGTGCAGGTTTTATTTCTTATTTGATTTGTAAGTTAGAGATCTTTATCAGGATAAATATTACTTTGTCATTAGACAGCTAGATGTCTCTGATTCTGCTATAATTTAGATATCCAGCTGAGATGAATATTAATGCTTTAGTTACTTGAATTAAACATAGATGGAACTTGACATGTCAGGTTTATTGCATATTTGAGACAATTAAAAGCCAAAATGTTTCCTAAACTAGTCCCTGCTTTAACTTAAACTAATTTAATCTACAACAAATATAGGACAGTGTCCTTGTGGATAATAACAAAATTAATTAAGTTAAGGTTTCAAATTTCGGTTCAGAGTACTCTCGGCACACTAAAGTTACCGTGTCGCGTTATTTACACTTGAATTGGCAGACCTGTTTTAAGTTTTTGACACTTGTGGTTTGTGGTCCAGATATGGTAGCTGGCTGTTCTTGAATTTAGTGCCCCATTTACTGGATTTGCATAAACTAAGTAGGCCTTGGATGCACTTTCGGATTCGGACCAATTATGTGGCTTCTTATTAATTAGGATAACTTTTACCTTTATTCCTGGTAAGTTGAAGCCGCTTTTCTGTTACCTTATCGTATTTGGCCTTGAACCATCATTCGAAAGTACTGGGAATATAAATTTCCAATATAAATTATATTTTTCTATATTTATTTCAGGAGCGATCTGGACGTGGGTTTGCTTCTTTCACGACCCAATAACAACTCTCTTTTTGTTTCGTTTCTAAGGAGCATGCAGAAAATTTGCCAAACCATGGATTTCTAGATTTTCAACTGTCATGATGGTTGGTATTTTCGCCTTTTTTCACTTTATTATATAATTTTGCTATGAAATTATGGTATTTTTAGCATCCTTATTTGAAGATGAATCTGTGGATACCCATGTGTTGATATTACGTGATGTGAATTTTTTTATCTGCCGTTGACTTGTACGAGGGATCACAGAACCGTACCGAAGATCACTACACTCACTTCTTAGGATCTAATTTACATTGTGTCTGGTCATTTGACTAGACTGGAGCTTTTACAGGTTAGTCTTATGCTATTTAATTACAAATTTAATAAAAATTTACATAAATAAAGTCCATATTTGTTTAACTGTAGTTGACAATCGTTCAACCTTGGTTTAAAGCATGTAACTGACAGCTGTTCTGTTATTGATTATTTTAAAGAAACATAGCACAATGTATTTCTTTTATTTACACCTTTAATTTGTTTACTTTTGGTTTGTTTTAGCGTAGCTGACCCTTTGTTTACATGAGGCTCGTTGACCTCTCTCGCCTCAACAGGTGTTCTACAGCTCATTTATCAAATGGTTCTTCGATATTATTCCTATTTTTGAACTTGTATTTATCTAATGAGTATACCATACGTAAGTTTCTCGTTATTGTTTTATTAGGAGGATTATTTCATTTTACCCTGGTTTGAACTGAATTTATTTTTTTAATTTTATTAATTAGTGGGGTTTTAGTTTAAAATACATGATAGTATGATGGTATCATCTTCATGCCGTAATAATCGGTTATGAGAAATTCTGATATTACATAAATATATTTATTTCAGGCATGTTATTACTTAGAAAATTTATGTAGATAAGTACCTAGCTTGTTAAGGCAAAATTTACAATATTCCTAAGCAGATCATATAAAGAATGTTGCCTCTCATATATGCATAGATCATAGGTGCTCTTAAATAGAATTTACTTTTTGTTCTATAGTTCAGACAAACTTGGTTACGTCTTTAATACAAACAAAGGTAAAACTACGG
Source organism: Rhagium mordax (assembly GCA_963680705.1). Taxonomy (NCBI): domain Eukaryota; kingdom Metazoa; phylum Arthropoda; class Insecta; order Coleoptera; family Cerambycidae; genus Rhagium; species Rhagium mordax. Next base: position 10,535,791 of record OY796656.1, read on the forward strand.
AATAAAAGTGTGCAAAACAAACTAGCGCATGCACATAATCCTTTCAAGAAACTTCAAGGGAATTGCATTGAAAGTTGCAAATTTTGATATATTGTCTTGTCATTCTAGAGATAAAGGATAATAAAGTTTTTGATTATTACAAAATATTATTTATGTTCCAATTTACTATACACGTTTGTATATTTAATATTAAAAGATGAAAGTATGGAGGTTGTCACGTCACGATTTAAAAGTTTTACAGTGATGTGAATTTTTGTCCCTTCATTTTAAATTAAATTTGCTTACTGTTTAATTAGAAATTATTCCTAATTTCTAAATCTACAAACTAAAAATCTCCCAAAAATGTTATTCTCAAGTTTCCTCTCCTCAATATGGAAAGGTAACCCCACTTTTGAGAACAACCTGTATGTACTTTACGACGAAAAATGTCCAAGCTCATAAAAGCACCAATAAAGCATATTTAATCCCAAATGATTGTGGCTTTTGCCACCCCCACTAATATGCATGTGTTCAATTTGAAAACTTAGACGCGAACCGGAAATTAAATATTTCATATCTCAGTTGGTAATGCCGGAGTGCAGCTACTTCAGATAATTAGTTCTGTATTGTATTACAGCACACAACGCGAAATCCGCTAAACATTAATTTGCGTTTGTCACTCCAGCTCCTACTCGTTTTTTATAATTTCAGACGTTTTTGTACACAAAAATGTGGCGGGCTCTGCCTCATCCTTTAACGCATTTCGTCGGGAACTCGGTCAGGATAATTTATCAAAATGTTCGGATAACCACCCAATTAAATAGTGCCATAAGTTTACGTCAGAAAGACCGCGGTCTGGCATGCGAATACATTACCACGTGTAATTTCTCAAAATTCGTAATCTCGACGTTTTCTCCCGCCTCCGCCGAAAAGGAAGGAATTGATATCGGGGAGCTTGTTATCTGTCAGTTACACTATTATTCGCACAGACTTATCTATAGGACCCGCAGGATCTTTTAAATTTGTCATCCTGCTCGGCAACTTTTTGATTTACAGGACTCATAGTCATGAAAGGCGCATTTGCGCCCTTTGCGGGTTTCCGACCTTAGTTATTTACTTTCAGCCATTTAAATAAGTAAAATGATAAAATAATAATTGCGATTTGGTATTAAAATGGTATTAAAAAGGGGAAAACGCAAAAATATTTGGTGGTTGCCACAAGGCTCAACTTTGGGACCGTTCTTTGTACCTTATAAAAATAATATCATGAAACAGTAGTTTTAAATGCAGAAGACACAAATCTCTTAAGTATTTTATGGATATAAAATACTTATAATCAGGAATCTAATCATATCAACTATAATGGATAAACAGTTTTTGCAGTTTTTAGCTGGTCATGATTGAATGCGAAACGAATTTGGGGAGCTATACCTGAAACTATAAATCATGCTTATTGGTAAAATTCACTTCACTAATTGAACGTCCCTACACAAAATTTAAAGCCTAACATTTTTTGCTGGTTGAGCAAATTTTATACATTGCCTAAATATAAGTGCTACTGAAATTCTTTAAAAACTGTTACTAAATAAATTAATTCCGACGCGGAAGTCTGCAACAAGTTGTTCATTCTAAAGTAAAGAGCGTGTTTAGCAAGCTCACTGAATATGCGTAGGTCTCGCAGTAATTAGAAGTTGCAAACTTAACAGTAATTTTCCTGGATTCTATCGGCAAAGGGCAAAGCTTTAAGTTAGATTGTTTGTGTTAAGAGCGAAGTAAGACAAATTTATTACACTTTTTCTTGAAATAAGTACATTATGGAAATTTGAGCACATCTGAACACTAGAAGAAACTAATTAACAAATTTGCTTTGTGGACTAAAATAGAGCTGCTATATTAATAGTGGAGGGAAATTAGTCAAAAAAATTGATGAAAAGTGATGTAATCGGGAAGATGAATTTTTTTCTTTGTTTTCTTTTTATACATGCAAATGAGTCGAACACCGAAAAAATTAGCAAAATCGGGATGTGGCTTCGCGAGAAAAGCGCATAAAAGTGCATTATTGATGCATTTTGAGTGCATCGTCACACTATCTTTTAAATCTCCTCTAGGTATTAAAAGAGGAAGGAACGGTTCATATCAATTGTTTTTCTACAAAAGATGAGAAAGATATCTAACGATTTTGTGAGAAAGAGTGTTTTTATTTAAAGCAGATAAAGGTAATAAGGTTGTTGTTTTAGATAAAGAGACTATTAGAAAAGAGTAGATAAATCAATTAATAATGGAACTTATAATAAACCAATACCAAAAATTACTGAAGTGATAATTATTCTAGAAATAAAAAGTAAGTTAAATGTACCTAAAGTCTAAACCAATAGCACCTAGAGTATATAATATTGTCTAATAAAGAGTTATAAATCTGGGAGGAAGATGCTTCTTGCTGTGTCAGCATTTGGACTACCAACTATCAAAACGGGAGAGTTCGAAAATTTGTCTATTATCCAACTGTGTTCCTTGCAGCCAATAATTCTAATGAATTTATCAATAATATCAGACATTCAATTGCAAACTTTTGGTGTTTGCTTATTGTTTCCAAGTGTATCAATCCCACAAATCTTTGACTATTTTAAGAAATTGATCGATTTTAATAATCAAAACCAAGTAGTCATTAAAGATAAGTTGATTGATTTTATGAAAAATTGCATGAACCAAAATCTGCACTACTTTTTGCGATGCCCAAAACGAAAGAGTAGAAAAAATCATTGACTGGATTTAGATTTGAAATATTCCTGTTTAATATTTTTGCAGTATTTGACACATTTGCATCTTGATACAATATTCCTATGTTCTGTTAGTCCCCCTTATGTTACTGTTAACCTAAAATGAATCAAAATACCGTGGGATACTTGGTTCAAATATAATCAAACACGCGAGTTTCCTGTGTTTCCTCATTCGATTATCCAAACATTTATCTTTGCTGGCAACACTTAAACACAGTTAAATATTTGGAAAGCGCCCCATATAGATAAACTCAACTCGGTTACTGTGCCAGAATATTAACCCGCGTTTTATTCGCAAATTCATAATTACCTAGTTTCCACTCTCGTCAACCGCTGTTTTAGTTTCGCTTGGCTGGCTGTGAATTCGGCAAGAAGTCTGGCGAGGCGTGTTTGCAAAGTTTCCACTGTGTTCTCCAGCTTCTTTATGCTGTCCGCCATGGAATCCTGCGTCTCCCTGGCTTTGCGGAATTGATCCTCGTCAAGTAGGCCGTCCTTCCGCAACAATTGACAGCCGCGTTCTGTAAGAGTCGCTCGAGCCTGATAACAAAACGAAAGGGCATTGTTCAAAGAAGGGGCAGATCACAGATTCGTGGATTCTTAATTAACCAACGCAACGGTGTTTGTTTTGGGAAAAAATATGCAGTTCTCGATTTAAACATTTTATGAAATAAATACATGAACGGGGGCAGATTTTTGTATTTTGTCTTTTATTTATATAAAATTTTTAAATTGTTAATGTTGACTTGACAGTTGGTTGGTAGCTGTCAATTGTCAAAAGCGTCGATTTAACATTACATTAGAACTGAGAGATTTCAGAAACATATTGTAATGTAATAGAGGCAGATTGAGATTTATCTTGACTTTTGTATATATTTATTATTGGAATTTTAATTTAATTTTGTATATATTTATTATTATTATTTTATTTAGGAAATATTATAATTTAAGTTTATTTTAGAATCAAATTTCTTTTATTTGTTTTAATTTAATTATCCTTAGGTTTGTTGTAAACCTTCCCCCTTTTCCATTTTAGGGCGTTCCAGGAATCCTCTAGTAGAGAAAAATTACCTTACTCAATATACTGTTATTCTGTGTTGATTCAATAAAGATTTATTTAATTCAAATTGAGTTCATTGTTGATTTTTAACGCATATTTTTATAAAAGGCACCAGTGTGCGACGTCGCTGTGTTTCCCTGTTGATAACAATTAATTCAAACATAAGCAGCAACTCCTGTTACTTAATCTTTCGAAAATATTTTAAAAACATACCTATTTTTTTATACACCGGATTTTAAAGTGCTACCAGTGCTGTGTATGAAATATAAATTCGAGCACAGTTACTTATACGTCAATTTTGTATTTACTTACACATGATATAATTTATGACACATACTTTTCCGCAATATTTCCCTTGGAAAAAATGCCTCAGCATTTAATATAATCTTATATTTCAAGCGCTTTTATTTTCCATGTCAATAAAAAGTCGAGTGTATTGCATACGTTTAAATCTTCGTTTGTTTGCTCAACCTGAGTTGGATTTCAATTCAGCTCTTGCCTCCCTGAAGTCAATAACATGCAGATTTTGAAAAGCGGAAACCCTTCCCGTTTTATATAACCAACTCGTGTTGGCTGCATCGCCAAAAGCATTTTAAGTTAATTTAATTAGTTCAACAAAATCTGCCATAAGTTAACTCACCTCGGGATAATCGGCTAGTGCAACTAGAAGGTCGTCCTTTGCCAAACAAAACAAATCAGAGTAGCCTAAAGACCGGACGTTAGCAGTTCTCCTGTTTCCTGTGCGATTTCCAGCTATATCCAAGACACTTACTTCTCCGAACACAGAGCCGGCTCCTAGGGTGGCGAGGACGGTGTACCCATCATCAGCTACGACCTACAAACACAAATAATTAGTCGGATCTGAGCGACTAATTTCAGGGACGGCTAATGGGAAAAAATTGGGTAATGATCAGTAAAAGCATTGAAATATCTGGAATCAACAGTAAGACAAGAATATTGGCCTGCCACTAGCTTATGATAGTTATTTCAACAAAAAAAGCACCAAAGAAACTTGTCGACGAAGTTGATAAATTTATGATTGCAGGATTCCGGCTAATATAAATTATTCCTACGTCTTTATTCGCGCCTGTTTGTAAATGAGTATACAAATCCACGTGCCTCATATCTAAATTTATTGCAGCTGAAACCTTCAATTATCTTTCATGCTCACCTGCAGCCTTCCTCTTTTTACAATGTACATCTCCTTGCCAACGTCACCTTTCCGGCATATATAGTCTCCAGGGGAAAAAACCTGAAACACAATAGACATTTTAGAGCCTAACATAAATTTATCCAATTTGATTTGCATTTAGATAGCTGGGTTTATTTAAAAGTATTTGAGGGTCTTGTATGAGTTATTGCTAACATTTGTTTCCAGACAATACAGATTATTTTTGTTTCTTTATGTATTTGTTTTTGCAATCCATGGTACTCTATGTTAAAGAGTAATTTCAACTCTCTTCTTAAAAAACTTTACTTTTGCATAAAAACATAGCAATTAATATTTTATGACGAAACTTGGTACAACGCTGTGACATCATTATATTTTCAGTTTCTCCAGGCATTTCTTTCTCCATAGATCTCATATGGTTATGCAATACGTCATTTAGAGATCTACAAATAAAAAAAATCCTAAAAAAATTGAAATATAGATGAACTTTCTACGGGGGTGTGCTGTTCTAACGAAGACAGACTGTATATAAGACAGTTCTGTTTCAATAAGCTATCGCACTCAAGATAATTCAAGGAGCAGTTAATAGAAATGAAATAAACAAAGATACATGAGAAGAGCAATTTACGACTCTGATAGTCAAATAAATGTTTGAACAAGGCAGTATAAACCTGCAGGTGGAAATCCTGTTAATATTCTATATGTGTAACCCCACTGAGTTATGGTTGTCCCTCTGCGGTTTCGGATAAATTCATTGATAATTCAATGCAAGTATCAACTTGCAAAGCACTAAAGCAGTAGATACCTACTCTGTGTTAATAGTTGATAAATATTCATATTACGCCAATAATGACTCGGAATTAGTAGAGACTGTAACCTGAATTATTTAACGAGAGAAAACCAAATCAAATTAAACCAAATCAACGTAAATTAGATAATGAATATTTGACTAAGAGTATTATTACCTGAAATATTTTTTCACGCAACACTGATTTAAAAAATTTAATGTATCATGGATAACAACATTGTAAAGAATTACGAATATCAGCCAATAATCCTTGACCATATTTTGACGAATTTACTTGCGATCTGCCAAGCTACCTGACATGCAACTGGGGTTAATTGTGCATGAAGTCTGCAGCCTGCAAACTTTCAGTCATGCTGAATTAGTTATCTGGAACTCCTAGATAACCTCATAAATAACTTTTTTTTGCTGAAAGTAGAATAACGTAGTACTAAGTACATCGCGTGATTCTGCTGACTCTCCACCAGTCAGTTGGTTCCATACTATTTGTAACGAAGTGAATTTTAGCACCGAAATATTGTTAGTTTTAATTAAAATATAAATTAAAAATGTATAAAACAGGCAGGAATTTAACTAATATTAATTTACTTCAAATTAAGCCTTCTGAACCGCGTCTTTTCCGTTTATACATTTGTAAATTATGCCGCGATGAATGCAATAATCTCGGTGTTGATCCGATCACTCCTTATGCAAGAAAATGCACGGACTGCAGTGTGAGCCTGCAGTGCGCCAACGTAAGTATGAGACGCTTGAAGTCAGCTTTGCGTTCAGAGCGCAACATTATGTAGGGATACGCGTCATCAGGCGGCTATAAAACTAACAAACACGACGTTTAAAAATCAGTTGATCCAGTCCAGACCGCCGGTCCGAGAAGAAGTCCGCACCGAACTAAGAGGAAGCTCCTCTGTTAGAAAGAGTAAGACATATTAATGGTTAATCTATTGTATTTGACCGGTGATTTTTGTTAAATTATTTTTCTATGTTCGAATTGTTCTGTACGACTTGCGATCGGCGTAAAGTTAAGTTGCTTGCCTTTTCCACTTTTAACCGTAGTTTGACCGCTTTTAGTTTTGCCTAGCCTGCTTGCTGTAAATATTTGTGCTTTATTTAACCAGTAATCCGTAATTTATTGCATTGTATTAAATTCTGAATAAAACTTGTTCTAATATTAATCCGAAACTCTGAGTTTTCTTTATAGGTTAATTAGACCCCTGGCTTAACCGTTTCTTCACTGCAGTTACCCTAGCCTCTATTATCCTGCTAATAGAGTAAAGTGGTGTTTCTACACCGTCCTAAAAGCACTGCCGCCCCTCAGACGTCAAAGTAACCTTCTCTGAACCTCCGCCATAACGAAGGAAGGTTACATACTGATATCAATCTCATCCATAAATTCGTAATAAGGATACACGTTACTATGTTACTAGCCTCAATTTGTTTACTTATAAATTTGGAAGCTTTTACTGACTCAGTAAGATTTGGCACCGCCCCAACCAATATAGTGAAAATATACTTTAAGTTTGAGTGGTTTTAGTTTTAATGGAACACAACAAACATTTATCATATTAAATTGACTGTAAGACAAAATACATTTTTTGCTCTGTCAGTTTTGGAAACTCGCTTTGAAATCACAATAAATTCTCCTACCTGCAGCCTCAGTTTGAGTACCAGAGCTTCAAGCAGGCCGGGCTCGCAATCCTGAAATATTCTCACTTTTCGGAGCGTGTCCAAGTGCACCCTAATGGCAATCTCCGCTTTGAGTTTGTCTGGCAGGGCCGAGAGCACACGTTCCTCGTCCAGAGCCCCGCTCTCGGCCCAAGTGTAGGCAAACCACCGGATGACACGGGCTTCCAATTCCCGTCCAACCTTCCTGAAGGCCATGTATTGCTTTACACCATCCATCCTGTTCTGGAAGTCCACACGTGCCACATTCATGTTTGATATCATCGAGCCGATGTTTCCTGAAAGAAAATGGAAGGATAATATGGGAACGATTGTAGTCAGAATCAGCAATTGAATAAAGAGTATTATTCCTTTATTCAATGAATCAGCTTAAGGCTGGGCTACGTTTGTAGAGTTTTTGGTAATGGATTGAATAATAGTAATGAAGCCTTGATGTAGCGTTGATACTGACACCTCTATTATTTTGAGGCATTCAGCAGACTAAGTATAATAACGAATTACAACACTAGAACAGTCGGATTAATTCTTGAAAGAGTTGTTAGATGTGAAAATGTCTACAAGTGACAACTTACTTTCCTACAGGCAATAAATTCTGGTACCCGGAAAGGTACGGACATAATCATCAGGGCTAAATACTTTCACTACCCGCCCTATCTTGATTGATTGTCCGTCTTAATTCGTTATCCATTAAGGAAGTAACAGTGATGAGTGGATGAAATGTGAGAGCGCAAGGAAGTCCACAAAAAGAAATAAATCTCTTCCAACTCTGAAATTCCAGTATTTGTAAAGCAGATTGCTTTTTTAAATGTGACGCGCCAAATGAAGTGTTTTCTTGTAATAGCTCAACGCGTTAATAAAAATTGAATAAACATTTAGGAACTCCTAAACTCAAGTAGTCATTTCTAGATATGTCCTCTTAAGGTACTAAGCTAACTTTTGTGTAATATATCTGGAAATGTCTGGAAAACATTATTTTAATGATAATTCACAGGCATGAAAAAACTTCTCCTTTTGACTAGAGCAACTTATCTTTATTTATTCTAACGTACTGAATTCGAATCCGGACTCGGAATTGCTCCATCACCCTCCAGTTTTTTTTAATTGTGGAAAATTACCCTTAAATTCAGAAAATTCCTCTGTATGGGGTGTTAGCATTAAGTGTAATCGTGAAAACCGATTGGAAGCGATTGGGTCTTCAAGTATTTGGATGCGCTGGATTGGAGTCGGAAGTCGGAAGTGTTCCAGCACCCTTTAGTATTTTTTTTTCGCCTATATATTTCCCAAAAATTGTCAAAACTTAGTTATTCTGTGCCTATAGGGAGATAGAGAAGTGAACGATATTCTTTGCTATGTAAATATATTCCACTTAGTCCATTTTTCTCTTGTAATGAACTCTTTTGTCTTCGAATGATCTACGCAGTCGTTTTCTCTTTTTACTCTGCTTGGTTTCTCGCTTTTGTATCCAACAGAAATCTGCCAACATGTCCCACCTTCCATTGTAACGACTCTCCATTTTACTTATACCTTGATGAAATCTTTCTCCTTGTTCTTCGCTATAGTTTCCGGGAAAGTAGTCAAGGTGAGAGTGGAAAAAAGCAATTTGAGACAACTTCTCAACTAAATCTCTTCTCATTTCCCAAGTAATTCTGAGAGATCTTTTTGAAACTCAGCCATGTTGCTTTTTCAGTAGGTTCAATATATCATTTTTAATCTATATAATTTCATGAGCGTCTGATGACCACCTGATAACCACCTGATGACTGCTTTATGACCACCTGATGACCTCTTCATGACCACCTGATGACCGTCTAATGACCACCTGATGGTTTTTTCATGATCGCCTCATATCCAAATAAAAAGGTATCTATTGTTATGTTAGGATTCTATTTGATTTTGGGGAATATTATTATATTTTGTTAATTTTTGGTTTAATTAAATTTTAATTTCGAATTTTTATTTTTGTAATTTATTTTAATTTAAGGTAAGTTTAAATTTAGATTTGCACGTTTAGATTAATTTAATTTTCTTTTATATTTTAATGCATGCTATAGCAATTAGTCCTTTAGTTTAGAAATTTACTTCTATTTTCTATAGTAGTTGTAAATAGTTTATTCAAAAGAAATGTTTTTAAGTTCTTGTATATAATTTTTGAATTATCGACTTTATGGCATACGATCAGTCCGCCACTGGGCAGAATTTTTCAATGTTTTATTAATAAGCGACAGTGCGCATGATTTTATGATAATTTAACGTGAAACTTACTATAGGTTTGCTATAATTACTCTTTTACCTTTAAGGGCCTTTGGGGGTTTCCCTTTACCATCGAAGAAATATCTTACCTATAAATCTGCTGTTGAAGTATTGTTGAATAAAGGTTATTTAAAATTCGTACTGGTTTATTTTCATTTGACTTGTAAGGATTTAGAAAAGTTAGAGATCTTTATCAGAATGAATGTTACTTTACTATTTGACAGTTAGATGTCTCTGAGTCTGCTGTATTTTAGATATCCAGCTGAGATGAGTTTAAATGCTTTAGTTATTTCAATTAAACATATAGATGGCACTCAAAATGTTAGGTTTTATTGCAAATATCAGACAATCAAAAGCAAAAACGTTTCTTAACCCTGCGCTAATTAAATCTACAACAGATATAGGACAATAGGACAGTGTCCTTTTGGATATTAACAAAATTAATAAACTTAAGGTTTAAAATTTCAGTTCAGAGTACGCTCTGCACTTTCGGGTTACCGAGTCGTTTTAATTGCACTTGAACTGGCAGACCTGTTTTAAGTTTTTGACACTTGTGGTCCAGATATGATGGCTGACTGTTCTAGAATTTATTGCACCGTTTACTGGATTTGTGTAAAACAAATAGGCCTTGGATGCAATTTTGGACTTCGACCAATCAGATGGCTGCTCGTTAATTAGGATAATTTTTACCTTTATTCCTGGTAAGTAGAAGCTGCTTTTCTGTTACTTTTTCGCATTTGACCTTGACCCATCATTTGAAAGTCTTGGGAATATAAATTTCCAATTTAAATTATAATTTTCTGAATTTATTTCAGGAGCGATCTGGACGTGGGTTTGCTTCTTTCACTACCCAATAACAACTCTACTTTTGTTTCGTTTCTAAGGAACATGCAGAAAATTTGCCAAACCATGGATTTCTTGATACCCAACTGTCATTATGGTTTGTATTTTTGCCTTTTTTAACTTTATTATATAATTTTCCTATGAAATTATGGCATTTTCAGCATCCTTATCCCCTGACGAATTTGTGGATACCCATTTGTTGATATTACGTGAGATGAATTTTTGTCCTGCCGTTCGCTTTGACGAAACATCACTGAACCTTTCGAAGATCACTACACAACACTTCTTAGGATCTAATTTATATTGTGTCTAGTCATTTGACTAGACTGGAGGTTTCACAGGTCTTATACTATTCAATTACAATTTTAATAGAAATTTACAGAAATAAAGTCCATCTTTGTTTAACTGTTATGTTGAAAATCGTTCAAACTTTGTTTAAAGCATGTGACTAACAGCTGTTCTGTTATTGATTATTTTAAAGAAACATAGTGCAATGCATTTACTTTATTTTCGCCTTTAATTTGTTTACGTTTGGTTTGTTTTAGCATAGCTGACCCTTTGTTTACATGTGGCTCGTTGACCTCTTTCGCTTCAATAGGTGTTCTACAGCAGATTTATGAAGATGGTTCTCCGACATGATATCCTTTTTTTAAACTTGTATTTATCTATTGAGTCTACCATACGTAAGTTTCTCGTTATTTGTTTTATTAAGAGGATTATTTCATTTTACCCTGGTTTGATCTGCGTTTATTTTTAATTTTATATATTTAATAATCGGGTTTTAATTTCTTTTATAGTTTAAAATACATGACACTATATACCTATAGATCAGAACCTGTACACTAGTGTACACCTGTAAGAATTCTAATTTTATAGCAGAAATAAGGTTCTAAATGACTTAGACTCGCTTTTTATAGTAATTTTTCCATATATAAAGCCTTGAGGCACCTCGCTTCCTTAGAGCTCTCCACAGTAGGAGTGGAGGGGTAGGAAAATAAAAGAATTAATTTTTGTGATAAATTTTTCGTCCCGAAACACGGTTCGAATTTGAGGACTTTCGAAGATATCTTCTTTTAATTTAGCATCACTTATTTCGGGAAACTTCTCTCCTAAATATTGAAAACAGTTGACATCCAAAAAGTTTGACGATTTGTTGTTCGTCAAAGCTTTGGACAAATATGGCGACTGTATTCAAGTGTTCAACTGTTTTTGACTGTTTTCAATATACAATTTTTTACCCCACGGCTAATTTTTCGGGTTTAGAAATTTAGTTGTTGTCATAAACCCATTGGAAAAAACACCAGCTCAATAAAGCACATTAATCAATAAGTTAATGTCAAACTTAACGAATTAATGTTATTTTAGAACAATTACTACATGAAATATTATGCTATCCATCGAATTCTTTAGATACTTTTTAGTTCACAAATTTATACCGAATTGAAATCCTTGAATTATACTCGTATCATTTATTGATTCAAATAGCTGCAGTTCTTCGATATCTGATTTGCAATATTTAAATGGAGATTTTGCTTTACTACATTTTAAATTTTACCAACCGGAAAGACTGATTAGTTGCAACATAATGTTTAATGCAACTTTTAATGACGTGAATCGTGTTGAGCTTCAATTTTGTCATCGTCAAAACATTTACGTATTCCCATTTTGATGAACTAATTCTACAAACTAGTTAATATTGTTTATATAACTTCATGTTTTTCATGTTATTAATGAAGTCTTTTCATCTGTACCAGTATACACACATGTGTATAATTACAATTTCAATTTTAAATACAAAGCTGGTCATCAGCGGGTATTTCAAAGTTTCATTAATTGAGTTGTTGATAATTAAATGAAAATACGCTAGAGATATTTGCGTTGGTGTATGTGTGGGGGTCGTGAACATAAGACCATAATTATTAATTATCGGTAATATGCCGCTGTCTTCTTGCAGGAAAAGTGAACTTTCGCAAAAGATTCTAAACCTCCTCGACGCATTTAGCCGGATATCTTTCATTAGCCTTTGTTCAGTCGCTTTAATCTCACGCAACCGGTTATGGCATTTTTGCTTTGTTCTAATAGGCTGCAGGGTGCTTTTGAAAATCGTCCCCTCATTTAAAAGGACAATTCCTATTTTGAATGGAAAGCTTACACGAAATTGTTAATTTGTATAGAAATTTACGAATTTTCTTCCGCACTGATCATTATTTCACGACTTGACTTTTTTGTCGTGGTCTTCCTCAGAAGCAAAGACGTAAGATCACAACAAGAGGTCACAACATCAAAATTCAAATAGCTCAACTACCTACTATATATACATACATATTGTTATGATAAGGGGATATTTTTATATATTCGTGTAAATGTAATTTTTCTCTTATTTTTGATTTTATTGATGGTTTTTTCTTTCTATTTGCCCCGCGTTGGGCGCCAAGTTATTTGTTATGGTAGGGGAAATTTTTTTTTATATTTAATTTAATTTTATTTATTGGATTATTTTAAATTATTGAAAAAGGTAGGTGGTATTTATTACTTTAATATTTACTGCATGATAGTAGTAAGAATATTTTTATAGCATGTTTTTAGTATTATTTTATTTAAGAAATATAGTAATTTGATTTAAATTTTGAATTTATTTACTAGTTTATTAGAATTATGATTTTTTGACTTGATCCACCTGTACTACGGATGCAAAATACTAATACCTACGTTTTATGCACAGCGACCAGTCTATTGCATGATGAACGACCGTGTGTACCGTGCGTAGCGAATAACTTACTTTCAGGTTTCTGTAATTCTTGTTTTATTTTTCAGGGTCTTTTGGGATCGTTCTTAGGAAGAAACTTACCTTTCGAATTCTTTATCTTATGTAAATTTTATCAATAAATGAAATCTAAGTTCTCTATGTGCTTTGTATTATTCTAAAGTGATTCTAATGAAAGTTGGTATTGCATGAAATGCAGGGACCTGTAATTATTGAGTTTGAATTGGATAAGCCTCAATCGTGTAGTTCTTTAGCTAGGCTTGCAGATGTCGCCCTCACTAAAAGCATGGATACTGTATATAATTATAGATTGAGCAGACTCTGTTGTTTTATCAAACTAGACGTATGTAAAATTCAATTTAACAACTTTTATTCATTTTTATCAACAAAATTGGGTGAAAATTACTTAAGCTAGGGGCCTGCGATAACTTATTTCTATATTAAAACTATTAACAATGAAATTCTTAAATTTTATGATCCAAAAGAAAATGTCTCCCTTTATTTGTCTGATCAGGGATGAGCAGTATATTTATTTTTATATTCTATGGATTTTAACGAATTTTTAAACTAACGGCCTTCACTAAAGTTCATTAACCGTGGTAAAATGGTCATCTTATTCGTTATTGTGCTTTTCCACAAATAATCAAGACTATTTTCAGTGATTAAGTCCTCAAATATATAATATGTAAGTACCTGATTTTTCTATCTTCTGTTTGTTGAATTCTGGAGTAGCCAGGTTATAATCTCGTCCAACCTTTGTTAAATTATTTATTTTTGTTGGTAGGTAATGATTTACCTTCACTTTGTTCGTTTTTAACACAATTTTTTATTTTATTTTCAGGAACGATTTCAAATACGTAACGCCTCTCTGAAGCTGGTTTTTCAACAACTTTTATTTTGTTCCTGTATCCATGGTGATCCTGAATTCTTTTTTCTTTGAGGATACTAGATGCCAAACTGTCATTTTGGGTTTGTATTTTTGAAAATATTTTTCTTATATGTAATTTTGCTGTGGAAATCATGCCATTTTTGACTCTCCTGACCGATCTATACATATCCCATATGTCACATTTCGTTAGAACACAATTTTACTTGCCGTTCTTTGCTACGATGATGCACTAGATTTTAAGATTTCACTTCACTATACCATTCTACTATTCTAAATTACAATGTGTCTATCCTTGCGGCATAGACGATCAGTTTTACATAAAATTAGATCTTAATTAACCTCAAATATTAATATTACAGTTTCCTACGTTAGTCTTTTCGCTAGATAAAACTACAATCTTGCTCAGTCTTTATTAATTGTTGCTTATTTGACACTAGAGATTGATTAACTTGTTTAATATTATCTTTCTGATGGTTAATGTTATTTTATTTATCACTTTTGTGGTTTTTATTTGCAGTTTTAGGTGGTACGAGCCACATCTGTCTCACTGCCATCCCGTAACAGGTGTTCCTGCAACGAAGATGAGTTTCCTCGGAGTGGTATCCTTTAAACTATGTGTTTAAACCTTTTTTATTTATTTTAAGTAAGTTATTTGCTGCTTTTATTCAGGGTGAAGTTCTATATAAACAATTTTGAATTTTTATTTTCTTTTTAAAGTATTGAATTTACTTTTTATTTATTAAAATACATGACAATATATTTATAAACGATACATTGTTGCGCCCGATATATCAACAGGTCGCTGTTGATACCGCCCTTTAGAACCAAGATAGATGAGGAAATTTTCGCATTTTTGATCTCTTTTAAACAGTACTCTAAGCATTCATTCCGAGCCCAACGGTGTTGCTATATCGTTGGTGTATGAAGTTAAATTTGCCTGATAGTTACAGAAAACTAATCGAGATATACACAAAGATGGGAATAGTACGTTTTTTAACGGTGTTCTAAGACCATATTTAACCAAATGGTGATAGCATACACCTCGATGCTCAACAGTGTAATTTTGAGCTTCACAATGACCGTTCATATATTGAACGGGCTTAGCAATGTCTGTTTATAACTCTGTATATGTGTAGTTAAACAAACACGTATGTACTGATCGAGTTCGTTCAGAAAAAAAGTCCATCATCATGAAGATTTTGATATAAATTTGTAGCCATAATGTAACGAATGAAATAAATGTATTTCAAAACTAATTCGGTATTCCTTAGTATTTTAGCTCGACCAGTGTTTTCACTAATTCTCCAATGATGGATTTGAAAGTTTGTGTAAGACTTCGTGCCCTAAAATATAATTTATGTCCTGACCTGCACGATCTATATTTAGATAAATATACTCCTTGATTTAGTACTCAATGATAGAAGTATGAAAGGAATTCGTTTAAAACCCAAAAAAGGTTTTTTTCCCATCCCTTGTGATATATTTCGCCCACGGTCGCTAAGCCTCAATTAAAATTTAAAGTAGCGTTAACCACATCGCTTAAAAAGTTTAGGATATATTATTGATGTATTTCAATGATGCTAGTCAGGCTTTGAAATTTGAATTCTTTGATTTATTCAATTAAAAATCAAGCTTTTCTTGATAAAATGCACAAATGATTGAATAGAATCCTGCCCAACGTTTAAGTTACTCGAGTTTTATCTAACAATTTCACAACCTCAATCTTAATAAATATTAAATTTAAGTTTGCTTGACTCCCCTGAATGACATCATTACAGCGATCTGACTGGAATATCTGAACGTTATCGTATTATTCAATCGATAATCCTTATTCGTTATTTAGACAGAGCTGTTGTTAGAGAATAGCATCCACGGTGAATAGAAACTGTAAGATTATTATATTGAAAGGGGACGTAATGTTAAAACTTTAAACCGGCGGAGAAATGCTCACTTTCTCTCAATTTAACCAGGCAATAGGTTAAATGAAAAACGAGCTTTTCGAAGCTTTTTCTTAAATGTCTCGAAAGTCTCATACATTTTTTTATGGAGCATAAAATTATAAGCATAAATGATCTCAGCAACTTTTAATATAAGAAATCAGGGTTCCGAAAGGCGAAAAAGTTATTTAAAATAAAAAAAGAATTTAATCTCTGTTTTGGCCAATGATAATAAAAAAATTGGTTCCATAACTGGTTTTGGGACAATTTTATTAAAGACAATGTACATTTCGAAAATATGGTAATTTATTTACTACTGCAATCAGTAAAATTATCATGACAATCCTTGGATAAATTCTTGTAGCCAGAACATGTTTGTTCATGAAACCGGTTGCGGTAACGAAAATAATTTTGTGAGGAACAAACCTTTTACTTTTCATTCAATAGGAACAATACACTTAAATGAACCCGGAAAAACTTTTTTTTTCGACGTTCGGATAAAACGAGTGAAATAAAATGATATTTGCTTTGCGACTGAATGCCTAGTAAAAGGAAATAGATGGGTAGTAAAAATCACCCACTCTAGCAGGATTAGCTCTACAAAACGTCTTGGAAAATGGATAAGTACGGAATAATAGCAAATAAGATTTATAGCCGTATTATGAAATTAACAAACTGCGTATTCTATAAATTTATTACATCGTAAACGGTTCACAGTCCTAGCGTGAAATAATAAGCGCTTGTGATAAACTGACCAAGCATTTTCAGCAAAAAATGTCCCGCCAGGCAACTTTTGCAAGCTGGGTTAAAATTGAGCAATATTTTCACCTTAATGATTACAGGGTGGTCCTATATTCCTCTGGTACGAGAGAAGGACAAAATATTAATTTAAAACTTTTCGGTGCAGACGACTGTTTGAAACGGATAATTGGCAATTATTTTTAAATAACATTCGATAGATATACACAAGTATATCTGACTATTGCCAAATGGCGTATTTCCGTTGTAACGAAGTGATTTTTATCCGTCAAGGATTGTCTGTTTTATTTTAATATTTCCGTCACTTGGGTACACCCTGTAACTCAGCATTTAAGTTATAGTTAAGGTATCACTGAATTGTAAAATCAGCAGGTAAATTAATTGATTAATTTCCGATAGTCTCCTGTATAGCTAAAATCCGTTAATTGTTCAAAAATAATGTTCAAGCCGGAAGTAAAAATCATTAGTTACGAAAACTTGATAAAACATTAATCCGTGTCCGTTTTAAGCCGGTTCTTTTTGCTATATAGTTTAAAAATTATAAGCAATGCATTTCCGTTTTCCGTTAGCCCGGTTGAATAAGGCAAGTTACATAACCCGCTCGGACTTAGTAAACGCGTTCTTCGTTCGAGCCACCTGTCCAGATTCCACCTACTGTATGTGCGCGTCACCGCCTACGTCAGCAAGAAAGATAATAAATCACCGGGTACGGCAAAATCCGGATCAATCGAATTATCGATACCTCGCATCGCACCCGAAAATCCGACCAGAAATTTTATTTCATTTATCATAAACCGTCTTGGTAAGAACAATAGTAGTTGACCGTAATCCAGCCGCTCCGCATTTTGAATAATCACCGAGGTTCACCGTAGATTTTATTGCGTAAATACCGACGCAGTGCAAAGCTACTTAATTAAATCAGAGTTCGGTTTAAAGTTTTCCGTTTAGTTGTATTTAATGTCATATTACACATTCGCCGGTTGAGCCCTCCGATAATCCGTTCTGATAGTTGGGCCTAGCCATCAGCGAGTGTATTTTCAAAACGTGGATTTATCATACACAGGCAAAGTAATTCGATAATCAGTTCTGGTAGTTTATGGCACCAGCGTATGGTTTAAATATTTATTTTCCGGAAGGAAGTAAAATTCCTTGTTAACATGACTCTGTATTTGAGGCAGTAGAAACCCGCGTTTATTAAGTAGTTTCTAGTTTCCAAACCCGAAATAAAAAAGAATCTCTGTGACTTATTCATAGTGTTCCGTTATTCTGGGTGTTTAACTTGCTAGCCGTCCCCGCCGGCAGTTCTATTTCATAGCGTGAATATATTTCGATTCTTTCGCCCTGCGAGCCCATCGCCGTCAGAAATTTCATTAATAATCTAACGTGTAGGTACGCCGTGTTACCAGCTGATAGGGTTGTTGTTATTTTTGTACATAGCCGACTGTGTAGTCAACCGAGATTTTATATTTTGTAATGAAATAAATAAATAAGTTAGTATACATATGAAAATTTCCGAGTTATAATTTCTGTTACAATTTCCGCCGTTAATTTCTAATTAACCCGATTGAGAAATTGTTCAAGTCACACTGACAATAATCATCTCACGACCCTCTGGACATTCCGTGTCTTCAACTGTTTCGCTACCCCGGATTGCTCTAACCATAGGAGAGTCAAAAAGTGCTGTTCTTTGCACTTAAAAATTAAAGAACTGGCGCCCGAGATTTCCGTCTAAAAAAGTTACGTAAGTATACGTCAAAAGTAAGCACCGTTACACCGTTTCAGTGTTCAGTTGAAGACGCGAATTCGCAGCGCAATTTTTGTTTCCCAGCACGTGTAGATTTCACGGTGCTCGATCTTGAATACGTTCGAAAATTCATAGATGATCTTGATCGTGTCTTTTACTGATTCTGTGGCACAGCTGAAAAAGGTAAGATAATTAGTTAAACTGCAGATCACGAATTATTTTCCCATGTCAACGGGTGGCGTGGTCGCAATTTTTTAAAGGTGACCAAATGCCTAATTGGTAGAGCTTAATTATTAGGTCAGAGGAGCTCTTGTCAAGAATTAATAATAGAAAAATATATGTTAAGTTGACTTACCTACGATCGTAGCAAAAATGAGTACACCTGCCAGGAAGTCGGCTACGACGAACAGATACTCTGCATCGTTTTCAGGCACTGGGGTTTCTCCTATCGTCGTCAACGTCAGCGTCGACCAATAAAAACTATAAATATATTGACGTGCTAGTGTCGAGTTCTTGGGCCCGTCCAAGTTGTACACCCAATTGTCCGTCCCGAATCCTATCGCATAGCTTATGGCAAAATACAGGCACGCGTTCCAATGTATTAAAACTAAAATGGCTAACACTACCTTACAAATTCGGAAAACATTCGGATAGTTGGTATCGGTTTCTGTCCTCTCGAACCACTCCCACAAGCGGGGCAATTTGAAAAGTCGATTAAGTCTCACAATCACCGGACACGGCACTTTTATATTGCAATCGTAGGGCGACCACCAAATGTAGGCCAAGTCTGTCGGCAGCACTGATAAAATGTCTGTTCTCCATGACTTCGATTGGAGATAGTGAGCGCGTAATTTGTGCGGATCCGTCACTAAAAGGCCTTGTTCCAAATAACCTGCAAAAAAGAACGAGATGGATCAGCTACTAGCCGGGGATTTTGCGATGAGGGATAACAGAATTACATTAGATATATAGGGTTTCGGAATGGGTTACAGTTCTTGTTGGAAATTAAGTTAGTTCGTTCTGGGATTGCAACTATTAAAGGTTGCATAAGGAAACTAATTGAAAGCTTATAGATAGAGATAGGTATGTAATTATGTTAGTTCAATAGCACTTTCCATGAAAGAAAGAATTAAACAAATAAATAAATTATGTAGTATAGTTATTTAGACTTCATATTATAATGATGAAAGGAGACTTTTGGGATTTTTGATTTTATTAATTTTATTTATTTTATTGATATAATTTGTACTTTGAGGTATTAACTTTTATTTTTTATATTTTAATGCATGCTATAGTATTTAGTTCTTTATGCATGCACCAGTAATTGAGTTTTTTTTTCTGAAATTTAAGTTTATTTTCTATAGAAATTGCAAATAGTTTGTTCAAAAGAAATATTTTCTTAAGTTCTTGTATATAGTTTTGAATAATCGACCTTATGGCATACGATCAGTCCGCCTCTGGGCAGAATTATTTCAATGTTTCATTAATAAGCGACAGTGCGCATGATTTTATAATTATTTAACGTGAAACTTACTGTAGGTTTGCTATAATTACTCTTTTACCTTTCAGGGCCTTTGGGGGTTCCCTTCTACCATCGTAGAAATATCTTACCTATAAATCTGCTGTCATGCTATTTTTAAATAAAGGTTATTTGAAATTCGTGCTAATTTATTTTATTATATTCCTATCGACTTGGAATTATAGAAATCTTTATCAGAATGAATGTCACTCTACTATTTGACAGCTAGATGTCTCTGAGTCTGGTGTATTTTAGATATCCAGCTGAGATGAATTTAAATGCTGTGGTTTTTACAATTAAACAGAGATGGCACTCAAAATATAAGGTTTTATTGCAAACATCAGATAATCAAAAGCAAATAACGTTTCTTAATCTATATCCCTGCGCTAATTAAAACTAATTAAATCAACAACAGATTTAGGACAGTGTTCTTTTGGATATTAACAAAATTAAATAAACTTAAGGTTTAAAATTTCAGTTCAGAGCAAGTTCTGCACCGTCGGGTTACCGAGTTGTTTTAAATGCACTTCAATTGGCAGACCTGTTTTAAATTTTTGACACTTGTGGTTCAGATATGATGGCTGACTATTCTAGAATTTATTGCACCGTTTACTGGATTTGTTTAAACCAAATAGGCCTTGGATGCAATTTTAGATTTCGACCAATCAGGTGGCTGCTCATTAATTAGGATAATTTTTACCTTTATTCCTGGTAAGTTGAAGCTGCTTTTCCGTTACTTTTTCGTATTTGGCCTAGACTCACCATTGGAAAGTCTTGGGAATATAAATTTCCAATTTAAATTATAATTTTCTGAATTTATTTCAGGAGAGATCTGGACGTGGGTTTGCTTCTTCCACACCCAATAACATTTCAACTTTTGTTTCGTTTCTAAGGAACATGGAGAAAATTTGCCAAACCAAGGATTTCTTGATTCCCATCTGTCATTATGGTTTGTATTTTTGCCTTTTTTAACTTTATTATATAATTCTCCTATGAAATTATGTCATTTTCGGCATCCTTATCCTCTGACGAATTTGTGGATACCCATTTGTTGATATTACGTGAGATGAATTTTTGCCCTGCCGTTCACTTCGACGAAACATCACTGAACCTTTCGAATATCACTACACAACACTTCTTAGGATCTAATTTACATTGTGTCTAGTCATTTGACTAGACTGGAGGTTTTTACAGGTAACTCTTATACTATTTAATTATAATTTTAAAAGAAATTTACAGAAATAAAGTCTATCTTTGTTTAACTGTTGTGTTGAAAACCGTTTAAACTTTGTTTAAAGCATGTAACTAACAGCTGTTCTGTTATTGATTATTTTAAAGGACATAGTACAATGCATTGACTTTATTTACGCCTTTAATTTGTTTACGTTTGGTTTATTTTAGCGTAGCTGACCCTTTGTTTATGTGTGACTCGTCGACCTCTTTCGCATCAACAGGTGTTCTACAGCAGATTTAGGAAGATGGTTCTCCGACATGATATCCTTTTTTTAAACTTGTATTTATCTATTGAGTATACCATACGTAAGTTTCTCGTTATTTGTTTTATTAAGAGGATCATTTCATTTTACCCTGGTTTGATCTGAGTTTAATTTTAATATTATTAATTTAATAGTCGGGTTTTAATTTCTTTTATAGTTTAAAATACATGACAATATATCCTTCTACTGTACTTGGTCAAATGAAAAATTCAGATTACTTGAAACTGGAGCGAAGAAAGTGTAATAAAATATTTTTTTACAGTATTTTTGAGAGTAGCACTTTCCATACCTAATTAATTAATAATGTAATTGAATTTTTTATTGCACTTTCACAAAATTATTATTTTTTGCCAATACGTAGTGTCTTTCGCCTGCTTAGTATCCTGGATCACTTTTGATACCTATTATGCAATTTATCCCTTTAGCCATTACAAATGTGCATTAATTACCATTTATTTAATATGTATTGGCTTTTATAATTCATGTATTTTCAGTACTGGTTTAAATAGAAACATGTTTGATAAATGAGTGTTTCATTTTAATAAATGTTTTATTACCAGCAAAACATCATAAATGTTCTGTTTGGGACTCATTAGTACCCGGTCTGAACTTAGATTTACCTTGGGATTTAACTATTATACATATAACGATGCCATCACAGGATATAGAAGCCCCGAGCTCAGGTTTGATGGAGGTATTTATTTTATTGTGTTCTCATAAACATATACGTCCTCGATCTAATTCACGGACCACATGCTTTACAATATCAATATTTTAAGTACAATTTTATTCACGAATATTTTCAAACCATCAAAATATAAATTTAATTATCGATCAGGGCTCACCGAGCAAGTCCTTGTGCACATCAAAATATTTTTAGAGCATAAAACTTTCAAAGCTTGATAAATTGCAGCGTACCACTAAATCCCTGACCCAATTCTCGGACATTTAGTGTGCCCTCTATGTAAATTGTAGACGGATTTTGTACATGAAACAAGAACAAATCGCTCTGTGTTTGCGTTTGACATCCAAATTGTTGGAGAAAGCTAATCAATTAGATTTAAAAAGGCTTAATTTGGCAAACAAAAGATTGAAGTGTTATGAAGTATCTGGTGCAGCTAGATAAGAGTCCTAAAACTTGTCAAAATGAGATTGAATTCGTGATGTCAGCTAGTGAAATATCTTGGAAATAATGCAAGATATTGCAAACATCATATAAATATTATGTATTTGCTAGTTGCATTATGTCAGCAGTAGAAATATTGTGTTTGGTAAGAAACTCCCTTGATTTTGGAAGTTCGGTTCCTTTAGCAGATGATATTTGGATGTTTTCCAAAAAAAATAATAAACCTCCAATAAAGAGAGCAAATTGAATTAACCGTTGAATTACGTTAGTTGGACATATGTTGCGTTTGGTAAGAAACTTCCTGGATTAATTATTGGAAATTCGGTAAATAAAAATAAACCTCCAATAAAGAGAGAATCTTGAACTCGATTAATTGGACCATGTGATTCCTTTGGCAGATGATAATTGGATGTTTTCCAAAATAAATAAATCTCCAATAAAGAGAATATTGAACTAACAGTTTCATTACGTCAATAGTAGTGATGTTGTGTTTGGTAAGGTACTTCCTTGATAAATTTACAATAAAGAGAATATTGAACTTGATTACTTGGATCATTTGGTTCTTTAGCAGATGATATTTGGATGTTTTCTAAAAAAACAAACTTCCAATAAAGAGAATATTGAACTAACAGTTTCATTATGTCAATAGTAGTGATGTTGTGTTTGGTAAGAAACTTCATTAATAAATCTACAATAAAGAGAGAATATTGAGTTTGATTAATTGGATCATTTGGTTCCTTTAGCAAATGATATTTGGATGTTTTCTAAAAAAACAAACTTCCAATAAAGAGAATATTGAACTAACAGTTTCATTATGTCAATAGTAGTGATGTTGTGCTTGGTAAGAAACTTCATTAATAAATCTACAATAAAGAGAGAATATTGAGTTTGATTAATTGGATCATTTGGTTCCTTTAGCAAATGATATTTGGATGTTTTCTAAAAATACAAACTTTTAATAAAGATAATATTGAACTAACAGTTTCATTATGTCAATAGTAGTGATGTTGTGTTTGGTAAGAAACTTCATTAATAAATCTACAATAAAGAGAGAATATTGAGCTTGATTAATTGGATCATTTGGTTTCTTTAGCAAATGATATTTGGATGTTTTCTAAAAAAACAAACTTTCAATAAAGAGAATATTGAACTAACATTTTTATTGTCAATAGTAGTGATGTTGTGTTTGGTAAGAAACTTCATTAATAAATCTACAATAAAGAGAGAATATTGAGCTTGATTAATTGGATCATTTGGTTCCTTTAGCAAATGATATTTGGATGTTTTCTAAAAAAACAAACTTCCAATAAAGAGAATATTGAACTAACAGTTTCATTATGTCAATAGTAGTGATGTTGTGCTTGGTAAGAAACTTCATTAATAAATCTACAATAAAGAGAGAATATTGAGTTTGATTAATTGGATCATTTGGTTCCTTTAGCAAATGATATTTGGATGTTTTCTAAAAATACAAACTTTTAATAAAGAGAATATTGAACTAACAGTTTCATTATGTCAATAGTAGTGATGTTGTGTTTGGTAAGAAACTTCATTAATAAATCTACAATAAAGAGAGAATATTGAGCTTGATTAATTGGATCATTTGGTTTCTTTAGCAAATGATATTTGGATGTTTTCTAAAAAAACAAACTTTCAATAAAGAGAATATTGAACTAACAGTTTTATTGTCAATAGTAGTGATGTTGTGTTTGGTAAGAAACTTCATTAATAAATCTACAATAAAGAGAGAATATTGAGCTTGATTAATTGGATAATTTGGTTCCTTTAGCAAATGATATTTGGATGTTTTCTAAAAAAACAAACTTCCAATAAAGAGAATATTGAACTAACAGTTTCATTATGTCAATAGTAGTGATGTTGTGTTTGGTAAGAAACTTCATTAATAAATCTACAATAAAGAGAGAATATTGAGCTTGATTAATTGGATCATTTGGTTCCTTTAGCAAATGATATTTGGATGTTTTCTAAAAAAACAAACTTCCAATAAAGAGAATATTGAACTAACAGTTTCATTATGTCAATAGTAGTGATGTTGTGCTTGGTAAGAAACTTCATTAATAAATCTACAATAAAGAGAGAATATTGAGCTTGATTAATTGGATCATTTGGTTTCTTTAGCAAATGATATTTGGATGTTTTCTAAAAAAACAAACTTTCAATAAAGAGAATATTGAACTAACAGTTTTATTGTCAATAGTAGTGATGTTGTGTTTGGTAAGAAACTTCATTAATAAATCTACAATAAAGAGAGAATATTGAGCTTGATTAATTGGATCATTTGGTTCCTTTAGCAAATGATATTTGGATGTTTTCTAAAAAAACAAACTTTCAATAAAGAGAATATTGAACTAACAGTTTTATTGTCAATAGTAGTGATGTTGTGTTTGGTAAGAAACTTCATTAATAAATCTACAATAAAGAGAGAATATTGAGCTTGATTAATTGGATCATTTGGTTCCTTTAGCAAATGATATTTGGATGTTTTCTAAAAAAACAAACTTTCAATAAAGAGAATATTGAACTAACAGTTTTATTGTCAATAGTAGTGATGTTGTGTTTGGTAAGAAACTTCATTAATAAATCTACAATAAAGAGAGAATATTGAACTTGATTAATTGGATCATTTGGTTCCTTTAGCAAATGATATTTGGATGTTTTCTAAAAAAACAAACTTTCAATAAAGAGAATATTGAACTAACAGTTTTATTGTCAATAGTAGTGATGTTGTGTTTGGTAAGAAACTTCATTAATAAATCTACAATAAAGAGAGAATATTGAACTTGATTAATTGGATCATTTGGTTCTTTAGCAGATGATATATGGATGTTTTCTAAAAAGACAAACTTCCAATAAAGAGAATATTGAACTAACAGTTTCATTACGTCAATAGTAGTGATGTTGTGTTTGGTAAGAAACTTCATTAATAAATCTACAATAAAGAGAGAATATTGAGCTTGATTAATTGGATCATTTGGTTCCTTTAGCAAATGATATTTGGATGTTTTCTAAAAAAACAAACTTTCAATAAAGAGAATATTGAACTAACAGTTTTATTGTCAATAGTAGTGATGTTGTGTTTGGTAAGAAACTTCATTAATAAATCTACAATAAAGAGAGAATATTGAACTTGATTAATTGGATCATTTGGTTCTTTAGCAGATGATATATGGATGTTTTCTAAAAAAACAAACTTCCAATAAAGAGAATATTGAACTAACAGTTTCATTATGTCAATAGTAGTGATGTTGTGTTTGGTAAGAAACTTCATTAATAAATCTACAATAAAGAGAGAATATTGAACTTGATTAATTGGATCATTTGGTTCTTTAGCAGATGATATATGGATGTTTTCTAAAAAAACAAACTTTCAATAAAGAGAATATTGAACTAACAGTTTTATTGTCAATAGTAGTGATGTTGTGTTTGGTAAGAAACTTCATTAATAAATCTACAATAAAGAGAGAATATTGAACTTGATTAATTGGATCATTTGGTTCTTTAGCAGATGATATATGGATGTTTTCTAAAAAAACAAACTTCCAATAAAGAGAATATTGAACTAACAGTTTCATTACGTCAATAGTAGTGATGTTGTGTTTGGTAAGAAACTTCATTAATAAATCTACAATAAAGAGAGAATATTGAGCTTGATTAATTGGATCATTTGGTTCCTTTAGCAAATGATATTTGGATGTTTTCTAAAAAAACAAACTTTCAATAAAGAGAATATTGAACTAACAGTTTTATTGTCAATAGTAGTGATGTTGTGTTTGGTAAGAAACTTCATTAATAAATCTACAATAAAGAGAGAATATTGAACTTGATTAATTGGATCATTTGGTTCTTTAGCAGATGATATATGGATGTTTTCTAAAAAAACAAACTTCCAATAAAGAGAATATTGAACTAACAGTTTCATTATGTCAATAGTAGTGATGTTGTGTTTGGTAAGAGACTTCCTTAATAAATCTATAATAAGGAGAGAATATTGAACTTGATTAATTGAAAATTTGGTTCCTTTAGCTTATGATATTTGAATGTTTTGCAAAAACAAAAATAAACCTCCAATGAAGAGAGAATATTGAACTAACAGTTGTATTATGCCAGCAGTAGAGATATTGTGTTTGGTTAAAAACTTCTTTATTAATTGGAAATTCGGTTCCTTTAGCGAGTGATATTTGGATGTTTTCATTATATGTATACTGTTTACAGATATTTAAAACTAGGGGATCAACATCGGAATATGTTATTTACAATATCCCTTCCCCCGAGAAGTGTGTCCTACAATAACATAAATTAAGAACCGGGTCTAATGGTAGGTATATTGTCGAAGAATAAAACTATTATTTGTATCTTAGATCAAATACTGTACATTTCCTTAAAGTTTGTTTGCGGCCAAAATACGATTAATTAGACCAAACTCGACATGCTCCACCTTTGTTTGGTTAGTTGAAAGTCACAAGAGCCATAAAATCCATAAAGTAACCTGTTTTGAGATGTATTCAAGCAAAACAAATATCTCGATATTTCAGTTGACTTTCATAAGCGTCCGAGAAAAAAATGAAAAAATGAAATCATACATGTAGAATATCATACGAGTGATATAATTATATTTACAGGAAAATATAATAGAAATCAATCTAAGGATGTAATAATTTAATAATAATAAAATTACACAAAACAACATTGTACAAAAAAAATATGAAAGCTTTGCCATTATTATTGTATGGCTGATGAAAAATAGGCAATTAATTTGTAGGAAACTTATTTAAAAAATAAACAGCAGAAAGTCTGCATTGACCACAACCCCTCTGATGATCTAGTGTTAAGATCAGGTGTACCGCAAAGTTCCATCATGGGACCATTTTTTTATTTTTTAAAATTACTTTTTTTTTTTAAATTACTATTAATTTTTAAAAAATTTTAACGTTAACAAAGCATTTTAGGACATATGTTTGCATATATTTTTTTAAGTCAAGAAATCACCTACTTCATTTTCAATACGTACTCGGAAACGCCCTGTATATTTAATTTAAATTCCGGATCTTGTAATTGTATATGCTAGCTACTAATCGAAATTCTATAAAATACGTTCGAATTTGTGACACTTTATGCACAGGATCTAACGGAAAACCATCTTCGCTAATCCGTCTCTCGCACGCCTGTGTAATCCCAAGTGTTATTTGGTGGAAGTTTGCATGCAAACTTGGTTGCGTGATGAGGCTTCGGTAAGTCATCCAAGGCGTCATTAGTTTAATATTGGAAACACGAGCTTCATTAATTAGTCCACATTTATGTAAATCGATTACCATCTGTAATTCCTAATTAATATCACGATTGATTTTCTTCTTTCTGTTGCCGTTTGATCTTTATAAAGTGCACGGCAATGTGTAATTAAACACAGGCTGCGGGGTTTTAATTAAATACATTGTGGAAAAATCCCATAATCTGATCTGAATTCGTTTTTTTCTTCTATTAACTGAATATAATGAATTTCCGTTCTCCCAGTGGGAGTGGATTTATGTTAAAAAGTACTTTTTATGGCATTGTGGCAGGTAGTTTTCTCTAGGGATCAGCCTTTGAGGGGAATTTGGAAAAATTGTATTGACTTCGACTATCTTAGTGAACGAAAGAGAAACGACTTTTCCACAGTATGGTCTGACATGCCCCGTTATTATATTTAGCGAAGATGACTAAAATTGAACTTGATACGAATTGCCGGCAAAGTCGCAGAGCAGCTATTTCATTTAGTTTTATTGCGTGGTAAACAAGCCCATAATTCCCTTCCAATATGATAAACGTGTATTTGCCGGTCGCTTAAATAAAGCTAGATGTCATACCATATCACAAAATTATTGCGCGTATTCTGAATGTTTGCCTAATTGGAAAAAAACGTCAAACAACTTCAGAAGAAGGGTGTGCTGTTTACCTCTAGCGTTATTGATGCCCCGACGTTTACGTAGGAAAACAATTTGCAAAATTATGATTCATAATTTTCCTAGATAAATTGGTTCTGTGGTGTATAATGTTAGCAAATATTTGCCTTCTCCGTTTGCCGTCTTTATTGCAACTTCCATTATTCATTTTTTTATCGTTACATATGCAGAAACTGCGAAGTTGGATCGCGAAATTTCAGCTGACCTTTGCGATAAATATCAACAGTCACAGCTGTGTACAAACAGGGCGTTATAATTGATTGTAATTATATTGAAGGAATTAATTTTATCTCAAATTTGTTCCAATCCTTTGGCAAAGAAAATAAATAAGTAAAGCTTCTTTCCCCTAATTTCAAGTACATTAAACTGTCATAAAATGGTTATATACGTACCTTCGTGAGCATGTACAAGAGTATCTATAATGTAGATCACATCACAGGCATAATCCAGGGTCCACCACAATGGAGGAATGGCATTATTTAGTTCCCAGAACACAGCTCGTCCCAGGACGAAGATAACGTTGTACAGCACGGCTAGAGATACCACCATTAACCACTGTAAAAGACGACAATTTATTAGTTTCACCAAATCCATCGTGCTAAATACTGAGTCTAGATGGAATGATACATAGGCGGGTTTTAAAATTATTCCGTCATGCTGGTACTTATTTTCTGGGTTATTTGAATTTAAAGAGGTGTTAATTAAGTAGATAAAACAACTGTATGTGTATAGATACTGCGAGTGAAAAGTGGACGTGGATTATTGATTTCTCAAAATACGAGTAGCCAAAAATTTTATATGAGCTTCTGGAGTTGTTCTTAGATTTCGTATCTTAGCCGACGCCCTGTATATCACTTGGAATTAATAATTAAAGCAAGTAATTAAAATTTGGAAGTACACTATTGCTAATGTACAAAATCTCTGAGCTAAAGCAACCCACTAGCTGACAAGAGTTTGAGTAAATCAATTTAGCTTGAAGATATTTCTAAATAGAAAGACTCGTGATTCAGACATCGCCTTTTGTCGAGAAGTATATTGGTAAAGATGTGAATGGCTAGTAGGAAAATAACTCGTAAAGAGAATAAAAAAAATGTTCCATTTAGAAAGCGGCATTCTTTATCTGCGAGGCTCAATTTTGTTGGCTAATCTTTATTTTATCAGGTTGCCTTTAATCTCATTGTAATCGATAGGATACATAAAAATTGTATTTCGAACGTGCTTGAATTTAATTTTTTGGCGGAGTGCCTCTTATAAGCACTGGAGACATGAATGGCTGTTTTGAAAGTTAAACGATTTGAATAGGATTTGGATCCTCATTCGGCTTCTAGTTCACCATGAAGATTCTATTTTCGAACGTAAGTTGAATACAGTTAACTGGTCGCCTTTTGTGGCAGGTCCAATGTGCCATTGAATGGATATTATGAAGAGTTAGTGCTCGAACATTTTATTTAAAGTATATATTCTGTGTTTGGAAGTTTTAATTAGGGAAGGCTTTATAATTTTTGCCAATTATTGGGCATTACTAAGATAAGTTAGTTTCAGCATGGCGAGTTAATTAGAGATTGTACAGTCGAGTATAAAGGGAGTAAATAAATCCACGCCTTTTATTATAAAAGAAAAATTATATCAGGATTAAAGTACCTACATCCTTTCTCTTTTAGTATGGTTGCTTGATACAGAGAAGATTAGCTTCGGTTATAAGGATGACGCAGAAAACTATAGGGTCAATTTTTGAGAAAAATAAATAAACTGAAAAATATGGGGAGGAATAAAAAAATAGCTATTGAGTGATCAAAACTAAATTGAAAATTGAAAATTCTGTTTTGTTCATACTAATCGATTATGTGATGATTTTAAGGTTGAAGTCAGCACGTTACCCCTGCAAACTTTTCTTATTTACATACACTGGCTTGAAACATTCATTTGCTTAGCTAACTGTATGAGGTTTTAATTAATTTTATGGAATTGTACTATGTATCTTTGTTGAATAAACAAATTAATTTTATCCTGAAACCATTTGACAAGAAACGTCTATTTATCCAATTCCGACGTTATGACGTTATAATTTTATTGGCACACCACTATATTTGCACCACGACTAAAATATACTCACGATAACGGACAAGTGGAAATTTATTATCCTTGCTGCATTATAAAATTGTAGTACAACTTTTTTTAAATTCTAGTACACTAGAGGAACGATAATATTTTCTCTATTAGTTACCGCTACCGCTCCAAAGTAGCAAGAGAAGACAATTTAGTAGCAAAGTGCATTTTAACCGGGTTTTTACTGGCTATGTGTTGTAGTAAATATTCTAGCTTTACGTTATGAAGTTAAACCGTATTTAATAGTTTTTTTAAAGTATACATGGACTAAGTTGGTTTTATAGACTTGTTTTGTCAACTTGCAACGAAACTGACCATCAAAGGATTTTATACTTGGTCTATTATTTACACGGTCGCTGTAATTGGATTGCTACCATCCTTATAATGTGAGCACTCTTTAAAGTTAACTTAAAAAAAATGCATAATTATTTGAGATGAAAATTTGAATCAAATTGTACCCAGCGGAGAACCATTTGTTTTTGTCTGTCTAAAACATTGAACACAAATAACCTCTTATAAAGACAGAATAATTATGGTGTCCATTACGAATCAATCGTAGGTGTCCTGCTTTAATTTACATATTATTACCGAGTGTATTTTTTTTGTGATAATTAAATCCCTAAATGATGAGTCGAGTACCCCCGTATTCCACAATCCTCAGGGAGTTGTTAGGTTTTTCAGCAAGATTAATAATAGTACCTCTGGGAAGTGTACGAAATTAAACATTACACTGGAAAAATTTATTAGTAATCAAATAAAAACAAAACCTGGAAACAAGCTTAACTGTCTCTATTTGATACTATAACACTTGAAAATTTGAAAAAAATCGTTGAAGAAAATTCAAAAAATATTTTACCATTACCATTTTTGCTACTTACGACTAAAAGTACCTAGCCATTTTTCTCCATGAAGACTGGAATTGAGAAAAAATATTCTCGATCGTTTATGAATTATTTAAAAAAGAAGATTACGCAGTAATTAAATAAAAAAGAATATTTTAAACAACAAAGTTTAAACAGCTATTCTCGAGGTAGTTTTTATCCATAAATATTGATATGATAGGAGGATTTTGGGGAAAATATTCTTTATTATTTTTAATTTTTATACTTTAAGGTAAGTTTAAATTTAGATTTTGCACATTTAGATATTAATTTTTCTTTTATAATTTAACGCATGCTAGTAATTAAGTTTTTTAGTTTTGAAATTTAATTTAATTTGCTATAGAAATTGCAAATGGTTAGGTCAAAAGAATTATTTTTAAATTCTTGCATATCATTTTGAATAATCGACCTTATGGCATACGATCAGTCCGTCTCTGGGCATAATAATTATTTCAATGTTTCATTAATAAGCGACAGTGCGCATGATTTTATGATTATTTAACGTGAAACTTACTATAGGTTTGCTATAATTACTCTTTTACCTTTTCAGGGCCCTTGGCGGTTCCCTTCTACCATCGAAGAAATATCTTACCTATAAATCTGCTGTGATGCTATTTTTAAATAAAGGTTTTTTGAAATTCGTGCTAATTTATTTTATTATATTTCTATCGACTTTGAATCATAGAAATCTTTATCAGAATGAACGTCACTCTACTATTTGACAGCTAGATGTCTCTGAGTCTGCTATATTTTAGCGATCCAGCTGAGATGAATTTAAATGCTTTGGTTTTTACAATTAAACATAGATGGCACTCAAATAAGGTTTTATTGCAAACATCAGATAATCAAAAGCAAATAACGTTTCTTAATCTATATCCCTGCGCTAATTAAAACTAATTAAATGTACAACAGATTCAGGACAGTGTCCTTTTGGATATTAACAAAATTAAATAAACTTAAGGTTTAAAATTTCAGTTCAGAGTAGGTTCTGCACTTTCGGGTTACCGAGTCGTTTTAAATGCACTTGAATTGGCAGACTTGTTTTAAGTTTTTGACACTTGTGGTCCAGATATGATGGCTGACTGTTCAAGAATTTATTGCACCGTTTACTGGATTTGTTTAAACCAAATGGGCCTTGGATGCAATTTTGGATTTCGACCAATCAGGTGGCTGCTCATTTAATTAGAATAATTTTTACCTTTATTCCTGGTAAATTGAAGATGTTTTTCCGTTACTTTTTCGTATTTGGCCTTGACTCACCATTGGAAAGTCCTGTGAATATAAATTTCCAATTTAAATTATAATTTTCTGAAATTATTTCAGGAGCGATCTGGACGTGGGTTTGCTTCTTTCACTACCCAATAACAACTCTCTTTTTTTGTTTCGTTTCTAAGGAACATGCAGAAAATTTGCCAAACCAAGGATTTCTTGATTCCCATCTGTCATTATGGTTTGTATTTTTGCCTTTTTTAACTTTATTATATAATTTTCCTATGAAATTATGCCATTTTCAGCATCCTTATCCCCTGACGAATTTGTGGATACCCATTTTTTGATATTACGTGAGATGAATTTTTGACCTGCCGTTCACTTCGACGAAACATCACTGAACCTTTCGAAAATCACTACACAACACCTCTTAGGATCTAATTTACATTGTGTCCAGTCATTTGACTAGACTGGTTTCACAGGTAAGTCTTACACTATTTAATTATAATTTTAAAAGAAATTTACAGAAATAAAGTCCATCTTTGTTTAACTGTTGTGTTGAAAATCGTTCAAACTTTGTTTAAAGCATGTAACTAACAGCTGTTCTGTTATTGATTATTTTAAAGAAACATAGTACAATGCATTTACTTTATTTACGCCTTTAATTTGTTTACGTTTGGTTTATTTTAGCGTAGCTGACCCTTTGTTTACGTGTGGCTCGTTGACCTCTTTCGCATCAACAGGTGTTCTACAGCAGATTTATGAAGATGGTTCTCCGACATGATATCCTTTTTTAAACTTGTATTTATCTATTGAGTATACCATACGTAAGTTTCTCGTTATTTGTTTTATTAAGAGGATCATTTCATTTTACCCTGGTTTGATCTGAGTTTATTTTTAATTTTATTTATTTAATAATCGGGTTTTAATTTCTTTTATAGTTTAAAATACATGACAATATATTTATATTTGGCAACATGCTTAACTTTTTCATCACCACAGTGATTATGTTATTTATATTAATAATTACAAATTTAAATAACGGAATCGAACCCTTACAAATATAATAGAAATAGGAACATCTCCACGACTGTAATTAAAGAGCTCTTCAAGAGATATGTTTTTTTTTTCAATTTAAATCAGTACTGAAACAAAAGTCACATCTCGTATCGCAACCGTTTTTTTTAGTCCCCCATTTTACAAAGCCCGCAAATAGGTTGTCCGTTTCGGTGTCAGTTCGGATATCGCAATCTCTTTTTGCTTGAGTGGTTGTGGGATAATATAACACGTACGCGAAAAACGCGAAAATGAAACAATATGCCTAAACAAATTTACCTCTTCAAATGGCTTTTATAGCCTTCGGTTGGAAAACGCGAGCTATAACAATAGGTAGGGTAGCTTAAAAAACCGTGTACAGTGTATTTCACATAATAGCCTCTATTAATTTGAGGTTTGAAATGTCACGGCTGTATGACAAATTTAGTGAGTTAGTAAAGCAGCGAATGGAGTAATTGCACACAGCAAGGATATGAACAATGTTTATGGCGTTTGTGACGGAAGTTGAGTGCTCTGTAATCGGATCTACACCATTTTTTAAACATGTGTAATTAACTTCTGATATGCATAATGTTGTAGTAAACGGCTATTTGTTTATAAACCATCCAGTGCCTAATTTTAAGAACGTGGAATTTGACAATATGGAATTGTCTTTTAAAATATATAGCGAATTAATAACGAGATAGTTAGTAGTTAATTTTCTGTTTGTCGAAGAAGTGTTTGTGTAAGAAAGTATTTCTTTCTGACAGAGGAAAATAGATCTTACAAAAATGATAAATGGATGATGATGATTGGAGACAGCGGAGACAGAATAGAATAAAAATATTAATAATATTCTAATATGGTCCTTTTAACAAGCAAGTTGAAACAAGAAATGGTAATATATACTCGAGCAAACGTGAAGTTTAAATTGGTATTTCCTTCATTTCCTTAAAGCTTACAGATGTGCCAGTCAGACGAGGAATGCAGAAAAAAGGATAAAGAGTACGAGACATGAAACAGAATAAAGCTTTGTTTACATCTAGCCACTGAACTCTACTCGATCTGGGGATGATGACAATTGTTAACATTAATCATCTGGACAACCACCCAAACTGAAGTTATATCCATGTCAGAGTTGAGGGTGGGGTTTTACTATATCGTTTTAATGTCGCTCGGATATCGATTACCGGACATAATTGTAATACTTTCTAAGGCATCTGATTTAGTCATTTTAGAGAATTATAATTTTATTGTGCTCTGGTTCAAATGGTCATTTGTAGTTGACAGTTGATTTTTTTTTTAGCAGTAGATTTGGTCGATGTAATAGTAACAATAAATGTCTCTTCCAATTAATGAATAAAAGTACACAATACGTGAATACATTCATACATTATTGGAAACAATTCAATTTCTATAGTGATATCTAATGGACTGTAGACGCATGTAAAACGAATTACGCGGGTCGCAAGTTTTTCTTTGAGAACTAGTAATGGTTTCCCATGTATTATTGTGTGCTGAAACCAAAAATAACATTTTCATCATTTTTGACGATCTTTAAAATTTTTAGCTTTGCTCGTACAGTGTTTGCACCAATTTCACCGTAAAGTACTACCAATTACCTTTCAAACTCGTCTGTTGATGCCTAAAATGGGATATCAGTAGTCCCTACAAGAGATACTCAAATTTTCGGACTATTCATCAGCAAAGTAGGTACACGATTTTGCATATCAAATGGAAAGTACCTTGACAATAAAGAAACGACACAGCCATTGGCTGATTTTCATCAACTGGACCATTTCCTGTCTTTGAAGTTGGAGATTATGGTGCTTGGACTTGGGGTTTATAATTTTGGGGTTTACAGTCTTGGAGACTTAAAGTCTTGGGGTTTAAGAATTTGTTGTTTAGTTGTTAGTAGATCTTTGTCTAAGCTTGTTTGCCCCGACTGTCACCTTGAAAAGCACTTAATTTCAAATTGCTACCGAGTTTGGAAGACAAATAATAGAACGAAGTCAAGTTGTCCAAAAATATCGTTTTTGGTCCTTATTGAGGATCAATAAAAATTTCAGCTATGCTCGTTCGCCATTTGTACCAATTTTACATGGAGAACTTGTAGTACTATGTCAGTTCTGCGATCAAATTAATATACAAATATACATGGGATAATATATACATATTAATACATAATAATTTCGGATTAAGATACTCTATAGATACTATTTACATTTCCACTGCTTTTCGGTGGATCAAAAAATAATTTTGTGCTGTGGTAATTAATGTCCAGGTGAATTTGTGGAAAGAAATTCCTTCAAATAGTTTCTACAATAAGAAAAATGAACAATCATCAAGATACGGCATTCACACTTTGACAGATCCAAATAGTTCAGATCTGGAGAAGATCAAACAATAGACGAAATTAAAACCAAATCGACCTCTAGTGACAGCGACCATGGTGATGATAACAAACCTCTGAGTGCACTATTACTGATTATTTCACCCACCTTAAAATTATCACATAATCTGACCAATCACAAACCAAAGACAGCTTGTATTACAGCGAAAACACCGACTGTCTTTCAATTCTAATTGGTCTATCAGCGTGGTGTTTTCAACGACGTAACCATAGATATGGATGGCCGTAACCATGGATACGGATGGCAAAGCAAAGTTTAATAAAAATTATTTATAGAGACAGACGTCAAAATGAGTCGCGTCGGTGCTACTTCAAGTGAAGTTATCAACCAAAATATTTGTTCGTGAAATAGTCTAATAAAATACCATTCGTGATTGAATTTATCTTATAAGTCTGTCTTTTATTTCTAACCTCAACTGAGTTGCTTGAAAACACCACTTGTCCTACGGCTCGTGGTGTTTCCATAAGCAACCCAGTTTCGTTAGAAATAAATCGACAGACTTACCGCGAAAATTCAATCTCTTGTGGTATTACTACTGAAAATTCAATCTCTTGTGGTATTACTACTGACAATTTCACATTTTTAGCCAATCAGAAGTTTGCTTTTGGTTTCGTTACCCCATGGCAACCCAAAAAATTTCCGGAAATTTGTATTCTCCAGGGTACACTGAGCGAAATTAATAAATGGAAATTTTTCTGTCAAATTATTGAAAAATGATCATATTTGACATTTGCTTTTCAAACGCTATTTCCGAACAAAAACCACCGCCTGATCGCCGTTCTGGCAAGAAATCCAAGGTAGAGGGTCCAACTTGGAACTACCTCGCGAGCAGGAAGAGCGAACGAAAAGTGGTGATTTTGACGTCTACCATAAAATTGGCCGTTTCAAATTTTCTAACCTCATTTATTTTTTTCATTTAATTTAGGTGTGAAATTTTCTTATCGGATCCCCCACGTGCTTAAGTTAATAACCGGAAATTTGTTTAGTGCACAAATTTAAAAAAAATTTTCCTCGCGATAATCTTCAATAAATTTGTGCACTCGAAAAATTTCCGATAACAATTCAAGCACTAGTGAGATTACTAGTGAAAATCATAATGATAGCGATGAGTCCAAAAAAAAACTATTGAAAATCATCGTATCTCATATATGAGTTTGCTTTATAAACATTGCCTCTAAACCATATCGTTTATGAGACAAAGGGAGTTGAAGTTTTCATTTTTTAAAATATTTCTCAAACGAACGACAATATTAAAAAACTATAGGTACCTATAATTTAGTTAAACACTATTATTGCCACTAAATTTTGTTTTTTGTTTTGTTCATATAATTTTAGACCCAAAATGTTTATATTATGTATTGTTTTCTAGAGTCCTGAGGATGATTTAATTAAAATCGAAACATCGACTACAACAAAAATTGGTTTTTCCATTTATTTATTTAGCCTAAAATCCCAATTATCATTACCTATAATTTCTTTATAGAACATATGAACATACTTGCAGTTTTTGTTTTATCTCTTATTTGTTTTTAATCGTAACCTGTATATTTATGTTAATTTAATTTCTAAATGACTTACTTTTTATAATTGTATTTTATGTATTTTGTATTTGTATTGTTCTACAATATTGTATAAAAATAATGTAACTACTTTTAGATTTTGTAATATGTAATTACATCTACTATCTAACGACCTGCTACAAACATTTTTTGTAACGTAGTCAAATAAATGCCTATCTATCTATCTATCTATAAACAGGAATAAAAAGAGAATCAAGATTTGTTGCTAGGACCAGTGGCGTAGAAGATCTGGTAGGAAAAATGGTCACAACCCCCAAGCTTGACGCCACTCACCAAATATTATTTTAATATTGTCGTCCGTTTGAGAGATATTTAAAAAATTCTTTTGAAATATAAAAACTTCATCATCCTGCATTTCAAAAACGGTGCATTTTAGAGGCAATGTCTATAAAACATACTCATATTATTTTTCAATGTTCTATTATATTATATATATATATTATTATTATATGTATAATGAGTAAATTTAATTTTCTCTACAAATCCAAACCAAGTTTTTCAAATCAAATTTTCAATAATAATATCAAAGGTAACTGTGACAAATAAATTAAAAAGCAGGAACCTTCCTCTTCAAAATAATTTTATAATTTATTTATTACACAGTATAAATTTATTATATTTCTTTCCTAAAAGCCCACCCAATTTTGATAGCCGACAGCTGGATTATATTCTTTAAGTATTTAATCGAAAACCTTTGCAGCTATGAAAGAAATGCCTAGAACACCTTTTTCGTAAAATTTCCATTTTACCAATAATTATTTATATTTATTGAGATATGAACTAAGAAGGTCATGAAGTATACAAATTATCTCAGTATTTAGCAAAATTTTTTTATTCTAATTTATGAATGAAATATATGTATCCGCAAAAATCTCTTTAGCAATTTATTCATAGTTCTCCTGAAGCAAATGTGCCGAGTTTTAAATTTATTTGCCACAGGTAACATGTGCTAGTTTGCCAACTCAATTTTGTACATCTGATGTAATAGGTATATAAAACTTGGCTAATTTTGCATTTTTTTTCTAGATCGGAGGCTGAACGTGCCAACTTTCTACCCTTGCAATATATGAACCATTGAACTCGTTGAATGAAAGGATCTGATATTGATCGAAGCCACCTTTGAATCATAAACATTCTCTCTATTTTTCGTATAACGGAAATTGCCTGTCCATATACCGCTGCAGAAATTCATATCAGATAAATTTAAACATGAATACATGTTACATAATTTCACATGGTCAAACGCTTTATATTAATGACATCACTCTGCCCAAATAAAAGTGTATAATGTAACGTTATGTATTTAGTAAACACCTGAAAATTAGGTAGTAGGTATATTTATGCTACAATGAGGTGAAATGTGCATTCTCTTACAAAAACAAATCCTGACTTTATTTTCACACCTGTTTGACATGCATTTGAACTAGAGTCGCATGAAAAGCGTGAAAACTGTAAAACCGTCGCCCAGCTTATATGGTTATAACAAAAGAGGTTAAGTGCCTATTAGAGTAGAAATTTGGGTAAAGCAGAGACGATGAGATTCAAATTAAAGGCAAACGTTTCAATGCCCAACAGTATCCCATCAGCGTTTTGGTGTGATATTTGAATGATTTTATTGGAGAGAATCCAGTTTTGCGACAGGTAATTGAAAAATTTAGAAAATGAGTTATAATTGAGAGATCAATAGACACAAAAGGGATAATTTATAGCACTGAATGAAGACAGTTTAATCCTATCTTTGAATCATCAGGTCATGCAGTTCAAATCCGGGACAAAGTAAATGGATGTCGATAAATTAATTTGCAGTTCAGTAAGAGCTAGCAAATAATTTGAGAGCATCAAATTATCTGCTAAATTACTTGAATCTGCAAAATCCTTCTAAAAAGTCTCTCGCTATATCCTGTATCCCACCCACATGAGATTCCTGTAATTCTCCGATACCCACCTTATAATGCGAAGGCAGCGCAGGGTCGACGACAATGTGGTGGCCCCAACAAGTGGTCTGTGTAGCATCCTCCACGTCTGCATTCTCATCTTGATGGCTTTTGTCTACGAACCAGTCCGGAGGATGGGACTCTTTGCGGGAAAACCGCCGGAATCTTATGGCCGCCTGGAGAGAAGCCGCTACTTGCCTTAACCTGCCCCGCACGGCTGAGAATAGTCGGCTTTGTTGAGTATTTTCCTGAAAAAAAGAGATAGAGTTTTATATCTTGAACAAAGGATTGGAAATGGACAAAAAGTTTATCAGTGTTACTAGAAAATAGAGGAAAGATGCGACGAAATTATAATGCAAACTATAATATATGTAATAATTATTATATGGTTGGTAAATAACAGAGAAATTGATAAGGTAAAAATTTAAAAGCTGTGCAGTATTTGCTTCATCGGTGACTTTTTTTGATTCTCAAGGAGCGCAGTAGTTTGAAAAAATTGACATTGATTGATTTAGCTCTAGTGTCTTGGGACCTGATCCAGATGTTCCCATTTTTGCTATTATTATTACTATGGAGAAGAATCTTGATACACTGTAGTGGAGGAAGTTTCTTGATAGAAAAACTAGATATACTAGCAATACATTCTCTTAAATGTATCATTAACATTTTTTCTTAAATGTTTACAAAATGTTATACAAATATAATTTGTAATGCTAAACTGAAATATTGCATATATGTAACATTAAATATGTTATAAATAGCATTTTATACATTATAAATAATATCCATTTGATTGTAGATTAACACAACGCGTTTTTGGTGGTGAAATTCGAGATTTCTTTATATATATATATTATTGCTAATCGACGTTTGAAGAAAAAATAGCATGTTTTATTCGAAGTAAATGTTGTGACTCATTTGTAATTGCCGAACTCACTTCGTTCGTCCGGCAAACCTGCAGACTCGTCACGAAAGTATCATTTTTACTACTAACAAAACAATATACTATTTTTTAATTTTATTAAATAATGATTAAATATTTACTTGCATATTCCAAAAATTTACATTAAGAAGATTTTACTTCATGAAAAAATTTTCTCCAGATATATCACCTACTAAAAACGGGAATCTAATAACGATTAATGCATTCACAAACTAAATTCATTACGAATTTAGATCATTAGGTAGCATTACGTATATATCAAGGGATACAAACTGTGAAGCCGCAAGGGTTAACTATTGATGTAAACTGTAGGAACTTGACTAATTGCCAATGGTGTACCTTAAGGCTGTGATATTTCTAATTGATTTTAATGGCTCGGCTAATTTGACGAGAGATATCGCAAATGGATCTGTGTCTAGTGAAACGTAAATTTACACAATTTGAGAAGCATTGGTGAAATAAGTAATGGTCATAATGTGTCCACTGGCATGGTAAAAAATACTGAGAACCAACATATAAGACTCGCAAAGATATTATTGGATGAATTCATTTTGTGTTTTCTTTGTTTCTTGAAGAAGTTGTTGATCTTGATTGCTCATCCTTATATTTAGGTTCAGTGATATTTTTCTTCATATTTTATGAGCGTTTTAATTGACTATTAGCTCCGGTACGACACGTGACGAGCGTTCAAATTTTAAATGGGACTATTATGAAACTATTATCGTTAAATTTGGCACATTTAATTACAGATTTACGTCAGGGAGGTTCGGGTAATTATTATAATTAATTATTATTGTTGTATTTACATCGCGGTTTGTTCTGGTACGAAGGTATGCGTCTTTGTACGTGGGAGTTATATTTATAATACTGAATGAATTGAGATTATATATAGATTGATTTAAAATAATTTATAGTGGTCATTGAATACCAACTGTGTTTACTTCCTTATGTGATAAAGTTATACAGGGTGTACTGAGAATAGTGTTACATAATTCAGTGTTGGATTCTAAGAAACAAACGAAAATGATTCATTTAAAAGGTTTGCCTTCAAAGAGCTATTTAAATTTTTTTTAATAATTCTAAAAGTGCTGGACCAATTCAATACAATTTCTATCATGGAAAATATGATGGCTGTATAAATTGTAGAGGTTACTGCCTTACTTTATTCCTGACGTATTTTTTTTGTTTGGAACTTTCTCAGAATGATGCGAGGAAAAACAAGGAATTTAATTTTACACAAAAAATTATATCAGAAACTACGCCTCATTAGTCATTAAGAAGATATCGAACCTTTAAGGAAGTGTGTTAAATTTTTTAAACGTATAGAAAAAAAATATGGACTAGGTGAACACTTTGTACATTAATGACCTATCTCTACAAACTTCTAGGGTGCCAAGGATGTGGAAAGATTGGGGAAGATACCTATTTGCTCCTTAAATGCTTGAAGAGGATAAGAACTCAGGGCAAGACATGATTGTTCGTTAACTTTATTGTTCGAGCCAGAAAGGATGAGATGCTTGGTAGTAATTTACGTTGAAATCTCAACGAAATATTACATAAAAAAGTGAAATTTGTGTTTTATATAATCTTTTGCAATCGTATTCAAGAAGCATATTTAGAACAAATAATTTCGGATTCATCGTAAATTTAATTACTTTAAATTACATTTTTTTTATCAGA
Source organism: Rhagium mordax (assembly GCA_963680705.1). Classification (NCBI taxonomy): domain Eukaryota; kingdom Metazoa; phylum Arthropoda; class Insecta; order Coleoptera; family Cerambycidae; genus Rhagium; species Rhagium mordax. Next base: position 10,578,326 of record OY796656.1, read on the forward strand.
AATTTTCGAGATTTATCCGAGCGACTGCGACTGCAAAAATCTTAAGGAAACTGGGTCGCCGCGAAGAGCACTTATTTACATTGCAAATAAAACTAAGTTTGCACTAAGTACAGAAATGTGTTGGGAGTCTTTCAAAGCTCTAAAAGTGAGACGGGCATAATTCCAATTTATAGAATAATTTACGCCAGTGAACTTCTGCATATAATCTAATTAACTTGAACTCAATTTCGCACTATTCGAAACTTTTATATAGTGTTAAGGAAACCCTATATCTTAACCAAGAAAAATATCAGGGCCACTGTGTAATTATTGTTTTAAAAACATTTGAGCTAACTAAAACACCTATGAGATCACCGTCTCCGTCGATATCCAACTGAAAGGCATAGGACATTCATTCATATCATTCCTAATACGATTATTGTCGCATGTACATGTATTGTAACATTTTTATTTTCTTAAAATAAAATCCTTAATAATTCAGAAGCGGAATTCGAATCTGTGTTTATGTGTTTATAAATACTGTGGTGTTGTGTTTACGAGAACCGCCTTTGTTGGTGAGTACTTTCTTTCTTACTGTCTGCTTGCTCATCAGTTTCGGTGCGCCGTTCCATTTTTGATCATTGACTTTCTTTACGACCTTTCTTCTCCTCGTAATTATTAATTACTGTGAGTGTGATATTAAATAAACATTAATAAACATTAAACTATGGGTCGTTCATCAAATCGAAGTCGAGTACGGAAACAACCTGGCAGCCAGCGACGGCGTCATAGTCACTTACGACGTGACCGTAGTCAAAACAATCGTAGCGTGAGTCCTGATTATACGCAACTTTTAGAACGTCGGCTAGATGTGTTAGAAAGTTTAGTCCGTGAAACCCATAGCCGAGATTTATCTGAAACAACATCGCGACGAACAAAACAAACATCTACGCGTTCACAAAGCCCTCATGAATCAGCGAGAAATACGCAACGGTATGTGGGACGAACGGAGTTAATTCCCGAATTTGATGGCACATCTAATTCGCTGACAATAATGCAATGGGTAACAAAAATTGACGAAATTGGCGAACTTTATCATTGGGATGATCGTGCAAAAATTTTTGCAATGATTGGCCGGCTTACTGGGAATGCAAAATCCTGGTATGACTGTCAATCTGAAATTAATTCTTCCGACTGGACTGACTGGAAAGCAAGATTAATACGCGCGTTCCCCTCGTCTAGAGGTATTGCTGCAAATCTAAAAGAATTTGTAAATTTAGAACGAAAAGTTAACGAAGACGTGGTATCTTTTTACTATTCAAAATTGAAATTAGGTAAACACTGTGAATTACCAGACCACGTCATCGCAGATGTAATAATCTTTACTCTAAATGACGATTTATTAAAAGCAAGTGCTTATGCAGCTAGTTGCAAAACTACGGAACAACTTCTTAGGTTTTTAGTAGAATCAAATTATACTGGTACCACTAAAGAAACGACCGTCAGCAACATTTAAATCGAGGCAACAACTCCAATAAAGGTGGCTGTTTTATATGTGGAAAAATGAATCACAAAGCATCCAATTGTTATTTGCGCAAAACCGAGAAGAAAGGTGATCCGAAGAAGACACTATCGTGTACATTCTGCAAGAAGTCCGGGCATATTAGAGATAATTGTTATGCACTTAAATCAAAATCAAATCCGTCAACAAAAATAAACATTGTGTATACAGTTAAACAAACGATGATGCGCGGCTATGGAGGAGCTGTGGTAACATCACTAGGTGAAACGTCTGCGAAAATAAAAATTGATGAAATTGAAAGGGACGTACCAATTTTAGTAGTTGATGACGCGATGCAAGATAATGGAATTATTGATTGGACGTACTTTTACTGAGACACCTAATCTCTTGGTCATAAAAACAAAAGAAAAATTACATTTCCAAAACGAAACAGATAATTTGTGACAATTACCTCAGATCGACGGTAACACTGACAAAAAGTATCCTATCTTAGTAAACCGCAAAACAGTATTGTCTCCTGGCATCAATAAAATTGAAATATTTTGTGAAATGTTGAATGGTGAAATAATTTCAAATATTTCTGAGCAAAATCGAAATGGTTGTCACCTCGTTGTACCATCATCACGAATTGAATTACATAATGGAATCGGAATATTGACAGTGCTTAACTTAAGCAAGTTAGAAGCATCGTACGGCAAGGGCCAGTGTGTATCACGGGGAATCCCTTCGGGGCAGTTACTGACTGAAGTACTCGTTGCACCTGAGGTTTTGCCGAACGATGTACAACAGCGATTAGATGATTTGCTACAACGATACCAGACTTGCTTTGCCAAAAACAACGCTGAATTGGGTAACACTCACGTAGAAATGGAAATTAACCTGACAAGCTCACAGCCTGTTTGCTATAGACCATATCATTTGTCTTATCATGAAAGACACATGGTACGACAAATAGTAGACGACCTTCTAAATAATGATATAATTGAACCAAGCGTCTCGCCCTATGCAAGTCCAATCCTTCTTGTGAAGAAAAAGACTGGTGATATGCGAATGTGCGTAGATTACCGCAAATTAAATGCCATCACCATTAAGGATAAATACCCTCTCCCAAGGATTGAAGATCAATTAGAGAGATTATCTGGAAAGAATTGTTTCACGACGTTGGACTTAAAATCTGGATATCATCAATTAAAAGTGGCGAAGAACAGTCGATCCTACACAGCGTTTGTTACACCTGACGGACACTACCAATATAAAAGAATCCCTTTTGGACTGACAAACGCGCCCGCTGTTTTCCAGAGAGCTATAAATGACATCTTAGGTCCTCTCAGATTTTCGTATGCTTTGGCATACCTGGACGATATTCTCATCATATCAAACGGACAAGAAGAAGGACTAGAAAGGCTGGAAAATGTCTTAAAAATATTCAGGGATGCAAATTTAACGCTGAATCGAGATAAATGTTCATTCTTGAAGTCATCAGTGGATTATTTGGGATCTGTAATTAGTAACGGAGAGTTACGCCCTTCACAGCACAAGATATCGGCAATTAAGAACTTTCCTACGTTGAAAAATGTACATGACGTTCGTCGATTTCTTGGTCTAGCCTCGTATTTTAGAAAGTTTATCCATAATTTTGCCCTAAAAGCCAAACCATTGACTATGTTGACAAAAGCGAACACTCCTTGGCATTGGAAAGAAGACCAAGAAGCTGCGTTTAACTTATTGAAACAAGAGCTCAGTAGCGAACCAGTTTTGGCACTTTACGATCCTAAACTTGAAACTCAATTACATACCGATGCGAGTCAAATAGGATTAGCAGGATTACTTTTACAACGACAATCGGATGGTAAATGGAAGCCTGTCATGTATACCAGTCAGCAAACATCGGATTCTGAAAGCCGTTTTCATAGCTACGAGTTAGAAACCCTTGCAGTGGTGGCAAGTGTCCGAAGGTTTCGCAACTATCTGTATGGTATAAGATTCACAGTAGTAACGGATTGCAACGCATTGAGATTAACATGGACTAAACGAGATCTTTCACCCCGAATTGGTCGCTGGTGGTTAGTTCTTCAAGAGTATGACTTTGATGTCATTTATCGACCTGGAACGCAAATGAAACATGTAGATGCGTTGAGCAGACAGCCGCTACCACTTACTATGAACATGATTAAAGAAACAGATTGGGTAGAGTGTATTCAGTCCCAGGACGATGATTGTATGCTGATCAAAAAACAGCTTGACAAAGGTACAGCGGAAAAATGCTATTCATTGGTAGATAACAAAATATGTAAAATTATTAATGGCGAAAGTAAAATTCTCATACCGAAAGATGTACGATGGAGGGTAGTTAAACTACAACATGATGATAATGGTCACCCAGGATTAAAACGAACACTTGAATCCATCCAAAGAAAATATTGGTTTCCACGGATGAAAGAATTTGTGACAAAATATGTGAAGTTCTGTATACCGTGTCTATCTGTAAAGAAACCCACTGGAAAACGAAAAGGATACCTGCATCCAATTCCAAAGGTGAACAAGCCGTTTCATACTTTACATATCGACCACCTAGGTCCATTCTGCAGAACTGAAAATGATAATGTTTTTATGTTGGTAATTGTTGATGCATTTACCAAATACGTCTGGATCGAAGCAGTTCCAGATACCACCACAAGATACGTCGTACAATGTTTAAAATTGTTAATCAAAATTTTTGGTGTGCCTGATAGATTAATTTCCGATAGAGGGAAGTGTTTTACAAGCGCAGAAATGAAAAAGTTTTGCGGTGAGCAAAATATCAAACACATATTAAATGCCATTGCTTGTCCAAGGAGCAATGGGCAAGTCGAAAGGTTTAATGCTACAATCTTAAATGCGATGAGGACTGCCATTGGTGATGGACATGACGCTTGGGAAGCCAAGATAACTGAAGTGCAACATAGTATAAACGGAACGGTAAATGCGACGACAGGTTATGCACCAGCCGAACTTTTATACGGTTTCAGACCAAGACTAAAATTTGATGTTAGTGTTGATGATAACGAGCAAGTAGATAGGGAAGACGGTTTAAAGGCAATGCGTACTAAAGCTGCGGATAAAATAACTAAAAGTGCCAGTGCAATGAAAAGGCGTTATGATAAAAATCGCGACCCAGCAGTTACTTATAGAGTAGGTGACATGGTTATGATTGAAAGAAATCCAATTGTGAAAGGGCTCACCAGTGGTAAGCTAGTTGGGAAATACATCGGTCCCGTCAGAGTACAACAAGTTCTTCCAAATGATAGGTATCATGTCGGAAGTTTGTCCAAAGATAAAAGACGATTTAAAGGAGTAGTATCCAGTGATAAGATGAAGTTATTCAAAACCCAAACAATTGACTAAAGGTGAGGTATTTTAAATACTATCCTTCATATGATTTATTGTATTTTGATGTTATATGCTTTATATTGTTGTATTTCTTATTATTTGCAAGAGTCAAGTGCACAAGGTGGGTGATGCCTGTGTGTACCTCTGGACTCATAAATATTTTTTTTGCATGACTTTGTCTGCACAAGAGTCAAGTGCACAAGGTGGGTGATGCCTGTGTGTACCTCTGGACTCATAAGTATTTTTTTGTTTGTATAGGGGTCAAGTGCACAAGGTGGGTGATACTTGTGTGTACCTCTGAACTCCCAGGTGTTCTTTACATGACTCATATATTTCTAGAATTAATTTATTATGTTCTATCATGTTTAACGTATGTCTTTTTAAAAAATATCTGTTGAGTCCATTAGGTATAAAACCTTTTGCGCACTCTGGATAAGCCTTGTCGAGTCCATTTGACCATTATTGTCATTTGCGCACTCCAGGAAGACTTCTTGAGTCCATTGGATGCTAGATTTTGTGCACTCTGAACAGCTTGTTGAGTCCATTAGAATACCAGATTCTCTTGCGTACTCCAAGTAACCTTTCTGTGGAGTCCCCATGAGTGCACTCTGGAAAGATTGTTTGTTGAGTCCGTCTTGTAGTGTCTTTTGCGTACTCGAAGTACCTGAATTTTGTAAATACTATCTTGATGGGTTCATTTACTGTATGTAAGGTGACATTAAGATGGTTCATACTGTGCGAAATAATTTAATTTCAGGTGGATGTCCTCTGCAAGTGGGAGTCCGGGACGGACTAAGTCAGGACGGCCGAATGTTAAGGAAACCCTATATCTTAACCAAGAAAAATATCAGGGCCACTGTGTAATTATTGTTTTAAAAACATTTGAGCTAACTAAAACACCTATGAGATCACCGTCTCCGTCGATATCCAACTGAAAGGCATAGGACATTCATTCATATCATTCCTAATACGATTATTGTCGCATGTACATGTATTGTAACATTTTTATTTTCTTAAAATAAAATCCTTAATAATAGTAATTTTTAAGGGCTTATTGCGCCAAGGAGGGAGGGTGTAGATGCAGAGTAATATTTGGAACAGGGTTCAGTGTATCCAAGACTCTCCGACGCCTAAAATTTATATAAGTCCGTTGCTATTCCTTACAGTCAGTCCGTTAAGAGAAAAAACAATTTAAATTAACGAAGTGGCTTTAATTAAAACTGTTAATTTATTTCTAGCTCCATTATTTGGTCGTTGAATTGGGAAATAGCTGGGTGATTTCACGTAAAGTGAATTTGTCTTGATCTGCTAATCCCTGTTAATATACAGATCAATATATTAAAATATATTTATTTTTAAAGGTTTGGGCAATTTTTTGGAAAATTAGTAGCATAAGAATGGACGGATAGCAATACAGCAACGGAAATTTTATAAATCATGATTATAAAATTATTTATTTAATGAAAGAAAGTTGAGGAAGTTCCATATTGAAATAAACCCTTGTAAATATGTTTGTCTAATATCTTCATTTGTTATTCCCAAAATAAGCGAATCAATTTTTGTGAACACCCTCTAAACAATTTAACAATAGTAAAAATAATAATAACATAGCCACACACAAAAAAAATAATGTCCGTTACCAAAAACCAGACAAATTTTTTCTGATGTACTTCGACGTCTTGAAACCGAATCCTGCCACTGAAAATTTTAGCATCGCATCATTTTTTGGCTACAAAGCCCATATAGTGTAGAAATCACCTTATTAAATATTTCTATTTTTTAAAAACAATTTTTTGGTTTTGTAAACAAAATTTTTTTTTTGTTTAAACCATCAATACCAGCGTATTTCAGGTAATTGATTACGATTTTCAAATGCGAATTTCATTTTGACAGCTGCCAACTGTCAAACTGACATTACGGAAATTTCAACATCTTGAAAATAAGTTTTTCATTCCATTGTGTAAACCATCAATACCCACGTTTTTGAAGCCACTGCAATTTTGATGTCGGAATTTCATTTTGACAGCTGTCAACTGTCAAACTGGCAGTATGAAAATTTCAACATTTGGAAAAGAAGTTTTTTAAAAATGACTTTAGGATACCTATTTCTTCTACTCTTGCATATAATATTTGGTGTAATATCATCCCTAAGGAAACGTAAATACGCCAGTTTGACAGTTGGCAGCTGTCAAAATGAAATTCCCACATCAAAATCGTGATTAGTGATCTCAAAAACGTGGGTATTGGTGGTTTACACATGAGAAAACTTTTTTCAAAATGATGAAATTTTCATACTGTCGGTGACAGTTGGCAACTGTCAAAATTAAATTCCCACATCAAAATCGTGATCAGTGACCGCGTAGGCATTGATGGTTTACACATGAAAAAGATAGATTTTCGAAATGTTGAAATTTTAATACTGTCAATTTGACATTTGGCAGCTGTCAAAACGAAACTCCACATCAAAATTGCGATCGCAGTGACCTCAAAAACGTAGGTATTGACGATTTACACATAAAAAAACTGTTTTTCAAAATGGTGACATTCATACTGTCAGTTTGACAGTTGGCAGCTGTCAAAACGAAATTCTGACATCAAAATCGTGATCAGTGGCCTTAAAAACGTGGGTGTCCAAGGTTTACACAATGAAATGAAAAACTTATTTTCAAAATGTTGAAATTTTCGTAATGCTAGATGACAGTTGGCAGTTGTCAAAATGAAATTCTCATATCAAAATTGTGATCAGTGACCCAAAAAACGAAAAAATAGGAGCTGAGAAAAAAATTTTGATAAATGAAGGAATAATTTTTTTCGGGATCGGATATCCATATGGATACATGTGGAGAAGTTTTGGCACCTTCTGAGATTATCATGATTTTTAAAGTTTGCACTTCGAATCTGTCTCTTTAATTATTTTTTTGTGTTTCTTTAATATAATTAAACTAATATAAAATTTCTAAATTCTATAAAAAATCACCTTTTGCATTTTAAATTATTTTACAGAACTTGAAAAATTATCATTCCTTTCTTTCGATTCAGTTCAAGACTCCTACGACCTTTACTCAACGCATTATGCAAAAACTCGTTATTAATCACAGTCCCACAGGCGTAGAAATGACGCGCAATTTATAAATCGCTTTGTCACATCTTTCACCGTGCTTTTATGTTTGCCTCGTAAAACAAAGCTCAGGGTATCTTTCCTCGTATCGCCTCTTTGTTTTCTCTGTTTCCCGCTAAAGACACTAATTGACAAATCACACTAAGTTCATTTCGCCGACGTCGACACCCCATTATTTCAACTGGTGGAAAAATAATTTGACTAGGTATTATTCGGATCAAAATAAAGCTTTTCGAAAACGTCTGTCGCTTCTCTCTGCATTTCAATGGAAGTGCCTTACCGCCGCCACACCGATTGAAACTTAAATGAGATTTGCATGATTTTCTGCTAATCCTTCTGTTCAACTCGATTTGAGAAAGTTCTTGCATTCATCATCTTGTTTTTCGGGGTTGCTTGTTACAAACTTGCTTAAATTCGTTAAGTATTCAAGTGATAATTTGGAAAGAAAATCCATTTTATTTACGGGTCATATAGTCGTTTTAATTGATCATTATTATTACACAGATTGCGTCGGACGGTCGAAATGGGATGCATATTATATTAAAAATAATAACTCAGTAATTTTTAATTTTAATTAAACTAGTATTTTCAACAATTGAGCAACTGCCAATTTACCGGTTTAATGAAGTAATTAGGTTCATTTTTACAAGAGGAAAAGTTTGGCAAGAGCAAGACATTGTATAAATGCCCATGGTGAACATATTGAAACCCTTCGAATTTTTTTTTAATTCACAAATAAACTGAGGAATGGGCGTCATTTGTTTGGTCTTCTTTTAACAAACTTGGAGCTTATTCATAAGCCAATCACTACCATTCCGTACGTTATTTTATTAATTTTATTGATCTACGACACCTTTACTGAATTAATTACCTAACATGACTTGAACTAACCTATAAATAATATAGAGGATACAAAGGAGTATTAGCAAGGACACACTCCTCCCGTTCTGGTGCATATCAAGGCTTTTCATAACACTACAATGAAAAGCCATTGTAGGAGGACGTATTACAAAGGAAAACACAAATCAGTATTAAACAATTGAATAATTACATAGGGTGTATCAATAAAAACTCCCAGGTTAAATATCACGGAAAATAACGAAAATAATGGAATTGTGTATTCAGGTGATAATTCATCACCTAAATACACAATTTCATTATTTTCATTATTTTTTATGAATAAATTTTCTAAACAAAAAAATTGTTTCAAACATAACCCGGTATCACTATTCATGCCCCAATATAAGTTATTTGACCCCTTTTAGTTTAACACAAACTTTCCTCTTTTATACAGTCGCATATTAAAAAACTCATTTCCTTCTGCTGATATAATTTCTGTCTCCAGGATAGAAATTCCAACGCTGCTTGAAAAACAAGTAGCAATTGTGGATGCCCGATTGCCTCGCTGGTCGTAATACTCGTAATGTTTCATTTTCAACATAGATCCACTACAATTTATAACAAAAATGTCTCACAGCGTTTGGCAATATAAGAAACAAGGAAGTAGAGGTGTCAAAAGGTCACGCAACCCCTTTTATTGAGCTTTACATAGGCTGGACGGAACAACTAAAGATCAAAGGCGACCTCGAGGAAGGGCCTGACTTTAAATTATTTTGGAGATTTCAATAGAATATCTAGTTTCAGAAGCGGAATGATCTCTCGACAGAAGGTAAGGTATTTAATTCGGAAGGTGTTAAACAATGACAGGAAATGCTATAGCTAAATTTACTGTAAAGGCACATCAAAAGAGTATGGAAGTTTTTACTCAACACAAATGAAACAATATTCATGTAACTTTAAATAGACGCCCGAATTTTAATCAGAATAGTTAAATATTGATAAATAACGAAAATTTAAATTGGTTTAAATATCAAAGGAAAATTATCTTCATTCATCTTTGCAACGGACTCAAAGGAGGAGCTGCACTTTTATAGACAGATATCAGCTGGGGCAAGGAATTGCTTGAATTATGTCTGACCTGGTTGTTGCTAAACTCCATCAATAAATAAGGCGTAAAAAATATTTCTGTTCAGATAAAATAACGTATTACAGTCTTTGTAAAGTAATAAAGGATTGTACATGATGTGAATTAAAAATTTATATTTTTTAAATTACGGCTATCTAAACTGTTTGTGATTCAAGTCTGGTTAAGTGGAAGAGCAGGAAGTGCATTACGCATTTGAACTTCAGCCTCGATAATATATACTAATAATAGCAATTTATTATTATTATTGGTCCCAGGAAATTATTGACAAATTCGATTAAATGAAAACTAATCAATCAATAGTTACGTTTTGACTAGTTGGCGATTCAATTCCAGTGGTTCAGGAAGGTTTCCCTGATTTACCCGAGTATGACAATCGGATGAAAAAGTTTTGCTGAACACGAGTGATCGTTCTGCTTCACAACACATTTACGGACAATTCTGAAGTACGAGATTCTCTTCTATTAACCCTACCCGCAATTGTTTGCTAATCGTTGCAAATTATTTAGGATCTAACGAATATGAAAATTGAATTTTAAATGATTAAAAATCAATTATCTGCTTTTTAAGTAATGTGGAATTCCGGCGTGGTTAAAAATATTTGAATTTCCACAATTTAAATATTTGTATGGCTTCTAAAGATTTATTTTTAGATTAAAGCAAATAAAACGTTCGACGATATTTATAGAACAAATACATTTTTAGTTTGTGAGAAGAGCAAGTACAAATATGAAGATGATAATTCTCCCAGGCAAGGAAATTGTTTATTCAGGCAGGATTCGTATTTATTTTAATTTTCATTATACAAATATTTAAAACCAAGTTTCGGCTCGAATTATACGTTGGTTATCATGTTAATTCTGACAGTACAATGTTTAAACTGTACAGGGGAGATTTTATGATTCAAAACGGTGATACAATTCTCACTAAATATTATTTAAATATTTAGAAGGATTATTTTCTCCCCCTCTTTAAATATTTAGGATTTTTTTCTTTCATTCTTTAAATATTGTCGACCACTTCATCTGTTCTTTTACTTGGTTCAAAATGGTTTTTTTTCTCACTCAATAGTGTCGAATTTTAGGAAATTCACCCTATTGGTGAAATTGTAGGGTATATCGTAATGGTCAATGGTTTCATTTAGACTGACGACATTAAACTACCATTATTAGAATGAGAGCAGGTCATTGCCCAAAAGCAATTTTGATTTATATTTAATAAGTGTCAAGGATAGTATGTTGTGTGAATTAGGATGCATTATTAATAATAAATACTTGCATTTCAATGCCCCATAAATGAAATTATAACTTCTGTTACTGTTAAACAAGTAATAACGAAGCTTTCTTATATTAAAAGAAATCACCAAGTAAGCAGTGCTCAAAATCTTAATTACTTTCTTGTTGTATACAACTTAGTAAAACTATTTTATTCTAAATCTATTTTACCGAGAATATTCTAAAAAATAATTTGTATAACAAAGGTTTCCTCAAGTAAGACGGTTATATTCTTATTCCAATGGGAGAACGTTTGCTATGGAAATTTATTCCCATTTTGTAAGACGTATCAAGATTGGATCTGGTGAGTGAGTGATTTAATAATAATAAGGGTCTGCTGAGATAAAAAACTATATCGGGATTTGGTTCGACTTTGCGCATGCTGTCCGAAGTATATTTTGATGAATAGGTTAATTAAAACGCTTTCCATTTTTTCATCATTTTTTCGGCGATCGTAATTTGCAAAATCTCTTATTCTCAAGGAGAGGACATTTTTTACAACATACTAAACATACCATATCATGTTCTATTTGTCTCTTATATTTACATAAGTATATCTTTTTTCGATTTCTTTGTCTTACAGCCAAAGAGTTTTAGGCACTTGTTAGTATTTAATGACTTTAAATACTGTAGAAAATTTTAACTCCATCAACAACTCATTTATATGTATAGATAAACGATTTGCCTAAATTTGGAAAGTCGATAATTCTGCACCTTTTGCACAGCAAACATATTATGGTAATGTTACGAATTAAAATTGATAAATAATACTGTGATATAAGATCCAATAAAATCCGTTTTTGGATGCTTAATATGTTCATCAAATATTAATACTAGAAAGTGATATCACGTTTGTATCTGTAAGCAATCGTAAACAACGGAAAGACCAATCTGCTCAAGTGCCAGTTACCTTTCGCTACAGTGTCGTTGTATCATTATAATATCCTAATAATGTTTTCGAAGATATAACTAGCAAAAAGATCTCTGAATATCTATACTTAACTGAAAGCGGTACGGACGGATAGTAGCGGACCACGGTGTATTCTTACCAATATTATTTTCAAGAAAATTATTACTATAAGTAAGAGCGGCGGTTACGGACGGAAGTGAAAACGGTGGCGAGACGTCAGGTGTGACAGTTTCGGATTGATGCGGACTGCTTCCGATTGATCTTGGACTGATGCGGACTGATCGTTCCTCCGGCGTTTTATTACTTTTATGACGTATCCAGACGGCGCGTTAAAGGGGCGTACTGACTTGAAACGAGGGACTCGTACTCACAACGTTACTTACTGAGGTCGAGCGTATTATGTAATTAGCAACATTGACTCGTAGCATCAATAACCGGAAATGGGTTACTTGCCATTTCTAGACTATATTGCAAAAAGAAACGGATTAAAATATTCATAAACGTCAATGAATTCATTTGTTTTTAAAATCTAGACGATGCGGATGATTCAATATTGTTTTTAAAACTTTAGGACCCAATATCTCAAAATCTATCTTATCTAAATATAGGGAAACTATATATTTTTGGAATCAGAGTACTGATAGTGGAGCATTTTTTGGACGTTGGAGTTGATTGATGCAATGTGACCTCTTTAAGGCAATATTTGGTTTTTGAAAGAGTTGAATAATTAGAAAAGCTTATACAATAGAGCTCAAAAATGCTTATTAGAATCATGCACTTTCGATTTTTTATTGACGAAACACAGATTTTCAATTTCTAACAGAAATAAAAAAATTGAAAAATTCAATGGCATCAAGACGGATTGAATGCCCAATCAAAATAAAAATGTTCCTTATCACCATCAAAATCAACCGGAATAGGATTTTTGACAGTTGGTCCTAATTCATAGAATACAGATACGAGCATTCCTACACAAAAGGCTAAATCTTCGCTTAACTCCGATGATATTTTAACATCAAATGATACATCAAACTGCTGATTATTGCTAGTTTGTTTACACGACTTATTTTACGTATTATCAGCAATCCTGTGTACAAACGAGAATGGGGCGATTAATCAGAAACAGAAAACAGAAGTAACTTGCAAAAACATATTGATAATAATTTATTAAGATCAATATTGCCTTTTCTGCCTTCTGGATAAGAACTAGGTAATTATTAATTTTATATTTAATATCACAAGAATACGGATATTTTGATTAGAAATCAGGTGCAATTTTTTTGGATTGACCTGCTTCGGAAATCACTTTACTAGATAGTGAGGCACGTTTTTGAATCTAACTTTAGACAAAATTCGTTGGCTAAGGAACACATCTCTTACATTGTTGAACCCTTCAATTGGTCTTTCAGAGCCTAATGCCTAATTCTCAGAAATTTTTTCCCATTCTAAAGGTAACCTTCACAATGCAATGGTTTCAAAGACCATGGCAAAAATTGAAAAACGTTTCCTGCATTCCTCGCAACAATTCCAGCGCGAATACGATTACTCATCATTTTCATTTTAGAATTTATTCCTAAAGCGTAATTCCAATTAATCCAGTTAAGTTCTCGGTAAATTATGTGATAGAATTTTTCATTAGCTTAAGTTAGTTAATTCTGTTGTCGTATACCTTAAACAGGCTGGAGTGTAATAATGTGACAGTCTGTGTCTGAAAACTGAGCTTGTAGAAAATGGTATATTGCATTTAGATACAAACAACTAGTACCTCCCGATGGAGTTCTTGAATAAATAAAACACTGGCAAGTATATATTCAACGTATGCAACGTAAACATGCAGATAAAGTTCAACCTTTGACTTTTTCGATCACAAACTTCTCTGCGGATTCGATATAGTTGCTCCAAGTTCTCTATAGCGATACGAGCGATGCAGGTCCCCATCAGTGCATTTTTAAAATGACTGCAATAAATAAAACAGAACTATAAAATAAAATAGGAGTAGACAACAAAAAACGTAAAAACCATGATTAATTGAGCTTATCTTTGAATTATATTTTGCATTCTAGATTCTTTCCCCTTCTTCTAATGGTAGTTATGAGTTGCATACAGCTAGATCATCAATTTAAGACTTTTTCGGAGTAAAAATTACCTTTTTCTTTCTAGGGCGTTCCAGGGATCTTAGTAGAGGAAAGTTACCTTACTCAATATTCTGTTAATTTTGATTCAATAAAGATTTATTTAATTCAAATTGAGTTCATTGACTTTACTGTTGTTTGTTTAAAATATCGGTCCTGCCAAAACGGTTAAAACAGCGGTCTACACCTGTGGTCTTTGGAACACAGATGTCACCTTTGTCAGAGAAATAATACTTTAGATAAAGGAGTGATGCATAAAACTTAAGTTTCTACTGATCAAAAATAGAGGTCTCTCAACTTAACAGCATTTATTCAATGAATTATCGACAAAGACAAATTAAATTGAATAATAAATAAACTAAGAACCTGCGATAACTTGAGACTATATTTAATCTATATCACAAATGGTGTTATCCTTTTAATTAAACATAAAAGTCCAATATTTTTAGTTATTTTTATAAACATGAGTTTTTATCTTTAGTATATTCCGTGCTTTGTAACGATATTCGCACAGGTTTGATTTTATCAGTTCAATGCCATTGAAACTAAAATGGCTGCTGGAAGTGGATTGTTCTAGAGTGTCCAATTATACTAGATGGAAACAAGCCAGCTGTGGATACTGGATACTCATTCGAAATTGCAAACTAGGTGGGTACCTGATATTTTTATGGTCTATTTTAGCAAATCCTGGGAATATTATTATTGATATTAATTATTATTCTTTATCAATATCTGTAATTCCGCACGTGTATCGTACAAGTGAATATTATATCCCAAATATGTATAAATAAATAACCGAATTAGCCTCGCACCAATTCACTAAATATGCAAATTGTAAAAAAGAAGGGTTGATTCCGCAATCTGGAAACTTTTGTAAATGTACGTACCAGCTTTGAAAGAGCAAATATGGTTTGCAGGGTGCGCTCTAGCGAAAACTCATTTACGTGGAGAACTCTGTCGACAATCTTGATTCAATTTTTAACTGCTTGAAGCGGGATAGAGGATCATGAGACTAATAAATTTAACGTGCATGTCTCAGCTAATAGGCAACTTGTATGACAAGTTTAAAATGTTTTTCTCTGTTGAATGTATTTAAACTGTGCAATAGAATGAAAATTATTTCACTTTCTGACAGTTCGGTTTATTTAACCATCTTCAGACACAAAGAGCTTCAGTAAAAGCGAAAGAGCATGTACATCTTCTTAGGGATATCGTTTTTTGATTGGTAACCATAATGAATTGCGATGAGTTAAACATTTTCTTTTAGACGTTTTGAATTTTGTAATTTTTAATTCAATTTTTATCATGTATTTAAAAAACTCCAATAGATATTATAATTGTATGTTTAGAGATGAAACATCAATATAAGTATATCAAATTGGATATGTTTGTTATATTAGGTATGCTTGTATAAAACCTAAATAAAGTCGTTTATTAATTTGTAGTGTAATAACTGCACAAATAATAAATTACTACAATTCTCGTGGGAAATTAAAAATAATACCTACTTCACAGTAATTGATTACGCCTTTTCATACATTAAACAAACAAAGTACAAATCTGAGGAAATATTCTTACTACGTCATTTTTTAATTGGAAAGATAACATACGAAAAATGTGATTCTTCTTATTACTGCTTTTGTGTAGTAAAAAATAAGGGATTTAAGCCTTTATGTTACTACAAATTTGATGATATTTTGAAACATAAGGAAATTTCACCGGCCGGGCGGCCGGCCCCGCAGGTTGGGCGTTTAAATATTCCGTTTTTGTTACGCATTTTGATTAAATCGTTATTTACATTATGCTCCAGGCGATCTAATCCGGCGACTATGATTTAAGAATCGCATAATTTTTTTATGTTGGCGTAGAAGTGTAATGTATTTCCAAGGTATAAAACAACGGCGATTTCTCACTACCTGATATTTCGATTCGCAACTTGTTCAGTTATGACGCTCGTGCAAGTATTGTTTTCTAAAAGATTTTTTTACCAAAATCATGTTGAAAATGTGAAGTTTTTCGATGTTGTACACTAATCCATATCGAGGAACACGGCATTGGAATTTCATTGTGTAAATTTTTAAATAATTTGAGTTGCATTTAAATAATATCTCTGTTGTATAAAATCACACAGTGTGTAAAAAACGTTCCTTTTTAATAAAATTAATCCAAAAAAGGGTAATTTTACTTAAAAAAATTGTAAATCTTAATATTCACAAACTTTTGGTTCAAAAGCCGGTCTGATGTAGTTCTTTTCGAGGAATCCAATGCCGCTAAGAAACAAACAATTGAGCATCAAAAAAAGTTATTACCAAAAAACCAATTTAAAAAATAATTCAAAATGGCGGATTTTTGTATTTTTTACTCTGCTAGTTAAAGAAATTAAAAAGCAATTTAATAAAAATAAAATGATAAACTCAGAAAATCTCGTCAAATCAGCATGAACAGTTATTTGAAATATCTAGCAAAACTCAAAATTTTAAAATGGTGGGTTTTGCTTTGATCCACCATCGGTGGCTTCTTCATTCAACGATTATTTTATTAATGTTTAAATTTAAAAAAATTCCAATTATAATATTATAGTAATTCATATTTATTATTTGTGTTCCACAGTAATTGTTGTTATAATTTCATTATCACTTCGAATATCGTTGCAGGATCACCGGAATGCAACTCTGCAAATAATCGCAACCAGTTGCATATGTCTAGATTCTAGATTACTAGAGCAAGTCCACTTTTATTAAATACATTGGTTTTGGTTTTTTGTTATGATAATTTTAGTATACATTAAAATGTATTTTTGGTAATAACACAGTTACGACTAACCTGTTGAGACTCACTTCCAAGCCATTAAATTAGAACGTGAGGCTGCGTTCAGAGGGTATTACCAAATCTACAAGACATCTTGGTCCCTGTACCAAAACAACCCCAACAACCATCTATTCTATTCTATACTTTTCTGACGTGCCATATATACTTATTGTATCATTTCAAATGGTAAATAAATTTATTATTATTATTATTATTATTAATGTATCTTTTGAGGAAATTCGTTAATTACTAACAATAACGAAAATAATACATATGAACGATATGTTCCTAATCAACAGCATTCTTTCTTTATTGAATATTGAACCATTTGGTGAAGAATTAAATAATTGGATTAAAAATGAAAAGAGTGTCTGACGAAATCCCAATTTTCATAATAGAGAAAGTAATTTATTTAGTTGTAGATCTTTTTATATATCTAATAAATTTATATTTTTGACAGGAACTCATCAAACTTTAACTAATTAGTTAAGAGTATAGGAACGCCAAATATCCCAATATGGAAGTTCCACAGGGCCTAATATGAAGGCCTATTTTATTTTTGTTATATACAAACTTAACGCTTTAACCTCTAACGTATCTTTTGCTATGCTTCCTGATAATAAATCTTTCCATTAGTCTGATAAATCGGATATGTTAGAAGCTAAATGCAATAACTGTCTTAATATTGGTAATTGGTAGTATGATCAATCATTATACTTCAATCCTCAAAAAAAACCAATGTATTAGATTTCACGATAGCTAAGTTAAATGTAAAAATATAATAACAACTACCTGTCAAATAAAGAAACAAATGTTTAAGTTTTAAGGCATAATAATACAGTCACTTGGTGCAAAAAGTACCCAAACTTCGAAATAATTCTATGGCTGCTTGTAAATTGTTTTTACGGTTTCTTTAGGGTATCAACTTCATATATTAAAAAGGAATAGATGTGCTTTTACCCCTAAGAGGGTGAAAACCAGCCCTGATATTCAAAATTTAATACTGACTCAAGTATTTAGAGTTAGTTATTAAAAAAATTCATGTATTTTGAGGCAGCTGATTATGAAACTCAAGTCAGAATTTCAGAATTCGCGATTACACCCTTAATATGTCTGATATAATAGGGGTACAATGGAAAAACATATTTTGTTTGTTTTGAGCTAGTAGAACTCTTTCTTTGCAAATTCCTATATTTTAGGACATAAAACTTATATCTTAATAAGAAAAATGATTGCTGTTACCCCTAAGAGGGTGGACACCACCCCTAAGAGGGTGGACACCACCCTAAAAAAAAAAATCAATAATTAACGAAGTACTGACAATAAATTATTGAAAATTATATTATTATGATCCTCTGACATTACGTCAAAGGCGTAGAGGTTATTTCCCAGTTTAAACTGGTTAATTTGAATATTTTTTAGATAAATCGAATTTTTTGGATAGGAATCTCGAGGAATGTGGTAATAAATCCCAAAAAAGAAAAGGAAAGAAATTATTTATGTTTTTGTCGCTGATCACGAATGTGAAGTTAGAAATTAAAAATTTTATGTAGCACCCTCAATATGGTCGATATAATGGATGAACTAAGCATTTTTGATTTGGGTGAAACTCACCCCCAAACACCCTTATTCCTTTTTAATATTTGATATTCCCATTTTGAATCAAACATCCAAAAATATTTGAATTTAAATCAGTTATAGAATTAGTTCGAAGTGAGATCACCAAGTTACTGTACTATACCTAATAATAGATGAATATGTATGAAATGGAAGGAATACTGTAATATTTAATCAAAATTAAATTCACTTTGGTTTTTATTAGGAAATTTAAAATCAGTTCTCTTAACTGACCAACTCCATAAGTCTATATCATGCTTAGCTAAGTTCTAGACTTAGATATGGAGCATGCTTCTGGGGTAATTCTGCTCTAGTGCCGGATGTATTTATTATTCAAAAACAGCGGATATTGGGATGATTCGCACGAATTCCATGCAACCTCACACGCAGACGCTTGCGGTGGTTTTATTTATGAATTTTATGTGTGTATGTATTATAAATTAATAGATAACAGCAACTGAAACTGACAGGAAATTGACATGTAAACATAGCCACCTAATCGTTCGTCTCTCATCGCCTATGATCATAACCATAATATGTGTATCATTTATAATTATTCTGAATCTGGAGAAATTCATTATTTTGCACACCTAGTATGATATCAAATGAAATAGAAGAAAAATATCTACTCAACTGTACCAAAGCTAACTGTGAATCGTCATTATTTTCTGGTGCCCAAAAGTGTGTAGAGGAAATTATAGCTAACAGTAAACTCCCCTTGTTCTTTAACAAAATTTTGAAAAACTTTTCATGTCCTTCTTCAAATAAAAAAGTTACAAGTAGGTACTTGTTTTTTGTCGATAATTTGTCAAATAGGCCATGGGCATGATTTTGTTTCGGTTTAAAGATGGCTCATTAAACTGCCGATATTTTTTATGCAAAAACTCTTTTTCTACGTATCGTAACAACAGAGATATTTGAAGTGTTCCACTTATAATAACCGCGCTGTATAATGAATGAAATGAAGAAGTCTACAGATCAACTTTTCAAGTAGTAAATAACTGAAAAAGCAGAAGCCTTCATTCTTAAAACATTTTTTTGATTTTTGATTCAATAAATATAGAAACTTTCTTTCTAGAGCGCGCTCAATTTTGAGAGCTGTCAGTTTGCTTCGTCCGATCCGTATTGTACCGCAATATACTGACAATGCTCTTTAATTAATTAATTCATCGAAAATCGTTGCATCTAAGAAAAAAATTATTAAAACTTTTTTTTCGTGAAATTCCTTCATCTCTCATGGAATTATTTTTGTATTTATTGAAATATTAACTAAAAACGCTATCGAGTACATAAATTATCACATTACTTAGTAATTTTTAAGATAAAGTCGATAGATACCTTACTGTATTTTATGAATGGAATACTTTATATACAGGGTGATTCACGAGGAAAGGGACAAAATGTTATAGTAGATAGAGTTCACAGAAATAAAAATTACTTAATCTGATGTTGAAATTATTTATTTTTGATTATTTATTTTATATTAATCATACATGAAATCACAACATTTTGTATAACTAATATTTTAGTTTGAATAAGAGAGAAAAATGTAATTTTATAAATTTATTTTGTGCAGACCTTCGATTTTGGCGAAAATTGATCGTTTATTTAAAATTCGCCCAAAGCGTGGCAAAACAACAAAATACATGTTTTCGATCATTTTTGTATGTAGTTTCATAATTCAATATTAGAATTTAAAAATCACGTACACAGGGTGAATTTTCTCATAGGAGCCCTAAAAATAAAAATTAGTTGAGCCGGCCCTGAAATTTTCTGCCGTTGATTATGCATGTAAATTGACAAATTAATAGTATACTATATGTATATCCACAATACGAGCTGATTTTCGTGATTAGTTTAAAAGATATTACCTTAAGAAGTATTTGGCGAAACTCATAAATCACCCTATAGTTCAATAAAAAAAAGGCTTGGGCTTTTTTTAATAGTCATTTCTAATTCACCTAAGTGAACTCTATCTACCATAACATTTTGTCCCTTTCCTCGTGAATCACCCTGTATATGTATATCCACAAGGTTGGAAAATGGAGTAATGGTTAGGTTTTAAACAGCAGATTCTGGATAATTTTAATAATTTTGTTTTTACTTCATTATGTAATTTCTTTTCTCTTGTGATTATCTTATCTAGAGTATTCATGTTCAACATATAGTATTATTAATGGAAGTGGCAATTATTGCTAACCACTGGAGGCAATAAGCAGTAAAATCGATATAGCTATCTTCAGTATTTAAAATTTTAGCAAGATTTATACTATCGAATAATAAAGTCATCAGCTATTTTTCCGAAAATTTTAAGAGATTTTTTTAAAATCAAATAATCTGTAATTATTGGTTAAAAATAGTTTAGTGTTATTTGATATTGACACATGAAAATTTGCATTAATATGCAGGTTTCTACCGAAATTGTAGAAAATTCACTTGTGGTCTTGTGTATTTGAAATGATGTTATAATATTTATACTAAATTTAATAGGAATAGATGTGGTCTTAGATCATAAACATATAAATCGGATTATCCATTTATTCCCATTTATTATTATAAACAGTAGGTAAAGACCATGAATCGATGTAGGTACATACCCTATAATAATTATCAACTGGCGTTATATTCAATTTTACTGTAACCATCTCAACTGTCAGTGTCGAGTATCATAATTTGTCCAGTGTACACAAAGTGCCATTAATTGTTATCGACACCAAACCGTCACACTTTCCGGATAATAATTATTGACAAAGCGATAACCAAACTGAAACTGAACCTTTCAGTTTCAATGATACTGATATTAGATGGGCTCATGTAACAACGGCGGGCGCGATTTATTTTAGCGCCGGGGAACCGAGCAATTTATTACTTGCAAGAGGGGGACTTCCTGCCTATTGGGATAGAGATTTCGTAGATAATCAAATTACATAGGGTGGTTCATATAATATTATTATCTGGTGTGTGCAGTTTGGGCGCCTTTTAAATAACAAGATCTTGCGAAAAAATATTTTGACAAGATTTGAGGTGTTGAGAAATAAGTTGGATATTTTCGTAATACTGTAAAAAGCATTAATATTTCTACAATACTAAGTAGTAGTTTAACAGTAATTGGGCCCCATATTTCGCTAAAAAAAACAAACCGATTAATAATACCTCTGCGTGCCCGCCCTGGCCGGCGGCCCTGAGCACACACTAATTTCTAATTGCAGGCACGTTTTATTTACGCGATCTTTAATGTAATAGTTTCACGTCCGAAACCCAGCTAATTGCAATGGCTGCCATTTAAATATCATTTTCTGTTCTGTACTCTCAGATCAAGGGCATTTGCTCATGAATATTAAAATTGGAAAATATACATGCTTGTAAAGCTTTTCGTTTAAGGAAAGTTAATTTAAAACAGTACGGTACAAATAAACGGCACGTAGAACTGATTTTCAGTTATTGTCACTTAATGCTGTGTTTACACAGGAACAATAAATGTGTCAGATTGTTTGATAAATAATCTATAAGGGCCTTCATATCTACTACATCGTAATTACTAGATTTAGCTATTTTGATTCTAGTCACGTATTTCAGTCAGGAATTTACTGTTTATGCTTTTTTCCAGGGATTTGTTTTTGAAAATAATTTTAACTTTCAAAATAGCTTTGGCAAGAAAATACAGTGTTGATGTATAAGGTAGTCAACCGAATATTAGAATACCATTTAATTTGGCCAAACGTAAGCAAGCGGGTATATTCGTCGTATTCCGACTCATTTCATTTTAGCCATCAGCCATTGTATTCGTTTTCCAACTGGTCACAGAGTTCGTTTTAGTCACTGTATATATTAACAAGCGAATATGAGTTCACCCATGCAGACACGATTTAATTCAAGACGTCTTGTACTTAAAACAGATGAAAATCACTAGTTCGCATGCAGACTTTCCGTAATTAAATTAAATGGCATCAGAGGGGCTCATTTAAAGAAGTACAATCGTCTTCAATCTAGTTGAAGGTTCAGCAACTGGCTTGCTCATCGGAGAAATGAAATCGTGCATGTGATATAAACAGAGTAAACACTATTATAATGAAGTAGCTTTTTTTAAATAATTAATTCGAAACGCTAATAAATATCAAATGCAAGTAAAATAAACACAATATCTCTAGAGATTGAAAACCTCTGTGTTATTGTTTTGGAAGTAGAAGAAAACGTGAAGTGTTATCAATGGAATCTGTCAACCTATATCAAAACTATCGCAACTTTGGCGAAGGTATTTCCGGAATGTTTGATGTCACGTTAGGGAGATCTGACTTTAACCTTGTAGAGTAAATATCAACCAGATTATATTCCAGAGACATCATGAAGTCTAGTCCTTTTGATCTTCCTTTTTTTTATAGCGTGAATAAGTCAAAGCATTCTAATTTGGCCCTTAAATGACCCCTTCAATTTTAAAATTTCTGTTTTTAAAATGTTGGAAACATTTGGAGGATTCCCTAGTCTCGCGGAATATACGGGACTAGCTACTTGTTTGAAACCAAACGAACTTAGACTATTACTTCTATCATAGGTGCAGGCAGATTTTATTTGGGTAATTTTCTAGCAGAATATGCACGGATATTTATTTAAAGCAGTAAGAGTATAGAAATAGATATCGTGATCGACTACCAATTAGATCAACTTTTTTTAATACTGGACGACGTATTAGAGGAACTGGTAGTTGTTTAACGGTTAATTGTGGAATTTCATAATTTTTTTCTCTTCCTTTTCTTTCTTGGGATTTATTACCAAATTTTTTCGGGGCTTCCGCTGCGATATAAGCGAAAATTTTAGATGTTTGGGGACTTTTTCCGGCTTGTTATTATTCGTGGGCTCCGGGGAAGCCGAACACCGGTATAAGGGTCGAGAAAGATGCCCGGAGACGCCCTATACCGATCCTCCAGCGAAAATCGCAAGAAAATCGCTTCAGAAATGGCTATTTTAGCAAAAAGCTTCTTATTGGTCCAATTTGAAATTCATTTTTTAACTGTCAAAATCGATTTCAGAAGGAAAGATTCTATCGAAAATCTAAGAACAGTTTCGGAATCCTAAAGTCGCCCCTAGTCCGAAAATGTAATCGGTTCCGAAAATGTTATCGGTTCCCTCCTGGGATCTAAAAAAATATATTTTGGCTCACTTTTGCATATCTATCCGCATAAATATTCGCATATTTTGATTGAATTTAAATGCATATTGTTCCGCCCTTTATTCATAATAACAGTGTGTTTAAAAAACTCATAGTTCGGCCGCGGATGGATATTAATCAACGAAATTTTCAGGGATCCGAGAGGAAGGTTGGTTCTAGCTTTCCTGGAAGCGCGGTCGAAAAAATTTTCCGGGGAAAGGAGCAAGGTCCCTCGGAAAACTACCATTTTTCGGTAAAACCGGACGCGTGTTTGGAGAAATTCGAAAAATCAAGAAAATTGGAAAAACACGAAAACTTCAAACGCTATTTCCAAACGAAAAATCGCCGCCAGGCCGCCGTTCTGGTACGAAAACCAAGGTAGAGGAACTACATCGTGTATTGCACGGTCTCGCTGCGATTTTCGAGGCAGTAGAAGCGGAAGGAAAAAGTGCAATTTTGACGTTAACGAAAATTCTTTTGGTGATTTTAAACTGGTTAATCTGAATATTTTTTAGATAAATCAACTTTTTTTGGATAGGAATTTCGACAAATGTGGTAATAAATCCCAAAAAGAAAAGGAAGAAAAAAGTTATACAAATAATTGTAGAGCAGCTGGAAGGCCCTGAAATGTTGGAAACTTGAATTAAACCATACCTTATTCATATAACTGATATATCACATTATGCTTTACAGTTAAATGTTATAGTGTAGTATAAAATATATAACTCTTATTCATAATGGACTGGAATTTCTATTCAACACCCATTTTGTGAGTGTATAGTTGGTAATTAAATCTCTTCATGGTAATTGAATACTGTTAATTAGTTATAAACCAGAGATTCTAGATTCTCCTGACTATTTACTTCAGTAATCAAATTTAAAATTAGCACCGATTTGAATTTATATAAATATTATTATTTTGCGTGTAACTTATTTAGGTCTAAAAAATAAGAAAATTAGGTTAGGCTATTATAATCGTATAGTTATTTTTTCCGTTCTCTGATGAGACGTGACGTGATGTATTGATTTTAGTGACATTAAACTGATTCTGAGAATAGCCCGTGTGATAAATATTTTTCATGCAGATAGTTCCAGCAGCAGGCGCTTAGTTTTACTCTTATGCGCATACACCGCATTAAAAAAACGTAATTACATATTAAAAACAAATTCATGTGCAAACGTAAAACGATTGTCTATAACATTAATATTAATTAATAGGAGTTACATTTTATTTTGTATTTTCTATAAATTAGGATTTTTGAATTTATATCAAAATTTTCTATATATTTTTTTTGAATAACCAGTGTGACTATCAATGGAATGGCATTCGAGGTCTAAGTAAAGAAGTTGTTAACGATTTTCAAAATAGGAATTGTTATATAAGATTTTTAATGCTATAGAGAACATGATATGGGGGATGATGTTGTCGTAAGTAGTATTCTACATCATTCTAAGCAAGGCTCTGTACTAGCTTCAGAATTGGGTGGTGCAGAAGGTGGAAATAAGCTAGAAAACAGGGAGCTAGGTACCCTTGGGTTCTGTTCTTGACATTTAGACATGATATCTAGGATATATATTGCATGCTCAAAGAGTTATATTCACAAACATGATGGGAGAAGTTTTAGAAGCGTCAGTTGCTGGTAAATGTCCTTATGAGGTATTTTGTCCCACCTGCTGAGAAATATTCTTGTTAAGTCTTAAACTCCAATTGACTCCAATTAATAAAGAACTTTTATGTGACATCTTTATTTTAAGTCAAACTATTTTTAACAAAAACGTTTATCTTTTTTTTTTACTGGATTATTACAATAATACATCATAACAATACAAAACCAGTTATTTTAAGACGCAACATTCTCCCCCTGGTAGAAGGACTCATGTATCTTCTAATTCAAGTTTGCATAGTTTTGTTACAGTCGTCGATATACTGATATGCTTGTTTTAACATCTACAACGTGAATTCGTCCATCTGGGCCTGGGTATGTTGAAATCATTTTTCCCATTTTCCAACTCCTCCTTCCTCGTTCTACTAATATAAAAATATCATTTATTTGAGGAGATTTTTGATATCTTGTTCACTTGCTCCTGCGATTTAAAGTCGGTAAATATTCTTTTACCCAACATCTCCAAAAAGAATCTACATATAATCATTTGGCTCTTTTTCCATTCCCGTTGAGGACAATTCGAGCTTACTTCCACAGGAGTTGAAATAAAATCATTTGCAGTAGAAGATTCCATCAGAAAATAATTTGGTGTGAGCGCTTGAATATCCGTTGGGTCAACTGATACCTTTGTTAAAGGCCTTGAATTGATAATATTTTCAGTTTCAGCAAACACAGTGAGTAATGTTTCCTCTTTTAGAGACTGCCCATGCAGAACTTTTCCAATATATTTTTTAATAGATCTAATCAGTCTTTTCCATGTTCCCCCATATGTGGTGCTGCTGGTGGGTTAAATAAATCAATGCCTTTTGTTGACATGGCACTTGTCAAGGTATTTTTACCCAATTCTTTTATAGTCCCATTTAATTCTCTATCTGCAGCTCTAAAATTCGTTCCATTGTCACCGAGATTGTCACAATATATCTTCCTTGGGTTTCCTCTACGTGTTATCATTCTTTTAATTGCCATTATTACAGAATCAGTATTCAAACTATGGGAAACTTCCAGATGCCCCATCGTTTTTCTTTTCTTCTAACAACATTTGCGTAAAAAGGTCCAAATAATCCATTCCAGTATTAACAAATACCCGCACCTCTCGAGTTATTCTAACTGCCGGAAGTTGCCCCATCATAGGTGCTTTTGGTTGTGTCCTTTCATTTTCACATTTCTGGCATCTAGCAAATGCTGATTTTACTGCCGCTCTACCATCAATTATCCAATATTTCTGTCTCAGTTCGCTTAAAACCAATTCAATTTCTCTGTGACCATAATTTTCATGGAAATATTGTATTAGCAACTTAGTGAAGTCATGCTTTGGACTAAGAATAAATGGTCTCTTTGTATTATCACTTATAGAATTTGATACATTAAGTCTTCCTCCTAAGATTAGTCTTCCATCTTGCAATTCGGGACATAACGGTGTCAAACCTGATTTTTTATCTAAATTTTTCCTTTGTTTTAACGTCTTTATTTCTTCTTTAAAACTTTGGCCTAATCCAGTAATTCTTGAACAGTTAGCTCGGGAGGAAGTTTTAACCCTTCACTTTTCTTGATTTTGTTTTTTAATAATTTTACATAATGTAGAACCCAAGCTGTAGTTCGTGTAAGTCTCAACCATTTTGGAAATCGTTTTATATCAGGTATGGCTTCTTCATAATTACATTCTTCTTTAAGCACTACAGCAACAAATTCTTTTCTCATCTCAGCGTCTTCGAAACTGGATACTTTTTCTTCTTCGTTTGGCCAAAATTGTTCCGATAGTTTTAGAAAGGTTGGTCCACAAAACCGATTTTCTGAAATCACTTTTTTGTTTGGTTCTGAAAAATTTATTCTCGTTGCCTCATCTGCAATGTTATATTTTGTAGGAATTCATCTCCAGTCTTCTACGTTTGTCAGTTCTTGCACTTCTCCTATGCGATGAGAAACAAGTTTTGTAGTTTTTCCCATTCCCTCGTATCCAATGTTGAACATTTTGAATCACACCAAAAATATATTTGATTTATTTTAATTTCTAATTTTTCTTTTAGAGATTTTGCCAGTCTGCTTGCCATTATTGCTGCTTGTAACTCTAATCGAGGAATAGTGAGAGGTTTCAATGGCGACACTCTAGATTTGGCTGCAATTGGAGCAATTTCTACTGCAGCAGGTGAGGTGTTAACAGTACGAAGATAGGCTAATGCTACAAAAGTTCTTTCACTACTATTACAAAATATATGCATTTCAATCTTCTCCGTCTCTGGAATTTTGGTGCTGTAACATCTTGGAATTCTGACATAATTCATTACGTTTTTTAGATCTTCTAACAATTTTTTCCAAATTTTCTGTAAATTTTCAGGCAGTTTATCATCCCAATCTATCTTTGAACGCCATATGTCTTGCATTAAAATTTTGGTTCCAATGGTGAAACTAGAAATTAGGCCCAGTGGATCGAAAACGACATTAGAGATTTTAGAACCCTTCTTTTTGTAGGTACTTCATTTTTCAAGTTTTCCTTCTCATTAGTTTTAAGCAAAAAACAGTGTCGCTTAAAATTCCATACTTTCCTTACTAACACAAGCCGTTTCATAATAATTATATTCTATGCACATTACTAATTTAAAATCAATATTGTTAAATAATGCTAAAATCAATATTACTAATTAATATTCTTAATTAAAATATTTTTTTAACTTTTAATAAACGTTGCATGACAATTATGTGGCAGATGAAGGATGAAAGAGAAATTAGAGCTGCTTTAATAAAAATCACTTTGCAGAAGTAATTAATTTTTGCCAAAGGGGTTATTAAAAAATACTGAAATTAAAACTGTCCAATGCTTCATTAACCTTCTGAAATTACCATTATATTTTTACTTATTTTTTCTATTGTTCCACAAAAAAGAAGAGTTATTGTAAAGTTAATATGACCACTAGTAGAGGTGGAAACTTTATTCGAAATATCGAATATCCGACGTATCCAAATTTTTTTACATAACGGAATACAATAATCAATAACAAAAAACAAAGGGAAACAAACCGGGACACACGCTTCTTGTCCAGGAGTCTTTCAGGCCCTTATATATTTACACAATACAGTTTTAGAGTACGGATAGGAGGAATCGTTTTACAGAGTATCAGACACAAAGGAAACGAAAGCTAAACCTACTTAAAGCTTAATTTTAATCGCTTCTAAAAAAGTGATTATGGCGTCGAAAATTTGTATATTATTTAACGATAATAATGACAGGAAGTTGAACGGAGGCTGTATATTACATTTACTAATGTCCTCGTACAGTTTATTACTTGCCTGAATATTGTTGGAGCATTCAAATAAAATATGGTCAAGATGACCTATAAATTCGTTTTACATTTTGTTTTTTATTTATATAAAGCGCCTCGTTAAAAGAAGCAACTTGAATAGAACAATTTTCAACTACACATCGCTGAACATAACGACGTTAAATTTACTTGTCTCTCATCTCCTATTTTAACACGCTTTGTTTTTTGTATTTCTAGTGTTCACATCCCATCCTCATCAACCATTTAGTAGAGTGACGTGTCTGTTGTTGGAAACTGATTATTCTATTTTCATTGTTCAATGTTTTGCGATTTCAATGATTTCATTACCGTGTGGCTGTGCAATGGACTGTTACCAGACGTCGACGAGCAACTCCAGCAATAATTTGATAATATTATTTCCATAGTGATTTCAAAAATTATATAATGCAGAGGTGAAGTGGATTTTTGAAAATATACTTTTCAGTAAAATTGTTGGGCTTCAATTTAAAATAAGGGTAGGGTTTTCAAATTTCAAAATAATTCAGGGGCGAGCATATAGTGTTTGAACATTATTGGCATGAAGAAGTTGTAAATTATTGGGTACATTTTTCAGAAAGGCAAATCACTCGCAGGCGATTTGACAAAATATTCTCCATAGTTTCTCCAAAGGCAAAATCACCTCAAAACGTACAATCCGCTATCAGGGCAAATGAAACATGATCCATGTGTGATTCTAGATGTTGCTTTTGCATCGAGTTCGGCTACATATTGGGTGAATCCGGAAAAGGGAAAGCTATCACATTTTATTAGGAATGAGAAATTGGAAACTCGTTGAAGAAACTAAAACTGTTCTTGAAAGAGGAGAAAATCTAAACAAAGCTCAGAGGCTATTGTTATCAATCATCTGACAATTATTAACAGCAAATAACTTAAATATTTCTAATACCTCAACACAAGTCGGCTGAGGCCAAAATGAAATTGGACAAATGAAAATAAAGGCAGATACATTCAATGAAAACAAAAAGAATCTGGGAGAACAAAGAAATGTTCATGAAATAAAA
This sequence comes from Rhagium mordax, assembly GCA_963680705.1. NCBI lineage: Eukaryota > Metazoa > Arthropoda > Insecta > Coleoptera > Cerambycidae > Rhagium > Rhagium mordax. Next base: position 10,608,161 of record OY796656.1, read on the forward strand.
TTGGCTGAAGAGAGAACATAATGTTATGTAAGGGGGATTTTATTGTAATTCTATATAAAGGATTCTTGTTTTTATTTATTATTTATAGGATTTGTTAAATTTTAATTTTGAATTTATTTTAAGGTATCTAAGTTTAGATTTTTAAATTTTTAGATATTAATTTTTATATTTTATGCATGCACTAGTATTTAGTTTTGAAGTTTATTTTATTTTCCTATAGTAGTTGTAATTTAATGTTTTATTAATAAGCGACAGTGCGTATGATTTTATGATAATTTAACGTGAAACTTACTGTAGGTTTGCTATAATTACTCTTTTACTTTTCAGGGCCTTTGGGGGTTCCCTTCTACCATCGAAGAAATATCTTACCTATGAATCTGCTGTTATGCTATTTTTAAATAAAGGTTATTTGGAATTCGTACTGGTTTATTTTATTAGATTTCTATGGACTTAGAAAATTAGAGATGTTTATAAAAATGAATGTCACTTAACTATTTGACAGCTAGATGTCGCTGAGACTGCTGTATGTTTGATATCCAGCTGAGATGAATTTAAATGCTTTGGTTATTACAATTAAGCATAGATGGCACTCAACATATAATAACGTTTCTTGACGAAAATCCATTATAGTACAGAAAAATTTTTAATTGAAGAGAGAAGTAAAAACCAAACAAAGTTTTCCAATTATAATCCTTTTTATTTCTGTACACAATCAAAATTTTTTTATCCCAACTAGTTTCGGCTACAAGCCATCATCAGGGGAATATTCGTTTGTCAACTAGAAAGAATGTGTCGTTGTTTTTTACATATAATTGTTCAACGTTAATGTTTAACAGTAATGGAATAATATTATGACCTAGATTTTGACAATCATTTAACCTTTTTATATTGAAAATGTTCGTATTATTAATATTCCCCTGATGATGGCTTGTAGCCGAAACTAGTTGGGATAAAAAAATTTTGATTATGTACAGAAATAAAAAGGATTATAATTGGAAAACTTTGTTTGGCTTTTTCTTCTCTCTTCAATTATAAATAACGTTTATTATAATAAGTATATCAGATGATCAAAAGAATTAACGTTTCTTATATAAATCCCTGCGATAGTTAACATTAGTTAAATCTATAACAAATTAACGACTGTGTTAACAAAATTGAATAAACTTAGTGTTTTAAAAATTTAGTTCTGGGTAAGTTCTTAACTCTCTGGTTACAGAGTCGTTTTAACTGCGCGTAAATTGGCAGTCCTGCTTTTGACACTTGTGGTGCAGTTATTATGGATGATTATTCTAGAATTTCTTGCACCGTTTACTGGATTTGATTAAACCAAATAGGCCTTGGATGCAATTTTGGAATCCGACCAATCAGATGGGTGCTTACTAATTAGGATAATTTTTACCTTAATTTCTGGTAAGTTGGAGTTGCTTTTCCGTTACTTTTTCGTATTTGCCCTTGACTCACCCTTGGAAAGTTCTGGGTATAAAAATTTCCAATTTTTCCATTAATTCTACCAAATATTTTTAGGAGCGATCTGGACGAGGGTTTGCTTCTTTCACTACCCAATAACAACTAACTTTTATTTCGTTTCTAAGGAACATGCAGAAAATTTGCAAATCAAGGATTTCTAGATTGCTATCTGTCATTTATGGTTTGTATTTTTGCCTATTTTTCCTTTATTCTATATTTTTCCTATGAAATTATGTTATTTCCAGCATCCTTATTTCATGACGAATCTGTGGATACCCATTTTTTGATATTGCGTTATATGAAATTTTGACCTGCCGTTGACTTCCACGAAGCATCACTGAACTTTTCAAATTTCACTACACAAACACTTCTTAGGATCTACTTTACATTATGTCTCGTCATTTGACTAGACTGGTGGTTTTACAAGTAAGTCTTACACTATTTACTTACATTTTTATAGAAATTTACGGAAATAAAGTGCATCTTGGTTTAACTGTTGCGCTGAAAGTCGTTTAGACTTTGTTCAAAGCATGTAAATAACATCTGTTCTGTTATTGATTATTTTAAAGAAACATTGTACAATACATTTAGTTTATTTACGCCTTTAATTTGTTTACGTTTGTTTTATTTTAGCGTAGCTGACCCTTTGTTTATGTGTGACTCGTTGACCTCTATTCCAGCAACAGGTAATCTACAGCTGATTTAGGAAGATTATTCTCCAATATGATATCCCTTTTTTAACTTGTATTTATCCATTCAGTACACCATACGTAAGTTTCTCGTTATGTGAGGAATATTTTATTTTATCCTTGTTTTACCTGAGTTTAATTTTAATTTTATTTATTTTATAATTAGGTTTTAATTTGTTTTGTAGTTTAAAATACATGACAATAATTAGACATAAACAGCAGTTGATAAAAATAAAAGAGCAGATGATCCAAATACAAATGACCTCTTTTCCACTGCTGATATGAAGACATCAAATGTTAAGAGGCTTAAGGTTTTATACTCAAAGAAGCAAGTAGTTATAATAGATTTACTGTTTGCATCTTCTTCCAACCAAGCATCTTTTTGATTAGAGGTTTCTTAAAAATTCTGTCAAAATTCCTTCGTCAAGCTTCCTTCAACATGAATCTCCTTGGCGAATTTTGGAATTTAGATCATACCGTTTGTTTAGTATACAAAATTGCTTCTACGTAGAAAACTTCATGACTGCATGTTTTCAAAAATTCACGAAATATTCAGAAAAATGGTTCCGTGGAAGCACTGTCAGATCTACACTTATTTTGATCAGCACTGCATTCTCGTGCATTCAAGCATTCATTTACTCGAATATCTATGGAATAATTATTATAGAATATCCAATATAATAACATTAATAATAATAAACGACTTTATTGAGAAAAATAAACTTTCAACAATACAGAACGACAGTTTAACATCTACGGACGTAACTGGTGTATATTTAGACTTTTTTCAGAGACAATTCAACGTAATTAAATTAAACTAATCTTCAACCTCTTCTCTACAAAGTACAGGCTTAGCATGTCTGTTGCGATTTCATACTTTATCACTCCGACGTTTCCGTGGGCGTCCTATACTACAGACAAATTGATGTTATTTTATACATAAAAAAAGTTTTTATCACTATTTTTAAATTCATTTATTTATACTATTTTCATCTCATTTAGTAAATTGACAATATTTCAGCATTTTTATTTATTAGTTTTGTAAACCAGATAAAGTATCAAGGATTGTTCAAGCTTACATTTACTGAATCACTTCTAGCATGTTTCTCAAGATTTAAAATTACGTTGCTTGTCTTTGTCCATCAGGGAATTAAATGCCAAGTCAACAATGGTAAAACTACTTCGTTAGCATTGTCTACTGGATACCAGGAATCATGGGGGACTATATTGCTTATGAAACAGATGATATTACAGAAGTTATAATTATATATATAATTATTATTCTAGTAGAAATTGACTTTTCTGTGGCTAACAACCCGGAAAACGGGGGTAGTGGTGCATACATTTCCGTAAGGGAGTAAAATAATTGTGTTCAAATATTCACATAATTCATTTTAAGGCATTTGCATAATGGGAATCATTGATGTAGTCATTTGAATCAAATATGTACAGTCGTGCGCCTAAAGAAAGTTTCCAACGTAAACTATTTTATAATAATAATAATAATTACTGTATGGCGTTCCGGATGATGTGCAATAGAATGATCGTGTACAAATTGCATTTTTTTCAATACTGTCAATGTTGTTTTATGGTGCAATATTTCCCATTTAACGTTTCAAATATTTAAAAGTGTGTAAAGATGGATTGAGTTCAGTAAGTGAAGGAACTGTAATAACGGCGTTCTTTGCACGTTTCGTATGCGAAACCAATGTAGCTTCTGAAAGCGGAAATGATTCAACGACTTGACAAAAAAACTGGTAAATTTCCAGGAATTCCAACACGTGAAGGGAGTGCCATCGTTGATATTCACAATAGTTTGAATATAAATCACACATCTTTCCGTTCTGAGGAATTTTTAGCTTCGGTGTGAGTTTATGTAAAGAAACAAATTGCTCAAGCGGTCTTTAAAAATATTAGCAGAAATTTTTTTCTTTGTATCATTTAACAATACGTCATGCATTAAGCTCATTAAATTACCTGCAACGGTGCATCCGAAGGGCTGTGACATCTCTCCGCGTAAGGCGTCTGCACCCGCACCTCTGCCAGCACGTCTCTCGAGCCATCCCGTGAGAAATTCGAGTTGAGTTCATCTCTTGAAAACCCTCTTGTAATGACGTCTTTCTGCAAACCAGTCGACTTACATAGTAGCAGCGTCTAAATATACTTAATAACATGAATTATTCAGCGTTAGCATCCTTAAATTTAATTCTTAGACAAGGTCAATAGTGTAGCCGCGTCGCAGATATAAAACATGGTCTCAGGACATGGGTGCAACGTGATTAGTCCTTGTGAGGACATCACGGGGTCGTCTTACAATGATTATGTCAAATAAAGTTTTTGATAGGTACTTTTTTTTTTCGAGGATTGCATTAATTATTTCAAAGGTATAAAATATAAGTTGGCTCGGTACAAAATTATTTGAGCAAAAGAATCGAAAATAATTAAGAAGTTGAAGGGTGTCATTTTAAAGACATTTTGTATGAATGCAAAATATAAAATATTTTCTCCAGCAGGAATATTAGAAAACTTTCTAGGGGTGTACGTAGAAAAAGAAAGGTATAATTGCATTTGTTTAAAAAATTACTTTTTATCCATCAATTCAGATGCAAAAATATGTCTCTTCATATCTGATTCCATCATCTCGAATATCATGCAAATATTTTCAACTATATCTGAGTTACTTTGTATAATCAGCAAAACATCCTCAGATAGAATAAAACTAGCAATTATAAAAATACACCAACTTGTGTTACCCTTGTATATCCAGAGTTAAGGGGGTATCTGGAGGAGTTGAGGCCGTCTCTGCAGGGGCCTGGACCGGCCCCGACCGACTGTACTGTAAAAACCGACCCCGGGCGCCTGCGGGGGTCACCTCGCGCCGCGGCCATCACATAGCTCCACATTGCAGGGCATGGCACGTACGACGGCTCCTGAAACAATAAACATACGGTATTTTATTGGAACAATATTGCCACAACGCAGATTGCAAACTAAAGACGGAATTCTATTGAGAGGTCTCTTTTTTGGTGTTCGACTGGACGATATTTAAGACGTGATGGAAATTTCCCTTGCCAGATTATGCCAAGTGAGAAGGGTGTCGATGCGTGCAAGGAAACAAAAGATTTGGTGAACTTCATGGAGAAGGACTCATTGCTGTTAGGAAACTCATAAATGTAAAGTTGAATTTCGCATAAAAAACTTTTATTTTTTGCATAATCTTGGTTATTATCAACTTTTGGTTAAATCCTAATATTTTAACATAAGTAATCTGTGCTGTGTACCACTAATTAGCAGACACCTTGTATAAAGTAATTTATCTCCTAAAGAATTTTTTTATTGCGATATTTCTCTTGAGATATGTAATGAATAATTTAAGAAGTCTAGAAATCCTAACTGGGTTTTCACATCAACTTTTTAATAATATAAATCAAACGTAACTGTTAAGTAAAAATTAAATTAAAAAGCAACCTTTCTCATTAAAACTCTTTAAATTTTATTTGATTCGATAAATATTACAGAAGTTATTACGTTTTCTTTCTAAGAGCACAAGCAATTTCGAGAGCCGTCCGTCTTCTTTTTTACCATAATTTATTATTTAATTATTAATATAAAACCGTTAAAGCTATTAAAACATGCTTTGCGTAAAATTTTCTCATCTCTCACTTATTCTGATACAAGTAACTGATGTATTTTTTATTAACTAAAACGCCATCGGGTACATAAATTATCATATTATTCAACATTTTTTAAGACAAAGTAAACTTTTTTATCCATTTTATGAATGAAGTACTAAATTTTCTTTCTTTTCTTTCTTTGGGAAATGAAATACTGAATGTATTCAGAAGAATCTCTTATTTAGCGACTTCATGTTGAAACCCATGGACTAAGAGAACACGATTTAAATAGGGTGACTGGGATAGTCTACATTTAATTAAAAATAATTATCCCGAATTTTACCTTTACCTTTCATCCCAGGATTTAAGAGACCGTGACCGTATATCATCATATCTCCGTTTAAATAAGTTGAGGCCATAGTACAAGCAACTCCTCGTTGGCCTGAAAATTAATTAAGCTCATGGCCCCTTAATACATGAATAACCCTTTTCAATTTTGGCAATTTTGGTTACGAACACATGATAAGAAATATTTACTTAACTATTTCTCAAAAAATATATTATATGAAAAATATATCTATAGCTATTTTAGAGGTTGAGTATTTTATCTAACGTGTCCTGCAGTTACACAGGGTGGAATTAATAAAAAATAAACATTGTCACTGCAAAGACACCTTTTTATGGCACAAACAGGTAAGTAGTCAGGCGAGACATGAATCTTTTTAAATTCTAAAAGCTTCTGCCACGTTTAAATCATATTTCAAAGCCCACACAAACCCTCTTATATGCTTTAAGAATTATTATCGAGGGTGATTCTAAGTGGTAACTATAGTCTTCCTATTGAAATAAATCAGTATACAGGGTGAATACCAATAACTCAATTTAATTTTAAGAGTAGGTTTCTTTTGATGTTTATAACACAAATTACAAATAAAAAAATATAAAAAAGAAAGTTGAAAAACTGACCTACCCTACCCTACTTTTGAGTACCGCTTCGTCGCTCTACTGACCCAGTATGGGGTGAACAACATGCCTTGTATCCAAGTCACAGAGTGTCACAGACTCCAAGTTGTAGCGTAAAATACGTCTAATAAAGTTAAGTCGCCGTTCGACGGTCTTTCATAAATTTGCGGTCGGAGACAAGTTAATTGACAGTGACAGCAAAAACTAGTGAATTTATGATTGCAAAAAACAAGGTGAATGCCAGAGGCAAAGACCTATCCTGATTTATTTTCTGTTGACATAGGTCAGTTCCAAATTTCTGAAAATATTGACGTATTTTAATTTATTTTCTTTCTCGAAAACTACAGGGTATATATTTTTTATTTTTGGTATATGGCCTTACCATTAAGGGACCTACCATCCCTTAAACTTAAAATGAGTTATTGGTATTCACCCTGTATATAAGAAGCAGTTTGGCAGTTATTTATTAACAAGGTGCGGTTTATGTATGGAATAACGCCTTCATCACTTTATATATTTATTTAAATAGTAGATGGATCAAGCTAGGGAATTCTCAATTGTTGTGAAAATTCACTACCCAGCAGTTCTAGAACATGAATATTTGGATAGGTGTCATCAGCAATCATATTGTTTATCGAGAGATATTTAACAACAGACAGGATGACAGATATAATAAAAGTATATAAAAAACAGTCTTGTATTTTAGGGATTTAATTATTAATTATGTATAGGACTATTTTTAAATTTACGAATAAAAACGAAACAGGTCTGTTTACCTCCTAGATATATTTAAATAAATATTACCATACAGTCAATAAATTCGACAGATAAGGGTGAATGTACGAAACTTTATTTAGGAGAGTCCTTTGCGAATAGTTCCTTAGAAAGGATTAGTACTTGAGTATAGATATTGATTTATTTAACTTGACGTTGAATTTGTATAAAAGATAGTTTGATCATGCAGAGAAAAGGGGACCGGTCGCAAATTGAAATATAAATCATTTATTTATGCATCAGTATCTATTTAGGTTTTCTAGTGAAATAGTTTATATAACATGAAAACACTGCACATTATACACGTAAATATTGTCTGAAAGTTATTTGTGGCACCGTTTAATTTACTTTCTTTTCCTTTTTGGGATTTATTACCACATTCTTTAGTAGTCCCAGGTAGTCTGAAAAATATCTTAAGTTCTCCTGGGAGACCAAGAAAAATAAATTTGCTTTACTATTTAATTCTCCGTATTTTATTTGAATCGCGAAGTTTGGCAACAACACACAGTTCAGGAGTCGTACAAGACACGAACCGTCACCTTAGTTATTAACGCATTTTACTAGTGGGGTATCCAAATTAAAATAAAAGGGTTTAAACAATATTTAATTTTCATAGTACGTTTAAAAAATAATGTAGTTTCGTGTTCCTATAGTTGAAAGGTAACACCCCTATAAATATGACCCCTACTTAAAGATTCAACCTGTATATAATATCTATTAAAGTTAGTAACTTCAGAATGTCCACAGGGTCCTGTTCTGGGACCACTACTGTTTATACTATTTATCAACGATATTTGCCGGAATATTTGTTGTTGTTTTATCTGACATTCCTACAAAATCCAAAGCATACTACGTAGGTTTTTACAAGTAAAATTAAAAAAATTCATATTAGCGATTTTTTTACAAAAAATCTGTGCACGTCATTGGATTCACCACTCCTCAAAACGGGCCTGTACCAAATTTTATCGAAAACTGTAACGATTTTGTAGCCAAAATAAAAATGCAAAATATTTATCATTTCCGTAAATTTACGTCAAGTGATCCATAAAAAACATTGAAATAAAATTAAACTATAGTAAGTTGGTATTCTTCTTATGTCTAGTTTTAACAAATCAAAAAAAAAAAAATAGAAACAAGACGGAATAAAAAATAGAGTAGTCCCTTTAAAAAAACTACTAAATTCTTGTCACTTCCACCAATCCACCATTTTGATAAAATTTGGTACAGGCCCGTTTTGACGGATCCAATGACGTGCATGGCATTTTTCGTAAAAAAATCGTTATTATGAATTTTCAAAATTTTACTTCTAAAAATTGACGTAGTAGGCCTTGGATTTTGTGCGAATGTAGCGCTTTTTGCTCCTAGAATACAGTTCGTCAAGCTCTACTATTATAAAAAAACCCGGTTAAAATCGCACAATAAATAAGAATTTTATAGAATGACCCGCAAACAAATGGGTATATAAAAAACTTAGGTCTCTTGATTTTTAAAAACTTGTTTATTTTTAAATAAGAATTGTTTCGTTCCACAGTAATAGTTACTCATATCTGAAGTTTTTTATATAATAGTTAATTAAGTATAATTCCAACAATTTTTGACGTCAATGTCAAAGTCAAGTCCAAATAGGTTATTTTGATATTTGACGTCAATGTCAAAGTCAAATTAAAGACTAGGTTATGTTAATTTTTAACGTCAATACCAAAGTCAAATTAAAACTAGGTTATGGTAATTTTTGTGGTCAATGCCAGAGTCAAGTTAAAACTAAATTATGTTAATTTTTAGAGGTCAATGCCAAAGTCAAGTCAAAATAGATTATTTTGATTTTTGACGTTAATGTCAAAGTCAAATTAAAAACTAGGTTATGTTAATTTTTAACGTCAATGCCAAAGTCAAATTAAAACTAGGTTATGTTAATTTTTGAGGTCAATTCCAAAGTCAAGTCAAAATAGGTTATTTTGATTTTTGACGTCAATGTCAAAGTCAAATTAAAAACTGGGTTATGTTAATTTTTAACGTCAATACCAAAGTCAAATTAAAACTAAGTTATGTTAATTTTTGAGGTCAATTCCAAAGTCAAGTCAAAATAGGTTATTTTGATTTTTGACGTCAATGTCAAAGTCAAATTAAAGACTAGGTTATGTTAATTTTTAACGTCAATATCATAGTCAAATTAAAACTAGGTTATGTTAATTTTTGAGGTCAATGTCAAAGTCAAATTAAAACTAAGTTATGTTAATTTTTAGAGGTCAATGCCAAAGTCAAGTCAAAATAGATTATTTTGATTTTTGACGTTAATGTCAAAGTCAAATTAAAAACTAGGTTATGTTAATATGTTATGTTCATTTTTAACGTCAATACCTAAGTCAAATTAAAATTAAGTTATGTTAATTTTTCTGTCAAGTCAAAATAGGTTATTTTAATTTTTGACGTCAAAGTCAAATAAAAAACTAGGTTATGTTAATATTTAAAGTCAATGCCAATGTCAAATTAAAACTAGGTTTTGTTAGTGAATTTTTGGGAAGTTGAATATTTTTTTATTTCAATATTTCTTTGCTTTGGACGCTGTGAATTCTGTGATTTAATCCAATGTTTTATAATATGTGTATATTATTATAAAGAGTAGTTTCTTTTGCAGTATTCGACAATAATAGCGTTCTGAAGTGGTTTTAATGAATTTTATGTCCAATAGATTTTATATTTGTATGTTTCTTGTCGAGGTATGCGAGTTTTCACCACGATATATTTCATGCAGAAAATTCTGAATGTAGTAAGTTTAAATCGAGTTAGTAAGTTAATCAAAGTTAGTGCAATGATAATCTCGGATGAAACAGGTATTTTTTCGCTCTTTTTATGTAAACAACCGGCAGTGCTGATTTATAGATTTTCAGTTGCCGATAATCAAAGCTGAAATAATATTTACGGAAAAATCACGTATATCTATAAAAGGTTTATTCCAGAATTAACGCTGTCGAATGGAATTATCCGCGATAGTAATGTATGTGCATCGACATCGACATATTTAAAATAGAAACCGATTAAAGTGATCCCAATACGTACATACAGAAATTTGTCAACTTAAGTGCAAAGGAGTCAAAATGTTTGTCCAAGTATAACTCCTTACTTGGTAGATTAGTCCTTCTTTCTTATATTCATAATTGGAAAAAATCACCTCTATATACGCTCCCTGAATTTCACTATCACCTTTATGCACCCATAAGATTTTCTTCACGATTCTCTCAATCCTAATAATAAATAATGCATTTCACGGCTCCAAAACCTTAGATTTTTAATACAGGACCTACCAGACCAATAACAACTGTTTGGAATAAGGGTGTGTTCATGTGTTCATGATGGGGGTGAGGAACTGTATAGTAAAACATTTCAATTACGCTTCAGAAGCAAAATGTGACTTAATTTAGAACAATTCGGCCTTAGTGACAACATTATATTTATATCCACGTGGTTGATAAGTGGAAACTATGACATCGAGAAATCCTTTATAAATGCCTTCCATATTCTAGGACTTCTGTAGGGTTTAAGAGATAAGAGTAATGAAGTCGATCATGCATGTAAAACTATTTTCAATAGATACATACCTAAATTGAATTATTTGAGTTGAGCCTGTCGCAAAGGGGAAGCTTTACAGAATAAATTGCAAAGGGGAATAGTTGAATAATTTGACCATAATTTGACCCTCAGTGACAAATATGTACTATTTTTAAGAAGATTTTTACAAAAAAAGCTTTCTAGTATTTTGGAATACTTATAAGAATGGTAATCATAATATTTTTAAAAACTTAGCCAATGAATGATATAATCACAATATGAGTTTCAAAAGCTTCTCGAGCACTCTATTTAGCTCTTTTATGGTTTGTTCTGTATTCATAGTCAATAAATTTTTCTAAATAATTTGGCATATCACACATTTTGACAGAAACAGCTCTTTAAAGACAATTAATCATTGCAATTTTACAAAATTTTTTATATTCGATAGGAAAGTAGTAGACATGGGGTCATCTCCGTCCATCCCCTCCATTGCAACATTTAGCTCCACCCATTTCCCCACCGTTCTAGCGAAGCCCCGCCCCTAACCAATCGGAATGCACTATAGCTCCTCCCCCTTCGCCAATGAGGCTGATGGGCCTAGCTGAAGTAAGGGGGAAGAGGAGGAGCCAAAAATTGAAAGTGGATGGGTCTATATTGCTGTTGGAGGTAGCCGTGCATCGGCTGGTTGCGATTAGAATACTCGAAATGTTGAAAAACAGATGAATAAAACTATTTAGGTTATTGTAGGAGTTGTATTTAAACATGTTATTTATGAGAATTCCTTTTTATTTTCTATTTATGTGTTTTTTGCATCTACTAAGCAAATTTTTATTTTATTTGCATTGATAACTATTTGCTTGATTGCGGAGATCGATGATTCGGTGATACATTTACTTCACATTTTACAAAAATTAACTGAATAAAAGAGGAAGATTTATTTTGTCTATCAGCCATGGAAATATATTACATTTTATCGTCCAATAGATAAATGATTGATTCTTCGGCTAAGCATGAAATAATAGATTCAAAGCGCTTCGACGAAATTCAATATTAGACCCTTCCCTGTAATGCTGCTTCTTTATTCAGTTTTCGCTTCTCGCCGTAAGGTAAGTGCTTTAGGCTTTTAGGCAAGAGGCAAGATACTAAAAACACTTTTGATTGTTTCTGACTTTCTGAATTTAAAACACGGAGGAGATATGTTTTTCTTTGCAATAAACTCATTATAAAATTAAGGGAAAGCTTTCGATGTATATGTTTCGCTATGCCTTATTATTTATGGCAAATTATTTTTTTTTAGAATACAACTTTTTGCTGTTATAACACGTATATTTTTTACATGGACTTAATTGTTAATTAATTGGATATTTTTCCTATAAATCTGGTTATTATTTTGGTAAACATAGAAAATATATTTTGATTCAAAACGATTTATGTTAACTAAAAATTTGTTGTTGTTAATTAAAAAAGTTTGTTCATAAATTACTATGAATTTAAGTTTCGCTAAAATATATTTAAGCGAAACTCTTTTCATGTTTTGGTTAAAAAGTGTTTGTAAACTCACGTACAAATTTCTACTGGCGGAACCTACAAAATGCATTTAAGCATTCCGCCCAGTGCAGTTCTGCTGCAGGATAATGTGATGGAATGCTGCTCCTGCTGACGTTGAAAATTCCTATCATAAAAACCGCGGTGAAGTTCACCGCATCACCGTCCTCTCCAAAATTGCAATCTATAATTAAAGTTGGGTACGAGGAGATGATGGTATTTTTGGTTAGTTTTATAGTTGTTTACCCCTACACTGAACTTTTATTCAGTCTAGACCGTGACACAATAAAGAAATACAAGAAAGTGGATAAAAAATTATTTTATTTTCATTATTGATTTTATTTCAAATGTTGTGAATCATAAATTCATAGGGTTGCTATACATATAATAAAAAGAGTTAGCGCCAGTTTATCGCTGAGAACGATGTGGACCAACTGGCAGAATATTTTTAAGCGAGTCAGTAAAGTATTTTTTGATCCGTCAAACAAATAACCGTGGAATGGAATGCTTGACATTGCGGCCATCGTATTACGTTCTCCTTCTGATGCCAAGTGAGGTCTGTCGACCTGATCTCTTCTATTTATGCTATCGGCAGGAAACAGGCGTGGCTTAGTTCCACCAACGACTCCTTGCCTGTTATGCTCGCCACTGGGCGAGTCATCAGGGGCGTGGTTTCGTTCGCGTACTATCGCATGGCCAATCATGGACTCCATTGAGTTCTACGTCATTGCAAGGGGCGGTTTTATTCTAGTCACGTGGTGAGAGAGAGAAAGCTTAAGACTTAAAACAGTTAACCTATGCTGTCGAGCAACAATAGAGGCGTTGAATATAAAGTGTACATTTCAGTATAATTTTGAAAACCTTCATTAGTTCAAAAATAAAAAATAAAATTTGTAGATTTCTATTTCTCACATTAGGATTAGGATAATTTATGAACAAATCGAAAAAAACTATGTGGGGAACTTTTTGACATTTCTGAGATGCCAATTGTTTATTTGATAATGAGTAACTTTTTTACATACTGACCGATTACTTTGACGAGTAGTTGAGTAACAGTTTTCTTATTCGAATGATTTTCAGCAAATTTACCTCTAAAGCCCTGCAATTTTGATTTTCAGCAGAATCTGATTTTATGAACACTAAGTGTAATTTTTGCAACCAACGTAGTTATAAGACTATTTAGGCTGCTGTAAACCTGCTATTTTAGACAATAACAATTTTTTCAATAGAGAAAATAATGAATTGCTATGTATTGGAAAAAAGTTAAAAAACATAAACTTTATCTGAAATTATGAACTGGAAACTGATTATCTAACCTTTAATTAATGAATTTTCTTGCTTCTTCTTTGTTAGGGTAAAAAATGTTTGGAATAAGTTTCCTATATAAGGGAACGTTTTTTCTATAATCAAGTACAGCAAATACATAAGTTTACTTATAAATTCCTTACTTGTCCGAACTCTTTCTATCTTCTACTCCTTGCTTATTAGTGTTTTCTTGAGGATGTTTGAGTGCAATATGGCTGTAATAGCCATCATAAAAGGAATATTGCTACATGACGGTGACGGCTGATATGAAAGGGAATAATTTATGATCGTTAATTAAAAGCATTTTCTGAAAAAAATATGGAGTATGGAATCCTTGACAAAAGATATTTTCAGTTAGAGAATTTCGCTACAAAAAGGTTTATTCGCATGTACCAAAATTTAATAATACTTTTTTATGTTAGATACTATACCTATATATTTTTAGTACAGTTTGAATATATTTAAGTGGCAATTTCATTATCAGTTTTTTTAGGTTCCTATCCATTATCTAATAGGAAGCCGTAGAGCTATTATTCATTACGGATTAATGCATAATATTATCAACAGCACTGTCTACTTCTTTTATTCGATTTAACGTCGCCCAGGACAAATATAAAAAATTTCATTCACTTTAAGTCATACCTATGTAACATTTATAATGATGTTATTGTATACCAAGTCCATTAGACTAATTTGTATATGTGTGTAATATTACTTTACCTATTCTGTAAATAAGTAAATAGGTAGGCACATAATAAAACTCCATGGTTTACTTAAAAGTGTGAATAAAATTACCTCATTACCAGATAATTTTTTAAAGAACTTTAAAAGATGAATTTTTATTTAGTATTTGTGTTAATTACTACTATCCATGGTAGAGAGCTATGTGACTAGAATGTAGCAGCACCTCCCAATGCGATGACGTGAACTCAATGAAGCGCATGCCTGGCCACGCAACTACCACTTGGACAAAGCCACGCCCCTCCTGCCGATGTATAAATAAAGAAGCTCAGGCCAACCGACCTCACTTCGCTACAGAAGATCACGACGAAATAGTCAAAATGTCTTGAACTGCTGATAACATATGCACATTTGATTCCACGCGGTGGACGTTACATGTCGTTGCACTTTTCTACAAATTATCAGTGTATAAAAAACTTTGGAGAGACAACAATTTAAAATTTTAAGAATTCTAATTTCACTCTTATAGTCCTGAGTAAAGAAAGTTAAGCATTGTATTAACTAATTGCCACAACTTCATAGATATATACATATAGATACAAAAGACATTATTATTGCAAAATCATTACCAGTTCCAAATTAAGTACAGCGAAACCCATTTTTCAGTTTGCCATCTCGCGGAATACTTTCGCATATCTTGACAAATCCTTTCAATGTTTCTGTTCGACTTAATCACGCCTAAACCAATAATTTACCAACTGAATTTTAATATAGTATGACTAAATGTGTTTTACTATTTACATACGTCGAACGATTTGTGGTGTAACGAAGTGATTTTTCCAATCAAGGAATGTTCATTTTTGCTTTAAATATTACCGTCACTTGGGTACACCCTGCCGCTGTTTAGCAATTAAATTCTGTTCTAGTTAAGTTATAAATGAGTTGTTAAAAAGTCCGCTGGTAAACAAGCAGTCAAGTAATTAATTGATTAATTTTCGACAATCCCTCGTATAAGTAAAATCCGAGAATTATTATAAATAATGGCCGAGTCGGAAATAAAAATCATTCTTTACTAAAAATGTTAATCCTTGCCCATTTTAATCCATTTCTTTTTGCAATATAGTATAGAAATTGCAACTAACTCATTTCCGGTTATATACGTTTTGAATTGATGCGCCTAAATGCATAAGCCGCTGCACCTCTGCAAGTTACGTTGGGTGGTGCATCCGAGTCCGTCGTTTAAAGTCGGTGACCGCCCCTCTATCACGCGACCTAGATTCGTCATAAAGGTTACAAAAGGGAGAGGAGTGCTCACTTCGTCCTCATTCCGAGAAAGCCGGCAGCAGGTCATACTCATTCCGAGAAAACCGGCAGCAGTTCATGTTCATTCCGAGATATTTACCGTCAGCCATTGAAGATATATCCAAAGCCGTCAACATTTCAGTACCGCCGCTCCGAGTTTTTGATAGTAAATTTCTTTGCATTAAATCTTGTTAAGAATTCACCGTAACCTGCTACGTTCTGCAGGCACTGCCTTCAGTTAAGTATAGATATTTAAAGGTCTTATTTTCCGTGAGTATCGCCGTATATTGCTACCAAAGCAAACTAGAGCTGATTCATAATACCTCCGTTGGTTGATTCGTGTTATTATTTGATAAATTGTGCACCAACTGATCAGATTTTCTCGCTCGGGTGATCTGCGCAGTTGTCATGTACAAGGGTTTCCGGAAAACCCACTGTAATTAGAAAAGTCCTTCCTAAAAGTACATCCACTGAATAGATTTTCTCGCTCGGGTGATCTGTAAGGTGTCAATGTACCAGGGTGACCCGAAAACTTGCTATAAATTAAAATAGCCGTTCAAAAATAGCTCTACGTTTGTGGCAGTAGTTCGCGGTATTTTCAAGTACCAGAAAAAGATATATATAATACATCCTATTGGAAAGGTCCGTTTCTTGATTGCCAGCTTGACTTGTGTTTAATTATTTTGAAATAGTTTTATACACACTCGACTGTACAGTCGTGGAGGTTTTAGAGTAAATTATTCTGTTTCCAATTACTGCTGAATAAATACGTTATTTTAAAAAGGTAAAATTCACGAGTTATTATTTCTGTCATTTATTTCTGATTAACCCGTTTGAGCAGCATGATCGAAATCCATTAGATAGATCTCCAGCTCCGACCCCTGGCAATTCCGTATCTCAGCTGTTTCGCTACTCAGGGTTGTTCTCCCAATTAGGAGAGCCAAAAAAGTGTAGTTCTTTGCACTTAAAAATTAAAGGACTGGCGCCCGAGATTTTCGTGTAAAAAGATTACGTAAGTATCTGACCGAAAGCACCGTAATAAAAAGGCACCATCACAGTAGGACAATCCATCCTTTTGATATTCTCCGTCAACAAAATAATCGCCCTTTAATTAACTTTAACAATTTTAGCAACAGCCTGTTTAGTCATTTCGTTAATTAAGAGACAAATACAATTTACACTTCATTTTCTCTTGGCCTATAGCCAGTTCAATCAATAAAATAAATAAGTAAAAAACAAACTCTCAAGCAATCGATATTTTGAAAACATCAGATGATTCTTCTGACCAATTGATTCATGTTCATCATGCTTTTGAACTTGTTAAGAGAACCTTAATTATCGACTTGGTACACATAAAGAGCAAGACATCCAAAGACGATTCAAATTGTGCATATTATGGTGTACGTGGGCGATAAATAATAGATTTCATCTTAATACGAAATGAAGTTTTCCATTAATATTTTGAGTGACTGTATAAATAATCATACAAGCTCCAAGATTTTCATTTTCATTATTTTGGTAAAAATTCAACCATAACTTATTTCTCTGGAAGGGTGAAATTAGAATTTAAAAATTCATAAAAATTTACGACTTCGTCCTGAGGCAAATTAAAATTTATTTGTGATTTGCTTCGGACTTAGATGGGAGGAGAAGCTGCCGATGCCCTTGCACTGCACAATAATTTGTACGGCCTCGTGTCTTTTTATCTAACAAAATCCGAGATTTTCAGAGAGTTACTTTGATTACTTCGTAGACGGTCAAGAAAACATTTAAAGAAAACAAACAAACATGTAGTACGTAAAAAAGTGGCTGATTTAAAATTGAGTGGGTCTTCAGACAAGGCGAGTTGAACTACGAAATTGTATTTTATTTGCCAATCACCCGGTTTGTGCTGACAGATACAAAATACTTACGAATGACCTTACGCTCTACAAGGGAAATTAATAATTTTCTTGTTTGTTACGAAACGAATGAAGAAACTAAAATATACTTTAACAGAAGTAATTCGCGTTTCTAAACGATAACAATAAATAGCATTATAAGAAATAATTTGTCCTAAATTTTCTAGAAAACTATTTGTTCAGAAGTTGGGAAAATTTGCAAGAGGCACTTTTTGTTAAGAAAGTTTGCTAGAATCAAGAAATGAATGTTGTGAAACGGACCGGAAGTAGAACGTTTATAAAAGTTTTCTATAGTCCCTATATCAACGCCTATAGAAGGCCGATATAATATCAAATCCTTTAGACCATTTCTAAGATCTTTCAATAAAAGTTTTTACAGTTTAATCTGAAATTATTTATAACATTTCAAGTACTAAGCACACATTATTATACAGTAGTATAATAGTGTTATATATTTTATAGTACCACGCGGATTATTCCATCCATATTTAGGATCAAATTATCCAACTTGTGAAAAGTCAGTTCAAGTACAAAAAGTTGTTGATAGTTTTCCAAATATGGATTGTCAACGCAAACTCTTACTGACTGAATAGTCCATGGACATTTGTTTGATTTCCATAAAAACACGTAAATTGTCGTGTATATAAATACAGTTTACATTAACAGTAGGAATTCTGACAGGCTGAAGAATGGCATCCACATAAGGAGCTGGTGTCAAAAAATTCTTCACCAATTCAAATTCCAACCGAGTTTTCTCTCTTTAGTTATACATTTCCTCTACATCCAAGACTCCGGTTTCTTTTGTCAGAGGTTAACATGCCAGAGAGTGTATATTTGCTTCGCGTAGTTTGTTTCCCCGAATGGCATTGACAATTACACAATTTTTCGGTTGCATCATAAATCGGTTTGGCTCTGCAGTTATTTGTCTCGAAAGACCTAGATATCGTTCATTCACAGAATCTAGTGTAATGTATTTGGTAAATTTGAATTCCCAAAAATTCTTGTCACGTTGGGCGCCAAATAATTGTAATGACGTAATGAGATTTATCTTGAGTTTGGAATTTTAATTACTTTTGAATAAATTTATTATTATTTAATTTAGGAAATATTTATGATAAATAGGATTTATAGGAAACAACTACTGGACGGGCAAAGGCCCCTACTCCCATTGAATTATACCTATAAATCCAAATTGGTAGCCAAATTTGTTATTTGTCTTTTCTCCACCAGGAGAATTTGGCTACCAATTTGGATTTATAGGTATAATTCAATGGGAGTAGGGGCCTTTGCCCGTCCAGTAGTTGTTTCCTATAAATCCTATTTATCATGCACGTTTTAGTCCATCAGGGCTAGAGGTCGCCGCTCTTGGTGCTTGCTTGGCAAGCCGCTATCGGTCACAGAGACATCTTCGATGTCTCGACTGGTAGTAGCAACTGACCACCAGAGGGATGCACTTATCCCTCACTACTTAGGAAATATTGTAATTTAAGTTAATTTTAGAATCATATTTCTCGTTTTGTTTTACTTATTGCCTTTTTAATTATCTACCCACATTACATTTACAGTGTACGAATTTATTCGCCCCTGGTGTAACCTCCAACCGCTATTTTTATAAACGACCGTGTGTACTTTGAGGCGAACGACTTACTGATGGGTTGTAACGTTGGCTGCTTCTCCAGATACTTACGTAATCTTTTATACGGAAATCTCGGGCGCCAGTACTTTAACTTTTGAGTGCAACGGACAGCACTTTTTGGCTTTCCTATTTGGGAAAGCAATCCGGGGTAGCTAACAGATGGAGATACGGATAAATGCCAGCGGGTCGTAAGTTGGGGGTCTGTCTAAAGGACTTCAACCCCTACTCAAATGGGTTAATCAGAAATGTTTGGACAGAAATAATTACTCGTGAATTTTACCTCTTTAAAATAACGGATTTATTCAAGGAAAATAATGAACAAATTAATCTACTCTAAACCTCCACAACTGTACAGTCGAGTGTGTATAAAATTATTTCAAAAAATGATAAAAATAAGTCGAGCTGGCAAGCAAGAATCTTTACGTGTTTTTAGCGTCGAAATTTTCGGATACGTTGGATTAATGCATTTTTATGTACGACAAGCAAACGGGCCTTTCAACTAGGATGAATTATGCACGGCGGGCAATCGATTAGCTATAGATATTCTAGGTTATACAGAATTTTGAAATACACGGTAACCTACGGCCACAAACGTCGAGCAATTTGTTAATGCTTGTGTTATTACGTAAGTTTCACGAGCCAGTTCTACGCAGATCCCCCGTTTGGAAGGCCCTAGCGAGCAATTCCTCCCAGTTGATGCATATAATGGCTATTAGATTTATCGTAGGTTTTCCGGTAACCTATTATGCAGTGGGGCGTTTGGGGTGGCCCTAGCGAACAAACCTCAGCGGCTGCTGCATATAGTAACAAACAAAAGACCAACGGAGGTATTACTAATTAGCTCTAGTTTGATTGGGTAGTATAATACAACAATACGTGCGGACACAAAACCCTTTGAATATCTATACTTAACTGAAAGCAGTACCTGCAAAATGCAGTGGACTACGATGTATTCTTACCAAAATGATTTTCAAATAACGTTCTGATGGGATTTACTATTCAATTCGGAGCGGCGGCGCGAAACTGTGGACGGCTTTGGTTCGATCTGGCACTTCTGGACTGCGGACGACTTTCACGGAATGAGCTGAACTGCTGCCGGTTTTCTCGGAATGAGGAATGAGCACGGAATGAGAATTCAGCACGGAATGAGAGCGAAGTCAGTGTTCTTTCCCTTTTTGTAAACTTTTTGACGTATCTAGGTCGCGTGATAGAGGGGCGGTCACCGACTTGAAACGACGGACTCGGATGCACAATCCAGCGTAACTTGCAGAGGTGCAGCGGATTATGCAATTTGGTGCATCTACTCAGAACATATATAACCGAAAATGAGTTACTTGCAATTTCTAAACTATGTTGCAAAAAGAAACGGATTAAAACGAGCAAGGATTAACATTTTTAGTAACGAATGATTTTTATTTCCGACTCGGTCATTATTTATAATATTTCTCGGATTTTACTTATACGAGGGATTGTCGAAAATTAATCAATTAATTACTTGATTGCTTGTTTAGGGCTTTTTAACAACTCATTAATAACTTAACTAGTACAGGACTTACTTACTAAAAACAGCGGCAGGGTGTACCCAAGTGACGGTAATATTTAAAGCAAAAATGAACATTCCTTGATTGGAAAAAATCACTTCGTTACAGGGTTTGCTGTAAACCCATCCTTTTCGTTTTTAGGGCGTTCCAGAAATCTTCTGGTAGAGGAAAGTTACCTTACTCAATATTCTGTTAATTTTGATTTAATAAAGATTTATTTAATTCAAATTGAGTTCATTGACTTTACTGTTGTTTGTTCTCAAATATAGGTCCTGCCAAATGTGCAACGGCCTGTAATTATAACTACTTGAACGATTAAAACAGGGATCATGTACACGTGTGGTCTTTAGAACACAGATGTCATATTTGTCAGTGAAATAATGCTTTAGATAAGGTAGTGATGCATAGAACTTGAATTTCAACTTATCAAACATAGAGGTCTCTCAACTAAACAGCTTTTATTCAATGAATTATCGACAAGACAAATTAAATCGATTAATAAATAAACTAAGAACCTGCGATAACTTAAGACTACATTTAATCTATTTCACAAATGGTGTTATCCTTTTAATTAAACATAAAATGAATATTTTTAGTTATTTTTATAAACATGAGTTTCTATCTTTAGTATACTCCGTGCTTTGTAACGGTGTTCGCACAGGTTTGAGTTTATCAATTCAGTGACATTGAAACTAAAATGGCTGCTGGAAGTGGATTGTTCTAGAGTGTCCAATTATTGTTTATAATTCACTACTAGCTTACTGATTACTTACTAAACTATTAAAGATTACTTTTGCTTTAGTTAAGGTTATTTTTTATTTTATTAATTAATTTAGTGGTTTTTTTAAAATTTTGAATTGGACGAGGCTCATTTATATGAGTTGTCTCCTTGCTGTCCAGTTACAGGTGCTTGCAATAAGAAGATAAGTTTCCCAAAACTGGTATTCTTTAAAGCTATTAAAGTTTAAACATTCAGTTTTCTTACATAAGTCTTTTACTGATTTTAAATTCAGAGGGAAGTTTTATTTTGACAATTTTTTAAATTAATTTAATTTTTTAAGGAGTATTTAATTTGTTTCATTTATTCTTAATACACGACACTAGTTACTTAATTTACTAAATTCGTATCATTATACAGCGTTTATATTCAGTTAATAGACACGTCAAATTGTACCCACTGATTTAAATATTAAATCGTATAATTTACATTAAAATTACTCTGTAGTTAAATGAAATTCTGGTCTATAATACCGACAATAATGGACATAGTTGCAGACCTATTCATTAAAAGTTGCTAAATTAGTCGGCGGATCTTGAATTTCTATGGTAGTGGTGTCCCATAAAGGAATTTAATTATTATTGTTATTGAATTACATTGAGTCTGATGATTAGATTGTGATTTTCGTTTTATTATTAAATTAAGATAATGAAAGCAATCTCAGTAATTGTTTAACTTCGTTGAACTAGTTAAAATGGCTCCTCGTCATTTTGAATTAATACTTTGGAGAACTCGATTTGCACAAGTAAACAATTGACAGTGCCATTTCCTTGACCTTAACGTTGATTTAGTTTTTGTTCAATTTGTGGAGTAATATTTATTCTTTATAGTTAATTTGGCAGTAAGAGATAAATTTACTCTCAATTTTTTTTGCTTATAATGTTTTTTAAATAACAATATAAATCAAGGTCTAAATATAAAAGGCAGTAGTATTAGATATATCCCTAGTAAGTAAAAGTTTTATAGTGGCGTTTCTTAATGTCGAGTGTTAAATATTCAATGTCTTGGTGTCCAGTGAAAACTATTTCATAAGATTAAAATTATTTGAGCCTGAGCTGTGCAGTAATAAGTCGTTATTGATTTAATCCAATATTTAATTATAATAGGTAGGACGCTTAATCATTGTTTCTGTGGAAACCGAGCCTCGGAAAATAGTTAATTTACTCTTATCTTCGATAGCAATTTTCAGTAAGCTGTTTCGTAAACAAAGCCCGGCGTTTGTATTAGAGAAATTCATTCGAATTAAGTAGTATTTTGGCGTGCTGCCTATAACAATTTCGTTCGATTTATCGCTTCATCGATTTCAGTATACACATGTTTTGGCTCTATTTGTTTTCTATCCGTATGCAACCATCTGAAATTACTATTAAAAATATTTGTACATAACAGATACTTCGTCAAGTACAAAGGTGAATAGAAAATTTTAGTCAAGGTCAACAGCTCATGTCTTAGAATGAATTTTCTTACAAAACTGCAAAAATTCAAATTTCCCTAAAGAGAGTGGAAAAGAGAAGTCATAGAGAGAGAGAATTTCTATCTTCGATTGATATGGGACTTTCTGGGCACACTTCAATAAGAGCCCTTATAAGATGATCAGAAATTTGTTACCTCTTCTTCCTCCTTGATAATCTTGGCAAATGCAGCTCGATCAACTGAAACTTCTAATTTAATTTCCGTCAACTCCAGATGTGTTCGATTGGATTTAGGTCTGACAATCAAGCTGGCCAATTTATCCTTGCGACATCATGCTGTGTTAAAACTCTAGTGACTACATGAGTTAAATTAACTATTTGCCATGATTTTCAGTCCAAGGTAAAACGAATTTCAAGATGCACAAATTTATATGTATCTGCCATCGTTATTCATTTTACTACAAGCTCTGTACGACCAAGACGAAACGGCCAATCCACCCCTCACTGTTATGCCACCTCCACCGAAAATTATCCTTTATCTCATAATATCTTGCCTTTATACCTCCTCTATAGACTGATATATTTGTGGTAAAGCAACACGGTGCATTATAAGGAATTGGGCTACTGATTCATGTATACTAATCACAAAAGTAACATTAAAATGCTTTAAAAACTGTTTAAACACTTACATACGTTTTCAGCAACACTATTTTCATCACAAAGAATCCTTTCACACGCACCCAAAATACTCAATGAACGTGTACTAAACAAAACATTGTTTTATCAGACACTTATATCAATTAGGAACTATCAGTTTACCGGGATCATTCTGTTATATGAGTTTACTTTTGTTATTGATAAAATTCGATAATTGATAGCAATGCATAACAAGGTTTTTATGGAATATTGTTATTAATAATTGCATCTGTTCGAAAATGGGTTTAGACGTTTGGACTATTAGTTTTATTGTTTGAAAAGTAACAAATGAGTTGAAATATTTTAAGAAGTCATTGTGAAAACAAATTAGAAATTTTTTTTCTGCTATTTTTATAGAAAGGCACTTTAGAGTTGAAAGCATCCCCATTCCCTCAGCATGGTAGGTAATGAATATTATGTTTCGTTATTATAGACGGCTGAAGATAATTTCCTTTCTTGGATAAGATCAAGTCCAAGATGATTTAAAATTTGAAAGATTTCAAAATATTGTTTTATTTTAATAACTGACAACAAAAAGTCCAACCCAGAGCTCAGTTCAGCAGCCAATTAATGCAAATAACTACATTCGAAATAATATATCATTTATTACTCCGATTTTAAATGTTACAGTCTTATGCCAAAAATAATGTGAACTGAAACGAAATTCAAGTTATCACAATGGTTTCAAAGTTTATCCCTTTAAATCATTGTTCGATAATTTTTAGATATTAAAAGAAACTTTTTTTGAATTCAATGAGATTGAAATTATATAATTTCGCTTATATTTCAATGAGAGTAAAACTTTGCTAATGTAGCCTGAATAAAATTACTACTCTCCCACTGCCTGGTCACAGATCTTCCAGTTAAAAAATAATTGAATGACAGCAAGTTTTTAAAATATAAAGTGTTTACTTTGGCAAACATTAAATATTTAAAAATAGACGTCAAAACTAACAATCTGAGGATCCATTCATAATATTTTTAGGTTAACAAACTGCAGAATAGAATGTATTAATAATTCGTTTAAAAAATTATCAAATAGGTTCATTAATACAGGGTGACAACTAAAAGTTTTTTGTTACATCAGATAAAAATTTGAGATTTGGAAAACTTAAAATTTTTTGGGATAATTTTGAATTTCAAATAAAAAAAAAATTCAATTATGATGGCTGATTATTCTAGAATTTCTTGCACGGTTTACTGGATTTGATTAAACCAAATAGGCCTTGGATGCAATTGCTAATTAGGATAATTTTTACCTTAATTTCTGGTAAGTTGGAGTTGCTTTTTCGTTACTTTTTCATATTTGCCCTTGACTCACCCTTGGAAAGTTCTGGGTATAAAAAATTCTAATTTAAATAATAATTTTATAAATATTTTTCAGAAGCGATCTGGACGTGGGTGTGCTTCTTTCACTACCCAATAACAACTTCACTTTTGTTTTCGTTTCTATGGAACATGCAGAAAATTTGCAATTTAAGGATTTCTAGATTGGTATCTGTCATTTATGGTTTGTATTTTTGCATATTTTTTCTTTATTCTATATTTTTCCTATGAAATTATGTTATTTTCAGCATCCTTATTTCATAAGGAATCTGTGGATACCCATTTGTTTATATTACGTGAGATGAAATTTTGACCTGCCGTTGACTTCGACGAAGCATCACTGAACCTTTCCAATTTCACTACACAAACGCTTCTTAGGATCTAATTTACATTGTGTCTCGTCATTTGACTAGACTGATGGTTTTACAAGTAAGTCTTACACTACTTATTTACATTTTTATAGAATTTTATAGAAACAAAGTGCATCTTAGTTTAACTGTTGTGTTGAAAGTCGTTTAAACTTTGTTCAAAGCATGTAAATAACATCTGTTCTGTTATTGATTATTTTAAAGCAACATTGTACAATACATTTAGTTTATTTACGCCTTTAATTTGTTTACGTTTGTTTTATTTTAGCGTAGCTGACCCTTTGTTTATGTGTGGCTCGTTGACTATTACTACAACAGGTGTTCTGCAGCTGATTTAGGAAGATTGTTCTCCAATATGATATTCTTTTTAACTTGTATTTTTCTATTCAGTATACTTACCATACTTAAGTTTCTCGTTATTTGTTTTATTGTGAGGATTATTTTATTTTATTGTTTTACCTGAATTTATTTTTAATTTTGTTTATTTTATAATCGGGTTTTACTTTCTTTTATAGTTTAAAATACATGACAGTATTAATATTTGCCCCCAGTTATTAAGCAAAAAATTATTATTTTCCGCTATAGGATCTGCAGGTAAAATATTACCCATTTCATATGAATCAGCCTGTATTTATTCAAAATTACAATTTTTTACTAATTATAAATAAATAAACTTTTCTTAAAAAGTTTGCTTAAAAAATTGTTAATTTAGACTAATTTATTGAATAATTAATAATATCGTCAATATTGATACACAAAAAGTAATATTTTACAGAGCCGTGTGGCTATATTCTTAATAATTGTATTCATACTTTATTTTTCGTGGGTATAGGTGGTTTTACCAACAAGTGTCAGTTAAATTTTATGCAGGGTGTTAGGAATATAATTATATGTATAGGTCCGAAAATGGAGGTTTTTTTTTTCAGGAAAAAAATTCAACCATAATATTTAAATGATTGTTACTGTACAAATAATTCTAAATCAAATCCAAAATTTTTAAAGATATACTTAAATGAAAAGAAATAAAAAGTATTATACGAATGTTTTGCGAGCTTGGCGGTTATGTCACGAATAAAAAAATATATAACGAAATATAAAAAATAAAATATTAAATTTCCAAATAATTGAAACCCAAATTTTATAAGCAGAATTAATACAAGTTTATTTTAATTTAGACTCGCGAATGATATCCGTTGATTGCAATAAACAACAGAAAGGTTAATTCTGTTATATTCTGTTTAATTATTTGGATACGCGCATTGTTGCCAACTCGTTTGTTGTGGCAAAATATTTTTTTATATATGTTTCCTTATTTTGTTTAATTTTTTAATAAATGTAAAATATTTAATTTTTTGTCAATGCAAAACTAGTTATTCCGACATTGTTTGTCCCATTCTTGAAATCATCTTGGACCATGCTCTGTGGTGAAGACACACACGCCAAGAATACTGACACGGACTTTATGGATATTATTATATTATTATTATAAGGTTAATATTTTAGTTTTTAATTTTAAAAAATAACATTCTGCTTTCTAATCAATTTTTTTTTGTGGAGATTTTTTAAACAAACGTATTATACACATTTTAGAAACATTACAATAATTATAAATAAAGATACATTAAAATATTTTTTTTCTAACCGTGCTAAAAATGTTTCAATAAAGAACAGGTATTAAAAAACATCGATATAATTAAACATAAATCTTGTTCGAAAAAAATACTAATGCAATAAACTATTAAGCTCTCTATTTTTGTTTTTGAAAGTGTTCATTTTATCAAAAAATAACATTTACTACTTTTACAATGTATGTTTAAAAATGCGGAAACACCTCATTGCAGTTTTCCCATGTATCACTTTTTATATCCACATTATGAATATTTCAGTAAAATATTTTAACTCCTCTCAGTGCTTCGCTTTTTTAACATAGTTTTAATAGCACGCCAATAAGTTTGAGTTGTCACCGAGCAAATCCTGGTCGTTTATACATGAAAATAAACTTTCAACGCTCACAATATGGATATTCTACTGATGCGATGTACTAAATTTTATCTCCTGTTTCCGTACCTATAGGTTTTTGTGTATGTAAAACATTGTGTTCATCCGCATTGGACGTAAACGACAATGGTGAGATTGTATTAGCAGTGTTTTTGGACTTCCGTAGGGCTTTTGAAACTGTTGATAGGAATATGTTAATAAAAAAATTAGAAAAAATGGGTATATGTGGTAATGTGTTAAATTGGTTTAAATCATATTTAAGTAATAGGAAGCAAAAAGTAAAATACAAAAATAGTATATCTTCTGTAAAGGAGGTAGAACATGGAGTACCTCAGGGCACAGTTCTTGGGCCACTTTTGTTTATATTATATATAAATGATATGGTCAAGTACGTGAATAAATGCCAAATAAAATTGTTTGCCGATGACACAATGATATATATAAAGGGTAAAGATGTAGTGACTATGGTACAAAGTATAAATCAAGAACTTCACATTATATATAAATGGCTTTGTGACAATAATCTGAGTATTAATATAAATAAATGTGGATATATATTAATTGGAAGCAAATATAGGTTGAATAATATTGAGGAAAACATTAATATTAAAATTAATCAAATAAACATAAAAAGATTAAATGAAATTAAATATTTAGGTATAATAATTGATGAAAATTTGAATTTTAAAAGCCATGCCAATTATATAATGAATAAAATGTCAAAAAAGGTTTACTTTTTGAGTAGAGT
Source organism: Rhagium mordax (assembly GCA_963680705.1). Classification (NCBI taxonomy): domain Eukaryota; kingdom Metazoa; phylum Arthropoda; class Insecta; order Coleoptera; family Cerambycidae; genus Rhagium; species Rhagium mordax. The sequence goes on from OY796656.1 coordinate 10,636,451, forward strand.
TGGCAATTGTTTATCTATGTTTACCAAAATTACCATATATAAATCGATTATTGCTCCTCATATTGATTTTTGTTCCTCAGTATTATTCAATTTAAATGATAATCAAAAACAACAGCTTCAAAAAATACAAAATAGAGCAATGAGAAATATACTACAATGCAATAAATATACACCGATTAAGTTAATGTTAGATGTATTACATTTCATGAGTGTAACACAAAGAATTGTGTATAGGACGTTGTTGGTAATATATAAAATTAAAAATAAGATATGTCCAGTGTATTTATGGCAGAATATGGTATATGTGAATGATATACATAATTATGATACTAGAAATGTTAATGATTTTTATATTGATACTTTTAATAAATCTCAAACTCAAAAATCTGTATTGTCAAAAGGTTTGAAAATATACAATAGTTTGCCTACAATAATTAAGGAATGTCAGAATTTAAATTGTTTTAGAGAAATGTTGTCAGAATTTGTTGTAAAGAAATACTGATATGTTCTGATACTTACTGGTTTTTTGTATGAATATTTTTATTAATTTCTGTTAAAATATAAATACATAAGTGTAAAGTGTTAATCTGACGGTGATGGTCAGATATGATTAAATGGGGGGGTGTATTTATTGTGTGTGTGTGTTTATGATAAGGTATTAACAGTAATAATAGATTAATTATTAGATAATTAAGTTTGTTATGGGTATGTAAAAAAGCTTTAGCTTAATAAAGATTATTATTATTATTATTATTAAATTGAGACGACTTTCTCAGAGAAATACCAAATAGTGATTTAGATAAATGTCAGCTGTCAGTTTAAGCGGAATTCCATTATGAAATTTCTTATGTCAACAGAAGTACAACATTGCAAAGATATATCACATTCTTCCAGATGTGGAATAAAATGAGATGTTCATTTTTTACAATACGAGTAAACTATATCGTTTTTATTTTCTGTGTATGCACAATAAAAGTAAGCGCTCTGAAACACTAAGTTGGACTATATTCTGAAATAGTATTTACCAAAGCTGTTGCGTTTTGCATTCTACCGGAAATGTTTTCCATTTATGTGTTGATACCAGGGAATTCAAAGAATTATGTTCAATTTTTAATTGATGGAGTTATTTGATATCAGAGATGGTGGGTTGCAGAAATAGTCAAATGAATAAATATAAATTGGAATTGGGAATGGTAATAATTATGAAGGTAAAAGCAAGGTAAACAATGTAAGCAAAATTATATAAAATTTACATTTCAAAGGAAATACACATTATCAAAGCATTTAACACCAAACGCTTTCTTTATTTTAACAAAATATTACCTTAGCTGCTAATATCTTCAAAAGTACTCAAAACAAATAACATGTGTGGGGGATGGTCAGAAAGCACTCCATTTGATTATGAAATAATATACAGGGTGTTCCAGTTAAAATAAGAGAGTTATTTATGTTGTTAAATCTACATATTCGAAATCAAATTATGAACACCCTGTAGGCGAAAGTTCGTATTTAGCTTAATCAGAAAATATGGCATTTCTCATTAGGTTGTACATCCGACAAAATTTCGACCAAATTTGGAATATTTCAAAAACCACTCATGTCATTGGAAAGCTCTTGATGCTCTCTAATCAAATTTGGAATAACTTATTGTGCTTCTATTTAACTTAACAAAGTTGATTACTGCCCGGCCTAAATGTAACACCCTATATAACTGAAAATATTTTTGGACTATTCAGTGGTGATTGCAGAACAACTGTTGAGACATGCTTAAGTATATGACCATGATTTATTTGTTAATGGTTAAAGCTATTACCATTAAATTCGAAACCCTCTGTAAAACTAGTATAGGTCCATGATCGCCCAGACTGATTGGACACTTCCTTAATTTGCACGTTACACAATTAGTACGTACAACTACGAAAACAGACAAACACTCGCATGTGGTTATTACTGCAGCGAACACCCGTTTAATGAAATTGCCCCATGACATTCATAAAATTCACCAAGAGCGCTGTCCCACAGCTTGGTGCACCCCGGGCTGTCATATTAATCGGATTCGACCGAATAATCGGATTGGTTGTTACACTCACCGGGAGTTAAGCTACTAGAGTTATTTCGCCGATCCCTCACTAGCGATAGTGGTCTTCGCATTTAATTAGCAGAATCTAAAGACAACTCCGGCACCGAGTAAACAGGTGAGCGCGCAATGGCACAAGTCAACACAGTTCGAGCTCATTATTTACTTTCGGAAAACTACCCCGGGGTGCGTCAATGGTAATTATGGATAAGGATGGAAATTAGTTCTTTATTTCGTCCTTCAATTTGTGACACAGGTCTTTATTACGATGGGTTTATTTGCTATTCAGAGGCGGTTCATGACTTGCTCCTAGGGAATCACATAAGAAATTTTAATTTCGAAACAATGTAAGAAAGTTATATTTAATTTTCCTCCTTTCAATACTGTCATGCATTTTGTACTTTGGAAAGGTTCATGTAGTGATTTTTTCTTTTGTTTTTTTTCTGGTCTTTTTCATTTTAGCAAAAGTCAACCATAATATTTCCATTCCACGTCTTCTGATATCGGCGCTTCAGTTCTCTGATACCTTGATGTAATCATTCTCTTTATTCTTCATTAGAGTCCTCAAGATTTTGTGGGAAGTAATCAAGATGAGAATCCAGAAAGTACAGTTTCATATTCATGAAGCGTTCTAATTTTCCAAAGTTTTCAACCATTTCGGTGACTATCTTATATTTTTGACTTTTGTAATTCTCCAAGAAATTTTCAACATTTTGGAGCTATGCTGCTTTTCCAATTTTGGCAACGAACATTTTATCCCCCAACAACGTGCGAATGAGGTTGAATTTCTTCTTTCAATTTTGCATTAGAGACAATTGAAACCTCTTCTAGTGTTCAAAACGTTTGCCTTCTTTATTCAAAACTTTGAACTGCTTTTTAGACCAAGTTTAATAATACAAACTGATGCATAATTGAAGTGGATACAGCGAAAATATGAGCAATATGTGAACCTCAATATTTTTGGAATTAGATAATTAATCTTGATGCGGTTTTCTGTGAAACATTTCTTTAACTAATGAATTTAGAGGGCAAGTTTATACAGGGTGATTCACGAGGAAAGGGACAAAATGTTATGGTAGATAGAGTTCACTTAGGTGAATTAGAAATGACTATTGAAAAAAGCCTGAGCCTTTTTTTTATTGATATACAGGCTTGATTTATGAGTTTTGCCCAATACTTCTTAAGGTAATATCTCTTAAACTAATCTAGAATCAGCTCGTATTGTGGGTATATTGTGTACTATTAATTGTCAATTTACATGCATAATCAAAGACAGAAAATTCCAGGGCCGGCTCAACTAATTTTTATTTTTAGGGCTCCTATGAAAAAATTCACCCTGTGTACGTGATTTTTAAATTCTAATACTGAATTATGAAACTACATACAAAAATGATCGAAAGCATGTATTTTGTTGTTTTGCCACACTTTGGGCGAATTTTAAATAAGCGATCAATTTTCGCCAAAATCGAAGGTCTGCACAAAATACATTTATAAAATTACATTTTCCTCTCTTATTCAAACTAAAATATTTGTTATACAAAATTTTGTGATTTCATGTATGATTAATATGAAATAAATAATCAAAAATAAATAATTTCAACATCAGATTAAGTAATTTCTGTGAAAAATCAGTCTGTATACATTTTTCTCAAATTCTGATAATAAATTGTGGTACTACGTTTAAAAATTAACGAAATTATTTATTTTTAATCACAATGCATTAATAAACAGAACATTATAAACAACAAATTCACAGAACATAAAACTTTATAATTTATTTTCAAAATGAAAGCCTTCTGCCTCCCTACATTTTCTTTGTCGTAAAATTAAATTTCCTACGGCTTTCCTAATAACGACAGGATTATTAATGTTCTGTTTATTGATGTACTGTGATAAAAAAAAGAAACAATTTCGTTAATTACTTCCTCGCGAAAAGTGAGGAAGATATGTATTCGTGGAAAAAATTTTGAAAATTTTGATTGCATTTCTGAACTATTCTCGACGAATTATGACGATACACAAAAATTTTCTTTTTTTGAAATAAAGATTTCAAATTTGGTGCACAGGTTCTAGAGGTCAAGGAAAAGATTGAGGTCGTTGATGAGCAAAATCGGTCCACTGGAATGGGGTCTACCGGACCTCAACATTTCTATTTCTAACTTTACAAAAAAATTTATTCGCGATGAAAGATTATAAATAGGATCTGATATACAACTCATTATAATATTGTGTCCAAATGTTAAAATACACTAAATACGCCAAAAAAGCAAAATGTGTACAAAAAAACAAAATGCGTCAAAAAACAAAATACGTCAAAAATTACTTTTGTTACGGTGAGGAAGTTTTGATCCCATAATTGGCAGTGGTTTTTTTTAATATAGTTCCATAATTTATTATCAGAATTTGAGAAAAATGTATACAGACTGATTTTTTTCACAGAAACCTCAGAAATAAAAATTACTTAATCTGATGTTGAAATAATTTATTTTTGATTATTTATTTCACATTAATCAACCATGAAATCACAAAATTTTGTATAACAAATATTTTAGTTTAAATAAGAGAGGAAAATGTAATTTTATAAATTTATTTTGCGCAGACCTTCGATTTTGGCGAAAATTGATCGCTTATTTAAAATTCGCCCAAAGTGTGGCAAAACAACAAAATACATGTTTTCGATCATTTTTGTATGTAGTTTCATAATTCAGTATTAGAATTTAAAAATCACGTACACAGTGTGAATTTTTTCATAGGAGCCCTAAAGATAAAAATTAGTTGAGCCGGCCCTGGAATTTTCTGTCTTTGATTATGCATGTAAATTGACAATTAATAGTATACTATATACCCACAATACGAGCTGATTCTAGTGATTAGTTTAAAAGATATTACCTTAAAAAGTATTGGGTAAAACTCATAAATCACCCTGTAGATCAATAAAAAAAAGGCTCAGGCTTTTTTCAATAGTCATTTCTAATTCACCTATGTGAACTCTATCTACCATAAAATTTTGTCCCTTTCCTCGTGAATCACCCTGTAGTTTAAATGCACCTTGGTATCTCCTATTCACAATTGAAATATGTATGTTCGGTCGCGACAGATCCTGTATATGGCTTGGCATATATTTATAAATATTTGACGCTTGTTATAACTTTACTGTGATTTATCGTGAAAACTATTAATTCATTGGTAATTCATAAGCAAATTGTAGTGCAGTTATTTGGAGTTAAAATTAACCGGTACGCTATTTATAATTCCTTAAATTGCCAATGATATCTAAAACTCACTTTCCCTTGAATCAGTTAAATAACAACGATCTGTTTCTATTTTTTTATCCCTAATATTTTTACAAGCTTGGGGTTTCAGTAAAGTAAAAAATAGTTCGGGTCCTAGGGCTATTAGTTCAACTCGGCAAGCCCAAGTATCGGTGTACTTTTACATTACCGATAGAAAGGTTTCTGTTACGACCTGGGATTTCAGGATAACAAAAAATTGGCATGAGCGTTCCCCAAGTAAAAAGTTTCCAATGCAAGCCTCCCACAGCTCCAACTTTCAGTAGGGAACAGACTCTCAGTACTAGACTAAATATTAACAAAGTTTCTGCCATGAATCCAATGCCATATACGGAACTTAATTATTCAACAATATACTGAGGATTTTCACACTAGAAGCGATAAATGTTCTAAATTTACATATTATTAAGGTTCAATATCCCAAATTTCCAAAAACTCTGAACATGATATGTTGGATAAAATAGAATTGTTAATTGCACTTTAAGTTCTGTTTTGAAATTTTTGCCTTGTCTCTCTGTATTTTCATCCTGCATTCATAAAATCTTCGTATTCAAGGACTACTTTATCGAGGTCACAGAATCATTTAATATCCAGAAAGGCTCGTTTAGTATTGGTTGATCTTACAACCTCAACAATGAAGGGGGCGTAATAAATTTCAAGTACCTACCTAGAGATTAAATTGTTCATTATGCTTTATATCAATACTTTATTTCGGATTATTGTCTTTTGTTTACCTATTTATATATTTTGGAATCTCATCTTTGTTAATGAAGTGGAGCAATATCGTCTTATTGAAGGACTTCGTTTATTTGTTAAACTTTTTACAGGGTGAAAAAATTTCTAAATTTGTTCGGATTAGTACAATGTTAATATTTACACTAATAATAATTTTTCATGTAGGTATCTTCGTCCCTGCATCACAAAAATCACCTTCTTCCAAAGGTAACCTATAGTGTGAATTTTATTTATCTGTCTCACTGTTAGAAATCAGATTCATCCAAAGTTTGGAGTAAATTCAACAAAATAGTCTACATTAACAAATTGCATGTTTATGGACGATTCTAACGCCCCTTGATATTCCCCATAATAGTACGAAACACCCTGTATAAATAAAACCATTGAACATTTAAAATTTATGTTATTTTTCCCACTTGAAGATGGTGATGTTGCAATGATCATTTATAATTATTTGGATTGACTCAAAACTTATGCATAATCCTTGCAGTTTTACAAAAAAAAGTGTTACCCGTTTGATAACTTCAAATACAGCAATAGTTGTTACAATATTCATTTATTTTTCGTCTCATATTTCCCTCGCGACCACATAATGTTAGAACAATTTGTAAAAACTTAAAAAACTGCCACACCAGCAAAAAATAGATTAACGCCGGAGGCCACTGGTCTAGACGTCCAAGTCTGGCGATGTCCTAATTCTCATACTTGCTTAGAGCTCATACATGCACCGTAAATCAACATAGTCTCAAACGGACAGATAATATCGCACTAGCAGAGCCTACAAGTTTTTGTAATTACAAAATTTATTCTTTTTGAAATTAAAGCGAATTTATTCGTGAAATTGGCGAATGCGCCAATGTTAACTAATTTTTTTGCTGTTTTAATGAGTGGAAACGATTACCTCTTTTTAACGTTTAGAATTTTAATAAAATGTTAATTAATAATAGTGTCTTTAGGTATTAAAAGGCATATATTGCGTTGTTACAGTTTATAACAATAAATCAAAGGCGAAATCTAGCTAACGCTACTGTACTTGACCTTTCAAAAGTATATACTTATAAAATAAACCAGGAGGATTTTTTATATATGTGCTTGAGGTAATTGCATTCGACTTTCACCCTGCCTGAGGGCTCCGAGTTTGATTTTCGTCATCAGCAATGGAATTTTCCTGAAGAAGAAATTAGCTCCAATATACTCGGAATTAAATGTTGGTGTGTTTTCTCTAAATACGTAGCCTTCTTCCCATAAGATCTCGATTTTAGTTAAAGTAAATTTTTGCTAATAATAATAATAATAATAATAATAATAATAGCGTCTTGATTTTCCACTTTAGAGTATTATAATCAGTCAACAAAAACAAAAAGGCGTCAATTAATAATATTGAAATAGGGGCTACAATTAAATCAGTTGATTAAGAATAAAAAATTTAAAATTCCGTTTAAAATAACATACTCATTACCTTCAAGTTTTCAGGTACAGTGTATAAATGAACTTTTATACACTATCTCTCGTGAATCCGCGTTAACACTGTCGAGAATGTTGAGGCATAACAACATTTCCTACGTAAATTAATATTTAATAGTTTAATTTCCACGTCTTTGCCGCTAATACTAACAGCAAACTTCGATTGCTGGTTTCTAATCTAAGTTAATGTCGAAGCCATTGACCTGTGATCGTAATCATCACCATGGTGTAGCATTACCGACCACATTGACTTAATCCGACTATAAATTTAGTTAAAGGAATATCTCAATATTGTTATGATATGGGGGATTTTAAGGATATTGTTTAAACCAAATAGGGCTTGGATGCAATTTTGGAATTCGACCAATCAGGTGGGTGCTTATTAATTAGGAATTAGGAATTATAAATTGGAGTTGCTTTTCCGTCACTTTTTCGAATTTTCCCTTGACTCACTCTTGGGTAGTTCTGGGTACATAAATTTTCAATTTAAATTATAATTTTATCAATATATTTCAGGAGCGATCTGGACGAGGGTTTGCTTCTTTCACAGCCCCATAACAACTCAAATTTGTTTTCGTTTCTAAGGAACATGCAGAAAATTTGCCAAACCAAGGATTTATTGATTCCCATCTGTCATTATGGTTTGTATTTTAGTCTATTTTAACTTTATTCTATATTTGTCCTATGAAATTATGTTATTTTCAGCATCCTTGTCCCATGACGAATCTGTGGATACCCATATGTTTATATTACGAGAGTGAAATTTTGATCTGCCGTTGACTTCGACGAAACATCACTTAACTTTACGAATCTCACTACACAACACTTCTTAGGATCTAATTTACATTGTGTCTCGTCATTTGACTAGACTGGAGGTTTTAAAGGTAAGTCTTACACTATTTATTTACATTTTAAAAGAAATTTACAGAAATGAAGTCCATCTTTGTTTAACTGCTGTGCTGAAAGTCGTTTAAACTTTGTTGAAAGCATGTAAATAACATCTGTTCTGTTATCGATTATTTTAAAGAAACATAGTACAATGCATTTACTTTATTTACGCCTTAAATTTGTTTACGTTTGGTTTATTTTAGCGCAGCTGACCCTTTGTTTACGTGTGGCTCGTTGACCTCTTTTGCATCAACAGGTGTTCTCCAGCTGATTTAGGAAGATGGTTCTCCGACATGATATCCTTTTTTTTTAACTTGTATTTATCTATTCAGTATACCATACGTAAGTTTCTCGTTATTTGTTTTATTGTGAGGATTATTTTATTTTATCCTTGTTCTACCTGAGTTTATTTTTAATTTTATTTATTTAATAGTCGGGTTTTACTTTCTTTTATTGTTTAAAATACATGACAATATCTCCTCTTAAGTTTTAGGCTTATTGATAAATTTCTGTTACATCTGTGTTACGTGAGTCCCTATATTGAAAAAGAAAACAAAGGTTTAGACGTTGCAAATTGTGTTTTACAGAATTGTACCACTTACAACCACACATTTGTCATCATAGTGTTGTGAAGACAGAGAATGATTTATATTTGGTACAAAATAGGATACGAGAATACATTGTATAAAATTGCAACAGCACAATCAACTTGCGGCACAAAATTGCTCTTAGATAAACTTTATGGCTAGAGTTTCTACGCCGAGGGAAAATTCTCAAGAAAGAAACACAACGTAGATATTTTCAATCTCCGAGACTATGATTTTAAAGTATTTTTCTAAAGAATGTAACCTAGTTATTAAAAGAGAATAAAACCTAGAAAATGGTATCTGTTTAATTATAACTGTCACGTATTTTTCTTTTATTACAATATAAAAGGAAGAGGTTCTGTGATATATAGTGGTGCATGATAAAATTAGCCAATAATTATTATTATTTACGACATAATCAGCTACTCGGAATAAATTGAAATTTAATCTGATACTTGGAACAAGTTGAAACGTTAAAATCATTCAAATACATATTGGCAAATATTTAATCAGAGATTCAGGATTCAGCTTGACTAGATAGAAAATAATTAAATTAGCAGTTCCATGTGAGAGATCGCAATAGGTATAAGAAACGTTGTTTCCGAGTTTTCAACTTGTACGTTTCCATAATTATACATAAGACAGAAAACGGGAATTACGTTAAGATACCAATTTGATCTTGCCTATAGATTTGCAAATTTTATTCTTCTCTCTTCTCTCCTCAAGCTGAATTTCAAAATTACCAAAAATTGTAGTAGCTGTTTTTATGAATTTAGCTTCTATATAAGTAAACTAAAACTAAAATTTGAATAAAATGTGAAAAAATTAGATTGCAAAATATTTTAAAAACAAGTTTCAAATAATTGATGAGGAAACTGGCTTTATTTTAAAATTTACGAAAAATTTGCATTATAAAAAGTTCTATCCCATTTCAAATATTTAGAACAAGCGGTTATTTTAATTTTCTATAACAATTCAATCAATCAATTAATATACAGGGCGGACCATAGCTCAAGGTAGATAGATTCTTTGTACCAAAATGTCAGGATATTACCAAATATGCTTTAGTAGAATGTTACTGTGGAAAATAAATGCAGGGTGTCAAAGTTGAAACAATTTTCGTTACCAATTATTTAATTATTTGTTTCTATCATTTCTACCTTAATTTTATTCTAATCTCATTTATATTAAGTGTTTACGTACACTACTTTGCGGCTTCTCTTTTTTCTCACAATATAAATATCGATCGCCCCAGAAAAGCAAATGACATATCTGCCTCTAAATTATCCGTTTCCTTCAGCTTCCATCTGAATGTAATACACAGTGACATAAATCCTTCAGGACAATTCCGCCTGATGTATCGAAGCGGAACAAGTATTGTCTAATGCCTACATCTCCATGTCATAATAAATCCTCTCTCTCACCATATTAAACGTATTGTGTAGAAGTAGAAACAAAAATAAAAAACAGATTATTGATTATTTGTAACAAAAAAATTATTCACAAAAAGAATCCATTCCACGTCAAAACTGTTTGCTCATTTTTGGGTTCTCTATTGTATTTGGTAGTTCATTAATGACCATTCTACATATGGAAAAAAGAGGGCTGGCAGCTTTCTTGTGGCACTGACACCAAAACATCGTGTTTGTTAAATAACGTACATTGCACCAATAAAGGTGGCATTTTGGGATATGATTAAAACTTTTAATCTAACATTAAAACCTATTTTTACCTAAATTATTATTGTCATAGTTTAAGGAACTAACCAATAGAACGGGCCGTTCGGATGAACGTTGGCGTTACCTTCACGGTTTGATATTAATTAAATCAATATTAGAAAAATTAAAATTTTATTCCGTGGACATAATATCCTTAATACATCCTCATTATATATTTCCCTTATTGATCAAATCTGATAGTCCGACAAATGAAACATGAATTTCGTAAACGATTTTCTGTTGATTCCACAATCCATTAAATTTTTTTGCCACTATATCAGTGCTCGTCATATAATTGAAAATATATAAACTGGTCCCACGTCCTGCTTTTGTCGTATCCTGTCCCATAAATAGGATAAACGTCAGACCTTTTAAAACCGAATATGTGGTAAACAGTTTGACATTAATCAATCTTAGTGCGACATAAATAATGAAAGTAACATCCCAGCGTCGGATTTTTAAAATATCTCATTCAATTTGATCTGAATCGACCCACACAAGGGATTAATTAAGTCGGTAGCTGCTCAACTGAAAATCTGCGAATAAAACTTATTAATTGCCCAGCTGAATGCGAACACATACCGTGTGCCAATCTAAAAAGTGTCCATCTGAAATATTTCCTGAATGAAAGTAATAGTACAGTTGTTTTAAATTCAAATGTTTTCCGATGGTTTGAATCAAAATGGGTCAAATACAAATACAAAGTGCCTAAACAAGACTCTGAAATTCATTAACGTTAGTAGCAATAACATCATCAGAGGGCATAACGAAAATGAAAATACCACATTCAATGAACCAGTGAATGATCTGCTTGCGAGTGTCGTACTTAATGATTCAGTCTTAGAGCCTATCAATAATTTGCCGTTAAGCGTCGAACTTGAGGAATTGAATTTTTTATGTACCGGGCAACTAACGATCCTGTATGTGGAAATATCTTAGGATCTAGACCTAAAATAAAAAAATTGAAAAATAGAATTGATGACTTTCAGTTTGATTCAACTTATATATAAATTTCACCATCAATAAAGGCCAACCATTTACTTAGCGAGGGACATGAGTACTACAGAGGGTGATTTCGGTTTATTTTGATTTATTTGTTGGTCACCACCTATTTTAATGTATTACATGGTCTTGCAAATAAGCCGAAAAAATAGAAAAAACGAGTTTAAAAAAATACTTTAATGGTTCATTACCACGTCTTACTAACTATTACAACGATTTCAACGGTCAATTAATATTTTCTATTACTTAAAATTAGAGACAGGCAGAACTACATCTGCCTGGGATAAAGTCTGCACCTCTAATCCTCGCTCGCTCGACTTCCTGCTCAATCGTCCCCACATTCAGAAAAAATATGTTACGCACAATGTTAAAAGCTTAAAAGCCTAAGAGAGAGCCCCACGTTGGGCGCCAATATTTATTGGCGCTACAACGTGAAAGCACCCGACTCTGGGGATACCAAATTTACAAAATCAAAAATTAATAAATCCCCAAAATCCTACATAACATAATATTAATATATTGGCGCCCAACGTGGGGCTGCTTCTTTTATGACCCATCAACAACTTTCTTTTTTGTTTCGTCTCTAAGGACAAGCAGAAAATGTGCCAAATCATGGATTTCTAGATTTTTAACTGTCAACTAGGTTGGTATTTTCGTCATTTTCCACTTTATGTATATTTTCCATGAAATAATGGTATTTTTTAGCTTCCTTATTCGAAGATGAATCCTTGGATACCCAAATGTCGATATTACGAGAGATAAATTTTACTTCTGCCGTTGGCTGGTACGAGAAATCACCTACACGTGTTGAACTTCACTTCACTCACTTCTTAGGAACTAATTTACATTGTGTCTGGTCATTTGACTAGACTGGAGGTTTTACAGGTTTGTTTTTAAATTAATTGCTTACAAATTTTATCAAATTTATATAAATAAAGTCCATCTTTGTTTAACCGTAGCTGACAATCGTTCAACCTCTGTTCAAAGCATGCCACAGACAACTGTTAGGTCATTGATTATTTTAAAGAAATGTGGCACAATGTATTTATATCATTCATGCGTTTAATTTGTTTATTTTCGGTTTGTTTCAGCGTAGCTGTGTCTTCGTTTACCTAGAGCTCGTTGACCTCTCTCGATTCAACAGGTGTTCTTCAGCTGATTTAAGGAATGGTTTCAAGATATTATATCCTTTTTGTACTTGAATTTATTTACTGAGTATGCTATATGTAAGTTTCCCGTTTTAGTCTTATCAGAAGGATCTTTCACATTATCCTGGTTCGAATTGAATTTTATTTTATTTGTTTTATTTTGTTAATTTACTTAGATGATTTGTGGGGTATTGGTTTAAAATACATGACAGTATGTACTCCACTTCACGGTAGGACAGCCACCACATAGAGTCAAAATTCTCTAAATAAAATGAATATAAAATGATATTAAAGTGCAAATTAAATGGAACAGAAAATGAAATTTTTTTTCTTTGGGAAAATAAATGCGACAAGCCATCAATAACAAACAATTTTCTTGTTCAACTGCATCCTTTAGATTTAAATATGAACTCCTTATCTTTAGCATATTTCCAGAAATAATACAGTTTGGGTGGCTGTGCATACCAATGAACAGAGCTTTTAGATGATGTCCTGAAAAGCTGCATAAAATCACTTAATTTAACCCTTGCTTGGATTATAATTATTTAGTTGAACAGGTTTATAACTTGTTGGAATCCCTGAAAAGATCGAACTTCTAATTAATATCAACTGGTTAATCCGCCCGGGGAGATTTTAATTATAATGCACGTTGGAAATATTCAATCAGTTTCCATATTTAAAGGCTATACAAACCTCGGAGGTGTTAAAGGTTATTCACCGTATGATTTACACCAAGTTTTTAAAACCGTGGTGATGATTACGATGGAAAGGATCCGAAGGGGAAGAAATGATCGAACGATTCGGTTATGAGCTCATGATTGGCGCACCATCGACGTTCAGTTTTATGTGGAACAGGACTTGGATAGCACTTATTTGATGACTTTTGGCCTGATAGGAGATTGCATACTAAAGCAGGTCCTCTGTAAACTGCTGACATGGAATATGAATGCAAAGGACTACATTTTGTATAGCGTGGAACTAATTGGGTACTTACATTTTTGAAGATTGGGAAATCCTGTTTTGATAATGCTGTCATATCAATGAAGATTTATTTAACTTCTATGACTCGCAAGAACATTCTCTAATTAGATAAGAATCTCATACTGTAATTTTAAGTATTTCTCTTTATCTGATTAATACATTTTCATCATTCACTTACTTTGTATTAAATTGCTAGGTAAGTATTAACATTATTAATAGAGCAAGTTTTTAATAATAAAAATGCAGTAAAATTGTCTTTTATTGCGTTCTTTCTATTTAAAACTGAAATATACCAATAAAAATTAGGTCGCTGGAATTGAATTAACATTACCACACGTATACGAGCATTGTAATTATTTATTGATAAATTTCATTACTTTGTGTTTGTGTACACCATTCTACAAAGACATTTGGTGCTTTCTGATATTCAAGATATAAAATTTAAACTGATCTCAGTGTGTCGTAATTATATAAAATGGCCTCATTAAGGATACATAGTTTTTTTTCGGATGAAAGTACTTCAAAGTTAATATCTTATTGAACACATCAGTCAGGTTGAAAGAGGAGCTGAATTCGCATTAGAGAAAAGACGCCAATGTGGAAAAGTCGTCATGTTGCTTCAGAAGGGATTCAGTGAATCTCTGTAGGCTTTAATCTTTTGCCATTTTTACTACCGATCATCAATCGTCAATTTTCCTTTAGCAAGTTAGTTGAATATACATAATGCGGGATATAATAAATGGTCCATAAATGGAGATACTTTTTCACAACTTTTATACAGAACCTTCATAAACAATCGTAAGGTACGCGAGTGCAAAATTATGCAACCAGGTGTTCACTGTTGAAATTTATGTTTAAGTTAGGCTTGATTTACTAAGTCCCTGATATACCGTTTTAATTTGATTCTATGTGAAAATATTTGCTAACTGTTTAAAAGCATGAATAAAAGGGTTACATCGTTCTATACTTTCTATATGTTGATCTCATTTAAGGTATTTGTATATTTATTCCCATTAAAAAAAAATCAAACCAAACTTTTCAAATTTTTAAAGATTTGCTGATTCTATTTCTTAAGTTGGTACAGTTGAAAAAGATCACAGGATCATCCGCGAATGTAATTATTTGATTATTCACCAAAAATAATAAACCTTTTTATCTCTTATAAATAAAATTGCATCACTGGATGCACAAGTTACAAAGAGATTTTGAACCTTTGAAGTTGCATGCAAAAATGCTCCGATAATCAAACGACGCTATTATAATATTTTGTTTCAATTGTTTCATTGTAAATTGGAAAATATGTAACAAGGTAACAAATTTACGTTGCCAATCCAGGTAACTTACGTTTATGGGGGAAATGATTCGAAAAAATTAACCTTACCGCGTGGATCAAGACTTATGACCATCATTATTCAATACAGTCGGTTTCACTTTCGAAACTGTGTGAGCTGCAAGGTTTATTTATGACAGGAAGATGAATGGCTATCAGTTTTATTTCAAAGGTTCATGACCTCGGATGTAATTTACCGGAAATTTTAAGATGTTCCTCAGTTATGTGTCTGACAGAAAATATCTGAACACCAGATATTATAAATGGCGACTAACCGAAATTTAATATAACATTTCTCAAGCGAGGTCGGTTTTAAATGGGGAACTCTCAATAAGGACAATTTTCTTCTACATCGGTGATCCTAAAGCCTAATATTCAATCTGCTTGTTTACGATTTAATTTTTAAAGATTTTGATAATCGTGATTTATCTTAAAATGTTTTGGTTTGCGTAAACTATTGGGAAAAGCACATAAAAATTAAGTTGAGGAATACACAAGCTGTCTGTTTACGGGGCAACTATTCAGAAACATTTTTCTTATTCAACAAAATATTTAAAATTTATTCAAAATAGATCTAATCAATAAATTTGACATAATATATCACTGAGAGGAAAAGTAAGTACTTTTATCTGATGTCAGTATTTGCCATCAAATTTCATTCAAGAAATATTCCATTTACGAGTTTCATCTCCATAACTCATAAGGTAGGTAATTTTAAATGTTGTAGTTTATGCAAAAAGATCAATTTTTTTATGTACCTACATACAATTTTGTTGAATGATTGATATTAAATGAGGCCGACGTTGATAAAATGGAGTATACAGGCTTATAGTTAGGTCATAAAGTTGCAACCGTCACAAATTTTGCACTATACCTATACATAGAACGTTTCTAACAGTATAAACGAAAAATGGAGATTTCGAAATTTTTTCTCACATATTTTTTTCGCAGAATAGACATGTTCCCACATTAAATTTGGGTACCGAAAACGCTTGGTTTCTAAAATTTTTCCGCATATTTTTTTCGATAATTTTTAATGGAATAATAAGTTAAGAAAAACCAACACATCATTTAAGAACGATTTTTTACTTATGTAGCCAAAAATAATTAATTGTGTTGTTGCCTTAATTCCTTGGTGTTTTAATAGATGCACAACCGGGCGATAAAGTGTACTTTACCGCCCGGTTATGCGGGAGTTAAGTGCAACTTTATGACCCGAGGGCCCTACTATCGTCCTGGGCGAAAAAATAATTTTATAGCCCGCTATTTAACTATAGCGAAATAAATAACTATTATGTGTCGAGGGCGTAAAGTAAGCATTTATGCCCCCGGCGTGAAGACAATGCGTAGCACGAGGCTTTAGGCGAGGGCTGTTACACGCCAAGGGCCATGAACGCTTGTTACGTCCATGGTACATATAAAATTTTAAGCACGGGCGGTTTATAGGGTAACTTACAAACTTAGATTCGTTTTGATTTACATATAAAAAACTGGTGCTTGAATGTTTTCAATTAAGCAATTCGTTAACGGTCAAACAAAGCCAATCTCGTGGTCGCTATATTTAAATAGCGGGCTACAAAATTACTTTATCGCTAAGGGCGATAATAGGGCCCGCGGCCCATAAAGTTGCACTTAACGCCCGCAAAACAGGGCGTTAAAGTGTACTTTAGCGCCCGGGTTTTAGGGCGTTAAGGGCGTAAAGTGCCATAAATATTTAAGACAGATCGTATCATATTCATCTTGTTATGAAGGATCCTTGCATATAAGATTTTCAAATAATGTGCTCAGAGTAGATAGAGATTGATTTGCACTGAAAAAATATTTTCCCTTTTGAAATCTGCGTGATTTTTTACATTATTACTGATGCATAAAATATTACAAATATGTTACAAATATTTCTTATGTGTTTTGTTATCGAACAGTAAGTATATTTAATAATGTTATAAGCTATAATAAAAACATAATATTGCATTTGAATTTTTTCTTATTGAGAGGATACAACAGTTTGTTTTAAAAAAACTATTTATATATTGTTGAATCAAATCTTTTTCTCATCGCCAATTTTCAAAATACTTGATACATACTTTTACATTATTGTGTATCGCACTATTCGCACTAGAAAAAAAAATCCGCGTTTATCCTACAAAAAAAAGAAACAGTATCTTACTCAGTTTTCGAGACATTTGAGAAAAGACTTTAATTGAGATTTATTCTTTAATGAAAATATAAATAAACATATCTACAAATAAAGTTAAAAGCAATAAACAGAAATCCGAATTTTTTTAAGTCTAATTTGTATTGTATTTCAGTAAGAATTAAAATGGGAAAAATCGCAGTAGATCAACTCACTAAATATGTATGACCTTGAAATTAGCTTCAACGGCAATGCAATGACTGCAATTTTTACTAACTTACTAGCTTACATCTGCAGTCCCTGGAAGGGAGAATGACAAAATAACTTAGTTCTCTGACAAAGTTATTTAATATAAACAATTCACTATGACTTCTTCGTTCGCTTATAAAATTTTATATACTTTTTTTATTGCTTATTTATATGTATATGTTTTTTTACAACAAACAATAAGTATTATACAGGGTGTCCAGTTAATGTTTTAATGTTTCCTAGCTAGATTGTGCAATAACTTTATAAAAAAACTTTCTTAACAAAACTTCCGATGTTTCATCTCTACTATAACATAAAATTATTTTCAATTATACAGGGTATCACAAAAACGAGTTACACAAGAAAATATAATGTCTTTAAACGGATCACCCTGTATTTTTTTGGCTCCAGTTAAACCTCCAAGGGTCCTGTAATAATATTTTGCCAGTCAGATGCAACGCTACCAAGTTATTTGCGATTTATTAATTGTTTCTCTTAAAAATATGGTATGTTCTTTGATAATGGTGTATTTACTAAAAAACATTTTTGAAATTAATCATTATTATACCTGGTGTCTAAAATATTTGTTTACATTTCTTCATATTTAGTTATATTTTGTTGAAATAAAGACCACCTTAATTTACACAAAAGTTATTTGAAATAATAATATCTCAAAAACCATTTGAAAAAAAAAATAAAGTGTATTTATGACATTAAAATGTGAGGAATTGTATGCTTTATTCATCCATGTAAAAAAATTATAGGTATTTCATTTCAAAATATAATTAAATATGAAGAAATTTAATCAAATATTTTGGACACCCGGTCTAATATATAAATTTATTTTAAAAATGTTTTTCGGTGAATACTTCATTATCAAATAACATTCTACATTTTTAGAAAATTTTACAGAACAGAATAATGGATTACTAGAGAAATTTGAATTAGCAATATGATTATTTCTTATTTTTCAAAAACTTTAACTATAGATTTATAAATGGCTCATTAAATCAAAGCAAATTGCATATGCCACCAGGTATACAAGATTTGTAATAATATACTTTCAACATACAGGGTATTTCAACCGTTACAACTTTAATCAAAACGTTGCCAAGTTATTAATTATTTCCTTAAAATTTGCCTTCATACAAGTCAATATTAAAAAAGTTCTGTGTTTAAATTTCAAACTAATACAATGAATTTTTGGAAGAGCATAGTTAATAATTTAAGACTATACTACTGCTAATGTTTTAAAATTCTGTAATACACAGGATGTTTTTCATTTCAAAGTTGGAAATTTTCAATTGGAATTCTCTGTCTTTTTTAATGGAATTTCCTGTATATTTTCCTACTGTTTGATGAAAAATTATATTATCGTTACCTTTTGTAATGTTGACTGTATACTTAAGAAATTTTGAAATAATTCTACATTACAGAGAAAGTTAATGTGGTGTACGTCAAATAAACCGTCTTTTGTCATCACGGTTGTAAATATGTCCAGAAGTTTCATAATCATAATTACTCTTTGTCTGTTGGCGCAGGTAGATCTTAATTTGCCTTCACATTAATAATAAGTACTCTGCTCATTGGCATGATTACAGTTGCCAACATTACCGAAACAGCCAAATTATGTGGTCATACATTATATGCGAGTGAAACATCTGTTTAGGATCTAATCTGGGACTATTTCGCACCTACTATGTTTGCTACAACCGCAAATGCCGCAGATTTGCAATATTCCATCCCTAATCACCAGGCTTGTATTGAAATCGATGGACAATAGAGAAATGTCAATCAGTCATCTGCTTATATTTGCGACAAGGATTGAATAACTATTTTTAAAAGTATGTTAATTTGTTACATTTATTTTTTATTTCTGCTTTTTATATTTTAAAATATTTTTCGATTTACTCAAATGCTCATAAGCCTTAATACCCGTGTGAAAATGCTAAAAGAAGTCAGATAGATGGTCACTTTCCTACGTCTATTAAAACAATTTATTTAATATATCTTGCATAGTTTGCTTAGTAATTAGTGGAACTATTAACCTTGCATAGTTCGCCGATTTTACGCCTGAAAATCCGTAAAGCCTTCTAAAATTATCTGGCTATCTAGGTATTATTTCTTCTTGTTGTACCAAAATAATTCTGGCCAATTATAAAGGTAATTAAAACTCCGCCACTTTTTCCACGATTGTATACAAATTAAATTGGCTGGTTCCTAGCACCTTCCCTCCAAACTTTACAGGCTAATTAGGAAAGTTCAGATGGAAAATGATGCTTATAAAACTTTCTCGACGATCCGTTTTAAATTTCGTTACAGTTTGAGTCGCTTGTTGAATGATAACTATCGTCTGGTGAGCATCTTATTTACACTTCACCAGTGAGTGACCCATTTATTTTATACTTCAGGCTGAAATTTATATTGATTTATATTATGAAATTCGCGATTATATAACAGAATCATCGACGGTCTATTTTAAGTGGACGGAGTGGGGAAATAGTGCGTCGGACTTCGATAGCTTGGGTTCTATATTATGATAGATGGATATTTAAAAAATGCAAGTAAACTAGATAAAAAGTTTATACATGGAAATTATTTTCGAATATACAGGGCGAGCCAAGATAATATTACAGGATCAAGTGCCTTTTTTTAAATGGAATGCTGTGTATATCGGTGCATTTTTTGAAGCCTCTTTATAGACTCCTTTCACTCCTATATTATTATTGAATCACCAACGTCACAATTATGAGATTATAAGAAAAAAATATGTGAATACTAGTTACGAGACTCTAATTAATGTTTTTGAATGACGGTCACTTTTTAAATTGAATTTTCTAATTTTTAAATGAAACCTTGTATATCGAATTTTTTTTATAGAGATTGATTATGAAAACGCATTATTATAGGTACTACTTTTCTTTGTCATCAACTTTAATTAAGAAAGTTTTCTTGTAACTACTATTACAAAGAAGCTAAAATTTCATTAAATTTTTTCAATTTTTTTGATATTTTATTAATAATTTGTAAAGGAGACTGTAAATTACGTCCATACACTTTTTTTCTTAATTTAATATTAAGTGCTATATATTTAGTCACCCATTTACAATAGGCTGCCTATATATGAGTAAGAACGTAAACACTAGAGATGTAAGGACGGGGGCGTACTGTTGAAACTATAGTTTCTACTTAGACATGTAAACATGTTGACGTACATCCTTATAAGAATCTCTTTATAAAATTAGTAATTCGGTTGGTTTATCAAAAAAGTGGTTTTTAAAAATTCAAAGTTGGCGTCAGTGGCTTATCAACTCGAAATAATTAAGCTACAATGCAGGTCACTGGTTTTCTTAATAGTACAGTTACTTAGTGATCTCACTTCGAACTAATTCTATAATTCAAATATTTTTGGATAGTTTGATTCAAAATGGGTCAAATATCAAATATTAAAAAGGAATAAGGGTGCCTTTTCGTTGGGGGTGAGTTTCACCCCAATTCAGGGGTTTCGAAAAAAAAGTGACTATTGGAATGTGTAGATCGTCGGATTCTACCACAAAAAAACCCTTATAACGTTATTTTTGCTTTAATACCCGCCGAGTTACAGGGGTTGAAAACATTGATTTTTAAGCAAAAAGCACTGATTTTTCAAAGGTTTTAAGCAAATTACTCAAAGAGGATCACATTTTCGAAAAAGTTTGTCATAGCAAAGAAGTAGCTAATGAAATAACAAAAAGAATCCATGAAATAAAAATTTGTTTGGGCTCATCGTTGCCAAGAGACAGTTCATGTTAGGTACATTTGAACGTAGCCATGAAAAGGTGACGCGTTTCATAAAGTCATAACTCCTAAAAAAAACCTTTTTGACATGTACCTTAAATCTAATTGAAGCTTATTAAAGTAGCTTAAAATTGCCTTTTAGCAAATTTTGATATCTTTTTTTTTTTGCTTGTAAGAGCGAAAGAATATGTACATCTTCTTGTGGACTTCGTTTTTTAATTGGTGACCATAATGCATGAATTTTCTGGTGAGTTGAAAAATTTTTTAATAATTTGTTTTTAGACGTTTTGAATTTTATGATGTTTAATCCAGTATTCATCATGTTTTAAAGAAAGTCCAATGAATATTTAATAATAGCATGTTTAGAGATGAAACATCAATATAAGTACATATATCAATTTGGATATGTTTGTTGTTATTATGCTTGTATAAAGCCTAAACAAAGTCATTTATAAACAATGAATTTTTTTGGCTTTAAGGTTAAATTAAATTAAATAAGCAGGGAGGAATCTTGACTGAATGTTACTACAGATATATAATGATGGCAATAAACTAAGGAAACTGCCACTTTTTTATTTTTTTGATAAAGATAATAGATTAGGAGATAGAAGTGTTTGAAGTTAATTTTTAACGTTTTTTTTTTTAAATTGACATTTAAGATGAATATAGAGAAACTAAAAACCTTTGTACTGTTTTGACCTACCTGACCTTAAATGGGTTTAAAAGACCTTCAAAATGCTTTTTTTTGATGATTTGTAGCGTTCATTGTAAAGGAGATATGACCGAAATAAGAAACACGCCTAGTTTGAGCAAATTACGATATTGCTCGTTTGGCGGTAATTTAGTCTCAGAAATTTGTTAGTTATTGATTTTCAACTTTAGGGGTGGTTTTCGTCCTCTTAAGGGTAAGAGCAATTATTTTTCTTATTAGGGGATGAGCATTATGTCTCAAAATCTAACAATCTACTAAGAAAGTTCTAATTTCACAAAATTAAAAAAATATATATTAATTTATCCATTTTACCCCTTTTATATCGGCCATATTGAGGGTGCAACATATAATATATAATTTTTAACTTCATATTCGTGATCAGCGACTCCAAAAACATATTTTTTTCTAATAACTAACTCTTAATACTGGAGTCGGTATAAATTTTGAACTTCAGGGGTGATTTTCACCTTCTTAGGGGTAAAAGTACATCTATTCCTTTTCAATTTTTAAAGTTGGTACCCTAAAGTTTAAGAATCCGCAAAAAAAAAGTTACAAGCAGCTATAGAATTAGTTCGAAGTTTGGGTACGTTCTGGCAACAAGTGACTGTACTATAAATTAAAATTCAATAATTATCAGATTGCTAGTTGTAAGTGTTATTATGAATAACAATATCAATATCAGATTCTATTCGTGTGTATCGCGTTGCATGTAAAATCGTTCTCTCTTTATCTTGTATAAAAATCTTAAAATATTTTTTGTCCATCTATTAAATATGTTTCAATAGCCCGTTCTACAGTTTGCTGCAGTTTATTGTGAGTTTTCTGTTGTCACAACTTTCCTGGCTAGGCTAGTTTGGTTTAATTTGCAGATTTTGCTACATTCTGAAAATTTATGTTTGATGAAAAATGGTGACCTCTCTGCCACATCTCTGTCGTTCAAGGAGGATGGTATTAGTACCATCTTCCATGAACGTCAGAGATGTGGCAGAACGAATGTGAGAGACATTCTAAACGTATCATGCTTAAAAAATGTTAAGAGAACTTCAAACACATTGAAAAAGATGTATAAGTAAAAAATTAGTATTGTTGTGGAATTGGTGGTGATTCTTTTGCAACCGACGCACAGTGGTCCAAAAACCGAAAAACGTGGCCCAGATATGAAGACTATTGAATTCGAGTGTGAGTCATTAAATATAAGTTTTTTAGGTCGCCAATTTCGAATATATTGTCAATTTTTCAAAAAACAAAATGGCGGACATCTTTATTAAAAAATAAGAGATTTTGTCTGAAAACAGGTTTTAAACGGTTCCTTGGCTCGCTGATTCCGAATCTTTTGTTAGTTGTTCAAAGAACAAAATGGTTGCTACAAAATGACACTTTTATTTAAAAATTAAAGATTCTATCTTAAAACGAGTTTTAAAGGGTTTTTGGGTTGCAAAATTCCGATTTTTTTTGACAGTGTTTCAAAAAACAAATTGGCGGCCTCAAAACACAAGACATTTTTATAAAAAATAAGAGATTTTGTCTGAAAATGGGTTTTAAACAATTGTTTTGGGTCGGTGATTCCGAATTTATTGTCGATTTTTAAAAAAACAAAATAGCGGATTTTTTTTGGATAAATCATAGTTCCCATTGAAGAGCCTAAAAAATTTTTTTGTTTAAAAAAATTTTCATAAATTTTTTTGCAAAATTTCTGTATAAGAATGCGAAATTTTAATTCATAAAGGTCATAAAATTTCATAATTGCTAATTTAATAATGTTAATTAGATTAATAACGAAAATTATCAATAAAAAAAATTTATACTGATATTAAAGTTCATAAACTATTACTATTAAAATATTACTTGATGAAAGCAAAACGTGAAAGGAAACCCCTAACGGATTGGGATTAACTTGTCTTATCGCTTCACGAAAGGTGTCTCAGGTATAGAAATTAACGATATTATAATCTATGAGTTTTTTTCCAACCTTTATAACATTTACGTTTATTTTCAATTATTGTATTATTTCGAGAAATATTTGAATGCCTGCATCAAAAATTACGTGGCTCTGGTCACACTGCCTATCGAGTCCGGGTTCGAGACCCGGCACCGGCAAATAGCAATGTCGGTGGGTATGGATGTTTGTCTGCGTTTTTTCAAATGTGTAGCCCCCTTCCGGACAGCCGTTGGCTTTGGATTTGGGGTTGTCTAATTTCTGTGGTATGTTTTTAATCTCTCATTGAATAAAACAGTTTTATATCCCTTATGCAAGACCAAATGTATTGTTAGAGTAACTATTAAAATTGTTAATTGTGACAAATTTCACGTTTATTTAGGAGCGACGTCAGCGACGAAACGAAGACATACAGCTCGACGTTTAAGCTTGAAATGTTCTGAGCAAGTATAAAAGGATATCCGCTCGTTATTTATCACTTCAAAAGATGCTAGAGGGACTTGGTAACACATACCAAGCGTTAAAAGTTTCAAAATAATAACTTAATTTTTAGGGTTTTGGCCATGTTTTTCGGTTTTTAGACCACTGTGCGACGGTCTATCCAGAGTCCATAAAAAACTTCTTCCATACAAGGTGGAAATATTGTATTAATTGATGAATAAGATAGTGGGTTTTGTGAAATCACTCATCTCAACTCAAAATCAGACTCAGAAATGTTAAGGGACCGAAATAATCCTCCACATCTCCACATTATTTATGTACGTGGTGACCCCAGCTCCTTCGCCAAATTTAGCTCACATGGAAAATATGCTTATCTCCAATTCAAAGTGTATTTTATTCTAATGCCAGTAGGTGCAAGGTAACTTTTAATAGTAAAAATTACCATCCTAATATTTTTGATAGTAAGTACATCTTGGAACCATCTTAGAATTTTCAGAAAAGACACGATCAGCCATCGTGGATACGGTAGGTGACTAGATACTTAATTGATACTTACTTACTTATTTAAGAAAATCGATGGTTCAATTCCATCCTGAAGACCTGAAGCAAATTAAAATTTATTTGTGATTTACTTCGTTGGTTCGAACTCCACAATAAACTGTATCTCATCTTTCTTTACTAACATAAAGCCTTAGATTTTCAATAAATTACTTGATTGACTCAATTTCGTCTGAACCTTTTAACTCAACTACAATACCAGACTATGTACCTACGTGTACTGAATATACTGTTGCCTCAAGAGTCACCCCTTCCTTAAGTTTTCCCGTTTCAAATTTAAACACATTTCCTGTGGGTGTCTGCACAACAAACGGCATTTTGTTTTGTTCGAAGTTTGCAGTGACCCGCATCGACGTTACATTACTGCGTAAACAGTTTCCTTATGTTAAAGTTGGCGTAGTACGACCCGAAGTATTTAAATTGAATAAAAAGTCATCGTAGATCTGAGCGGAGATGCGAGGAATAAAAAACATCAGGGACGAGGTGTTCAAACTTTCTCGAAGATTATAGATTAGCATTGTAAAAAGATGAGAGAAAGTTTTCTGGATACTAGGCGTGGGAGGAATGAAATTGTTGAAAAGAATTATTACAAGTCTGAGCAACGGTTTTCATAATACTTCTAGGTGGTTTGGAGATAATTTAGAACAGCAGTTATTAATCAGATGTTCTCCTTTTGTTCCTATTCATATACGTTCATAACTTTCTTTATTAGACTGGTGCCGGCAAAATTAACTCATCCTGAAAATACCACTACTAAATAATATACAGGGCGTTGTTAAGGAAACGGGCAATAGCAGTTGTAAGAATTGTTATTATCTGTAACTGCAGCATCTTACAGGGAGGGTATTTTTTTAATTTGATATCTATCTTTAATATACAGGGCGGCCCACCTATTCTCGATCGGACCATGGTTATTAGGCCAATGAAAATTAAGAAAAAAATAAGTAAATGTGCTACCTTTTAAAACTATTTTTGATTGTGCAGGGTGTACCATAAATCCGGGTCAACGAATTCGGACTTTTTCTTTAAAGGAATAGAGTAGGTCGGGGGTCCAAAAAACGGATAGTACCTCATAATTACGCCACTTTTGTGTGAAAAACTTTTTGCAAGTAAAAAAATTGGTCTTTTATTATGACTAAAGTGTACAAAGTTTGAACAAAATATTTTTGTTGTTTAGAAGATAATGAATAAATAGTAATAATTTTTTAAAAGTTTAACGCCCTGTATCTTGAATACGAAGTGTTTTAGAGAAAAATGTTATAGGCATGACTCCTATTAACTAGTACTCTTAACTGTACTACTCTGAACTGTGGCTCAATGGCGGCAGTTAGTTGCCTTTTCTGCTAAATAATATGTCAAATGAAGCAGTCGTGTTCAATTGTTCTCGCGTTGTCAGTATGCCTGTTTTTTTTTATTTATTTAATGTGGTGTCTGCTGATTACCGTTTGCCTTAAATCTCATTACCTTATATCACTTTAAGATTCAAGTTTAATGGGAATATAGTTATATAGGTCGCTTTCAGCTGGTGCAGTTGTATCCGCTGGTTTATTTCCTTTAATTGCCGGATACCATGCTCTGGTAACTAGATAAAGCAAAACTTGTTTGTCCATCCCAGCCAACCCTACCGCAGTAACCGGGGGTCTTTTGAATCAGTTGATATGCAATTATGCCTCTTTCATCCATGACCTTTTTGATGTTACAAATTACGTTTCGTAAATCTGTAAACATGTTTAAAAGTATTGTAAATTAAATATCAACTGTGTACAGTCTGAGTCAGTTCAGTGGCTCACCCAGTTCTTAGCACTATAAATTCGATTTAGTAATAAACTTTATATGGTTTCAAAATAGCATACTTGTTGGGAAGTGATTAATAAATATGGGAATTGCAGGTGGTATGAAACTGTTAATATGCAAAAATAGTTAACATCAGTTGAATATTACAAAAATAAAAATATTTTGCCATATATCTTTCTTCATAAAGAGCCCGTTTCGGAAATGGTAATAATTTATTTGAATTAATTTTGAAGTACAGTGTTTTTTTACATCAGATTTTTCATTAAATTCTAAATTGGTGCACAATTGAAGTGGATATTGGAAATATATGGGTAATTTGAACAGAAATAGGAGGAGAAAATAATAATAAAAATATTAAAAATAAAAATTTTCTTCTTCACAACCGTCCACCTTTTTCGTTTGTAATTAAAAAAAAATTGTTTAATATAAGCTGTAGTGCAATACTTTGGCTACAAAATTGTATTTTGTACACCCCCTTAGTTGAAAAAATAAGAAAGATACAGGCATTTTCGTCCAGCGGTGCGAACCTAATAGAAACTAATAGTTGCACTTGTTGCAAGAAATCTCCATGAAAAAGGAGCGTAATACATTAAAATTAGCTTTTTATGAAAAAGATCATTGCAATAACTAATAATCTAATTTTAATTATTTGTTTTGACACAAATGGAAATTATTGCATTTGCAGAATTTTGAACAAGGCACTTCATTTTTTTACAAGTGCACATTCTTTTCCCGCATGTTATTTTGCAAGAGCAGGTTAAAAGACAACTCTCCGGAATGCAAAGCAAATTATTTATTGGTTTTAAAAATTCTTCATTAGTTTCTAGTTCAAAAACTATCTATATTTAGTGACATCTAATGGCTCATAATTAATTCCTCTATAACAGTTTAAATACAAATGGACACAATAGTATGATATTTTAATATAATCGGCACAATTGAATGAGGTCGGTGGTAAATTGTCTAGAACAAAAACTTCTGAGTTATAATAAAACCAAACCCTCAGTTCGTCAAGTGATTTGGAAGATGGCCCAGGCTTTATCGTTAACACCATAAATTCTTCAGCTCGTGCTGGGTAAGATTCTACAGGAGCGAAACCAAAATTTTTGAGGTACCTTATTGGATTAACTTTTAAAAACTGATTTTATTGACCCAATCTTGCTCGTGTAATCGCATTCAGTTAATATGTGAGCCGCCGGAAGTATATGACATAATTCCGGACCATGAATTTATCCAAGTTTGTAAATTGGTATACACTTAATATTATCTCGATCACCAGTTCTAAACCACATTTCTAACTTGTTTAATTCTTGAAAATGATGCAACAGTAATATAAAAACGTCAGTATCCGAAGATAGAATAACTACTCGAGTCTTCATTGAATGCATTATATGAGGAATTATTTTATGAACAGCCTCTTTCAAATTTTTTAAAAGTAATGAATCGTCTAAGCTATAATATTTAGAAGGATCAATACTATTTTTCTGAATATATAGAAACAAGAATATATTGTATTATTTTCTTCATTTTTATACGAACTAAGACATATCGTAATCAAAAATACTTGTTTGAAATATTTGCCTAAAATATTCTTGCACATTAGACTTATTTGAAGAAGAAAACCCAAAGGAATCCAATGAAACAGGTATTGGAGTTTCATCCCTAATATATCCTAACTCCACTAGAATATTAAATAATTTAATAATTCACTTAAAAATGGTGAACTTATCCGAAGAACTACATCAACAGGTACAAATTTTGTACCTGTTGATGTAGTTCTTCGGATAAGTTCACCATTTTTAAGTGAATTATTAAATTAGCCATTAAAAATGGTATCAATTCTGGAAGAATTTTTACAAATAATATTAATGTAGGAGAAAAAATTCTGGAATAACGTGTGAAACGTTTTTATTTTCTTAAATTTGAAATTCCGGATTATAGCTATAAAATCAACTACAAAAATAGTTGGCACGTCACTCAATGAAGAAGAATAACTATAATCGTTCTTATCGAGTACATTTTCCAAAACATGTAGAAAATCGGTATAAGCAAAATTTTTCCGCATAAGCAACAATTTAATTTCTTCCAATGTCAGAGCTACTTAGCCTTCCCCCAGACTTCTGACAAATAATACACAAGCCAGAATCAAACTGAAGAGAATTTTCCAAATTTAGAGACATTTTTACAAAATGCAAAATATGCGATTTCATAAAAATGAACAAAAAACTATTTTCAAATCAATCAAATAGAGTAACAAAGGACGAAAAACGAAAATATTTTTCTAAAACAAAAGTATAAAAATATTAACTAAAAGTTCAAGCTAAAGAATTCTGTTAAAACGGAAAACCGTCAAACAGAAACTTAAAGGCACAAACGAAACATTTGAGGTCATTCTAAAAAAAAATTATCAAAATCGGACTAAAAAATTGTCGATATAGAGCGCACATCCGGTTTGACATAAAAACCAAAATGGCGAACTTCCTCCCACTTTTCAGGACGTCCACCTCATGAATTCCTCACCTAAGTATGATCCAAATTAAGGTTCTGAAGCCAAACTCCGTACACTCCATGGGGCAATGAAAATCATATCAGGGGATGGACTAGCACTTAGTTAGTTAGTTATCAATTAGTTCCTGATAAGTATAGAATTTTTTTTTGAGTGAAGATTATTCTTAGATAGGTACGCTGACAAATTGTTAAATAGGTGACTTCTGGTCGATTTTTCGATTGCGGCATTTCAATAAAGCAAAATTTTATTTTTCTCGAATTTCAGTGGAAAATTGAGTTTTTTTGCGTTTTGCCAATTCATGCTGCACATTGTAAAATCGAAATAGCATGTTGCCAATAGATATTTTAGAATTATTGAACTTTTTCTAAAAGCAAACATGGCTTTGGATCAATTTCAACCTCCAACAACAGACTCCACCTGAGGTTCAAGACCTTCCTTTTTATCGAGTTCCATCTAAATCAAAAATACTTTAGAAAATTATCGAGCTACGCCAAGATTTTTCAAAAAAAGAGTTTTTCTTGAAAAAATTTTATAGACCTGATCAAGGAGCATCTTTAAGTCTTTATCGCATCTCGATAAATATACTCAAGAAGAGTTCAACCATACGGAATCTTCTACATAGGTATGACTAAGTACATTTTATTTTAAATGTCCTAGCAAAGCCGCAAGTAATGGATTATTGACGCATATTAATTAGTATCTTAGTGTTTTATATGACAAAACATAATATTGAAAATTATTAATCATCCATCCATCAGTTAAATATGGAGCCAAATTGTCTACAATCTCCCTTTCACGATTGTTGGGACGTGATGTTACTTGTGACTTGCGTTTGAAGACTATTTCAAGTAAATTTGTTAGTATTGCAAATATTACTTTGCTTCAGTTTTTATTTTGTTTAAGTATAGACGACTTTATTGACGTTGTGATAAATCAAAATTCTTTCTTGCAAAAAATGTGCCAAATAGGTAAGAGAGAAATCTAACGAGTATTGTTCTGAATGTAGACAATCTAGTTGACATATATTAGTATTAGTATTTGAAATAAATAAGGAGTTTTCTAACATGGCGAACTGGAGTAAATGTGATACCATTTGCTTTGTAATACCAATAGGTCAAAATGGATTTCGTCCAAGAATAGCAACAAACATCTATGTCTCTCAATAATCCTATTTATTCTTATTTTATATGCTATAATAGTCCCGAAACTGGTAGCAAATCAAATGAAAATAAATAGAAATATTAGGAGAAACAGACATTGTGTCATTTATATAAATATATTTGACATTTTATTGACCGTTACACAAATATGTTTAGGTACTGGATAGCTTTAAATCAAATCAAGTAACGTACAGTTCAGTTATACAGGGTGTCCCGAAAATACAGGTCAATATTTTAAGGTCAAAAACTCAAAATAATCATCGTGGAAGATAAATCTTCTATAAAAAAATCTCTCGAGTTTCCAAATTACCAAAACAAACATCCAGATGACCAACTAGAGTGTAAGTATGTATTTTTTTGAAAACGTGATATTCCTCTGGTCTTTATGTGATATTATTAAATTAAAAAGTTATAATAACTCAAATAATTTCCAATTTATCCTCTCCAAATTTAACTTTTGAGCCGTGTTCTCTAGCAAGAGCTGGTCGCATAACTTCCACTATCTAAGGCAGTTACTTTTTGAACAAAATCGGAAGCAAAAAACTATGATTAATATGTCATAAATGATGAAGATAATTAATGGTTTACGAACAAATGGCGAATACATTTCAAGAGTGTAAGAACTTTTCTAGGCCAAGGGGGTCAATAAGGGTAATGATTCTTTTATAGTTTTCCATCTTTTTTGATCAGCAAGGAGTGATCTCTTAAAAGCTGTATTGTACTTCCGCAAGTTTCTCAGTCCACTCCATTAAAGACGATAATTTAATATATCACATAGGCGTCGTAATCGTTGAACACAATAGAAGTTGCCTGGATAAAAACAAAACAATTGCAAAATATTTTTACATGATTATTTAAGTATTGAAAATATTTGATTTTCAATTAAATATAAATTTTTTATTATTTCATAATTTCATAATTGCTTTTCAATATTTTTTTTGCTTTGGATGCTATGAATTCTGTTAGGTAATTCAATGTTTTATAAAATGTAGTTACGAAAATTGGTTGTTTTTTTTACAGATTTGACAATAATTGCATTCTAAAGTCTAAAGTGGTTTCAATGATTTTTACGTCCAACAGATTTTATATTTGTATATTCAGGAGAACAGCAATATAAATATATCAAGTTGGATATTTTTCTTCTTTTACTGGTATAAAACCTAAATAAAGTTGTAAATCTATTATCATTTGTGTCTAATGCAGCGTTGCAGTGTACTTGACGTATTGTTAATTCTTTTAAAAGTAAGAGAAATTTATAGGGTTACATAATACCGGAAATTCATGTCGGTAAACATAATTTCTTTTTAGCTGATAATTTCAGAAATCGGCGTTGTTTATTTTATGTTTTATGTCTAATTCTTTACTTGTACAATTCTGTCTTTGTGTTCCAACATTTATTATCACCATGAATCAATTTCACTCTAGTCAATCGAGTCGAAAGCAATAGAAATTTATTACGCAAATTACGTTTACGTTTATGTATATCTTTAACAAAGTAATGGCAAAGCTAAAGCATAATTTTTATTGTGTATTGGATGTAGAACTACAATAAAATTTTAATATCGTTGGTAAAGTAGACTAGCTTTTATGTTTGAAGGTTTATGCTGTTATTTGCGCTCATGGAACGTGAATTGACTTCATTAGATAATATTGAGAGGTAACAGCAGAGGTAATATTCTTGAAACTATTACTCTTTTCTGTACTCTTTATTATTATATCTTTATTACTTTAAAATATAAAATTCAAATTATTTCATTCTCATTAATGGAAAACTAACAGTATCCTAAACCCATTTACTCATGTTTATTTGTTATTATAAGTATATGTAGAATTTGGTTCATTGCCTGAATTACCGAAGGAACGTATTTTATGTACAATGTCTTACTTCAGAAGGTTTCACCGTATATTAAACATTCGAATATAAGATAGATAATTTTAGTTAAATTCGACAATGTAACTATGTCAAACTATTCTCGAAAAGCTGTTAATACTAATTCACTGAACAGAATATCTGAAATTTAGAAGAATATTAAGAAGTAGGTAAAGTACCAAAAGTTTCAGTGCTTTATCTGAAATGTCTGAGTAACATAATACTAAAAATTAACAGAAGTTGCAATTTAGCAAGCTTCGTTAAGACATTGAAAATGAGCTTGGCTAACTTTCAAGTCTAACATGATATTTACAAAATCTATGCAAAATGTACAGGGGATAGAAATAAAGAGACGTTTTAAAAATTTTCAAACTTGTATTCAGCTAGTTACAAGACCTGTAAACTGTTTTTATTTATTGTTTTACATTAAGAAGCAAGAGTAGCCCCAACAATAGGATACGATTGTTTTTTTCCTCAAAAACTCTAGAGAGAGAACCTATTGTCATGTATTTTAAACTAATTAAACTAAATACCCGATTATTAAATAAGTGAAATTAAAAATAAATTCAGGTAAAACAACATGGTATACTGAATAGTTAAATACAAGTTAAAAAAGGACATCATATTGGAGAATTATCTTCTTAGATCAGCTGTAAAACACCTGTTGCAGCAATAGAGGTCAACGGGCCACACATAAATAAAGGCTCAGCTACACTAAAATAAAACAAACGTAAACAAATTAAAAGCTTAAATAAACTAAAATGTATTGTAGAATAGTTCTTTTAATTAATCAATAACAGAACAGCTGTTATTTACATGCTTTTAACAAAGTTCAAACGACTTTCAACACATCAATTAAACTAAGATGCACTTTATTTCTATAAAAATGTAAATAAATAGTGTAAGACTTACTTGTAAAACCACCAGTCTAGTCGAATGACGAGACACAATGTAAATTAGATCATAAGGAGTGATTGTGAAGTGAAATTTAAAAAGGTCAGTGATGCATCGTCAAAGTCAACGGCAGATCAAAATTTCATCTAACGGAATGTCAACAAATGGGTATCCACAGATTCGTCATGAAACAAGGATGCTGAAAATAACATAATTTCATAGGAAAAATATAGAATCAAATAAAAATGGCCATAAATACAGACCATAAATGACAATCTACAAATCCTTGAATTGCTAATTTTCTGCATGGTTCTTAGTAACGAAAACAAAAGTTGAGTCCAGATCTCTCCTGAAAATATTTAGAAAATTACTGAAAAATATTGAAAATTTATATATCCATGATAGTCCAAGGGTGAGTCAAGGACAAATACTGAAAAGGAACGAAATAGCAACACCAACTTACCAGGAATAAAGGTAATAAATATCTGATTTATGTAATAAAACTTTATAATTAAATACGAAAGCATGCTTACAAAACTTACCTTAGAACTTAACTAAAACTAACAAATAAAAATTAAATTTAATGATCCAAATAAGTAAAATCAATTATCGAAATAAATTAAAACAAAATCCATTAATAGTATCCCAGAAAGTCTCCAAAACATAACAATATAATTTGGCGCCCAACGTGGGGCCCGAAAGAAACAAAAAACCATCAATAAAATAAAATAATTATTTTACAAAAATTTCCCCAAATAATACCACTATATCAGGAGGTTCTTTGGCTCCCTCGCACTTTAGGAAACAGAGACAGGTGATCGGCTGATATCGGCTTTCTTTCCCTATTGTTTCGATCACCGCTTGCTGAAACGCAACTCACACACATTCTGAACGCAGTGTTGCCTATAACAATTATTGTGTGACAACACTTTACAAGAATTTCAGAAAAAATACAATCCGACAGTATTCCATACCGTTAATATCACGATACTTCACATTTACTTGCAAATTCACAATTTCACAAAGGACCAAAATAAAAAAAATTGAGCAAACCTTATTTAAAAATTGAGATAATAGATGAAAAAAATACAAAACGCTTATTTTTTATTATTCATATTCTTAAAACTTTCACCACATTTTCGCAACAAAATTTCAGCACAAAGAAAAATTTTTCATCCCTCGACTCTCACAATCGCATGCCAATTATCTTAAACATTAGAGTTGACCCGTAAAAAGCCGAATTTTTTACAAATATCGATTTTCAGCTTTTTCCGGTAATTATAACTCTCCCCATTTCAACTCCCAAATCCAGCTCTGCCAGAAAATTTTGAAAAACCCATAGATTCGTCCACATAATACTAAAAATCCAGATCGACATTTTTTGCTCATCAAAACATCAACAAAAAGAAATCACTCGGTTAAAAACGTACCTCAACAGTCAACTTTAAACCCCAGTGCATCACAGACTCTTAACCCAGTCCGTACAATAAGCGCTGATTCATCCTCTTTCCAAATAGACCAAAATCAGATTTGGATCTTTCAAAAAGTATGCGATGTAAAAACACCTAACGCTTTCGTGTCCAAAGAAATGTTTCAACCCCCGTATTTTCGCCCCCTCGAATTTTAAATTTTCTTAACTACTTCCAGTAGTTTAAATTTGATGAGGTCTTCAAAATGACATCAAAAATATCCACCTAGCATGCATAAAACTTGCAAAAAACAGAGAAATTTCCAAGCCTCACAAAAATCGCTATTGGACCCCCGTATTGCATTACACCTTCGATTTAAACATTTTCAATGTTAAAAGTTTATTTTCCTTAAATTGTGAACCAGTTTTTCATATTTGTATACTACACAATGAGCAAACAATTTTCTTCGACTGAATATATTTCTAACCTCACAATAGGTTCAGAAGAGTGCCTGATTTACAGTGTAAAAAATAATTTGCTTGTTTATCTTATAAAATACAACCCTGACTAACTTTATTGGATACACCCTATATTTGGATCTTTATATGTTTTTACGTTGGTCTGTACATTAATTTCATTGTTTCTCTCGTTTTTAATTATATGCCTTTAGTCTCAGTTGTAAAAAGCATGCATAATTAAACAGATTGTTCTCAAATCCAGGCAATATTATTCCACTTGGGAGAGGAGCCTTGATTATTTATTGAAATACAATTTCCAAACTACTACGACTTTTTATTATGCGTAAACAGCGTAAAGCAATTTTACTAAGGATAAGTTTTGCTGATAATATGTTTATGAGAAAAAATTATCATAAAACTGGGAAACGTTTATCTCCACAAATCTCTATAATTCTGCTATAGTTTACTACAATTACATTGCATTTATTTTACGTACTTTGTGATACTAATTAATAATCGCTGGTATGCATATAATTGTTTGAAAGTTGAATACAGGAAAACACTATAGTTATTTCTAAATAATACATATTTTTACCTCTATGTAGATATCTCTATTTCAATGTCTGGCTTACATTTATATGGGAACAGTTCTAACTAGCTGGTTAATCCCCTAAATCCGTCCCACAATTAATTTTATGAATACCGGAATTATCAAGGCTGCTATTAAGGCTTAGGAATGTATAATTATTTTCCTTTAAGCCCAATTAAGATTTAACCAACCTAGTCCTGTAGAATACTTGTTGAGGATTACAATAATGAAATATGGATTTAAATGGGCGAGAGCACGTATTAAACAGTCAGGATGCAAACACGGCGAATTTATATTCTGGGGAAGATTTATGCCAGAATTTTTCAAGTAGTAGTCAGCAAGCTTGAAACTAGGCGGCTTGGGATAAAAATGCTACACTTGGCACGGATGTGTTTATTTGGCACAAACAAATTTAAGGATATATCGGCTCAGAGATGGTAACCTTTTTATTGTTGTTTCTCATGAGATTCCATTCTACATGCCAACAAGTAGTCTATAATATTTCGGTCATCTATGAAATTATCTTTATGAAAATAGGGCAAGAAAATATTTCCCGTAGCAACTCATAAGTATAATTAAAATAATATTTTATGTAAAGAATTGGCAGAATATGTATTTATTGACCATTTTTGCATAAATTTATTGAAAATATCTCAATACAGACAGACAGACTGACGGACAAATCCTTATTTCAGGTTCATCTTAAAAATTTCTTGATTTCTGATCTGTATTTAAAAAAATTCACAGTCCTTCGCAAAGATGCAACCGGAGGAGACATTGGAAATGACGAAGTAGAACGCAAATCTTGTAAAATTTCGGATGTGATAAAAATGAAAATTTGTTGTAAAGTAGTAAATAGTCATTTCATTAACACAAAACTTTTTCAAAAAATAAAATCGTATTATCAGTATTTTTATTTGGAAATAAAAATAAGAATATATTTTCCTGTATTTCAAGAAACTGAAGAGTCCGGAATCGTAAGGGGTGTGCCGGAGCCGCCTACTTGAAGAACCCTGGGATGAACTAAGTTTTCACATGCATAATAAAAATTGCCAATTGAACCATGGGAAATTTTCAAAAAATAAGAATGACTTATTATATTTTCATTTACAGAGAAATATTAATTTTTTACTTTTTTATTAATTTTTTTTACCAATTTTACGTTTATTTTCTTCATTT
This sequence comes from Rhagium mordax, assembly GCA_963680705.1. Lineage (NCBI taxonomy): Eukaryota > Metazoa > Arthropoda > Insecta > Coleoptera > Cerambycidae > Rhagium > Rhagium mordax. The sequence goes on from OY796656.1 coordinate 10,673,340, forward strand.
TCTGCTTGTTTATCTGTGAGTATATTCTGCAAAATGAAAAAGTACATAATCATTGTATAAGTGCGGATTTTCGAGTAGTTTAAAATTTTATATTATATTGAAACATACTTTGTATCTAAAGAAGATCGGAATCGATAGCATTTAAATCTTCTGCGTCGTTTAGATTCTCGATAATTTTATCCACGTATGAATTTAGACATTGTGTACTACCTGACGATTTCCGTAAATTTGTGAGTATCTTAAACCTGCTTTTCTGTTGCGGTTGCAGGAGATAAGTTGCAACATTGATTCTAGTGCTCACAGTTATCACTACATTAACCAACTGAATTTCTTTCTGAAGAAATTTGAAGATTTTTAATTTTCCTTTCTGAAATATTGTAGACGTGGTGTCACAACCACTGAAGGCATGAGCCAGTAAAATTGTATTTTTTGTACGTTCATGTGATTTCTGGATTTCTGACGAAGAAAGAATTTTCCACTTAATTTTTCCTGTTCCTGGCCTTATGAAAATTGTATCTTTTTCTTCTGGAGCCAAAGCCATTAATAGAACAAGGAGATCAACATCCTCACCGACTAGGTACAGATGCTCGTCCATTATTTGATATTTTAATTGCTGTTCTAACAATAGGTGAATTCACATCATCTACAGCTTGTTTTACGAAAAATCCTTTAGTTTTAAAAATTTCATTGAACATTGAAATTAATCGGATTTCGTTTATATCACTTGACAAAAACTCTTCTTGAGGGAGGGATACGATTACTGAATTTTCCCTAAATTTATCTTCACATACGTCACACAAATATCTTAATAAGTTTTATTTATCTGTCTTATAATTCGATGCAATAAAAATCCACCCTCAATATTACATAAATAATAAGTATAGAATTACAAGGACTCGCAATTTTTTGCTTATTTTATGAATTTCGGTACATTTTGCCTAGTACTGTAACCTTGTGACATATCGTTAGATCGGGCATTGAGAGAGGAGTCCAACATACATATTATTTTGCTTCATTTCAAATCACCCTTGTCTTTGTAAATTACGAAAAACGGCAAAATTTTAAGTTACATATGGTTTTCAGCTATACATATTTCGACGAGAGAAAATGAAATATCTCTCTAAAAATATACAATAGTTCCCTCTCTTATATTTTTTAATTAAGTACGTAAAACTCAACAAACTTTTACGTCTGACACAATAAACTTCTTTAATGTGCTAAATAACGTAAAGTTTCATAAAGTCCTTTTGTAATCATTATAAAATGAATATGCCCAAGTAAAAAAAAATTGGGCCATATAATTTCCATGATATTTAATTAAATAGCAACTGGAAGAGAAGTTAGGTATATAAATTTAATATGACTTGTAAATCCTCCAGCTTGAGCTCTGTATAAGCCATCGAGAGTATAATTTTCAGTACAGTTGAAAGTTTCTTTTGAACTTTTTACATAATTATTAATTTATTAAATGTCATAAGGGTTATAATCAGTTAGCAACTCAACATTTGAACAATGGAGTTGCTTGCTACTAGCAAAAACAGTTCATACTCGGTTTTGTGCCCAATGAGGTATGAAAGGATTATCACATACTACAAAGCTAGCCGATTTGGCAGAGAGCCATTTTCCATAAGGAATTTGCGGAATCTCTTAAAATTTTTGAAGTGAATGTTTTTGCGATAAGGGAAATCTATTTTTTGGAAAATTTAAATGCCCTGTATATCGAAAACGAAGCGTTTGGTGGGGTTGTGGGGTGAAGACTAGTCACTATGCCTATCCCCCATGAGTTCGATTATCAGCTGCGGCAGACGGCAATGTCGTAGGGAATGCTGTGTGACAAAAACAATATCGATAAAAGATACTATGAGATCCGCAACATTACAACAACGTGCCAGAGAATTAAGTTAACTGGGAGGAAATGCTGACATTAGTATTATTGGAAATAATAATTCTATTTCCGCCGCCCTTTGTGAACTGAAAATAAAACTCGACGACAAAAGCATAATATAAAATAAATGTTATTTAATATTGTAACATAAAATCGCTAGGCACGTATTTTATGTCGGTCTATAAACCATACTTCTAATGAGCATAAATGTCCTCACCATTTTTGTATCGATCTGTAACGCTGTCTTGATAAGACGACTGTAAAAGAAGACTGTTTAGTTTTATAATATAATATTTTCATGTTTGTTACGAAACGCTAAAGAGCTGCTATTTCATTTATATATTTGATCAGAAAAAGAACGATTCATAAAGGGATAACTAATATGCGAAATCTGCTTTCCCTTCTGAAAGAATTCCATGCTCGTATCACAGGTAATCTTGTAAAATATTTTTATATTTGAAATCGCTTACAGGAATTTATTATATGACACGTGTTTAAAATCGTTCCTTTCCACTTCTGTTGTATGTATTTAACGAAGGGTATAAATACGAGATTTTCCAATTCGATTGAGCATCTTTTTATGAATGCAATTTTACGACGATCAGCCTATTATGCAAATCCGCGTATAGCGATTTTCAGCTGTCCCTGGCGCCTACGTCACCATAATCGTAGGAGTCGAGTAATGCGTTCTATAGAGCTCTCAGTAATTAGGGCATCACGTTAAATGGTCCACATAAATATAATAAAATAGAAGAGAATGGGGGAATAAAATGTATTACTCTAGCATTAGAATGCAGGCGCAGTTAGATAAATTAATCAAATTTGGAGTTTATATAGGATGTTCCATTTAACTTAACAGAGCCCAGCCTAAATGAAACACCCTATACAAATAGAAATATTTTGGAATCAGTGTTGATTGCTGAACAACTTTTGATTTAAAAATTTTTGTCTATTTACACTAGCTAAGGAGTTATGGAAGAAATACGCACCACGTGGACACCCTGCTTTTATTGACTATCTTCTAACATATTAAGTTTGCACCGTTTTTATTATCAACAATATTTGTAATGCATTTAAGTAAAATATAGGTCAATGATATTATATTTTTAATCAATTCTTGTTATTTTAATGACTAATGTGAGATAAGGTAAGTTATTCCCAATAACGATAACCAATTATTTTATATTATTTCCATGGTATATCAATAATTTACTGTGAAAGCTTTTTCCAATTATTATCACTATCCCCTCTTCATACCATACTAATGCATAATCCAACACTCGGTATAAATATTTCTGGTGCTCATTTCGACATGATCTCAAATAAAGAATAGTAATTTAAATGAAAAAGCATAGGTCTCCAGCGTTTGATGAATACGTGTCACCAGAAAGATGTGAAAAAGATTGATTATGATATTTAGAACGAGTTTGCAAGATTGGATTCTCTTCAGAACAGAATGCAATATCATTTAAAAATGAAAAATGTAGGTGTACACAGCTTGCGAATGTCCTTGTCGAATATTAAAACTTTTTATTTCGATGTTCAGTATAAACTTTTCAGACTTTTTCATGAAAAGAAGTTTATAAAAAAGAAATTATATCTTTTGACTTGTTGATGTATATAATGCCGGAAACTAATGAGTATTTTTACAAATGCCGATATCGGTCTTCGTCGAATATTGGCATTTTTTAATTCTAATCAGACTCTTAACTGATCATCAGCAGTTGCCTAACGGCGCTGCCATTAAATTTTTGGAATTCATTCCTAATATAAAAGTAAATTTCTAGAGTTGTTGTTTAACACTTTTCGGGTCTTTAAATCGCTAATTCTATCTTTTGTTAATGAAAAATTCACAGTCCTTCGCAAAGATGCAACCGGAGGAGACATTGGAAATGACGAAGTAGAACGCAAATTTTGTGATATTTCGGATGTGATAAAAATGAAAATTTGTTGCAAAGTAGTAAATAGTTATTTCATTAACACAAAACATTTTCAAAAATTTAAATCTTATTATCAGTAGTTTTCTTTAGAAATTAAAATAAAAAGTTATTTTATTAACAAAAACATTCTCATAATGAAAACTAAAATGGTATTATATAAATTTTTTTCACTAACAAACATTTTTAATGTTAAAACTAAAATAATTTAAAATAATTTCGTGAAGATGAAAAGTGATTCCTAACAATTACAAATACCGATATCGATTAATCGCAAACTATTAAACGCAGCTAATAGTACAGGAAAAATGTCCAAACTGAACAAGAACATAGTGAATTCGTTGAAACTTGACATATACGTTTAAAAATACATACCTATGTTTCAAGAAACTTAAAGAGTCCCGAACCGTAATGGGTGTGTCGGAGCTGCCTACTTGAAAAATCGTGGGATGAACTAGGTTTTTCACATGCATAATAAAAATTGGCAATTGAACCATGAGAAATTTTCAAAAATTAAGAATATTTTCATTTATAGAGAAATATAAATTTTCGACTTTTTTATTAAATTTTTTTACCAATTTTTCGTTTATTTCCTTCACTTTTTGCTTGTTTTGTGAGTATATTCTGCAAAATGAAAAAGTACATAATCAATGTACCAGTGAGGATTATCGAGTTGTTTAAAATTTTATATATATTTTGAATGAAACACACTTTGTATCTAAAGAAGATCGGAATCGATAGCATATAAATAAATAATTTTATCCATGTATGAATTTAGACATCGTACTCCCTGACAATTTCCGTAAATTTGTAAGCATCTTCAACCTGCTTTTCTGTTGCGGTTGCAGGAGATAAGCTGCAATATTAATTCTGCTGTTGGCACAAAAAGTGTTGTCACAGGTTGTAAGGAGCCGTTAATTTTCTTCTATCCCCACTGTTGTGGATTTTTTTCATTTCCAAGCCATTTCTGAATTTTGTAGAATACTCGTAATGAATATTAAGCGACTGCCTCTGAAGTTGGTGGCAATATTTCCAACTTTGATTTTTGTTCGTGCAGCGATTTTTTGAATTGATTAAATCTGTATGAGTTGAGTGAGACATTTGTGATTTTCCTTGCACCGTATACAAGTAGGAAAAGAATTTCACCAGCCTGTTTTACTTGTGAGGGGGTTAAATTCTTGCCATTGAAAGTTCTTACTACATTAACCAACTGCATTTCTTTCTGAAGAAGTTTGATGACTTTTAATTTTTCTTTCTGAAATATTCTAGACGTGGTATCATAACCACTGAAGGTATAAGTCAGTAAAATTGTATTTTTCTACTACCGTCTATATTAATGAACTTTGTAACCCTAGCAACATGCGCGATAACGAAAGTAAACATTCGAGTTACCTGGTTGCTAAGGCGTTGCTATCTACGAAAGTAAAACTTATGCGGCCAGGACAGAAAAGTAGAAAAACAAATTTTAAACGAAATTAATTCGTTCTATTTGAACAAATTAATACAACTAAACAATTTTGTATTAATAAAGAAAGGTCTTTCTAGTAAGTACGCCAACATTTTTGTCGGCACGTAGTACCCAACGTAGTACGTACCTACCTACCTCCATTTTAAAAACGCTTCATAAGTTTGCATATGTATACCTTGCTTTGGATTTCTTGGGGTAAAACAAGGCACCAATATTCCCATTTATATCGCCACAAAACATATGTATTTGTTTATTTTAGTTTGAAAACCACCAGAAATTAAAATGTGTAATATTTCGTTGCCATGGAAACAATTTTCACAGACAGCTTCCTAAACTATAAAATTTATTAAAAACGTCAATTAATTTCATGAAATAATTAGTTTTAAATTCGTAAATCCCATAATTTTTTTCGGTATAGTAGAAAAAATATAATACATTTCACGATGCAAAAGCCCTTTTAAGTATTCGGTGTTTTTTGAAAGGTCTCGGCTTCGCCTCGACCATTCAAAAATCACCTCACACCTTAAAGTAACCGTTCGCATCTAATAATGTAAATAACTATTTTTATACGTTCTTGTCATTTCTGGATTTCTAACGAAGAAAAAATTTTCCATATAATTTTTCCTGTTCCTGGCCTTATGAAAAATCTTTTTCTTCTGGAGTTAAAGCGATCAATAGAACAAGGAGATCAACGTCCTCATCAACTAAGTAAAAATGTTCGGCTATTATTTAATCAATTGCTATTTTAACAATAGGCGAATCTACATCATCTACAGCTTGTTTTACAAACAATCCTTTGTTTTAAAGTATTTGTGGCAACATTGAAATTAATCGGATTTCGTTTATATCATTTTACAAAAGCTTTTCTTGAGGGAGGGCTACGATTACTGAATTTTGCCTAAATTTGGTTTTCACGTAGTTAACATACGTCGTACAAACGTGGATGCAATAAAAATCCACCTTCAAATTACATAAATAATAAGTATAGGGTTACAAAGATTTCGCAATTTTCTTGCTTATTTGTTTAATTTCGGTACATTTTGCATGTACTGTAACCGTGTGACATACCATTGGATCAGGCATTGAGAGAGGAGTTGTACATATATTTTATTTTGCTTCAAATCACGCTTTGTAAATTGCGAAAAACGACAACATTTTAAGTTACATATGGTTTTCGGCTATACATATTTCGACGGGACAAAAGGAAATAAGCTGTTTGATGTGCTTCTCGATGTTAAGTTGCCTTAGAGATTGTTGGGCGTGACTTTTCTAATGAAGCGATAAAATTTTTTTGTTTACTTTTGCTTAATCTACCTCATGTTAAAGTAATGGCACTCAAACCTAGTCTAACACTCGGTAACACGTACAAATCAGATATCGGTAACCTGCCAGAGCAACCCCGATCCTAAATCCACCCCTATGATTTGTCAAATTACAAGTCATTGACAAAATTGAAAAAATTACAGAAACAGGAAAACTTCAAATACTATTTCCAAACGAATTTCCGAGAGACTGTTTTGGTAATAAATCCAAGGTAGAGGGTCGAACGTAGAACTACATCGTGAATTACACGGTCACGCTCTGATTTTAGGCTCAATAGGAGTGAACGAAAAAGTGTAATTTTGACGTCTATTGTTCTGAAACCGCTGAAATCTTACGCGTTACGTCATTTTGCAATGAAACTGATTTTCGACCCCCTACTAGGAAACTAAAAACATTTGTTTAATCCTGCTCTTGAGACATGCAGTTTCTTACTTGGATACAATACTCGATACAATTAAATGCCAAAGTGAAGGAAAGGCACTATCGAGAAACAGAAAATTGTTTCGGGGTCCTGAAGTCGTCCCGGGTCCGAAACTGTAATCGGTTCCGTCCTAGGACCGATATTAAGAAATCATTAAATTTCGTTGGATCGACTATAAGGTGTAATCTATTGGACGCACTATGGATTTTTTGGCGAATTTTGCGAAAACACGAAAATTTTAAACCTTATTTCCAAACGAAAACAGGCCGCCGGGCCGCCGTTCTGGCAATAAATCCAAGCTCGAAAGTCCAACTTGAAAGTACATCGTGAATTGTGCGGTCCAGCGCCGATTTTGAGGTCAGCAGATCCTAACTAAAAAGTGACATTTGTGACGTTAACGAAAAATTTTAAAGTTTTGACAAGTCCTGCACGGGTATGAAATTTGGAGGGATCTGCGCGCGCATTCGGCCTTTTTAATTTCGCAAAATTTACAAAACTCTTCGACATGGGGTATTGAAACGCTAATAACTTTTTAAATATTCAAAGAATCGCAACGAGATATAGCCGTTGGGATTTTCTCGACAAGAAGACTCCTATAAAAAAATAATAACATGACTGCGGGTACCACGCGATTTAGACAACCAATCAACAATTGGTCACTCTGTTGTCGCCACTGTTTCTATAAGTCATGCTTCATTTTATGCAACATGAAACTGATTTTCAACCCCCTATACGAAAACAAAAACATTTCCAATGTTAAAATTATTTAAAATCACGTATAAATTTGCTAGAATGACTGGCCTAAAATAAAAGCATTTCAACAGAAATACAAATTATAGCCATTTGAGTACAAGAATGCGTACAAACAGACATCATTGCGTCACTATTTTTTAAATAAAACCTTAATGTCTATTACTATTGATTTACCTTCAAACTACATATATTTCATTGTATCTATAGAAATTCCCCTTGGATGAATAGTATCGTATTGAAGGTCTGCAGACCAATTAAATTAATTTGCATCACTCCAAAGCTGTACTAAAATCTAATTAATCCTGTTGTTGACTTCAATTAATCAGAATCCTTTAGTAAAATACAACCACAAACATTGATATCACATCACCTGTTCCTTGCACTAATATATTTGTCAGTAGAATTTTCTTTTGCCAGCATAGAATTGTTTTACAAAAAATAGCTTGTGTTTAAAATAAGGGAGTTATAATTTTGGACTGCAGCAAGGATCCTGATAGAGGGAACAACAATTAGTCACTTCCTGGCCAGATAAGGGTCGACTGCCCTCTTCATCCCATGAAGGGTGAAAATAACAAATCTTTGTACATCGACAACCCTTTGAAACAAAAGTAAAATGTCTTCGTCATCAGTTTAGTGCATTAACTGGATTTTAATATACACATTACTATGCAGATACAACAATGAGGCTGGGTGTGTAGATAATAATTTTCGTTTCAGGTATGTTTTTTCAGGATTGCTAATTTAATGTCATGTTCTATATTAGCCCCCTATCTCTACATAAGCTCGCCCACTGTGGGAGCAAAGCAGTTGTAAACAATTTTTAATATGGAGAGCCTAAATAACGTAAAGCCAAAGATATATTTTTTAAATTATTCAATAAAAATTTACATTATTCATTATTGAAAAATGCTTATTTATGTCATGTTGGGGAAGTGATTAATAATTTAGATTGCTCTTTTTAATTCACCTCACGTCTTGAGCAACGTTAATTTTAAATTGTGTATTAAAACTTCAAGAGATACATAAAAAACAATTTGAAATTTTTAAATGGTCGTAACACGAATGGTAATCTCTCGCATTAACGGGTCATTTGTAAAATGTTGCTCTAGGCGAGCTGTTTACAAGAACATTAAAAAACATGAATCGTGAACAAGGACTAGGGGAATCCGCGCAATATATTGTACCTTTTTTCATATAAAAAGCATGATACTAGGATATTTAAGGCATGAAATTTTTCATAGTATTATTAATTGTGCTACATCTGTTTTGTAAAATAATAAAGAGATTTTATACTTAGGAAATAATTAATATTGATTATTTCCCTCATCATAATTGTAACCAATAAGAAACATGAAATTTGTACCATGTCAGTTGTTTAAATAATTGCAACAATAATCGGTTATTTTCCATAGTGCGCAAAGTTAAACTTTACGCACTAGTGCGTAAAGTGTTTCGTTCATAGCGACGTCGCTTTTTGATTTTTCGATATCGGCTCTTCCTATCATTGTACTAAATAATTGCATACCTATTAGAGCACCGATAATAATTACACCTTATTATTTTATGTAGCCCATTTATTTAATATCACGGTATATTATTATAAAACATATCTACCTAATTTTCAGTATTCTTTAACAATAATGATTGAATTTTTTACAATTCTGAGGTTTCATTTATATTCTTGACATTGACATAGACAAAGAAATAATAGACATTGATTAGTATCACTCATTTAAAATTAAGTTAACATTATCGTGATTTTTAAATGGCCTATTAAGTTTTGTCGTAATAGGTAAGTTTGACGTTTCACATTGTTCTTAGAGAATTTAGGTGCATTTCGGTAATATAAAAAATATTGTATGCAATTCGTCCGAAAAGTGAGCTTTTTTCACCCATGGGACAAAATTCCCATTCGTGCAAAAATCTCACCTTACGCACTTGTTGCATAAATAACTATTTCATGCACTTTTATTCAACTACATTCTAATAATGACAAAAATAATGTAACATGATTTGCTGCTTTTAGGATGTGCGACTGTGCTGAATAGTATATCGTATAACAAGTGCGGACAATTATACTTGTTTCACGAGTGTTAAAATTGCATAATCTCACGAGTAAGAAAAGTGGTTATCTTCCATATTATAATACACACTATCCACGACTGCACATTTTTAATAAATCAAAAATCCAATATTATGACCCCGAGTGACAATGTGGAACATTGCACTTTTCTCACGAGTGTGAAAATTTCACACCTGTAACATTTTTACGATTGCACATTTTTAGTAGATGAAAATAAGGAAAAAGATTGTTAACTAGAGACTTTGGTTGCCGTTATCTTATGCAATGCAAAGGAACGTAAAATACAAAAAAGCACTTTGCACATGAGTTGCATACAATTTTTTACACCACTGGTATTCGACTACCTTGGAATAATAAAAATGATGTAAAATCGTTTACTTACTTTAAGTTACACAACTGCGTGAATTTGCATATTGTGCACTTTTCTCACGAGTGTTAAAATTGCACGATCTCACGAGTGAGAAAAGTGTTTATCACGCGTATTACACCTATACATGTTTAGTAAATGAAAATAGAAGAGTACTGTTTTTGAATTTGATATGTGTCATGTGTCATGTGACAGATTGATTGCGGTACTTGCCTATCGGTTTGTGGCGCAAACTTTTACATTTGTGGAGTGTAATTTATTGCACTATATACTAATTTTATAATCGTGTGTAATAATGTAGAACATTGTGCTTTTCTCACGAGTGAAAATTCACACGTGTAACATAATAATATTTTTCAACGACTGCGCATTTTTAATAAGTGAAAATAAGGAAGAAGATTATTAACTAGAGAGTTTTGGTTGCTAGTATCTTAAAAGAGTTGCATACAATTTTTTTATACCACTGTCAAATACCTACTTTTTTTCAACTACACTGTAATAGTAACAAAAATGATGTAAATTCAGTTGATAATTTTAGGTTGCACAACTGTGATAATAGAATATTGTGCCACAAATGTGGAAAATTCACTTTTCTCACGAATGTTAAAAGTGCGATCTCACGAGTGAGAAAAGTGCTTATCATACGTATTACACTCTTTCTACAATAATTGGAGAGCTTTAATAAATGAAAATAGAAAAGTATTATTTCACTTTATGTGCCTACGTACTTTGTCATCTGTCATTTTAATACAAAGAAATGTAAATCTCACGTGATGTTTTCGAACAATGACCACAGATATCCAATCCGATCTTGCTCTCTGCTCATGAGCAATGTGCGAAATAACATCTTTTGTGATCGCTATGGAAAGCTACATATGTCTGATAGTTTACTTTGTTTCAAAATTATTAATTGCTCACATTATGGAAAATGTCCGTGAGATATTTGGCACCAATTAAAAGATTCGTCTTTTATCACTTATGTGATTGGCACTTGTTATCGGTTTGTGGCGTAAACTTTCACACTAGTGACGCACAATTTTTCACACTTGTTGTACAATATACTATAACCATGTGCATTGTGCAACAATGTGGGAAATCGCACTTTTCTCACGAGTGTGAAAATATTACATTAGTAACAATAGTGTTTTTCTCACGTGTTACACACTATACTTTTTCTACAACAACATATTTTTAGTATATGTATGAAAATAAAGATTATTAAATCAGAGATGACTGATTTTAATACAAAGGAATGTAAAATATAAAAAGGTGCTTTACACACGAGTTGCGTACTTTTTTTTTAATACAACAGTCAAATACCTAATTTTATTCCACTGAACTTTAATAAAAAGAAAAATGATGTAAAACCATTTGTTAATTTTAGGCTGCACACTTGTGTAACAAGTGTGGACTATTATGTTTTTCTCACGAGTGTTAAAATTGCATAATCTCACAAGTGAGAAAAGTGTTTATCATATATATTACACACTAAGTATACTTTTTCTACGACAACACATTTTTAGTAAATGGAAATAAAAATCTATTACTCTTCGTCTGTCATTTTAATACAAATAAAAAACAATGTAAAACAAATGATGATGAAAAGTGCAAATTTCTCACGAGTTTAATGGAAACTTTTATTTTTGGAGAAAAGGTGTGGTTGTAGAACAAGTATAATGTGCTACACTTGCAGAAATGCAATTTCTCACTCGTTTGAATTGTGGCACAAATTCTTCAAACTCGTGAGAAATTTGCACTTTTCTGCACTTGCCGCACAATATACTATTTTTGCAAGTTTCTTCATATAATTGCAACATCTAGCTATTCACAGTTTTACTAATAATGTAAGTATATTTGCCCACTAACCACAAAATTGTCGCCTCAAATGTATACATTAACTATTTATCTATGTAGATTTACTCACCATGTCTTCTTCCAAAGAGAACTTCGGTTTAATCTCATCGGAATCTTGCCCAAATACTTCATCTGACTCATACAAACTATCAGATTCAGATAGTTCGCTCATTATAGACGTCGATTGTTCTGAATCTGTATCCGTTTCCTCAGTGGTATGAATAAACGTCAGATTAGTTCTTGGTAAGTATTTTGCACGACAAATGGCGTCTTTTACGTAAAGAGCCAGCAACACATTACTATATTCCGTAGAGTTTCTGGGGTTAATTTCCATATAAAGTACGTGCCCTTCCACGCATTTATTAAACTTAGTTAAAAAATCATTCAGTTTGGAATTGTATTTGTAAATATGATTATGTTTCGCTTTATTCTTCTTAAATGGAACCGAAGCAAATATTACGTTTGTGTGCGAGCACAATTTCATTTTGTCACAAATAAATCTAAATGAGGGTGTCCCATTTCTCTGTATGTCGTTCGATCCGGCAATAATTACAACAAAGTCACCTAGAGTGAAATTACCGCACAGCGATTCTACGTTCTCCATGACTTGGCACAGCAGAGCGTCAGATTTAATAATTGACGTTATGACAAATGAATTTAATTGCTCGTACTTATGCATTAACCTGTTGATGTCCTTGCCAAGTTCGTCGGCTAATAGTAATATTTGGTTTTTGTTATGGTACGATTCTAAATCATTTATATGTTTAGATGGCAATTTTTTCGCAGAGGTATTTTTATTGGGTACATCTTGAATTATCTGGCTTGTTTTGTTTCCACTGATATCAGTAATTGTAAAGGCATTTCTCCTCCTAATTGTTTTTGTTTGGGTACAAACTGTGTTTGTTGAACTTTTAGTTGCCTTCAAGATTTTCTTATACTGACCTACTTGCTCTTTAAGTTCAAGTATTAGCTTTTCCTGGTTTCTAATGATTTGATTCATCTCTTCTTCAGTATTTATCGCTTCCTGGATAAACAAATCATTCTCATTTTTCAGCTTTTGGATGTACTTATTCTTAATTTCGCTGTCTTCAGTAAGTTCCTTGATTCTTTCCTCCAGAGCACTTTCTTCTTCCTCTTCATCGTCTGACGTTCGGCAACAAATTATTTTATTGCCGCTTAAAACGCGAACAACGCTTTTGAATTTCGGCAAACAACATTTATGAATTATATTAAGGCACTTCACGCACATATAATGAATGAACGGTTTACTTTTACAACACTTATAACTAACAAATGTAGGACTGATGCTAAGGCTGTTAGCCATCACTGCGGAATAAAGCGCGTACCCGACATAATTCGATATAATACTTGGATACCCTTATCGCCCCTTCGCAAACATTAAATATTAACAAGGTAAATCACAGCGCCATTGAAAAGCTTTTAATATCTCACAGGGCAAGAGTAAGTTAAAATTAAATTTTTGTCGTGGCCCGGAATTCGCAACCATTTTACTATTCATAAAGTCTAATTAGATTTTATTACAATTTCAGAATTAATTAAATGTTTCATTTATTTTATTTGTTTGCTCTCTGCTAGATAAAATATGGTATTGAGACCGTATCCCGTATTAATTCTTCTTAATCCAATATATCATATTAAATTAATTTATTATCTGCTGTGCGCTCGTATTGTTTTAGCCATGAAATTATGCGCCAGTAAATAATATATATTAAGAAAAACGATCACTGTTTGGATATGCTATATTAAATGGTTATAAATTACTTATCTGTCTGTTTACTTAACTGTGCCAAAATGGACCAGTGAGTGTTTAATTAAATCCACTTGTAATTCTGTAATCTGCTGATCGCTTAAAGAGTACAACAATAAGAATAAGAGTTTTTATGTAATATTGTTGTACGAATATACTAACATAAAAGCTTTTTCTTTTGGTAATGAAAAAATAAATTGTGTGTTTATTAATTGCAGTGAGCATTGATAATGAAAAATTAAATTTTTCGAAACGTCGGCATAAAATACAATAAGTGTTGTTGATTTTTTTTCCTTGGGCCTATAATCCCACAATTGTGTAAAGTGCAGAATTAAAAGAAGGTCGCTACACTCCCGTATTAATAAAAATATATTTTTTAGTTTCCGAGATGTCGGCTGCGGGAATGTTAACTGAAACACCCTGTATAAATAACGAAATAATGAAGTTATATTAAATTATTATTTATCAATTGCCATTAGTAGCATTTACCTTAACTAAAATAATTGCAATTAAATGTAAATTTTTTTAATAATTATTCATTGTTGATAACGCAAGAACTGGTTGTGTAACAGATTATCACATTTATTGTAAGAAAAACATGTCAGTTGTTCGAATAGCATTCATAATCGATTTCCCAATCAAGCTGGACCTTTCAGTAATACTTCTAAAGAATCATTATTAAATTTAGTGTCAATATTACGTAACCTGTCAATCGACAAAGTAAGGGGTAATAAATTTTAAAAAATAAATATTTCGCTATATTTTGTGCTAAATATTAATTTTTATCTAAATTTAGGAACTTATTGTAATTAGATGCGTTCATGCCTAGTAGTTAAAATTTTTATAATGATAGTTATCAACTTCTTGTAATACGGTTAGTAAAGATAAATTTGGCATGTCAAATTTAAATGAAATTAGCCATAAAATTTCGATATCTTTGTTTAACTGCCTTATTCGAGAATTACTGTTTAATGGAAACAGTTTTAAGTACAATGCTTAAACCTGTTAATTAAATTTATGCGCTTTGTTTATCTTAAATGAAATTAAATTGAAAATCGTAATAGTATTAATATTGCCTCATTGCTTTGCATTTGACGAGTCGAAAATACTGTTAAACGTATATAGTCAGGGAAGTAGATATACTATGTTCGTCTGGGCGCACTTTCAAGGCCACCGCTCAGGATGGACATAGGAGCCATCCGGAGTGTAGCTATACTCTGGGGGTTCGCTTAAGAGCTTAAGACCTTCTGGTGATGGTTCTTAGGTTAATGCTCCCGCACAAGGCTCAGCCTTCTGGGATAAAGGGGGTCGTAATTACATGTGGTGGAGACGGATCCGGGATCCGGGATCAGCTGATGTATTTAGGTTAAAATACATTTTAAATATATTAAATTTAAAAAAATGCTTTAGCCAGAAGTAAATTCGGCCTTGCAATTAAAATTTTAGAGAGATTATATAATAATAATACACACACACCACATTGGAATAATAAATAATGCATTCAAACCGTGAAGCCAATGTTTATATTAACATTCCGAGAAGATTCTGTTTACTTTATCGGCACGTTTTAACTAACTTGAGATGCCTAAATGACATCATTGATTTTTCTACCATAGGCGTACCTCCATAAAATTAATATAATTTTACCCCCTTTTCAAGTATTTTACCATACGCCTATGCTCTCTTTGTATACATTACTATTTGCTTCGCTGCTTATTGCTATGGCGTCATCGCCTGCAGCGCCATAAATGTGGCGGCTAATTTTAGAACTAAAAGCTTCTGGTCATTGCTGTCTGATGCCTAAAGACTTCTTCGTCTTAAGACTCCAGGGCTAACGCATAAGCCTCCAGGCCTCCAGGGCCAGGGTGCAGAATGCGTCAGACCTTCAGGTCCGAAGAAGAGGCTTCAGACCCCGGACCCCGGATCCGTCTCCCTAAAGCATTAACCTAAGAACCATCATCAGAAGGTCTTAAGCTCTTAAGCGAACCCCCAGAGCGTAGCTACACTCCGGATGGCTCCTATGTCCATCCGGAGCGCCCAGACGAACATAGTATATCTACTCATTGAAATTCGACGATAAAAGTTTACCGTCTGATGGCCGGTAAATCGAAGAGACCACATAATTACCAAAGTTTTTTCAGTTTTTCGTTCCCACCATACCAAAAATTTCCAGAGAAAAAAATTTGGTATTCAGACGGTAAACTTTCATCGTCGAATTTCCTATACTAGCATCGTTATACCGATTTAAAATGTAAAGTTCAATAAGGGAAAATAACACCTGAAAAATTTCACGTCATGAGCAACATTTACATTTGAGAATATTTTGAATAATTACTTAAAGATAAGTACAGCAATTATTCTGTTCTACTAATTAGATTTGTGATATTTGCTGTTTTTGTTTAATCATATTGTCACCTGTCATAGTAATCATGGACTTGTTTATTTGCTATACGTAAATTACAATTTAATGTAGAATATTGTAGATAAAATGCTACTGCAGCGAGCATATTTTAAGAAGAACGCTTTCAACTCCCATATCAGTATCTACTTCATTTTTCTCAATTAAACATTTTCTTAATTCTAGTCAATTAAAAGTAAGGTTCACCTTTCAGGAACACTGTATGATAGATGTGTGGACGAAAGAGAATGTACCTAATAATAATATTTAAAATTATGTAAAAAACCTCACAATTAATGAATTACTACGTTGATTGCTACAATAATTATTTTACTCAAGAGATATGATCGTGAGCTGATTAATAAATAATAACAGTTCAAACCAAATCAGAAATAATTATCAGAACACGTGGCACTCATAAAAAAATTCCGAGTTCAATTCCCGGTCGTGGCAATGAAATTAACTAATTACTATACACGGATATTGGATATTGGGTGTGTCTGTGTCTCTAAAATGCTGTCTCCCGTATAACGTGTATTTAGGGATACAGGAAGCAGGAAGTTGTACTATACATCTATGGAGCTATTATTAATATTAAAGTTATTAATATCAATACGACCGTAATGAAATCTATTGTTAATTATTAATATTCAAAATTGTAATCTAAAAATTAAGTATGTAAATATAATATAGTTAATATTTACTGCAGAAGTTATAAAATCTTGCACCTATAAAATGGCGAAGGCGAAGGTATTTGAGAACCATTAATCTAGAATTTAAAAATGTCTGAATATAAAACATAAATCGTCTTCTCAAAGATTATACTGTTATGTAAGGAGGATTTTTAGGGATACTGTTTAAATTTTGATTTTTGATATTGATATACTTTGTAATTTGAGGTAAGTTTAATTTTTATTTTTGTACGTTTAGATATTAATTTTTCTTTTAGGTATATTTTAATGCATGCTATAGTATTTAAGTTTTTTAGTTTTGAAATTTAATTATATTTTCTATAGAAATTGCAAATGGTTTGTTCAAAAGAAATATTTTTAAGTTCTTGAATATAGTTTTGAATAATCGACCTTATGGCATATGATCAGTCCGCCTCTGGGCAGAATTATTTTAATGTTTCATTAATAAGCGACAGTGCGCATGATTTTATGATTATTTAACGCGAAACTTACTGTAGGTTTGCTATAATTATTCTTTTACCTTTCAGGGCCATTGGGGTTCCCTTCTACCATCGAAGAAATATCTTACCTATAAATCTGCTGTCATGCTATTTTTAAATAAAGGTTATTTGAAATTCGTGTTATATTATTTTACAATATTTCTATCGACTTGGAATTATAGAAATCTTTATCAGAATGAATATCACTCTACTATTTGACAGCTAGATGTCTCTGAGTCTGCTGTAATTTAGATATCCAGCTGAGATGAATTTAAATGCTTTGCTTATTACAATTAAACATAGATGGCACTCAAAATATAAGGTTTTATTGCAAACATCAGATAATCAAAAGCAAAAAACGTTTCTTAATCTATATCCCTGCGCTAAATAAAACTAATTAAATCTACAACAGATTTAGGATTTAGTGTCCTTTTGGATATTAACAAAATTAAATAAACTTAAGGTTTAAAATTTCAGAGTAAGTTCTGCACTTTCGGGTTACCGAGTCGTTAAAATGCACTTGAATTGGCAGACCTGTTTTTAGTTTTTGCACTTGTGGTCCAGATATGATGGCTGACTATTCTAGAATTTATTGTACCGTTTACTGGATTTGTTTAAACCGAATAGGCCTTGGATGCAATTTTGGATTTCGACCAATCAGGTGGCTGCTCATTAATTAGGATAATTTTTACCTTTATTCCTGGTAAGTTGAAGCTACTTTTCCGTTACTTGTTCGTATTTGGCCTTGACTCACCATTGGAAAGTCCTGGGAATATAAATTTCCAATTTAAATTAGAATTTTCTGAATTTATTTCAGGAGGGATCTGGACGTGGGTTTGCTTCTTCCACTACCCAATATCAACTCTCTTTTTGTTTCGTTTCTAAGGAACATGCAGAAAATTTGCCAAACCAAGGATTTCTTGATTCCCATCTGTCATTATGGTTTGTATTTTTGCCTTTTTTAACTTTATTATATAATTTTCCCATAAAATTATGTCATTTTCAGCATTTCCCCTGACGAATTTGTGGATACCCATTTGTTGATATTACGTGAGATGAAATTTGACCTGCCGTTCACTTCGACGAAACATCACTGAACCTTTCGAAGATCACTACACAACACTTCTTAGGATCTAATTTACATTGTGTCTAGTCATTTGACTAGACTGGAGGTTTCACAGGTTAGTCTTAGTCGGGTTTTAATTTCTTTTATAGTTTAAAATACATGACAATACGTATGATTAATCAAAGAGAAATCCTCAACATTAAATTGAGGTGCATACATCGATAACTCTACATTAAATTCTGTCGATTACTCGAAAATATGTTTCGTACTTACTTTTTTTTCCTGTATTCTTATTGGATGATTTTTTAAAACTCGTTTCGTGGGGGGGGGGTGATTTATTTTCTCTAATTAACCTCAAATCCTTTATTAAAAAAATTGTCTTTAAAAAATAATCGACGTCAGTAAAGAATTTATTTTTCCCTTAGAATTTATCTGGATATAATATGTCAATTGCAAGTATTTCTTAAATATGCCGATGACATTATCGTTACTATGTTTGAAGAGCAGGTTATTTACGTCTGCAGAACTTTGTTTAGCGACTTTCATGTTGAATTTTTGTGTTTATTATTCATTTTATTGTAGTAGAGAGGGTTTTTCATGGACTTCGACTTGAAATAAAGATAAAAAAGGCGTGAAGGGGTAGTTTATTGGCTTTGTCTTAAAAATTGATAAACACTGAGTTCACTTAAGTACCCGATGGCGTTTTTAGTTAATATGATTGAAAATAAAATGGTTTATATGTATGACAAAACGGTCTTAATAATTTATTTTATAACTGCACCGATTTTTGATCATATAATTAAAGAGCATTCGGTGGCGTAGCAAAGGTTTCTGCCGCCCGGAGCAGAAGGACCTATAACCCAGAAACTACATAAATACTGTATAACAGCTGGTCCAGAAATTATTTAAAAATAATGGTTAATAATAATGTTTAATATTGTATGAATTTAACCGTTCTCTTTATTCTTTTTGAAATAAAAAATTAAACTAATATTATTATATCTAATGATTCTTTAAAAAATGTTCATAAAATACATTATTTCCAAAGCTATTTACAAAAAATATCATTTAAGTCATATTTTCCGATTATTATAATGATTTTCAGATTGAAGCCGACCGCATACTGTCTTATTTTATTGTCTACATAATTTATCTTATAACTAAGAGCTAAAGACTTTTGTAAGTATTGGCATTGGACAGAAAATTTAATCAAACCCTCTCTTCGTCATGTATCTTCTTGTCTTGTCTTCAACGTGCTCTCATTCCGAAAGAAATTATAAAAACAGCCTATAACACCATTTAAATGGTAGCAAAAATTTTAAAATGTGTGCTCGATTTAATACAATTTTTACATGCAAATCAACTCATGGCTCGGAGCACTGTAGAGAACATCACTCAAGTGCGCCCTTTCACAGCCTATGTTTTACAATCATACGAAACGGGAGGATAAAAGTCAAATCCTGTGTTGTATTGCTGTCAAGCGCCAGCACCCTTGAGCTCAGATACTTTCTTTTGACATAGAAAAATTCAAAGAATACCGCACTGTAAATATAACGAAACTCCGCAAGTAAATCAACAAGCGAACCTCAGGTGTATAAGTAACACTATCAGCGAATATTATTCGCTTTGTAGTTTTTCGTTTCTACTCCTTTGTGTCATAAAGAAAATAGAGAATATCCTAGTTCTCAAAGCTGTGCGTAGATTGAATGTACTCTGAGGACAAAAGTAACAAACTACTGGTATACATATAGTCTGTGTCGTAAAAAACGCGATAAGTCAGAATTCGTTATATTCTATATGATTTAGAAAAACAAGAAAATAGAATTATTAATGATTCTGCATTAATTTTAATTTTATGTGCAATCTTAACGTCAAGCCTTTGTCAATTTTTTTTCTTTTTTGAATCCAACTTGATTTTCGTGCAATATTTGTGGTAAAACAGGATGACATGTTTGATTGATTGATTGATTGATTAATGTGGAAAGCTATATATAGGTGAGACGTCTAGACCATTAGAAGTTAGAATATCTGAACACAAAAATATCGTTAAAAATTACCAAGTTGATAAATCTACACTGGCACAACATGCTTGGAGTAATGACACAGATTTAGTTGGACACAGGCAAAAATAATTCAAACGGAGACACATTGTAGTAAACGAAAACTTAAAGAGAGTGCCTGTATTCAACTAAACAGTACCGACTGCGTCTCTACTAGTTCAGTGTTACTAGACGAAGTCTGGCTACCGATTCTCCAAAAAGAAGTACCGTAAATATCAAAATAAATTAGAATTCTTTATCTAGTGATCTATGCATTAATTACTAATCAGTGTCAAGTGTCAAAGTGATCTTTTTTGACAAATCATTTTTGTAATCACAGTTGAAAAAGGACCTAGACTTTGGTTCCAAACGTTCTGTTAAGATAAGTTATTGTTTTATAATTATTGTTTTTTACATATCATTTAAATATATATATATATATCTATATATTATATAATATACATTTTGTTATATTTTCTAGTGTAAAATACTAGAAAACCACTGATACGAATTTTAGATAACAATATTGTATTTATATTCATTTAGAACTATATACAGTGGTTTTCTGGGGCAAACTGTTGAGGTTTGCCTTTGATACTACACTTTTATCTTGACATATTTTGGCAATTTTCTTATTTCTATTTATTTTTTAGAATTTGGCGTGATTCCCAGAATTAAGTTCAATGAATATTAACTATCCGCCACAAATAAACTACAAACAATACAATTTAAATACCTCTACTAGTTACTAGTTTCCAAAATGGTTCACCTGGAGTTTTCGTTAGTACACCCAGTAAAAGTCTACCTCTTAATCTAACTCAATAAATTTAAAATATCAATAAAACGCAACACCACACTTTTTGTGACCATCGTGTAAATCCTGATTTGAGTTTACCTGCCGTGAAAAAGAAATTAAATTATTTAAATGTACAAAGCGAAGATAAACCCTGCTTTGATGTAAACAGCTTATCTTTGGACGTACTTGATTGATAGACTCGAAATTTCACATGTTGTATCTCTTCGTGGTGTAAATTGAGTCCTCTTTCAATAAGCTTATTATAGCGAAATTGGGAAATATTATTATAAATATTAAATACGTTAATCCATTGCGAATTATTTTTTAGGAATTACAATGCCATTTGGCCTTTTATTAAAAAGGCACAAAAAATTGGTACAGTGTTTGTCAATAATTTTCTTTGGTATGTTCTAATTTTAAAAGCACAGCATTATAGAGGTACAAAGTGGCATTCTCTTTTATAAATTTAATAATTGCAGTTAATATATCAAATATAATTCTTTTAAACGGATAGACTGACGACGAAATGACATTAGTAATATTTAGAGAGCTGCAACTGCCTTAATAAATTCAGATATGGGATAATTGGGATTGATTTTGCGTCGAAAAATTAAACATAAATAGAAAGTAATAAACAATATTAGATACACAAATTCGCGCCTTAAGAAGCTTTTTTGCAGATAACCCAAAAACTAGGGTGTATGGAGCAATAAAAGAACCGTTTCTTATTTTAAAGAGCAAAAACAATTATTATTATTCAAAATTTTTACCATCAAGCTCGACATCCGGATTTCGGAAACGTTCGATATCTACGTATTTTCAATGTTTCTTCGCCCATTTCTTTTGGATCTTGAATTTTTTTCGTCCGACAAATGCTTGTGCGAATATTTTTCATTAAACTTGACGTGGTTTTTCTCATTATCAGTGACGCAAAAATGTTACAAATCCATTACTATTCATTAACATATCGTTCTGGTACAAAAGGCTGCATTGTTAGCGTATGAAACATACAGTCATTTTTAACCCGGCTCTTCGGGTCTGGATCATTTAAATGATCCGGTTCAGTGAATTGAGCCGATTAGCTCATTACATGCGCTGGATTTGTGACACGTTCTCGGTCGAACGTTGAGTCTGCTCGACACTCGGCACCGACAGTAGGCAGAGCTCTCATGGGCATATTCATGTACTGTTTGTTGTCTTCTTTGAGACGGTAAATCTGTGAAGTTCTAGCACGTCTTCTGATGTATTAAAATTAGGGTAATCCCAGAAATTGAATTTTACGTTTTCAGTTTGCAAATTGATAACAACTGTCAGTGGTAAAGCAGTAGGAATATAGGGGTAGTGTTTTATTTATGTCTTCTATTTTATGTTTAATTCTTGGGTTTCAATTTAAATACAAATATTTAAAATGTCAAATAATCTAAAACGCATTTTTCAGGGGTTGAAAGGTTTCTACAATATCCATGAGACCTTCTACTGTTTTTATTATCAGAACGGCTCATTAAATCCCGGCTTAATGCAAATCACGAACTCAACATTCATGTTCTCAACCCTGATCACCTCCCGATGATGCCAACTTGGTCGATGATGCGCGCATTGAATGTTAAGTATTCGGTGTTTTGGTGGAGACTACTTCAGAGGCGTTGTTGTAGAAAAATTTACGCGCTACAAAGGTACGCATAGCTTGTTACCCTAAGATTATAATTGACTCTTTAGTATTGTTTATGTCATCTGGTTGACATTTTCGGGTCGGATCTCTGACTGGAAAATCCTCTTTGATTAATTAACTACAATTTGAGACAGTTCACGTTTAATATCTGTCATTTTAATAACCCACATTTATTTCTACTTATTTCACCTTCGCCTTCGCCATTTTATGAATACAAAAAATAGTTTAATATTTTTAATTGAATATTTATCATATTTAGGTCAATATAAAATACCCTAATTAATTACTTACAATTTGATTTATTTATGCCACTTCTATATAGCAGATTCAAATTCAAATTAAATCCCTGGCGCCTTCGCCAGTTTATAAACATTTTGAGTTAATGATTCAAATAATTATAATTTTAATTTTTCTACGATTTGAGGAAGCCATCGTGTTATTTCTTTTAAGTATAAAAACGTGCTTTAGCCTATATTGCATAGTAGGAGGTAGATTCTCCATAATAATAGAGCCAAGGTGACAAATATGGAATTAAGGTTTGGGGCTTCTCTTATTGTCCTCTAGTGGTTTCTAAGTGGTTTATACCAAACTTGAGGTCTCAAGAATGATCTGTTGGCACATTGATGTCTGTTGTTAATAAAGTATTCTTATTAAGAAAAAATCCTCAAGAGTTACAGGTCCAACAGATAATATAAACCCTAGAAATTATGTCTAAAAGTGCATGTAGAAACGAAAATCTGAGAGAAAATTTACTATTTATTGCACAATCGTTTAAAAGTGAGTGAGTAGTTTAAATGAAAGAATTTTAATGCAGTGAAAAATCAAAAATCTCATTAAAAAATACATTATTGATTTATTTCCTCACCAAAAATGAGGTGAAAAATTTTTAAACATTTTTATTGCATTTTTGGACAAACCTCGACGAAATATGAGACACAAAATTTCAGCCAAAAAAATGTTCTGTCTGTGTGTCTGTATCGTGATAACAGCTAAAGTTTTTGAAATAAATTTTTCAAAATTTGGTACATAGGTACGTTCTAGCGGCTAAGGGAAAAGATTGAGTTCGTTGAAAAGCAAAATCTAAAAAAAAATAAATTTTCAAAAATTTTTTCTGTTCCATGTTTCTCACCTATTGTTTAATGTCACAGGTTAGTAGCTTTATGAAAATACATTAAATATAAACAAAAAAATATAAATGAAAAATTTATCGCTAAAAAATAAATAATATTATTTTGTTTTAATGATCGACAGTTCAAATTACTATTTAATTGTAGAGTATTTTTTATATCAAATTTTAGGGAAAGCCATATCACCTGACTGTATAAACAAATCCGGTACATTTTATATTTACATGTATCAACATTCTCGTTACCTATCTAGAAAACTCCAATCAATATTTTTAATATAGCTGTTTAGAGTAAATAAAGCTTGTGCGATAGGTTTGGAAATTACTGGGCGCTCAGCAACAGAATTTACTCCGTTTGCAAAAAATATCCCAATCGCGAGATGATCTCGGAAGATTGGAATTTGATAGGAAAGGTACTTTATTATTAATGGTCGTAATGACACTGCTCAGGCAGGAGTTGCTTCTCGCGTTTTTTCTGTTATGACATGATAAAGATTGAACATGTCAGAGGGAGGCAAATTATTTGAATCGATAAGTATATGAAAATAGCACATTTTACAAAGAATAGCTAATTAAAACTAATAAATTACTTAGCTAACTAAATTATGTTTGTATTTTCAATTTTCAACTATTGTTTTGTGTACGTAATGAAATTAAAAGAAACTTGTACATATTTAGAGAAAATGTATTTTAAGCATGTACAAAATACTCCCATGTTATTTACTGTATCACAAATATATCCTTTTGCAAAACTATTCAAGAATTCTTTTCTACTATACACCGGTTTTATTGATATATTTGTAATAAAACTACGATTCCATAAAAATTCTTCAATATTTCAATATAACGAGTTTCATATCCAAACCAATCATTTCATGGATATTGGAATTACGGGAGTTTTGATTGTATTTGGAATCAAAACCTGTAGCTGTAGTGAGGATTTTGCTCATAGAGTTCGATTTAAAATATTTTATTTCAAAACTTTCAACTTAAATCACATGTATAATGTAAAGAAAACACTTGTAATGACATTATCAATATTTGAAGTTTCTAGACAAAAACGCCTAGTACCTCAGATAACTATGAAGCAAAACAACAATTGCATCAAATCGATTGTACAGGGTTATCCAACGAAAAGGCCCACCCTTATATTTTCTTTATTTTTCGAGTTAGGAAAAAATGTTTCAAATAAAAGTTGTAGTGAATCAAATGAACTCATTTAAAACCCCTGCAAATAATATACAGGGTGTTCCATAAAAGCGGGACAAACCTAACTTACATTTTTTTAAATGGAACACCCTATATTTTTTTATTTTTTACATTTTTCAAATCTGTGTTTTTTTGTGATTTCAAATATATATATATATATATGTTGTATCTTATCTTTTACTGTTTTTTATTTATTGCAAATTTCGTGAACAATATTATTTATACTACCAGCATCTGCATGCGTATCAATCAGGTTAGCCATGGATGAAAAGTTTGCTTTTTGAATATATTTAATTATTCTGTAAGACATAAGTGTCAAATTAATTGTTTTTCATCCATGGCTAACTGATTGATACGCATGCAGATGCTGGTGTTATAAATAATATTGTTCACGAAATTTGCAATAAATAAAAAACAGTAAAAGTTAAGATGCAACATATATATATATATATATATATTTGAAATCACAAAAAAACACAGATTTTAAAAATGTAAAAAAATATAGGGTGTTCCATTTAAAAAAATGTAATTTAGGTTTGTCCCGCTTTTATGGAACACCCTGTATATTCTTTGCAGGAGTTTTAAATGAGTTCATTTGATTCACTACAACTTTTATTTGAAACATTTTTTCCTAACTCGAAAAATAAAGAAAATATAAGGGTGGGCATTTTCGTTGGATAACCCTGTACACCTATTGAAAATATTGGACGTGAAATATAATAAAAGTCCAGCAGTGTAACTACTTTTACTGTTCCAATTATATCTACCATTTGACAAACGCTGTTACTTTTAATTAATGAAGCTGTACAGATATATCCCTAGTATACAGATTACATGAAGAATAGTCCCATTATAAGTTACACTATACATATATCAAACACTATGAAATCTAGTACGCTTGCCCGACTGTTATATCACATTTCACTGAATGTCTGATACCCTTTGGGAGAACAAGGCTATAAATGAGACAAAGGGCAGTAAACTTTTGCGGGTTTAGTCGAATGGCCCACAAATCTTCTTCCATAAAGGAATATTAACATTTCTTATATACATACAATGATGTATATAAGTTATGAACCTTTCAGTAAAATGATGATTTGATTCTAGGTTTAAATTAAAATACATGAGTGGAGAGACAGGATATTTAGGATAAATAATAAACCAGGAAGAAAAAAAGATACCTTATTCAAGTTAAGCATTTCCTAACATAAATGGAAAACAGGTAAGAGGTAATAATTGAATTATGTTTCGTAGTGGAGTCATATTACCGGAAATGTTCGGGATAAGGAACTGAAAGGAAGGAGTGACTTTTTTCTGGGTATCATCAGGAATAAGTACCAAAATTTTATAGAGCCATTTCTGGATTGTTGATCGGGGTATTTGTTAAAAACAACAAACTACGATTTATGATGGGCAGGAGTAACAATCGACCAACAAAGTTTACTAAACGCTCAAGAACTGTTAGACATTAATTTCAAAGTAGAGCGTAGCGAGTAAACACTTCACATGGCGCAAACTGGAATTACAGGGCAGGATCACATCATGCCAATGCTCTTGTTCGTATTTCTGTGAACTGTACTGTATATCAAAGTAAACCAAATTTACAGAGGTTTCCATCCTACTTCCTACATTTAAAAATGTTTTGAAAATACGTTTCCAAACAAAGCACGCTTTTGATGTTTTCATGGAAATTGTCCCTAATTACATTGTTTTCATTCGCCTCAGTTTCAAGGATCGGTAGTCAGGATAATATAATTCAAATAATTTTTTCCGTTTCTAAGAATGTAGATTAGCGCAGTATAACGTATCCTATCCGAATACTAATTAAAGTTTCTTGATCTAATTATGTATTGTGCTTAGATAGTTGCCATATTAAATTAAGAGACCTCTATTATCTAATTAATTTCAGTCGGTAAGATGTCGTGTGATTTCTCAATGAATAGACATGCAACGGCTGATGTATAATCTTCATTAGGCTATAATCAGCGATTGTAACAACCACGTTTTAAGTAAAATAAAGTCAAAGTGAACGTTATTATTCCTGTGGGCTTTCAATTATGGTATTCCATATCTACTTACAATTTGTTGTTATACACCGCAAAGAAGTTGAAGGAGATACTTAATAAACTATACAGGGTGATTCACGAGGAAAGGGACGAAATGTTATGGTAGATAGAGTTCACTTAGGTGAATTAGAAATGACTATTGAAAAAAGCCTGAGTCTTTTTTTTATTGAACTACAGGGTGATTTATGAGTTTTGCCCAATAGTTCGTAAGGCAATATCTTTTAAACTGATCACTAGAATCAGCTCGTATTGTGGGTATAAAGTATACTATTAATTGTCAATTTACGTGCATAATCAAAGACAGATAATTCCAGGGCCGGCTCAACTAATTTTTATTTTTAGGGCTCCTATGAAAAAATTCATCCTGTGTACGTGATTTTTAAATTCTAATACTGAATTATGAAACTACATACAAACATGATCGAAAACATGTATTTTGTTGTTTTGCCACACTTTGGGCGAATTTTAAATAAACGTTCAATTTTCGCCAAAATCGAAGGTCTGCACAAAATAAATTTATAAAATTACATTTTCCTCTCTTATTCAAACTAAAATATTTGTTATACAAAATTTTGTGATTTGATGCATGATTAATATGAAATAAATAATCAAATATAAATAATTTCAACATCAGATTAAGTAATTTTTATTTCTGAGGTTTCTGTGAAAAATCAGACTGTATACATTTTTCTCAAATTCTAATAATAAATTGTGGAACTACATTTAAAAATTAACGAAATTATTTATTTTTTTATCACAATACATCAATAAACAGAATAGTATAAACAACAAATTCACAGAACATAAAACCCTTATAACTTATTTTCAAAATGAAAGCCTTCTGCCTCCCTATATACATTTTCTTTGTCTTAAAATTAAATTTCCTACGGCTTTCCTAATAACGACAGGATTATTAATGTTCTGTTTATTGATGTACTGTGATAAAAAAATAAACAATTTCGTTTATTACTTCCTCACGTAAGGAAGATATGTATTTATGAAAACATTTTTGAAAATTTTTATTGCATTTCTGGACGATTCTCGACGAATTATGACGTTACACAAAAATTTTCTTTATTGAAATAAAGCTTTCAAATTTGGTACACTCGTTCTAGAGGTCAAGGAAAAGATTGAGTTCGTTGATGAGCAAAATCGGTCCAATGGAATGGGGTCTACCGGACTCCAACATTTCTATTTCTAACTTTCCAAAAAAATTTATTCGTGATGAAAGATTATAAATAGGATCTGATATACAACCCATTATAAAATTGTGTCCAAATGTTGAAATACACAAAATACGCCAAAAAAACAAAATACGTAAAAAAAAAACAAAATGCGTCAAAAGACAAAATACGTCAAAAATTACTTTTGTTATAAACTCCACCACACGGTGAGGAAGTTTTGATCCCATAATTGGCAGCGTTTTTTTTTAATCCACCTAGTTCCATAATTTATTATCAGAATTTGAGAAAAATGTATACAGACTGATTTTTTTCACAGAAACCTCAGAAATAAAAATTACTTAATCTGATGTTCAAATTATTTATTTTTGATTATTTATTTCATATTAATCAACCATGAAATCACAAAATTTTGTAAAACAAATATTTCAGTTTAAATAAGAGAGGAAAATGTAATTTTATAAATTATTTTGTGCAGACCTTCGATTTTGGCGAAAATTGATCGTTTATTTAAAATTCGCCCAAAGTGTGGCAAAACAACAAAATACATGTTTTCATCATCATCATTTTTGTATGTAGTTTCATAATTCAGTATTAGAATTTAAAAATCACGTACACAGGGTGAATTTTTTCATAAGAGCCCTAAAAATAAAAATTAGTTGAGCCGGCCCTGGAATTTTCTGTCTTTGATTATGCATGTAAATTCCCAATTAATAGTATACTATATACCCACAATACGAGCTGATTCTAGTGATTAGTTTAAAAGATATTGCCTTAAGAACTGTTGGGCAAAACTCATAAATCACCCTGTAGTTCAATAAAAAAAAAGGCTCAGGCTTTTTTCAATAGTCACTTCTAATTCACTCTAGTGAACTCTATCTACCATAACATGTTGTCCCTTTCCTCGTGAATCACCCTGTACCTACATATAATTTATTTTTAACGTTTTATTAACACTATACATGAAATTTTACACGTATTATCGTAAAAGCTCATACGTGCTGATTTAACAGGGCCAAAAGTTCCAGCAGAATAGCCGAGAAGGTTGAGTGAGTTGGACGTATTTAATTTATTTTTCAATTACTCACAAGGATGTTCCGCCAATATTTAGTCAAGAAGTGTTTTATTTCTTCGTAAACGTGAACAATATTCTTAAATAATAAAAATAATATTCCACTCTATGTATAAATAAAGAATAGAACTAAAGGAAAAGAGATCTGAATAACAAACGAGATGGTCAATTTTAGCAGCGTTTAAGAGTCGTTCGAGCATCTCAGAAATGAATTTAATTGAATGAAAATAACTAAGAAATAAATACACGTTTTTTTTTACAAATTTAGCGAGTGGATTCCTGAAGAGGGGTTGGAACCTTTGGTGTAGAACTTACACTTGGAGTAGTTTTCCACACACACCAAAACACTTTTGCACACACTCGACGCGCGTTTCGCCAACCAAGTTGGCATCATCGGGAGATGATTAAAACTAAACTGAGTTTAGTTATTATTTCAGTTATTTATTTCTAATTGTTTGAGAAATTGTCCAAGTCCAGTCGACAAGCCTATCATCTTAAGATCCCTGGACAAATAACCGTATCTCCATCTGTTAGCTACCCCTAAACGTTCTCACCACCAGAGAACCAAACAAGTGCTGTTCCTTGCACTTAAAAAACTAAGGAACTGGCGCCCGAGTTTCCGTCTAAAAAGTGTTACAGCCAGAGAGTTCTGTTTGTAAGTAGCCAGTTACAAACATTACAGGTTACGTAAGTGGACGTCATCACAGCTAAACCAGCATAGAATGAAATATTCTGCGGTATTTTGTATTAAACTACGCCAGAGTTAATTTAAAATTATAGTGGAATTAAGTGTTTTATAAGGGATGAAAGATTGTGATAGAATTTTCGTTGCAATGAGTCGTTTAATAGTTTGTATAAAAAGAAAGAGATGAGACAGATTTATTTCAAGTTTTATAGCTCAGGATATGAAACACGGTATAGGCGGAATTTTTTCTTTTGTTCAAGAAGCATTATGTTAACAAAAGTACTTTTTCTTGTCTTTTGAATGTCTTTCTTATATACGCAATAAAATTTAAAAGTTTGATTTTAATGACATTTGCTACTCTCTAGTGATTGTTTCGACATCGACATTTTCATTTCGTGCTGCAATTTACATTAAGTGAAGCTTTTGTGATGCCTTTCATATATTTAAATGGGCGCATTATGAAAAAACCTGTTGCATCTGGAACTTATAAAGATAGTATTCAAATAAATTAAATTTTGCGCCATTAATATAGAGATAATAAAGATAATAATTCTTGTTTGGGGATTTACTGCCATCCTTCTGAATATTTCCCAGACAATCTAAAAAATATCTGGATTTAAAAAAAAAATAACCTTTACGCCTGTCAATTTACGTCAAAGTAACAGTTAAAGGTTGTTTTTTTTGACATAAAATATAAATAATCTAAAATAAAAACAACGATGTTTCGCAAACTTAATCTGTTTTCTTATTCAATACGAAGCTGTCTTTGAAGATGTATAGAAGTTGAATTAATCAAAGAAATAAAGTTGACAGCTCCTGCGGAGCTGTCCTTACCGTTTGAAGATGTATAAAAGTTGAATTATTTAAAGAAATAAAGCTGACAGCCCCTGCGGGGCTGCCCGACCGAATTATTTAACTGATTCGGGGTGAAATCGAGAAAAAAATTTTTAACTAATTTATTACTTTTCTTTATTGGTTAATACAGACCCCTAGCATTGCCGTTTCTTCACTGCAGCTACCTAAGCCTCTATTAGTCTATTATCCTGCTAACAGAGAAAAAGAGACCCATATGCTAATTCCAAATGTATATTTTTCCTCAATTATGAGATATACGTTTCAATGCCCTAAAGAGGCTAAATATATATCTAAGATTATGTTATTTTAAATATTAATAACTTCTTCGTTTTTTTCTCTAGCATGTGTACTGGAATTTAATTAAACTAAACTAATTATTAGCTACAGGCGATTCACTACGGAGAAAGATGCATAACGTTGTTTATAATTGGTTGTGCTTCGTACCTAGTTTTAATTAATAAGAGTTGAGAATCGATAAACGCATTGAAATAATGATTATACCTAGTACATTTTTTTGCTATATTTCTCGATACAACCCTTGTTATTATTTCTGTTGAAATTCTTGTTGCCTGAGGATGTGAAGCAATTAGTAGTACACGAAACCGGTAGCTTTAATAAAGGAATTTTGTGAGAAAGTAAGAAATTGTTTTTTCTCCCTTTCATTATAACTCACATGGGACTGACCTTTCTCCGTTGTATATATATTTTTCAACGTATTAATTCTTGAAGAGTGACACAAAAATATGGGTCTTATACGATGGATTAAGTCTACACTTGCTCTCTTAGAGAACGACCCCGACATGTTTAACAAAATTACAGTGTACCTTACCAAATAGGTAAAAACTACACCTGGCAAATTTCCATTAGACATTATCTGGTCATCGATAAGCCACGTTCAATTTATGCAATTAAAACTAGATCATTAACACAAAGACTTCCTCGCTACTGCCTGTGACAAGACGTTAATTAAAGGAAGCGAAGTGCTTTACTACGTGTATTAAGTTAAGCTGTCAGAAGTTTTGACTTATGGATATTACGTGCAGTATGCAGGTACGCTACTTGACATGTTTTCTGCGAGAGTCTTATAAATTGTACGAAAATAAAATACAAAAATTTTGATACGGTTTGGCCAAAGTGCGTGCAGTAAAGGTGCGTATTTCTCGCAGGAACAGGCGGCGTATTGTAAGCAAGCAATGAACATAAATTTTTTGGGCTGATGCGAGAAAATACAATAAGAAAGGAACGTATTACATACAAACGCAGAATTTGAGAACGTGCCAGGTAGGATATCGTAGATGATACAAAGAAGTTTATTAACTGTAATGCTCTTCAGAACAGAAGCTTGCAGGCTTTATTTAACTGAGTATAAAGATAAAGAAATTGTGTAATATTAATTTTACGACAATAAAAAACTGTTAGGTTTCTGTGACAAGGAAACCATAAAGTATACGTATAAAGTATCCAACTAACCAGTCTAATTGACTTTACACACTAACGTCATAATGGCTCACTTTACACATATAGATTTGGATACGTAAAATAATATTTTATTAGAAATAATCCTAGAAATCACCCACTATAATCGTCAAAATTTGCTTTAGGACGCCTTAAAATTGATCAAGATTTATAACGCTGTAAAACTGTCAAAAATGTATGGATTTGTGTCGGGTTTTTAGCATTTCAAGGGAAATTTAAGTTACTTTGATCTTATCTATTTAACTTTAAGATAAAGTACAAAAAATGAGTATACAGTGTAATGGCTTCCGCTCTTTTCCAGATACTTACGTAATCTTTTATACGGAAATCTCGGGCGCCAGCCCTTTAACTTTTGAGTGCAAAGGACAGCACTTTTTGGCTTTCCTATTTGGGAAAACAATCCGGGGTAGCTAACAGATGGAGATACAGATAGCCAGAGGTCGCAAGTTGGGGGTCTGTCTAAAGGACTTCAACCCCTACTCAAACGGATTAATCAGAAATTAAAATGACAGAAATAATAACTCGTGAATTTTACCTTTTTAAAATAACGGATTTATTCAAGGATAATAATGAACAAATTAATTTACTCTAAACC
The DNA here is from genome assembly GCA_963680705.1 of Rhagium mordax. NCBI lineage: Eukaryota > Metazoa > Arthropoda > Insecta > Coleoptera > Cerambycidae > Rhagium > Rhagium mordax. The sequence goes on from OY796656.1 coordinate 10,706,603, forward strand.
TCCACGACTGTACAAACAGTCGAGTGTGTATAAAATTATTTCAAAAATGATAAAAATAAGTCGAGCTGGCAATCAAGAATTTTTTACGTGATTTTACGTCTGAATTTTCGGATACGTGAGATTAATGAATTCTGATGTACGACAAGCAAATGTTTCCACGAGGATTATAGACGGCGGGCAGTCCGTCAGCTATAGATATTTGAGGCTAGATACAAGATTTAAACAAACGGTAAGCTACTGCCGCAAACGTCGAGCTATTTGTTACAGGATTATTTTAAATAATGACAGCTTTGCGAGTCAGTTCTATGCAAAACCCAGTCCGTATGGCCCTAGTGAACAAATACAAACTGTTAATGCATATAGTGACTATTTTTCACGTAGGTTTTCCGGTAACCTAGTAGGCAAGGGAACATTTGAGGTGGCACTAGTGAACAGACCTCAGCAGTCTTTACCTACATTAACAAAATAAACAAACCAACGGAGGTATTACTAATAAGCTCTAGTTTACTTTGGTAGCAAAATACGGTGATATTTACTGACAATAAAATCTCGAAATATCTATACTTGACTGACGGCAGTACCTGCAGAATGTAGCAGGTTGCGTTAAATTCTTACCAATATTATACTCAAAGGAAATTACTATTAACTCGGAGCGGTGATACAAAAGATTTACGGGTTCGGTTTGATCGTCAATTGCTGGCGGTCGAACGGATCTGATCTGATGCGGACTATTTCGGAATGAATCTACTGCTGGAATGAGAGCGAAGTGACTGTGCTTCCCCTTTTTGTAAACTTTTATGACGTATCTGTCGTGTTAAAAGAGAGGTGGTCACCGACTTTACACGATGGGATCGTGTGCTCAACACGACGTTCGTTGCAAAGTGCAAGCGGATTATGCAATTAGAAGTATTCGTTCAAAGCGTCGATAACCGGAAATGCATTACTTGCAATTTCTATACTATGTTGCAAAAAGAAACGGATTAAAACGGGCAAGGATTAACATTTTTAGTAACGAATGATTTTTATTTCCGACTCGGCCATTATTTATAATATTTCTCGGATTTTACTTATACGAGGTATTGTCGAAAATTAATCAATTAATTACTTGATTGCTTGTTTACCAGCGGACTTTTTAACAACTCATTAATAACTTAATTAAAACAGGACTTACTTACTAAAACAGCGGCAGGGTGTACCCAAGTGACGGTAATATTTAAAGCAAAATTGAACATTCCTTGATCGGAAAAAATCACTTCGTTACACCCCCCTCTTACTTCGGTAAAAAAAAAAAATAATTCATTATACATTTTTTTTTTCTTCTCCCTGGGAGGCTCCAGGTAAACAAAGGCAAAATTAATTGAAAACGGAAAGCTCCCTAATCTAGTATTTACAGAACAAAATTCTAAATTAGCAAAAAAACAAAATTAACTTTAAACAGCCTCCCGGGACCGGTGTCATTACCTCTGGGGGTCTTCATTCGGTGCGTCTTACCAGTTGGCCTTAACGTGTTCCAGGGTGGTCAGTATTCCCTGGGGGGTCCTTCAACTGGGCCGACCATGGTCAGGGGCTGGTCCTTCTGAAAATACAAAAAGCAATTAGCTATGGTGAAGCTAATTGACGGCGGTAAATGTAGAACGTCGGCGGAATTTTTGGACGTCGAGCTCAGGCCTTGTAGTGGCAGTGGCAGTCACACACGGGACAAGCTCGCTTATTTCGCAAATACAGCGGGTCGGTTTGGATCCCTTGTGTCCGGGTCTTGCGGGGAAGGTTCGGTCGACGGGTTGCCCTCGGAGTGGGGTTAGGAGGTATAACCGCGGTACTACACCGGCAATCGCGGGATAGCATGCCCACGAGCCCACATCTGGAGCAGAATATAATCCTCCTCCGCGTACAACGGTCTCTGCTGTGGTCCGGATAACCACATCTCCAACAGAGATCCTGCTCGACAGGTAGGTAGGTCTGCGGCGGATACGGCTCACGTCTCCATAACCCAGACTGGGGCGTCTTCGATGGACTCTCGTGGCGAGTCATCCGCAGGGGTTCGGAGTCGGTGGCAGGTGGTGTCGGCGTCGGGCTACGGACCAAAGGGGGCGGTGTATGGCTTCTTACTTCCAGTAGTTCCGGACGGCTCGGACGGGCTACTTCCTCCTCCTTCCTGTTGTCCTCGAGGGATTCAGTACAGGCCTCCATCAGCTCCCACTCGAAGTCTGAGGCTGGGTCGCCGAGGAGTTCCAGTATGGGACTGTCCATGCGGAAGAAGTACTGTAACATAAAGTCAAATTACACATTAATGGGCGGCGGGGCCGCGTGCGAGGCTGGTTTTAAATCCTTTATGTGGATATGTCGCACTTGCTTGCCGGTATCACTTTTCAAATCGTAAACGACGGGTGAAATGACTCGGGTGACAGTGTACGGTCCGGAAAATTTCGGAGCTAGTTTAGCGGCAAATCCGCGAACGGCGGAGGACAACGGGTTTTCTCGCTTCATAACGCGGTCGCCACGGTGGCAGCGCCATTCCCGCCTACGCAAGTTGTAATAGTAACTTTGTGTAGAAAACGCGCGGGCTAAGTTTATTCGAACCAGCTGAAAAACTTCACGCAGTTTTTCTAACCGGTTACTCAGGTCAGCGGGTTTGAGAGAGTCGGTGGTTATTTCTTCCCCTTGCTGTCGGGTTTCTGTGCGATACAGCGACTTGGGTAAGTCCAATTCTCTCCCAAAATTGAGGAACGCAGGCGAAAATCCGGTTGACTCGTGTTTTGAGCTGTTTATCGCCAATTGGAAATCGGTGATGTTTTGATCCCATTTACGATGGTCTTGTTCGCAATATTGGGCGATCATGGTTTTGATTGTCCGATTGGTTCGTTCCACGGGATTGGCTTGCGGCGTATACGGAGGCGTGAAACGGTGCTGTATTCCCAATTCTTCCAGGGTGCGACGGAACAGTCGGCTATCATACTGAGAGCCGTTATCACTTATAACGGTGCGGGGGCAACCAAAACGGGTGATAACTTCGTCATACAGTGCTTGACTTACAGTACGGGCTGTAGCACTTCGGAGCGGCTTGCACTGGACCCATTTAGTAAAGCGATCTTGAAAAACCACAAGGTAATTATTCCCTTTACTGGATCGTGGCAGGGGACCGACCAAATCTGTACTGACGGTTTCCCACGGGTTTCGGTTTGCGGAAGGTTGCATTTTCCCTGCAACCTGTTGTTGTGACGGTTTGTACCTTTGACACTGTAGACATCCTCTGACATATTTGGCGATATCGCGAAACATACCAGGCCAATAGTACCGGTGAGCCATGCGTGCCACAGTTTTGGCTATTCCCATATGTCCAGCGGACGGAGCATCATGGTTTTCGGCCAATACAGTAGGACGGAGAGACGTGGGTACGCATAGCTTCCAGGGGTCAGACAGCTCCGGCTCAGTCAGATCATGTGCATCCCAGAAGTGGCGAAACAGACGGTTGTCTCGGATGCAATAATCTGGAAAGGCTTCGGGATTTTTTTCCACTTCGGCCTTTTTCCGGTTGTACCAGGAGCAGTCAGCTGTTTCAGTTAGAGATCCCAATTCCTCGGAATCTGGGGCGGACGACGGTCCCGGTAAGGGTTGTCTTGATAAGGCATCTGCTACTCGGTTCAAGGTGCCTTTTCGGTACTTAATCTCAAAATCGTATTGTTGCAAAAAGATACTCCATCGAGCGAGGCGTCCTGCCGGACTCTTGATCGAGTGCAACCAACGGAGAGATTGGTGATCGGTTAGCACGGTAAAACGGTAGCCTTCCAGGTAGGGTCTCATCTTTTCTACTCCCCAGACAATCGCTAAACATTCTCGTTCTGTGACAGAATAGTTTTTCTCGGCGGGTGAGAGAGTACGACTAGCGTATGCTATCACCCGGTCATGACCCTCTATTTCCTGGGTTAACGCTACCCCAAGGCCTTGGTCGGACGCGTCTGTTTGCAGAGTGAATGGTTGAGAGAAATCCGGACACGTCAAGACGGGGGCCTCGGTCAGAAAGCCTTTTAAACGGTTGAAGGCGTCCTCTTGCTCGGCAGTCCATTTAAATCGATGATTCTTCTTTAGCAGTCGCGTCAGGGGGGTTACGATTTGCGAAAATGCAGGCACAAATCGACGGTACCAGGATGCAACTCCTAAAAATCGGCGTACGTCGCGGACGTTACGTGGCGTCGGAATTTGATGAATAGACTCCACCTTGTCGGGATCGGTATTTATTCCTTCGGACGTAACGACATGTCCCAGATACTTCAGTGACTTCCTACAGAATTCACACTTTGCAGGGTTCAGTTGTAAGTTCGCGGCTCGGAGACGGCGAAAAACTTCTCTCAGGTTGGTCAGGTGTTCCTCGAACGTTTCTCCTAGGACGATTATATCATCCAGATAGGCGAACGCGTGGGGTTCCAAGTCGGGTCCAATAATGCTGTCGAGTAGTCTTTGGAAAGTGGCGGGGGCGGAGTGCAGTCCAAAAGGCATTACTCTAAACTGGAACAGTCCACGGCCCGGAACGGTGAACGCGGTGATGGGTTTACTGGAACGGGAGAGAGGTATCTGCCAGTATCCCTGTTTCAGGTCGATACTAGAGATATATCGGGCTCTGCGTAACTTGTCGAGAATATGGTTGATGTATGGTAGCGGGTATGCATCTTTTTCGGTAACTTCGTTTATTTTTCGAAAGTCTATACAGAACCGGGGTTTTCCATCTTTCTTTTTGACTATGACTACCGGTGAACTCCACGGACTGGGAGACGGTTCGATGATCCCATTTTTTAGCATCTCATCAACTTCTTGATTAATGATCTCCTGCATTTTCGGGTTTTGTGGACGGTACCTCTGCTTGATTGGTTCGGAATGCGACAGACGGATGTGGTGTTGTACCTGGTCGGTAGTACCACGGATTTCTTGAAAACTTGGTAACTCGTCATCAAGAAAGTTCTGCAGGCGATGCTCCTCACTTGTAGTGAGAGTCAGGGAAACTGTGCCCAACGGGCTAGCGGGCGTGACTCGTGGTCGAGAGACCACATGACCATTCAGTGAAACGGAAGCGGTTCTTGGAGTGATGAGAAAGTCGTGCTTGCTCATTACGTCCATTCCCAGGACAATGTCGGACGAGAGATTCTCCAGATACAATAGATCTTCAGCGAATTGTGTTCGGCCGATGGTAAATTTTAGCGAATATGCTTGGGTGACGGTAGCCAAGTTGCCATTAGCCAATCGGGCAGAGGGTGCGGTAACAGTTTGCGGTTTAATCCCCAATCGCGTACAAAATTCATGTATTTGGTTACCGACGTACGAACGGACGGCGCCGGTATCCACAAGGGCGGAGAAGGTCTTATTACGAATGCGTACGGGGATATGTGGGCGGTTGTCATGTTCAGGTGCCAGTTCCTGGTGCGAGGCGGTAATATTTCGGAACCAAACTGGCCTCGGTACGGTGCGGTTCCGGTTTAGTTTTCCGCTGTATTACATTGGCAGTCGCGGGTCATTGTGCCCTGACGGCCGCAGCGTGAACAAAATAGGCGGGGTGGCGAGCGACATTCACTGCGGAAGTGACCGGTCTTGCCACAACGCCAACAGATCGTACTTCGGTCAGTAGGGATGTCTGCGGATGCGGAACTGTTATTTCCGTTACGTTTCTGGTTTGGACGGGTTCGAGTTTCCTGGGTTTCACGCGTCCTCTCGGAGGGCGTCGCGGTCCGTGCCTGGTCGCTGCTTGACCGCGGAGGTGGTGACGACGGTTGGTTGGAAGTACGATCTCCCGGGCCTAAGCGTTGAGACGTCCCGGAAGTATCGTCGGACTGGCGTGTACTGGTGGAACGGCGAGCGAGAGGTGGTTTGCTATACACCCGGTCAACCTCCTGCTTCAGCGTTTCATATTCACGACATTTCGCGATTAATATTGCTACGTCTGTAAAGTCTTGTCGACGAATGTACTGGCGAAAATCGGGTAACAAATTTCGGTAGAGCCATCGTAACTCTTGTTCCCCGGAAAGTCCTCTATGACGACGGATGAGGGTCTGCAAGTCGGTGATGTACGTCATCACTGACTCCTCTGGGCGTTGCAGTCGACGGCTAATTTCTGCTTCTATATCTTCCTGATAGTGAACCGGTACGTAAAAAATACGAAAATCTGCTAGGAATTGTTCCCAGGAGGTCCAGCGGGCTTTATTATTGCGGTACCAGAGCAAGGCGGAGCCTTGCAGTAGCTCAGGTAGGACCGGAAGTAACTGCGCGGGACGGAGGGTGGTATACCCACAAACTTCTTCCAAGCGCTCCAGGAACGCGGCTGGATCGCCAGTGCCATTGAAATGGATGTTCCATTTGCGTATCTGTACGGGGTCTAATGGCGTCTGTCCTGGTGCACTATTGTGGGGCGGTTGAGGTATTACCAGCGGTGGTAACGGTGGCGGTACCGGCGGCGGAAAAACAGGTGGCGCGGTATTTGGTCTAGGCGAAGAGCACCCCTCTTTGATAAACTTGACCAAACGGCGCTTCTTCTCGTCCACGGTACCGGTTACGGGTAGACCAAACTTCCCTAACTGATCGTCTATTTGTTCCTTCTTTAATTTATAGATCCAGCCTAGCCGAATATCTCCCAGATCAAGGTTCGCGGCCTCGTCGACGGGTAATACGGGTGTGTCGGTTTTATCTCCTTCGGTAGGCATTGTGTTACCTCCCAAAGATGTCAGTAAAACGAGTTCAGGTCGAATCAAACGGACGATACGAGTCGGAAAATCCTAAGTCTGGAAGGGCTGGTTATATCGCGTCGAAACTATCGGCAATCGCTTTAGCGTCCTCGGTTTACTATTAAATGAGGGGTCACACCCTCGGAAAATTCTGACTCCGGAGTCACGAAATACTCCGGTGAAACTCCGGTGAAATAGTAAGAGGCGTCACGGCTGCTGTATAGCGGTCACGGATACGGAAATCTGCAGGTTGTGATGATATTCAACCTCAGGCGTCGCGACGGTAGGCGTCCTTCAGCAACGGTGCTTCAGATCGGGTTGCAAGTATCACCAATCGGTTCCTAGGGTGCGATTACCCTAAAAAGGATACCCCCACAAGGCTAGCTTGTACCTGGGTATTTCTGGATGACCTTGGCTACAACCGACGGTAATTCGATTTGGAACGTGCAATCGTAGTTCCTCGTCACGTAAATTAATAACGTATAACTCGGTCTGGCTTCAATAACGTTGTGTCGCGTCAAAGTTATATGTAACTTCTTCAATAGGATTCGAATCGGTATGTAAGTAGTCGCAATCGGTTCTTCAGGTTCGATTTAATCAGAATCGACACGTCGCAGGCTTATTTACCGCGGCTAGTAGAAATTTTGTTGCGTTCGTTGCGTGCCGAATTCACAAAAAAAACCTAACAGATCGCTGCACTACCCAGCGGATGGGCAGTTGGATGCTAACAGAAAACGGTAAATCTGCGTTGCAGATTTTTGGAAATTGCCTACTTACTTGCTATAAAGCAACACTGGTGAAAACACACCCTGGTCACGTCAAAATAATTTGTTGTCAGCTAGAGTACCTAACAACACGTTATCTGAGAATAATTTTCAGGTTTTGAGTTGCTTAACAACTCGGCATAGGGCAACAGCGGTATCTGCCCCCTATGGCAGCGTCAAAAATAACAAAATAATGCTAAAATTATTTAAATCCCTAATAGACTGTAACAGTAAGGTATGCTGTATCAGTAAAGTAGGCACACCCTGTATAATATCGGTTCAATTATGTTGACGTTGCCTTTCCACTCAACATGGCAGAGAGTAGCGGGAGTTAACCCCAAGGGCAAAGTCAAAATAATTTGAAAAATCCTCTAACGATTCGGTATACAGCGGCTATAGCAGCTTGAGTATTTCGCGGAAGTAAGTACTTATGCAAGCAGCTGTTTGTAAAATTAAAATAAACCACCTTCGGTTGTAATTGCAATCGGGACGTATTAACAAGTTAAGTTGCAATCACTTGGCTAGGTTACAGACAGACAGACAGACAGACGGATGTAAAACCTAGAAGTAATTTATTTCAAGTTTATTTCGATGTTTAAATCCTCCGAGTTAAATAGGAAATGTTTTTATTATCTAGCAGACGGACAGACGATATTTAATTTAAATCGCCTGATAACGGAATATTATTTCTTTACCAGAAATAAAACTGTTTGGTTTTATAAATTTTAAATTGATAAAACCCTCGTGTACGGTGAACAACAAGTTTTTATTTCTTATCAATAAAAAAAAACTGTAATTTATAAAAAATTCTAGCGTTTTCGACGGACTGAAAAAACAGGCTTCACGTATTTTATTTTATTTTAAATCGGCGTCTAATTGCAAATTTCTAGTGTTTCGGTATTTATTTAATTCTACGCGTATTTCACACAAGACTTGTAATTTTTTTTCGGCGGCTCCGTTTTCTGGACAAATTTTACACTTTCGGATTTCTGATTAACGTAATAAAGTCCCTGCTCGGGCGCCATTTTGTAATGGCTTCCGCTCTTTTCCAGATACTTACGTAATCTTTTATACGGAAATCTCGGGCGCCAGCCCTTTAACTTTTGAGTGCAAAGGACAGCACTTTTTGGCTTTCCTATTTGGGAAAACAATCCGGGGTAGCTAACAGATGGAGATACAGATAGCCAGAGGTCGCAAGTTGGGGGTCTGTCTAAAGGACTTCAACCCCTACTCAAACGGATTAATCAGAAATTAAAATGACAGAAATAATAACTCGTGAATTTTACCTTTTTAAAATAACGGATTTATTCAAGGATAATAATGAACAAATTAATTTACTCTAAACCTCCACGACTGTACAAACAGTCGAGTGTGTATAAAATTATTTCAAAAATGATAAAAATAAGTCGAGCTGGCAATCAAGAATTTTTTACGTGATTTTACGTCTGAATTTTCGGATACGTGAGATTAATGAATTCTGATGTACGACAAGCAAATGTTTCCACGAGGATTATAGACGGCGGGCAGTCCGTCAGCTATAGATATTTGAGGCTAGATACAAGATTTAAACAAACGGTAAGCTACTGCCGCAAACGTCGAGCTATTTGTTACAGGATTATTTTAAATAATGACAGCTTTGCGAGTCAGTTCTATGCAAAACCCAGTCCGTATGGCCCTAGTGAACAAATACAAACTGTTAATGCATATAGTGACTATTTTTCACGTAGGTTTTCCGGTAACCTAGTAGGCAAGGGAACATTTGAGGTGGCACTAGTGAACAGACCTCAGCAGTCTTTACCTACATTAACAAAATAAACAAACCAACGGAGGTATTACTAATAAGCTCTAGTTTACTTTGGTAGCAAAATACGGTGATATTTACTGACAATAAAATCTCGAAATATCTATACTTGACTGACGGCAGTACCTGCAGAATGTAGCAGGTTGCGTTAAATTCTTACCAATATTATACTCAAAGGAAATTACTATTAACTCGGAGCGGTGATACAAAAGATTTACGGGTTCGGTTTGATCGTCAATTGCTGGCGGTCGAACGGATCTGATCTGATGCGGACTATTTCGGAATGAATCTACTGCTGGAATGAGAGCGAAGTGACTGTGCTTCCCCTTTTTGTAAACTTTTATGACGTATCTGTCGTGTTAAAAGAGAGGTGGTCACCGACTTTACACGATGGGATCGTGTGCTCAACACGACGTTCGTTGCAAAGTGCAAGCGGATTATGCAATTAGAAGTATTCGTTCAAAGCGTCGATAACCGGAAATGCATTACTTGCAATTTCTATACTATGTTGCAAAAAGAAACGGATTAAAACGGGCAAGGATTAACATTTTTAGTAACGAATGATTTTTATTTCCGACTCGGCCATTATTTATAATATTTCTCGGATTTTACTTATACGAGGTATTGTCGAAAATTAATCAATTAATTACTTGATTGCTTGTTTACCAGCGGACTTTTTAACAACTCATTAATAACTTAATTAAAACAGGACTTACTTACTAAAACAGCGGCAGGGTGTACCCAAGTGACGGTAATATTTAAAGCAAAATTGAACATTCCTTGATCGGAAAAAATCACTTCGTTACACCAGCATGTTAAACAAATGCCTGTTTTTCCAGTCAATTTTTACCTTGCGCACAGCAGATATTTCCAAGAAGATATACAGGGTGATTCACGAGGAAAGGGACAAAATGTTATAATAGATAGAGTTCACTTAGGTGAATTAGAAATGACTATTGAAAATAGCCTGAGCCTTTTTTTTTATTGATCTACAGGGTGATTTATGAGTATTGCCCAATACTTCTTAAGGTAATATCTTTTAAACTAATCACTAGAATCAGCTCGTATTGTGGGTATATAATATACTATTAATTGTCAATTTACATTCATAATTAAAGACAGAAAATTCCAGGGCCGGCTCAATTAATTTTTATTTTTAGGGCTCCTATGAAAAAATTCACCCTGTGTACGTGATTTTTAAATTCTAATACTGAATTATGAAACTACAAACAAAAGTGATCGAAAACATGTATTTTGTTGTTTTGCCACACTTTGGGCGAATTTTAAATGAACGATCAATTTTCGCCAAAATCGAAGGTCTGCACAAAATAAATTTATAAAATTACATTTTCCTCTCTTATTCAAACTAAAATATTTGTTATACAAAATTTTCTGATTTCATGCATGATTAATATGAAATAAATAATCAAAAATAAATAAGTTCAACATCAGATGAAGTAATTTTTATTTCTGAGGTTTCTGTGAAAAATCAGTCTGTATAGGTACTTTTCTCAAATTCTGATAATAAATTGTGGAACTACATTTAAAAATTTACGAAATTATTTATTTTTATCACAATACATCAATAAACAGAACATTATAAACAACAAATTCACAGAACATAAAACCTTATAACTTATTTTCAAAATGAAAGCCTTCTGCCTCCCTACATTTTCTTTGTCGTAAAATTCAATTTCCTATGGCTTTCCTAATAACGACAGGATTATTAATGTTCTGTTTATTGATATACTGTGATAAAATAATAAACAATTTCGTTAATTACTTCCTCACCAAAAGTGAGGAGGATATGTATTCGTGAAAAAAAATTTTGAAAATTTGTATTGCATTTCTGGACGATTCTCGACGAATTATGACGATACACAAAAATTTTCCTTTTTTGAAATAAAGCTTTCAAATTTGGTACACACGTTCTATAGAGGTCAAGGAAAAGATTGAGTTCGTTGATGAGCAAAATCGGTCCACTGGAATGGGGTCTACCGGACCCCAACATTTCTATTTCTAACTTTATAAAAAAATTTATTCGTGATGAAAGATTATAAATAGGATTTGATATACAACTCATTATAATATAGTGTCCAAATGTTGAAATACACAAAATACGCCAAAAAACAAAATACGTACAAAAAAAGAAAATGCGTCAAAAAACAAAATACATACGTCAAAAATTACTTTTGTTATAAACTCCATCACACGGTGAGGAAGTTTTGATCCCATAATTGGCAGCGGTTTTTTTTTAATGTAGTTACATAATTTATTATCAGAATTTGAGAAAAATGTATACAGACTGATTTTTTTCACAGAAACCTCAGAAATAATAAAAATTTCTTAATCTGATGTTGAAATTATTAATTTTTGATAATTTATTTCATATTAATCATGCATGAAATCACAAAATTTTGTATAACAAATATTTTAGTTTGAATAAGAGAGGAACATATAATTTTATAAATTTATTTTGTGCAGACCTTCGATTTTGGCGAAAATTGATCGTTTATTTAAAATTCGTCCAAAGTGTGGCAAAACAACAAAATACACTTTTTCGATCATTTTTGTATGTAGTTTCATAATTCAGTATTAGAATTTAAAAATCACGTACACAGGGTGAATTTTTTCATAGGAGCCCTAAACATAAAAATTATTTGAGCCGGCCTGGAATTTTCTGTCTTTGAATATGCATGTAAATTGACAATTAATAGTATACTATATACCCACAATACGAGCTGATTCTAGTGATTAGTTTAAAAGATATTTTAAGAAGTATTGGGCAAAACTCATAAATCACCCTGTAGATCAATAAAAAAAGGCTCAGGCTTTCATTTCTAATTCACCTAAGTGAACTCTATCTACCATAACATTTTGTCCCTTTCCTCGTGAATCATCCTGTATAGAGTGATCGTTTGAAAATTCTACTTTTTAAACCTTTTTATTTTGGTTAAAAATATAGCTAGAAAAAAAATAGATCTGTAGCATTTTTTACCAAGTTTTTGTATTTGTTATAAGTCTGCATCTACCTTAACTTAATGAATATACAGGGTGCGCCACATAGTCACGTTTTTTTAAACAGAACACCCAGTATATTTTTAGGTATTTGGATAGCCCTCATCATCCCCTTTATAAATATATATATATATATATATATATATATATATATAATTGTTATATATTTCACCCACAAATAACTGAGTTATTCAAAATTCAAAATAAAAGTTTTGGATACAACTAAATAATTTTTTTAGAAATTTCTTTTTTAAACAAAGTTACATAAAAAAATTAAACCTTTGTTTAGAAAACAATGGTGGAATTTTTTAAATCATGTTATAATAACTTTTACTTATTTTATATGTTGTTATTTTTATTAAAAAATTGTTTAAGATGTAAACTTGTTTTTCTTGCATTTAAGTGTATTTATTTGAAAGGGTTTAAAAAGTAGAATTTTCAAACGATCACCCTGTACATGCTCTTTCATTCTTTATTAATGGATTCATCAGTCTCACGTATTTTAGCAATTTGAATAAGTAAAATAGTAAAAATGAATATTTTCTCAATAATTTCTACCCTATATATTAGACTAAGTATTTTCTAAGTTTATTTTTTCGATTAAACAAATTTTACTATATTTTTCCATTTTCATATATTTTAACCGTTCTGGTAGGCCATGATCTACGTAGTAATTTTTTTAGGCAAAAAAATAAGCAATATAGATACTCATAACTGACAAAATGTTAATAATTTATTGTATGAACTTTCTAAAATAATTCAACCTTAAGAATTTATAATAATTCTGTTGAATAAATTACCAAAACTTAATTTAAATTATTGAATTATCCCCTATGTTATTATTCCGTGTGATGACAATGCTCAATCTAATCACTGATTTCATTTATATGCAAATCTGACCGATGCACCATTTGAAGTTTGTGTGTGGTTTGGCGAACAATGAAACTGTTTCGTTAACGTTAATGTTGTCAATTAAATATTGTTTATATTATCAGTTGTAAAATTGTAAACATTTAAATGCAAATTAGAAAAAAGTGTTGTACCGATTTTATCATATTTATCGAAAGATCGATGAAAATATATTTATTGGTCGTGATAGTTTACTAATAAAATTATATTGTCTTTTATTTAACAAACTAGATACAAATAGACGTCTGTTTCTAAAAAATTAAAACATCGTGCGCAGTTTCACATCCAACTTGTTTCCTCAGAGCTTCTTCACAGAAGCATACGATTGAGTTTAGGGTATATGCTCAACAAACATTTTCTACTTTGTGTCCTGTCATGGGACAGCCTGTATATACAAATTTGTAGAAATGCCGAAATTCTTAATTAAAAAAAAAACGGAAATTTTAATCATGCTTCTTCACGGCAAAACTCTAAACAAACTTTGCGGATGAGACATAGAACTGGCAAAGTAGCAAAGTACATAACTCAGTTAATTAAAACGATTGATTCAAAATAAATGTGTAAAGTTTTGCAGTGTTCTCTGCAAATGTTTACGTAATTAAATAACTGAAAGTATAAAAGATTTCAACCATTATTTAAATTAAACTATACACAATTTTGCTTCATATTGTTTCTAATATGAATTTCATATCTAGTTTTCAAAAAATAGAAAATTATTTATCGAGAAGGAACAGAGAAACTATTATAAAAAAATCGAATAATCTACGTAGAGATTAGCCACAAAATATTTTTGCTGATGATTGGCATAGTTGAAAACTGTGAATATTTTTATTTGAGTATTATACAGTATTATTCGTGTAGACTTCAAAAAATATATATAAAAAATACCTATAGGTTACCAATAAGGAAAACAAAATTACTGCTTGCCCAGAAGAAATGGAACACCCTGTAGAATCCTCATTTTTTTGATTTTGTAGAACTTGAGAAATTAGTCACATAGCAAAAAAAGTCTATTTATCTATTTTATTAATCAAAATAGTGAAAATCCGCGCACTATATCGACACCCTGTATATTATTATTATTTATTAGTATTATCTAAACATAAATGAGTTATTACATTTATTCAGGATGAATCACGATGTATATAATTTTACTACTACTACTATTTAGATTTCATTCCTAATAAGTATCTCATTTTCACTTTTACGCAGCAATTTTGGTCACTATTCATATATTTGCAAATTCCCATTCGGCCAGACTGTTCACATTTATGAATACTCTCCAGATTAGAGCTGAATGGAGCCCAATGAGAGGTCACTTTGAAATTACAAGTTAAAAGCCATGCATCTAATGATAACATGCCTTGCAGATCCTCTGAATAAGCTTTTGCCAACTTTATTAGTTTTTTATGTATATCCTTTAAGGACGCCTATTCTATATGCCGTGTACGCTCACCTTTTGGGTACATCCGATATGAGCATAATAATATATTGGGCATGGCGAAATATAAGGACGAATCTTGATGTTAAAGCACCAGACCATGTGATTCAACATCATTTGTGTTTCTGATATTGTTTGAAATTTCTGTATCTATCGTTCTACGTGATATATAGAATGCAAATAATAACGAAATAGCCAATCGTTTCTGTTTATTATATTTTAATACATAATTTAAATGCAAAATTAAAAATATATAAGACGTTAATAAGTTACTTAGCAAAAAAATTGTTTGGTTTGAAAATGACTATAACGTGAAAATTTAGTAGATTAATTGTTGTTAAAAATTTGAAATCTAATTTGCGTTTAAAAAATTTTGTGTTTTTGAGAATACCTATCTCAAACCATATGAATTTTAAGGCAAACTGGTTCACGCCAATTTAAATTTTATGTATTTTTATGCAAATATTTTTTTGGTAGCTGCTAGGGCTTCCCACAAAACGCGATTCAAAAGAGCTGTGCATTGAATTTTATTAAGCACGCGATATCCTTACGCTGCCATTTACGCGCTAGTCGGCCAACAAAAAGTACTTTTACTCCTAAACAAACAACGAGAAAATTAGAAAAAAATAATTGAAGGGGGAACACTTCAGCTTTCGTTTCCATCTTTTTTTATTTTCGTTACATTTTAAAGTATTTAACAAGTCAGCAATTTTTTTAAAATTTTTTAAAAGATTTAATATTATTCAGTAAGTAAAACAATTCTTTAAAAAAATCCTGTGAGCATAATAGACTATACATAAAACTTACATTATGAGAAATTATTTGCAAAAAAGCGTAAAGTTCTAAATACTTGACGTAAAGAAAAGACAAAAATTTGTTTTAAAGCTAAATATGTATACGTATTTGTAATATTTTCGTAATCTCAAAACATTTTTTTTTTTTAGGTTTCATACAATTAAAAGTACCAAAACTATTCTTTAAGCCAAGAAAGACACAACGGGCCTTAGGTAATAATAGTCATTCTAGACAGAGTTTCAGTTCAACTTTCTAACATCTTTATATTCATATTTGATATCAAATAGTAAATGGAAAATATTCCGTTGATCAAATAGTAACAGTTTTCTCGGAGATTATCAGAAAATATCACTTATTCTTATACAAGCAAAAGATTAAATTTATTTCCTTCTAAGAAAAATTTTCCATAGAAATATTCGTATACAACAACAAATTTCTTCATAAACTTTCTGTAATTATCGATTTTGGTATAAACTGAAATAACAATTACCTCATAACTAATTAATTGAAAGTTTATCCGGAGAATCTAAAGCTAACACGGGAACCGTTTTTGTCAAGTCAATAATATTAGCAAAATTGTAATAATATACTTAATGCATAAGCCAATTTAATCTACCATATGTACGTTAAATTAAACTCTAGAGTAGAGATAATCAGATTTTTTTAGCTACAATTTGTAATACGTATTGCCATTGGAGATTTAATTTCTTCTGGATCTGGTATTTTAATTTTTGATAGAAAATCGATATACCTTGGATGTACTATTTTTTAAAATCATGTTGATGTCTTTTAATGGATACGTATTTCGTATTTTACAGTATATACAATGTGACCCACTTGAAAGTGGGACACCTCCGTAAAGTGGTTATTTTTGGCCCAATTTTGATCATCTTTTTTTTAAACTATTGCCATTGAGTAAAAAATAATAAAGAGGCGCGACTGTCAAGGTTTCGAGATTTTAGTATTGTATTTTTTTGTCAATAACTTTCTGATTATCATCAAATTTTTAGTGTTATGGGAAGGTATATGTAATGTGGCCGTATAGCCCTCAAAATTAAAGATGATCGTAACGCTATTGATAAAAAAATACAACACTAAAATCTCGAAACCTTGACAGTTGCTTCTCTTTATTATTTTTTACTCAATGCTATTGCTTATGGAAAACTGCATTTTCTGGCAAATGGATAGATTTTTATCACAAAAATCAAGGCCTATTTTACAATTTCTTTGGAGCGAAAAGATTGTACGACACTTTTGCCACTCCATTTTTTCCACTGGCCATTTTTTCCCATAGTTTTTTTTTCCACTGGACATTTTTTCCCATAGTTTTT
Source organism: Rhagium mordax (assembly GCA_963680705.1). Classification (NCBI taxonomy): domain Eukaryota; kingdom Metazoa; phylum Arthropoda; class Insecta; order Coleoptera; family Cerambycidae; genus Rhagium; species Rhagium mordax. The sequence goes on from OY796656.1 coordinate 10,723,366, forward strand.
TTTTCATAGGTCATTTTTTCCCATAGTTTCTTTTTCATATGTCATTTTTTCCCATAGTTTATTTTTCCATAAGTCATTTTTTCTCATAGTTTATTTTCCGATTGTACTACACTTTTCCATTTCCATTTCTATTTCCATTTTTTCCACTGTCCATTTTTTCTCATAGTTTATTTTTCCACTAAATTTTTATTTATTGGCAATTTATTGACATTTGTTTTCTGTCAAACGTATAATTCAACGAAGTAAAATGGTCGAAACAGAAGTCCATATTGTCCGCTCATACGAAGAAAAAAAAAGAAGGCAGGATTGCAGAGTATCTTCACAACGTGGGCAACAGCATCTCGTTTTAATTCACGATTTTGGAGACATAGAATGTTTTTGATAGTATGTACCAAGATCTGAAATATCATAATATATTTACGAATAAATTTTTTTTTATTGAAAATTTTTGTGGCAAATTTTAGTGGAAGAAAAGGTCAGTGGGAAAAAGAATCAATGGGAAAAGTGGCCTATGGAAAAAAAGGCCAGTGGGAAAAAGAAGCAATGAGAAAAGTATCCTATGGAAAAAAAGGTCAGTGGGAAAAAGAATCAGTGGGAAAAGTGGCCTATGGAAAAAATGGAGTGAAAAAAACGACTGGGAAAAAGTGGAGTGGCAAAAATGTCTCACTACCGTTTTCCATAAGCAATAATCTAAAAAAAAAGTTCAAAATCGGATCAAAAATAGCCATTTTACAGAGGTGGTCCACTTTCAAATGGGTCACACTGTATAAAAGAATTATACACAGTAAACGGCAGCCAAGTAAGTATATAGGGCTCCGGCCCTATATAAATCCCTATGTAAATCCGTTTACATGCGAAATAAATGAGCACGCAGGTGTGATCTTGTAAACTATAGACTGGCGTCAGCGTTCACGTCTCCACCATTTAAATAGTTACGCACTCAATCTGTAGCACCCGTGAATATAAAATGTCTAGGTACTCATAAGTTCATACGTGTACGTACTTGCCTGCCGGTTACTGTTTACCCGACAAATATAAAAATTCATTTTCTGTAAGTTAAAATATCTATTACCTTTAGGTACAGGGTGATTCCTATAACGTTCTCACCCCAATTTTTTTATTTACCTTTGGAAATAAAATAAAATATTTAACGTAACTTATAGTATTTTTTCCAAGCATTTCGAAAATTTCAACAAAAAAACAATTGAAAGTCAAATAAAAGTGAGAAAAATATGGCAATGTTTTTTTTAATGGAATTCCCTGCATATTTTGAATTTTGAAAGAAGATTTAAATTTTCTTTTCAAAAATATAACATAATATAAATTTATCTTCATATTTAAATACTTTGTAAAATGCTGATAATTATTATTATTATTATTATTTCAATTATTATCAGTATTTTACTAAATATGAAGGTAAATATATATGTTACATTTTTGGAAAGAGAATTTTAATCTTTTTTCAAAAATGTTAAATTATACAGGGAATTCCATTAAAAAAACATTGCCATGTTTATCTCACTTTTATTTGACTTTCAATTGTTTTTTTTGTTGAAATTATCGAAATCCTTGGAAAAAATACTATAAGTTACGTTAAATTAAAAAAAAAAAAACATAGCTTTGTTTTTCCCACTTTTATTTGACTATCAATAATTGTTTTTTCGTTGAAATTTTCGAAATCCTTGGAAAAACCACCAGAAGTTACGTTAAATATTTTTATTTTATTTCCAAAAACAAACCGAGAAATTGGGGTGAGAACGTTATAGGGAATCACCCTGTACGTTTATTTCTCGAGGGAATCAGAAGTTATCATGATGATATATTTTCCTCCAGTATACGAATTTTTTATTTGGAGTTTCAATAATAGATATTAAAAGATTGGATACATAAGGAATAATTACGAAAATTTAAAAATTTATTACGAGAGATGAAAATATTTTTCCTATTGTTTCTTGTGATAGATAGTTTTTATAAAAGTTGACTGAAATGATTTGCAATAGTTTCTCAAAAGGTCAGATATATCGTCACACTTCTTATGTTCAAATTTTCAGGTTTGCAGGACTTTAAATTATTATTATTATTAATTTTAGTTTAATATGAATTAGTAATTCTGATTATTTAATTGAATCCGGTTTAAAAATGTTTGGAAAGATGTAGAGTCCGACAGAAATTAATTAAAAAATAAAAAGGTCAGAGATGAAGGCCCTCATGTATTTTCATTGGCTGTCCTGATTAGTTAAGTGATGGGGTTATTTAGTTGGATCCAGTTTAAAGATCTCGAGAAAAATGTAGAGGCCGACAGAAATGCCACTTGAAAAGAAAGAAGGTCGGGGATGAAAACTCTCGGGTATTTTTTTTGGCTGCCATTCGGAAAAAAATAGAAAAAAAAATTGCCGATTTTTCTTTTCTCCTTTCATCTGAAGTAAAAATATGAGGGTGTCCTGGTTTTTATAAACGCGATATGACAAAACCTGTTCAGTTTACTTCCTAAAATTACTTCTAACAATTTGATACTGATCAATGAATTTTTTAGTCAATTTGTATGTCAGCACATATCAGTGTAGTGTCATATGCGATATGAGCAAATAATTCTACAGGACATTGATATACATCATAAACAAAATGGGCCAAAGGACGAAACCTTGAGGCACACTATTTAATAAAAATAAATTCAAATATTGAGCTATTACTATATATACTATAGAATATCATATTTAAAAAGCAATGTAAAATACAGTCGAAGGCCTTGGCTAGGTCTCACAGTGTAATCAATGTGAGATTACCCTCCAGACCTCCGACTATGTATCATATGATATTTAATGTGGCTTGAATAGTGAAGCAATTCCTACAAATACCAAATTAATGTGAACAGAATAAAGTTGTCAAGCAACAGGATCATCCTTGATTTTATGATGATTTCCATAATTTCGCAAAAAATAGGCATAATGGATGTAGGACACAGGACAGTAATTATCTGCTGAGTCTAGGTCTCCGTTTTCAAAAAGTGGAATAACTTAAGGGATTTTAAAGTATTCAGGATATACCTAAGTTAAAACAAGCATTTAGTGAAATAGCCAAATTAGATGCTATTATATTTACAATTTTTTTTATAATTTTTTTTTTATAATGGCACTATTTATTTCATAGATTCTATCGCATTTAAAACTTCTCTTAAAACCATCGAAAGCAATCAAATGATTTACAATAACCATCTACTTCTATTGAAATGTTAGAATATTAGAAATTTTAACAGATAGACAACTACAAGCAATGATGCAATAGTATATAATAAAATGTCTAAAAAACAGTAGGTAGCAAAGCCATCAACAATATGTTGGGGATTTGCATAATGAACGTTATCATATTATGTGATATTATCCGGAATTGAGCTACATCCCTTTTTATCGTTTATATACGACCAAAATTTTTTAGGATGACTTTTTATATTATTCTGCAAATTCAACAAATAATTCTCACATGATTCCGTTATATTCATTTTCATCTTGTACATTTAAACTCATAAAAAACATCGCCACTTTTTCTTAATGTGTAAAGAGAGAAGAAGTTTGACGCCACTTTCTATTAATCGTAGTTGAAAAATTATACTCTGAGAAATTATTGAAGAGGTTTAGATGATCTTTACTTATGCGAAAGATTTTTATATTAACGTCCATTTAAAAATTAATTAAAAAAATTAAAACAACCACTCTCCCAAAAAATTACTTTCAATTTACAACACTATGATTGATTATGCAGTTATAAACGTACGTACAAATTACGTCCATTCATCTGATAAACGTATATCTACAAACTTTTGTTCAGATGTTGAAGGAATGAGAAGATATACTGTAACTAAAATGAGGTCACTGTAAACTTTATAGCAACTTAATATTCTCCATTTTAGGAAAAACAAATTCTAAACTAATCACTGAAAAGTAAAGTCGCTAAAATAACAAAAACTACTAAAATAATATCTGCTTTTCACAAAAATATTGTACAGAATGTTATAAACGTCCATACTCTTTGTAGCAAAAATTCTTGCATATTCGTCTAATACAGAAAACATCACAAAAATAAGCTTTTGAAAAACTCTTCGACAATATACAACCCATATTAACAACTCTTAAAAACTTTGCGCTCTTATTCATAGGTCAGCCATTAAAAAAAACTTACTTGATTACTGAGATTCCACCTGGTTCCGAAACAAAAACAAAACAAACTTCACAAGTACTAAAACAACTTTTTAAGTCACTTCCATCCACCAAGTGTTGGGGAAATAAATAGGAACAGTCGCTAAGTAATCGAGAGAACCAGCGTACGTAATAAAAGTAATTTGTTGAACGATATGTATTGCATACGGACAGCGATTAGGCGACGCCAACCGTCCCGACGCAACTGCCTCCATGCAGCGTCCTACCAGCGCTCTACCCACTCTTCCAAAGGCTTCATCACTGCTCTCGAGATCGCATCTGATCCCGATGAGATAGTCTGTATACCAAGACAATATACGTACTGTGTGAATTGTTTAAAGGGGATTTTAACAGAAAACATTTGGAAATTATTTGTGTAAGGTGACAAAATTGATATTTTCGTCTTGTCTTGTCTTGCCTTGTCTTGTTCAATATTTATGAAGTTCACAATAATGAAAGACACTCATAACAAGTAAACCTTAATTCTGCAGACAGGACGTTATCCAATTGGAGATAAGTAGTAACAGTAGGGAATTTTCATAAAGCCATTATAATTCAAAAACAGCTTAGGTAAATTTTATTATAAATCGTCTAAAAGTAATAATTATATTATTAAACTCTTTTTGTATTTACTTTCAATTTTTGGTCGTTTTTTTCGGCTTTCTTTTGTGAAAAGGTACATATTTTAAAAATTTTTTAATACCTATATCGGTCGTCCACGAAAGTACATTTGCGGAATAACCCGTTTGTTATGAGTGATATATAAAATGAAAATCTGACATAATTGTGCACAGAATACCTACTGCTTTTGGCATAACCGGAAGTGACGTCAACTTTCTTATTTAAAATATAATAGAATAGAATAGAATAGAATAGACGTTTATTTGACTACGTTACATATAAAAATACATTTGTAGCAGGTCATAAATTAAATATTATCAAGATAATATTAAAGTAATTTAAAATAAAATTTACACATATATATTAAAAAACATATACCTACACATATGGACATGTATTTATCAATTGTACAAACAAAACAATATTACTACACATTAAAGCAGATTTACACTAGGTATTGATGCTATATGGGGTGCTCATATACTCTTCAGTTGAATAGAAGCAGAATTTAAGAATATGATTTTTAATACTCTTTTTGAATTTGTGAAAATTTAATTCTCTTATATTTTCGGGTAGTTTATTATACAAATGCAAATCTAGCGTATTTTTAAGGGATTTAGTTAAACGAAACCTAGGCGTCTTTAATAAATTTGCTGACCTTGTGTAATGATTATGTAATTCTGAAGGACTTACATAAGCATTTCTATTTTTATGAATATCTAACAATGAATAGTAGATAAATAAGCAAGGAAGAGGCATTATGCCATCCTTAAATACTTTGGCATTTTCTTATTCGCTATGAAATTCTAATTTTAACGATATATCACAAGGAGACATTTGTTTAAAAAATGATGTCGAAATTGGGGAAAAATTCAAAAACACATGTAGGCGCCTGCCAAATTTTATTTTTGAATCTTATAGAAAGTAGGTGTTGGATTTGACGCATGGGCGTGTTTTTTGTCACACCATACACGCAAAGTTTCTCTTAATTAAAGATGCGTCTTTTCCCAGTAGGTTTTGCAATTTTTAAAAAATCATGGAAAACAATCATATTTTTAAATAGAACATATTTTTTTTACCACAAGAAAGTGCATACTTTCACCTTTCGTTTGATATGAAAATCTAAATTTATTAGGCTCGAGTGTTCGTAAAATCTCTGATAGTGTAACGAAGTGATTTTTTCCAATCAAGGAATGTTCATTTTTGCTTTAAATATTACTGTCACTTGGGTACACCCTGCCGCTGTTTTAGTAAGTAAGTCCTGTTTAATTAAGTTATTAATGAGTTGTTAAAAAGTCCGCTGGTAAACAAGCAATCAAGTAAATAATTGATTAATTTTCGACAATACCTCGTATAAGTAAAATCCGAGAAATATTATAAATAATGGCCGAGTCGGAAATAAAAATCATTCGTTACTAAAAATGTTAATCCTTGCCCGTTTTAATCCGTTTCTTTTTGCAACATAGTATAGAAATTGCAAGTAACGCATTTCCAGTTATTGACGCTCTGAATGAATGCTCCTAATTGCATAATCCGCTTGCACTCTGCAACGAACGCGGTGTGAGCATACGACCTCATCGTGTCAAATCAGTACGCCCCTCTTAACACGACATATGGATACGTCAGAAAGGTAATAAAAAGGAAAAATCGCCCTCGAGTGGACATCAGATCCGATCCACCTTCAGAAGTGCCAGATCAAACCAAAGCTGTCCACAGTTTCGCGCCGCCGCTCCGAGTTGCATAGTAAATTCCGTCAGAACGTTATTTGAAAATTATTTTGGTAAGAATACACCGTAGTCCACTGCATTTTGCAGGTACCGCTTTCAGTTAAGTATAGATATTCAAAGGTCTTTGTGTCCGTACGTATTGTTATATTATACTACCCAATCAAACCATAGCTAATTAGTAATACCTCCGTTGGTCTTTTAGTTTGCTAATATATGCAGCAGCTGCTGAGGTTTGTTCGCTAGGGCCACCTCAAAAGCCCCCCTGCATAATAGGTTACCGGAAAACCTTTGTTCGCTAGGGCCATCCAAACGGGTGATCTGCATAGAGTTGGCTCGTGAAACTTACGTTTATTAACATAAGCATTAACAAATAGCTCTACGTTTGTGGCAGTAGTTTGCCGTGTATTTAAAAATTCTGTATAGCCTACAATATCTATAGCTAATCGATTGACCGCCGTGCATAATACATCCTAGTGGAAAGGTCCGTTTGCTTGTCGTACATAAGAATTCATTAATAACACGTATCCGAAAAATCCGACGCAAAAACACGTAAAGATTCTTGGTTGCCAGCTCGACTTGTTGTTATCATTTTTGAAATAGTTTTATACACACTCGACTGTACAGTCGTGGAGGTTTAGAGTAAATTAATTTGTTCATTATTATCACTGAATAAGTCCGTTATTTTAAAGAGGTAAAATTCACGAGTAATTATTTCTGTCCAAAAATTTCTGATTAACCCGTTTGAGTAGGGGTTGAGGTCCTTTAGACAGACCCCCAACTTACGACCGCTGGCATTTCTCCGTATCTCCATCTGTTAGCTACCCCGGATTGCTTTCCCAAATAGGAAAGCCAACAAGTGCTGTCCTTTGTACTCAAAAGTTAAAGTACTGGCGCCCGAGATTTCCGTATAAAAGATTACGTAAGTATCTGGAAAAGCAGCCATCGTTACAATAGATAACACAATATGCAGATTATTATCAACAAATTTTATTAAACATGCTTAACAAATCTAATAATTCATATTAAATGAAAGTTAAAAGCGAGGTTAAAAGTATAGGTATCCTTTCTTATGGCAACCCGGTATATATACAGGGTGTTTCATGATGAACTGTACATACTTCTAAGGATGATAGAGGATCCCTTGACTATTCACGAATGGGTATAGAAATTGCGCTTAATTACTGAGATACAGGGTGATAAACTACTTATGGCCAATATTTCTTTGGGCAAGAACTTCATTATTATTTATCACAATTTGTTCAAATTTTATACAATTTGCGGATTTATCACAGTTGATATAATGCCGTTTTTAATATTTAAAAATCCCAGGATCGGACTTTTTAAATTCAAGTTTTTTATTTCTATAGAGAGAATCACCCTGTATTATATAGGATTCGCTACAACGAGGCTCCTTTAAATTTCATTTTTTAAATAAATAATTTTTCAATTCAACATTAAATTCTTTTCCAACAACTTCTGTCTTTTCGAAGTTTAATGTGGTGTGACCGAGTTATTTGAAAAAATGTGAATATTTTGGTCAACACAAGATTTAACAATAAAATTGAGTTTGCTGTGTGATTTACTAATAAAATAGGATTTTGCAGTTATGTAACCAACAAGCATCAAATATTGATTATATCATTCAGGGCCTATTTTACACAACGGTTAATTTACATTTCAAAGAGCATGATGTCAATTTTTTCAAAGTAACATCTTTTGTGATAAAGTATTTTTGAATTGGCACGATAATTCTTCATAATTTTTATGTAAATTAACCTACACCTTAAATGTTGTTTGGGGAAATATTTTTACTTCAGAAGTACAGGGTGATCGTTTATATTTTGACCCCTACCTACAGGGCTTATTATAAAAATTTAAATACAGAAGTTTCAGGGCTCATTGTGTTATCTTTTGGTTAGGTATATAAAAATAAACAAATGAGCATTGGAAAGTTAAGAAACTACTATAACTTATGTTTTTTAAATGGAACACCCTATATTATAGTTTAGAACAAAAGACTTTTCTCCTGGTTACAAAAATATATACATTACTGATATTTGGTTCAGCAGTTTTGGAAATATTTAGGTTTAAAAACTGATAAATCAAACTTAATAATAAAACTAGTATGCTGGGAAAACAAAGACAGTTTTTATTAGTTTTAATCTTAAACTTTTTAACTTAAACTATAAAAATATAACATTAATAATTTTTGAAATTTTCGACGTATTCATCGGTTTTGTTTACAATATTCCTACGTTTTCTAGTTATGACATTAAGTATAAAATCTGGATCTCCGATTTAACACAAATATTTCTTCTCGAATTTTTTGTCGTCATATATCAATATTTTCCGGCCGCTGGTAATAAATTTTATTTTTGAAAAACCCCCTTAAAAATTTGTGTAGGTTTATGCACGTAACATTTTATCCTTGCTAACTTTTTTGCTTTTCTATCTAGGCAAAAATGAGAAACACTAAAGTTGTAGCAAACTTTCTTGCGATTTTGACGAACTAATCAAAAAAACAATTCAACTTCACATTTCGGGGATATAAATCAAACTTGTATTTTTTTTAAATAGAACACCCTGTATGTTTCTCATTTTCTGAAATTCTCGCCATTTTCTGGTTACAATGTTGTCAAACCGTATTACAACAATTGTTTTGGTTTTTCCATAGCAATTTAGATTTTGCCCATCATGCAACAATCACAATTTCAAAGCACAAACAGTTTGCACAGTGCAAACTGTTTAAGCAAACGTATGACATATATCTATATAATTAGAAAAAGGCGTGAATTTCAAAAATGAGAAATATACAAGGTGTTCTATTTAACTTTCCTACAACTTTGGCCTTTATCATTTTTTTCTAGGTAAAAAAAACAAAAAATTTGTAGGGGGTTAAATGTTACGTGCGTAACCCTGTACAATGGGTTAAGATCGGGACTGTTGGCTGGCCATGTAAGCGCCCGATCCAAAACTCATAATTATTTCTTAATGGTGGTTAACGGGAATTAGGTCTGCTTTTAAGAAAACTAGTTTTTCAAAAGGCTAATGTAAGTACTGAGTTTTAATAATTTTATATTTATCAAGTTCTTATCATAGTTTTATTATTAACTTTGAAGTTATTTAAAATATATCAATTTTTATGTTTCAAACCATTATTATTATTTTTAGCATGTTAATTATATATCTATTCCTATAATTTCTTATAATTTTGTAGCGTCCTGAAGAAGATACAACAAATGTGTCGAAACGTTGGCCTTTTGAAAAACTAGTTTTCTTAAAAGCAGACCTAATTCCCGTTAACCACCAATAAGAACTAAATTACAGGTCGTAAATAAATTCAAATAAACTCATAATTATTAATTATTATTTAGAAAATGAATCCTTTATTGATAATCGTAGCTAAATGGACGTGTATCCGAAGCCAAAAAAAAAATATTTAAATAATTCGCAACTCCAAAGATATTGTGCGGTGGCGCACCGTCCTGCTACCAAATAAGATTGGTATATATTGTATCGTTCTCTTCTAAAAAAAATAGGCCCGATTACATTATTTCGGATTAGACTGCACCAAATATATAATGATTTACGGCCTTGTATGTTATAGGGATTTACGGAGTCCCAGAAATATTTATTTTTCGATTAACCATTCCGGTCGTAATGAGTAGATTCTTCAGTAAATATTATTTTTTTCAAAAAGTCTGGGTCTTCCTCAATATGCCCAGCCATCTCTTGACAAAAACGTTGCCTCTACATTTTACGCTCTTCTGTTAACTTTTGGACAGGTATTTCGTAAGAGTGGTAATTATACTTTTTTAAATGGTAAAATTTTGGTTTAATATATTAAAGAATCGTGCAGCATCATGCAGTGATCTCCCTGGGTTTTTCAAATATTAAAATAAATACCAATACAATGAAATCATTTTATAATTATACAGAAGACCTCCAAGAAATAATAAAATATTTAACTCTTTCTCCTCATTCCTTTTTGTATATTTGCTGATCCTGAATTTTCGCATAATATTTTTGATAGCATCGTATCCCAAGAAAATTCTTATGAAGTTCTTGTTGAACTATACTAGATATTTTGTTATTGTAAGAGTAAGATATTCCATATATTTTATATTTTTCTTCATCTAAAAACCCGATTTTGTTAAATATGACAACGAAAAATGAATAGGTATAAAAATGAATATTAACAATGCAGGCACAAACAATTTTAATGTCAATTGAAATCAATCTATTGTTTTCCTAGCATACTTGTTTTATTGTTAAATCTTGATTTACCACTTTTTAAACCTAAATATTTTAAAAATGGCTGAACCAAATATTAATAATGTATGTACATATTTTTGGAATCGGGAGAAAAATATCTTTCATTTCAGGCTCTAATATAGAGAGTATTGAATTTAAAAAAATTAAAAAAATAAATTAAAGTATTTTATTAACTTTCCGATGCTCATTTGTTTATTTCAAGTGTCCATGAATAGTTGCAGTAAAGTGCACATATGCCTTACTGCTATCTCCGAATATATCCTGCAATAATACTTCCAGTTGATATAGCAAGGATTCCAAATAAATTTGACCACTCTGTTTCAATGTTTTCATAGTTTCATCAAAACACGTAGGAGCGTATCCCAAAAATTTAATTCGGATAAATAATTATTTACTCTCAAAATATTGATATAAAAAATAGGAACAGGAAAATATCATTTTAGATACATAATACAAAAATTTATACTATTTTTACTAATTTATTGAAAACAGTAATAATATTTATGCGACCTAGTACGCTTATATCTAAGTATAGATAGTTTTTAAATGACCTACTGACATTTATTAAACGCCATGGCTAAAGGTTAGCGATTTTAATATTTTTAAAGCTACGAATTAACGTCATGAGTAAATTCGTGTTCGTATTTTTTACTCTTAAAGATACGAACTGATGTGACAATGTTAAGTATTTACATTGCAAACACGGATAGCATTGCAAAAGAATAGGACAAGTTTTATGCCAAATTTTACTAATTTAAACGTAAATGATACAAACACGAATATACGGATGACTGACATAACTATGTTGTCACACGAAAACTAACCTAACAAATACAATCTTTATATTGCATTCAGTGTTGCAAAAAAGGAGGAAACAACGAGGGTGCTGAATGATGATCACAATAAAACAATTATCAATATTAAAACAAAGAAATACACTTACAATAATAATCTTCATCAAACATCATTCGTAAGTGGAAAGTGCATTCCTAGTAAAATTATAGCAAAAAAGCTTTTATTAAAAACGTATTTATCAAAAAAATATATTTAATAAAAAAATTCAGATTGTGTAAGGATCGAACCCGGGACCTCTCGTATGACAATATTGGTTGTTTCTAATTGACCATCGTATCAACTTGAAGAATATTTAAAAGTAATCACTTGAATCCATTAAATAGTATGAACAGGAATTTACGGATGACGCCAGTTCGTAGCTTTAAGAATATTATAACGGCTACGAATTCGTATCTTTATGCACTACCTTTATTAAAACGTCTACTGTGATATCATAAAAGAGATTAGCCTTATTTGGTTTTTTCATGTCTTCCTTTGTAGTTGCAAAAGTAAGTCTTTTTTGGTCAAATCAAAGTCTTTGACAAATTAACGATGCAGAACAACCAACTTGTTTGACTATTAGATGTCGATTGGTTGTGTACTAAAATTATAACGATGGGCATGTTCATGTCGTTATCGAAAAATAAAACAATCAAAACAACCAAAAATATTTTGCAGTTCCCTTATTTTTTCTGTGCACATTGGTTGACCTACGGTTTTTATAATCCCCATCGAACGGTTTTTGCATTAGTTATAAACTTGGTAGAGATGCAGTTTGTTTTTCTGATTTAAAAAAACGGAGGAAGGTTTTTAATTCGACTGTATGTTTTCTTTTTGGATTGTTCATCCATTACTTTGAATTACTTCACTACTACTACAGAATATTGTCTAGGAGTGCTCTCATTGTAGTTTGATCAAGCTACGCATACATATTCGGTATAACTGGCGCATCCGGCATTTTCTTTCATAAATGGATTGCACTATAATAATATAGCTAGCTGTTCAACATATGACTCATTTGAATTACCAACAACTTGATATGATTGAATCAATTATTTGCATATTTATTGCGTTGACAAAAGCGTTTGACACTGTCAGCCATCCTCTTGGCCTTGAAAAACTTGAAAATCTGGATATTAAAGGCAATGCACTATTACCAAAAAAAACTTACTTCTCATCGAGAACAGTTTATTAAACTCTTCTGAAACAGTTAAATACGGTGTGCCACAGGATACAGTGTTGGGACCCATCTTGTTTAACTTATATGTTAATGATCTCTTAAAACTACCAAGTAGCTACTTAATTGTTTTGACGTAACCTTTAGTATATTACAGAGGATTTATCAGCGCGATAAAAATCGTAACATCTTTCCAGAATTAAACATTTTGTGAAAACATAAATATGAATAAAAATTAGTACCTAATTAATAATATAATCATTGGACGATGGAATTATTTGCTCATTTCTTGGACAAGCGTATGGATTTTCTTACAATATTTTTATTCACTAAATGAAAGGCCACAGAACAAATTTGAATCTCTTTCAAAATGTAAAAAAAAATCTAAATGGTATCAAATGATATTCCGCTCAGTTTTATACATACGTAATATTTTCTTTTTATTAGTGGAAGTTAATAAGGAATTGCCCTTATTACCTAATACCAATTGGAAGATGGAAAAATGAACAATAATTATGACATGGATCATGGAATGGATCCATCATCTTTCCTCATCCAATGTTTGGAGACTGAAAAATCAAACTCAGAAAATGAAGGAAGACAATATAATTAGACATCAGGACATCGCGGATCAGGCCTACTGAGAAACCGCATAATAAAAAAAAGCTACCTGCTACTCAACCTCTACTACGCTCTCATTTCTTTGGAGTGTTATATCTCGTGAATGGCTTCTTTTATAGAAAAAACTGTTGGATTCGTTTTGGTAACAAAATATCAGCTACAAATTAGTAAATTTGATTTTTTTCGATAAGTTTTTTTTTCATATTCCATTTCTCCATATTCTCAAACTGTTCCATGAACCTCAAAATAGGTTAACTAATTTCATATATTTAGAAGCAGAGAGATCTACAGAACCAGTCAGCACTTGACTAGGATACCATTTTTAGACTTCTAAAGCAGATCACTAACAAAAAAAAATGATGATGTGTAACACCAGAACAGAACCCTTAGGGTTTAATCTTGTAATGTTGTTTGAGTTCCTAATTTTAAAATGCATTCAAGTCAAATTCTTTATTTGTTTGCTGTAATTATTTTGTCCCATCGTATTATTTTAGTTTTCGTATAGGGGGTTGAAAATCAGTTTCATGTTGCATATTATGAAGCATGACTTATAGAAACAGTGGCGACAACAGAGTGACCAATTTTTTATTGGTTGTCTAAAAAAAGGCCGAATGCGCGCGCAGAGCCCTCCAAATTTCTTGCGCGTGCAGGAGTTGTCAAAACTTTAAAATTTTTCGTTAACGTCACAAATGTCACTTTTTAGTTAGGATCTGCTGATCACAAAATCGCAGCTGGACCGCACAATTCACGATGTACTTTCAAGTTGGACTTTCGAGCTTGGATTTATTGCCAGAACGGCGGCCCGGCGGCCTGTTTTCGTTTGGAAATAAGGTTTAAAATTTTCGTGTTTTCGCAAAATTCGCCAAAAAATCCATAGTGCGTCCGATAGATTACACCTTATAGTCGATCCAGCGAAATTTAATGATTTCTTAATATCGGTCCTAGGACGAAACCGAGTACAGTTTCTAACTCGGGACGACTTCAGGACCCCGAAACAATTTTCTGTTTCTCGATAGTGCCTTTCCTTCACTTTGACATTTAATTGTATCGAGTATTGTATCCAAGTAGGAAACTGCATGTTTCAAGAGCAGGATTAAACAAATGTTTTTAGTTTCCTGGTAGGGGGTCGAAAATCAGTTTCATGGCAAAATGACGTAACGCGTGAGATTTCAGCGGTTTCAGAACGATAAACGTCAAAATTACACTTTTTCGTTCACTCCTATTGAGCCTAAAATCAGAGCGTGACCGTGCAATTCACGATGTAGTTCTAAGTTCGACCCTCTACCTTGGATTTCTTACCAAAACAGTCTCTCGGAAATTCGTTTGGAAATAGTATTTGAAGTTTTCTTGTTTTTGCAATTTTTTCAATTTTGTCAACGACTTGCAATTTGACAAATCATAGGGGTGGATTTAGGATCGGGGTTGCTCTGGTAGGTTGCCGATACCTGATTTGTACGTATTACGGAGTGTTAGAGATTTGAGTGCCATTACTTTAACACGAGGTAGAAAAGTCACGCCCAACAATCTCCTAGACAACTTAACATCGAGAAGCACGTCGAACAGCTTATTTCCTTTTGTCTCGTCGAAATATGTATAGCCGAAAACCATATGTAACTTAAAATTTTGTCGTTTTTCGCAATTTATAAAGTTAGCGGTGATTTGAAGGAAAATAAAATATATTATGTTCAACTCCTCTCTCAATGCCTGATCCAATGGTATGTCACACGGTTACAGAACATGCAAAATGTACCGAAATTAATCAAATAAGCAAGAAAATTGCGAAATCTTTGTAACTCTATACTTATTATTTACCTATGTAATTTGAGTGTGGATTTTTATTGCATCCACATTTGTACGACGTATGTTAACTACGTGAAAACCAAATTTAGGCAAAATTCAGTAATCGTAGCCCTCCCTCAAGAAAAGTTTTTGTCAAATGATATAAACGAAATCCGATTAATTTCAATGTTGCCAAAAATTCTTTAAAACAAGTTGTAGATGATGTGGATTCACCTATTGTTAAAATAACAATTGAAATTTGTACTTAGTTGATCTCCTTGTTCTATTAATCGCTTTAACTCCAGAAGAAAAATATATACTTTTCATAAGGCCAAAATTATATAGAAAATTCTTTCGTCGTCAGAAATCCAGAAATGACAAGAACGTATAAAAATAGTTATTTACATTACTAGATGCGAAAGGTTACTTTAAGGTGTGAGGTGATTTTTTAATGGTCGAGGCGAAGCCGAGATCTTTCAAAAAACACCGAATACTTAAAAGGGCTTTCGCATCGTGAAATGTATTATATTTCTTCTACTATACCGAAAAAAATTATGGGATTTACTAATTTAAAACTAATTATTTCATGAATTTAATTGACGTTTTTAATAAATTTTATAGTTTAGGAGGCTGCCTGTGAAAATTGTTTCCATGGCAACGAAATATTACACATTTTAATTTCTGGTGGTTTCAAACTAAAATAAACAAATACATATGTTTTGTGGCGATATAAATGGGAATATTGCTTGTGCCTTGCTTTACCCCAAGAAATCCAAAGCAAGGTATATATTATGAAGCGTTTTTAAAATGGAGTAGGTAGGTACTACGTGCCGACAAAAATGTTGGCGTACTTCCCAGAAAGACCTTTCTTTATAAATACAAAATTGTTTAGTTGTATTAATTTATTCAAATAGAACGAATTAATTTCGTTTAAAATATGTTTTGCTACTTTTCTGTCCTGGCCGCATAAGTTTTACTTTCGTAGATAGCAACGCCTTAGCAACCAGGTAACTCGAATGTTTACTTTCGTTATCGCGCGTGTTGCTAGGGTTACAAAGTTCATTTATACTATAGACGGTAGTAGAAAAATACAATTTTACTGGCTCATGCCTTCAGTGGTTATGATACCACGTCTAGAATATTTCAGAAAGAAAAATTAAAAGTCATCAAACTTCTTCAGAAAGAAATGCAGTTGGTTAATGTAGTAAGAACTTTCAATGGCAAGAATTCAAACCCCTCAGAAGTAAAATAGGCTGGTGAAACTCTTTTCCTACTTGTATACGGTGCAAGGAAAATCACAAATATCTCAATCAACTCATACAGATTTAATCAATTCAAAAATCGCTGCAGAAACAAAAATCAAAGTAGGAATTATTACCACCAACTTCAGAGGCAGTCGCTCAATATTCATTACGAGTATTCTACCAAATTCAGAAATGGCTTGTCAATGAAAAAAAATCCACAACAGTGGGGATATAAGAAAATTAGCGGCTCCTTACAACCTGTGACACTTTTTGTGCCAACAGCAGAATCAATATTGCAGCTTATCTCCTGCAATCGCAACAGAAAAGCAGGTTGAAGATGCTCACACATTTACGGAAACTGTCAGGGAGGGCGATATCTAAATTCATACATGGATAATATTATCGAGGATCTAAACGACGCAGAAGATTTAGATGCTATCGATTCCGATCTTCTTTAAATACAAAGTGTGTTTCATTCAATATATATAAAATTTTAAACAACTCGATAATCCTCACTTGTACAATGATTATGTACTTTTTAATTTTGCAGAATATACTCACAGATAAACAAGCAGAAAATGAAGGAAATAAACGTAAAATTGGTAAAAAAAATTAATAAAAAAGTCAAAAATTAATATTTCTCTATAAATGAAAATATTCTTAGTTTTTTTGAAAATTTCTTATGGTTCAATTGTCAATTTTTATTATGCATGTGAAAAACCTAGTTCATCCCACGATTTTTCAAGTAGGCAGCTTCGACACACCCCTTACGGTTCGGGACTCTTAAGTTTCTTGAAATATAGGTATATATTTTTAAACGTACCTATATGTCAAGTTTCAACGAATTCACTATGTTCTTGTTCAGTTTGGACACTTTTCCTGTACTATTAGCTGCGTTTAATAGTTTGCGATTAATCGATGTCGGTATTTGCAATTCTTAGGAATCACTTTTCATTTTCCCGAAATTAGGTATATTAAATTATTTCAGTTTTAACATTAAAAATGTTTGTTAGTGAAAAGAATTTGTATAATACCATTTTAGTTTTCATTATGATAATGTTTTTGTTAATAAAATAACTTTTTATTTTAATTTCTAAATAAAACTACTGATAATAAGATTTTAATTTTTGAAAATGTTTTGTGTTAATGAAATAACTATTTACTACTTTGCAACAAATTTTCATTTTTATCACATCCGAAATATCACAAGATTTGCGTTCTACTTCGTCATTTCCAATGTCTCCTCCGGTTGCATCTTTGCGAAGGACTGTGAATTTTTTGTTCTCATTCATGTTTACATATTGATTAGGACAGTGAAGTGCAATGTTGATGAATATCTGGAAGTTTTTGTAGACAGTATTATTTGAGGGTAGTTATTATTTGTTTAGAATGTTTCCAAATAGTTTAAGGTTTCTCGTTTTACTGAGACAATATTTGAATTGAATAATACACTGTTTAAACCAGCGAAAGTTCAGTTGAGCGAAATTAGTTAATACTAAATGAGCTTAGCTGAGAGATAAAAGTGACTATCAAATTGTGATTCAGGCATAAAACAATATTTACACTGTCAGCATTATCAGATATTTTTAAATTCCCAACTGCTGCTTTATCGAGAAATACGTATCCGGTGTTTTTATTTTACCAATTCCATTACTAGGGTTATATAAAGTATAATATTATATTCCAAAAGAGTGTATTCTAAATTGACATATGTATTTGCCAATCTCTGATGTAGGTAAACTTAAGGAAACGTCGAATGATATAAAAAATAAGTGAAATGAAATAAATTTCATATTGGGCAATATTGTCTCTGTCGACCACATGTATATAGAAATATATTCCTTCATGATTGGTTCATACCAGTTTCGAGGGAATCTGATCGTAAAAGGATAAATAAAAAAAGGAAACGAAACTTTTGCTGTAGCTGAAATTCGCCGCGTATAAGTCGTTGACATTACTTCCATGAATAACACATGAAATTTTCTGGTTTAGGATCGACACGTTGCGATCGAGATTACAAATAACTTTGTTTACCCTTAACGTCCAATATAACCAATAGGCACATCGATGAGTTAGGACTCTAAGGTTTGAATGTTTTAGCAAGAAATATCAAAAGAAATGGTGAATAGTTTAATGTTAATATATCCTCATAAGTTTTTTGCAACGAAAGTGTTAGGCCTCCAAGAATTTATTCTCCTCATATTGCAAAAAATAATGTACAAACAAACTGGGTCCTACTCTTGTACCAAATTAAAACTTTTATGATTTTTGTGATGATCTTTTCTAACACACTTTTTAGTTAGTAATTTCTTGGTATTAATCTCAATTCAACCAAGGTCTAGTGAACAGAGAATTTCAACGAACATAAACAGAAGCTTTGGTGCGAACGACCTTATGAGTAATAAATTACTTTGCAAAAGTCTAGCTTTTTAAGTTAAAGTCGAGGACCCCATATTTCAATAAAAATATGTACTATGCACGTAATATTTTACTCCTGCTAACTTTTATTTTTTTACCTAGAAAAAAATTATACCAACTAGGGTCATAATAATATAGGTACTATAAATTTATACCAAATAATTGGTAGTATGTACATTCAGTAGTCAAATCATGAAAAATTATATGCCCCTCAACTATAAAGGAATAATTAAAAGAAAATATTAAAAACACCTTTAGTACTTTTTCGATTTTCCTAAAATAGACTTCATGAAACAAAAACTCTAGTTAATATATTCCCTTCAACTTCTCGAGCTATTTGATGATATCTATTGTCTTAATTTTGTACACAATGGACTTTACGAGTAACAGCTAGGCACTAAAATAGAATTACAAATTACACCCACTCGACAATAGTTAAATCGGTGCTCACATTTAGATATATTATTAACAATAGGTCACCAGAAATTACGGGTAAATTAATTTTAAACTTTTAATGGATTAAAAGTTTTACCCATTTTGAATGGTGGAATTAGCAGTTCCGAAGAACTGCTATTTTGCTTTGTTCAACCTTTCGTTCACTGAATTAATACCTGCAGAATACTATAGAAAATTAAATGAATGAGTAAAGAAAAAATGCATAATCAGTGTAATTCTCTTGCTGTATATAAACTTGCCGAAGATATTTTATATAAAATCTAGGATTCATTCATTTTTGTTGAAACTGATTCATTATAAAGATTTTTTTGTTGATGACAATTTTGTTTAATTATACTTAGGATAAAAACATATTTTTTTTCGATGTGGCCGCATAAAGTAAATAATAGCTCAAAAAGCTACGATGAATGAAACCACTGATTCAAATAAGCAGTTCAGAGCGGCTGTCTCTTTTGAGAAAAGAAGCAGGGGCGTATAACCATCAGGCTCTCCGCGAGGGTAGAAAGAATATAAAAGAACTCATACGCGGATACAATGGGTATATTTGAGCGTAGGATTGATTCAATGTGGAATAAATACTTTAAAGAGAGATCCTGTAGTGAATGATTGGCAATCGATAAGCTCAAACGTTTATTATAAACCGTTTATGGGTTCAGTGCTATACTATCTACATCTACATGTGATTTATTAGGATTCTTTTCGTGAATATATTTCCGGAATAGATCGTTGCTTCTGAAAGTAAAATTATTAAGTTCTTGCGTATCCAAACAAGGCATTCCTGTGAGAGCAGTAATAAACTTGACAAAGTATATCAAATTTAGGATATAAACAACGTCTAATGTTTTTGTCTGCAATAAAAGACTTCATTTTTAATCAAAATCCGATTGAAATAAAATGTACTTATAACTTTGTTCTAAGTAATCATTAGTTGCAATACTCTGTAGATTATTTTTCAATATGTGTAGTAATGTATGTTTGAACATTCAGTTGCAACGACACTTGTGAATTGAATTGACCCAATTCCAAGTGCAGCCAAACAATTAGCTCCAGCTTGCTACAACGTGGTTGTGAATTCGGTGAAGCCTTGTTTTAGAGTACTGAGATAATATTGAGAGCAATATATGGGCGCCAGAGTATTTATAACTAAATACACAAAAGTTTATCGAAAACACAATTAGGTATTTACCTACTACATAAACTAGAAAGAAAAGAAAGCTATGAATTTAACAAGTTTAATCTTACAAATTCTTTACAATAAACAATGACTCAGAACTAAATATAATTAAAAATATTGAAAATATGAACAAAAAATATGAATAAAAATTACAATTTAACCAATTTCTCTGTCTGTCCGTTTTACTGTTGTAAAGGCTTACTCGACGGGAATGAACTGAGACGGAAGGGGTTCTCCTAGTAGCGATGAATCCTGCGAGTACTCGAGGTTGATGAAAAGGTTGCGAGATCCTGTCTCCACACTCTTACTCAGTCCAGAGTGTCCAGGTTCCAACCAAATTTATTACTTTTCGGAAACACCCGATATCTCCTTACTGTTGTTAACTCAGTATCGATTTCCAGTGAGTCAAATTTCCAGAAAGCCAGATGTCATGAAATAAAGACAGAACAGTTGAGAAGAGGAAATAGAGAAATAAAACTAGGTTGAAAATTATTTCAACTAGTGGTAGATGAAAAAATAACAAAGTTCCGGCAATATAGTTAAATTACTAGATAAAATTCACAAAATTAATATTTCTTAATATTACAATAGAAAAAAAATTGTCAAAATGACGCAACAAGCTATTAGAATTTGTAAAATTACCAAAGTTACATAAAAATACGGTATCTGACTCCAATTAAAAAAAAAAATAAATATTAACAAAATAATACTAAAATTCGAACACAAGAATTTAGTAAGGTTGCAAAACTTCACTATCAGTTCGTTAACAAATAACCTAACTTGATTGAACTTGTCCTATAGGTTGAAAACCATGAGGAGACTGTAATTTTTAAAGGACTGTAATTTAATATCAGATTTGTACTGGACAATTTAAACTTAGAAACGTTAATGAAGTAATAACTCTAAAGATTCAGATATTTAATATTAATAACAAAATAATGGGTAACAATAATCCCAATATTGAAATAAATTCGAAATTTTAGCACACATAAAGGTTTCAAGTTAATATTTTACTAATATTTTAACGGTAAAAGTAGCAAAAATTAATATATGAACTACCGATAATGTCTTTCGCTTTCCGACGGACAAAAATGAATGAACTTATGCCTAATTCAAAATGGCAGGAGATACGTAAAACCAAGGTAAATCTACACTCTTGTAACTTACACGAAAATTAAGGAATGAACTAATAATAATAATTTGTCAATAATAAAATCGATATAGAACTGTGATAGCGTGAATATGATGAAAAAAGGAAACCAGAAAATCGGACTTCTGTCACATCCGAAGCAAGTGATCAAATGTACTATAAATTGATTAATTCAAAAAATACTATAGATCACTTACCCCGTATGTTTTGGAAGCTAATGGACAGAAATCTGTAGCTCTGGAGAGCAAATAAATTCGGCAAAAACCTACGTCTCAATTGGACTTCCTTCACTATCCAAAACCAGTGTAGTTTTCCTTTTTTCTAGCTCATATGAACCACAGTCGAACCTAATAACAATAAAAATCCACACAGAAATTGTTCTATGTACGAAATAACGATAATCTGCAAGTTTCACTTACAGTGAAAATTTAAATATTGTATAACGTGTCAATTAACAATAATTAAACCACGAAAACGTCTACTTTAGACAAGATAAGGTAACACGGAAATGGGAATACCCATCAACGTGCTTAAAAAAAGCAGTGCTACTAGGTAATTATCTGAAAATAATCCAAAATATGGAAATAATACGAAATACGGTAATTATTTTGATAAATTATTATTTTTACTATAGCACAATAAGGCTGAAGCAATAATTAATAAGCAAATTTTATGAATAGCGATATTTTAGCGACTACAAGAAATGTATGACTTACCTAGGTAAAATTCGAAAGTCAAAAGACACTCTCTCTAGCCCGGGACGAGCCTCGTTGACAACGTTCATCCGCTGTGGCGTTTTTCTTGTATTTTTTTCTACCACATACCGATCAAATGCGAATACAGGGTTATTCAGTTGTGAGGAATCATATTTTAATACGCAAAATAGAAACAATAACCTGCTGTAACGAATTGCAACTTAAATAAAATAAATAAACACAGTTTTCAAATTTCTCATCAAATGTATATTAAAACCTAGTATCGGAAACGTAACCGCTAAATTATACAATTGCAATAGTTTCAACTTTCCACAAAATTAAAAATTTCTCGACCTCACCCATGCATTCAGTGGTTGCGATACTGCTTCTGGTTTTTTCAATATTGGCAAAAAAGAAAATTAACCAATATCACTCAAGATAAATTAAAGAAAAAAAGAAGATTTAAATGGTTACGAAAAAATTTAAAAAATATATATATTTGTACAGTCTTCCGGTAACATTGATAAAATGATGAGAAGATCGACATCTTGGCCAACTATAATTAAATTTTTCAAACTTCTGATGCCACTAAACAGCACGTCTCACGGATGTACCACCAAATTCAACAGTGAAAAGGAAATATTTTAAATCCTTTTCAGTAGGGTTGCAAAAAATCTAAGAATGGATTAATGCCAATTAGCACAACCAAACCTCCTGCGCCTCAGACTTTACTGGAGCAAATAGCTTGCGGATGCATACAAGATGGTCACGGAAATTGCGACTGTAGAAAATTAAGAATTAGCTGTTCCATGTTCCGCAAAGAATGTATGGGCTTAGCTTGTGAAAACGCTGATGTTCCAGAAGTTACGGAAGAAGATGCCCAAAACGATGTTGATGAAGATAATATCGAAAG
Source organism: Rhagium mordax (assembly GCA_963680705.1). Lineage (NCBI taxonomy): Eukaryota > Metazoa > Arthropoda > Insecta > Coleoptera > Cerambycidae > Rhagium > Rhagium mordax. The sequence continues at coordinate 10,746,640 of OY796656.1, forward strand.
CATTATGGGAGGAATATAATAGATATGAGATTTTCAAAAGAAGAATCTTTAAAATTTTTCTTATCATTTTGAATTATATGTAATACTTTTTAACTTGCATCGCGTACATTAATTAATCTAATATTTGTTTGAACTCTCGTTATATATGGCAAATGGAACCTACTATAACAGTACACACCTTTTAAATATAGTGGCTATGAATTTTTTTGACAGTACCTACTTCTGGCATAATGTCAGTATGTGTTAACCTGAAAACCTCATTCAAAATTTATTGTTTATTTCTTCACAACAAAAATCATTTTAAGGAACAAAACCAAGGTATATATTCAAATTAGATACTAGTTTACATATAAATAATACTAATACCTACAAAGTTCCTAAAATCGTTCTTTCAAAATTTTGCATTAGCTAAATAAACCAAAGATTGCAGTAGAACGAGATGTTTGTGACAATAACAATAGTTCGTTATGAATAGACTGTATTTTTATATTAACGTTAGTTTTATCTCCCTATATTGCTAACATCATAAACATGATTTCTTTTTCAGAAATTTGTAACTATGTAATATGCAACCGTAAAATCGCATCAGATTATGAATAAATTTCCGTCCCACTCATCCGCCCTAAGTTCTTGGTAACACAATATTATAAATGGTAGAACAATCTGTTAAGGAAATAGTCAAAAAGTCCAAAAAGTCGACGAAAAATGCTCGTTCTTCCGCCAAGAAGTTTGTTAAAGGTAAAGTGAGTAAAGACGCGTTTCTACTATTTTCTATTATTGCTAAAAACAAAGTTACAAACGACAACCATACTATTAGCTAAATAGTCTTCTTTTACTAACTAGAATCTTCCTTCAAGAAAACTAAATGTTGAAAAACGTATGAAACTGAGATCATAGTATACCTATTGCGTTAAGATCGACTTTATTGCCATATTAATGGATTTTTTTTCTGTAGATAAAAAGAAGAAAGGTGCACATTTTGGTAGCAAGCTATCTAAAGACAACTTGAAAAGCGAGCACATTGAAGAATGCTTGTTTACGTACAAAATCGGAGGCAAGAAACCAGTGCTTATGACATGTCCTAATTGTCGTTCTGCCCAAACAACAACAGTTACCTATGTATCTACCAGAAAAACTCACCTCGTGGCTTGTGCTTTAACCCCACTGTTACTTTGCTGGATTCCCTATTGCACAACAGTATTCAGGAAAGCAAGGCACAATTGCAGCGTTTGTGGAGCGTATATAGCAATATCTGCATAAATGTTTTGATTTTTTTACTAATTTATTTTAGATGACGAATTTTATTAAATAAAGATGTGATTTGTAGTAAGGTGGCATTTAATTATCTAGTGTAACGAAGTGATTTTTTGGTTACTAGTTCCTGTTAAATATAATATCATTCGATACACCCCGCATAGATTAAGTTATTGTTTTCCGCATTTTTATATTATTATCACCTGTAACCAGTTAATTATTTATATTATAAACTAACCTGTTATTATTAAATAATAAATAAATCCGTGATTAATAAAGCACAAGTAAATCAGGCGAATAAATCAAACACCGGCGCAAGCCAAAGTCTGCCCGCCGTCAGAATATTCAATCTAGCTAACAATCGAGAGCATACCCCCATTTAGTATTTAGTTAGTTTCCCCGGTGCAGTCAGCGAATGTAGACGTGGCGATCCAGCGCTCCAGCAATCAAGCCGCCCTACGTCAGAGCCCCGCCGTGACGCATTTATTCGCTGCGCTGGTGTATTACGCTTATCCCTACCACTCCGCTATTTTAATGACGATTAATATGTCGAATCCGGGTCAACTGAAGTGAGTCGAGAGCTGTCATCGAAGCCAAGCACATGTACCCACCGTAAAGTAAGTTAACCAGAGCCCGAAGTCCCGTCGTGACGCATTTATTCACTGCGCTGCTTATTTGCGTTCATCCCTACTACTCCGATATTTTACAGAGCATTAATATTCCGAATCCGACAGAACTACACAGTCAGTACCCGTCCGCTTCTGTTCCTGACCAGACGTGCCTAAGTAAGCAAAAGTAAGTAAGGTATACAGGTAGATATTGTAAGTGTGGACTTGGCTATTGTAAAGTATTAATTCCTGTTTTCTGGTCTATGTTATATACGAGAGTACGACCTCCTATGTAGCATATACGTATGTGGCGTAACTTACTGTATTAATCATACTTTGCTTTCAGTCCGTTGCTGTCACCCGAAAAGAGCTTCCTGTAACCACCTTTCTTTCCAGCTTTGAGTAAATCAGCTGCCGGTCTACGTTATATACGAGCTTACTGTATTAATCATACCTTGCTTTTAGTCCGTTGCTTAGAGCTTGTAGAATTGTACCCGTATTTACTAATCTTGTTTCTGTTCACATATATCCTGAATAAATCTAATTGTGATATTAACTGTGCCCTTTATTCCGCAACAAAGTCTAATTTTGCCAACGACCCACTGGAATATCCGTTTCTTCACTGTAGCTGCCTGAGTAGTGATGTTTCTGCACTGTAAACAGAAACTGGCGCCCGAGTAAAGCACCGCCTCCACCTCGAGTGCCATAGTGACACTGAAACCGAAGTACGTCACACTAGTTACAAGTTTCAGGCCTCTGAATTTAAGTGGTGATTCTGAAAATAAGTTTTTTTTACTTGGTTCGAGAAATTCATAATAACAAAGATGCCCTTCAAACTTGTATGATAATAAAATTTAAAAAACAAGGTTTTTACACCCTTCAACCACCGAATTTGCCCTGATGAAAGTTAATTACAGAAACCAAATGCTTTTGAAAACTGTTAAATGTAAACATAGTACGAAAAGTATTCCAAAGCTGACTTTGTAGATTAGTAGGTCATCACTCATCCAACAGTTTAAATAATAATAGGTTGAATTGTTAGGTTCAATTGTCATCATCTCCTGATGATGCCAACTTGGTTTACTCGTACGTTGTTAGTCAAGTATTCGGTACATTATGATGCCAATTCTCTTCAGGATTGAAATTACGTATTTTCTAACATAAACACTTTAATCTTTCAAACAATGCGTATTATCTGCTCTATAATATTAATAACTTATTACTGTCTGCAACAAAGACAGTTCACATTGTGCCTTCACGAATTTTATTATCGCATCTTAAAAACATAAGTACAAAATAAATATACTCTTGGTTGGTTTCTCTTTTATATTAGAAATAAATAATTTTTATTGCCCTTGTGATTTTTATGATGAATCTTTCAAAGCAAATTTTTTAGTTAGTAATTTCAATCTGAGTTGAACCAACGTCTAGTAAGCAGACAATCTCAACGAAAATAAACAAAAACTTCTGTGGGAATGACCTATGCGTACTAAACTTATTTTGCCGAAGTCTAACTTTTTAAATTAAGGCAGAGGACCCTATATTTCAATAAAAATTGTACAAATGTACACAGTAGTTACGTACATTCTAACTAGTTTAAGAATAATTCTTATAAACTGTTATTTTATAATAAAAAATTCTAAGAAAGGTAGCGTTTTTTTTCAGTGGATCCTTAATGTCTTTCATAACCTAAGAAATTAGTAAAGTTGAAAAAAACGGTTTTTCGCAAATAAAAAAAATATTAAAGTAGAGAAAAAAGTTAAATTAGAAAGTTGCAGGTATTAAAAAGATCTTTCAATTCATTTTTTGCTGATATCGATCGGTGCATTACTTTTCGAGATATATCGAGAAAACCGTCGAAAATCGACTATTTTTGCTTCTGCCGTATTTCTTGCAAATTAACGTTTTGTAACTTGCTACTTGCTGTACTGTACTGCAAGCCAAAAAAGTACGATATACAGAATATAACTCTTTGTATTTTCAACATCCGAAAACTTTCTTCTCAAGAAATAAATCCATTAATTGCATTTTACCGACGTTAACATCCAGCATTGCTTGAAATGTATTAAACCAATAGTAACTTATTGATTTCACCAGACGTGATAAAAGCGTATATTACTTATTTTGTATAAAATAAGGTATTTAAGGTGCCACGTAGAAACGCCGACGATTTTACTTCTTAATTAATAAACCCAGTGGAGCAAAACTTACTGATAATTAATTTCATTTGAATAGGTTTCAATTAATCATATATGGAAAAATACATGCAAAATACACAACTTAAGTGAATTAGTGAAGAGGTTAATTCAAAGTAATGGAAAATTAATAACGTAATGGCAATAATCTCGTTAGTTAATTTAGTAAAATCCGGCAAAATATTACGTAGACTACAGGTGGATAGCTGTACAATTTTCTATTTGAAAATAACAAAAAATAATTATTGTTGATAGGAGTTTTACTTTTTGATTTATATTTATTTTATTTATTTGTTTTGAGATACAAACAAAAAACTCACTGGTACTCCAAAGCATACAGCTACAGATGTCAGACAAGGTTGATTATCTTGGATTTAATATATAGATACCAAATTTACTTGGAACCAACATCTGGCGTTTTCTTATGGTGCTTTCTAGAGATTGTCGTTTACAGGAATCTCGACAGAATTTTGTAACGATTTAAGTTGCAATTCGCTACAGCATGTTATAGTTTCTATTCTGCGTATTAAAATATGACTCCACACAACTGAATAACCCTGTATTCGCATTTGATCGGTATGTGGTAGAAAAAATACAACAAAAACGCCACAGCGGATGAACGTTGTGAACGAGGCTCGTCCCGGGCTAGAGAGAGCGTCTTTTGCCTTTCGAATTTTACCTAGGTAAGTCATACATTTCTTGCAGTCGCTTAAATATCGCTATTCATAAAATTTGCTTATTAATTATTGCTTCAGCTTTATTGTGCTATAGTAAAAATAATAATTTGTCAAAATAATTACCGTATTTCGTATTATTTCCATGTTTTGGATTATTTTCAGATAATTACTTAGTAGCACTGTTTTTCAAGCACGTGGATGGGTATTCCAATTTCCGTTTTACCGTATCTTGTCTAAAGTAGACGTTTTCGTGGTTCAATTATTGTTAATTGACACGTTATACAATATTTAAATTGTATAAATTATCGCTGTAAGTGAAACTTGCAGATTATCGTTATTTCGTACATTTCATATTTCTGTGTGGATTTTTATTGTTATTAGGTTCGACTGCGGTTCATATAAGCTGGAAAAAGGAAAACTACACTGGTTTTGGATAGTGAAGGAAGTCCACTTGAAACTTAGGTTTTTGCAGCATTTATTTACTGTCCAGAGCTACAGATTTCTGTCCAGGAGCTTCCAAAGCATACGGGGTAAGTGATCTATAGTATTTTTTTATCTCTTTGAATTAATCAATTTGTAGTACATTTGATCACTTGCTTCGGATGTGAGAGAAGTCCAATTTTCTGGTTTCCTTTTTTCATCATATTCACGCTATCACAGTTCTATATCGATTTTATTATTGGCAAATTATTTTTATTAGTTAATTCCTTAATTTTCGTGTAAGTTACAAGAGTGTATATTTAACATGGTTTTACGTATTTTCTGCCATTTTGAATTAGGCATAATTTCATTCATTTTTGTCCGTCGGAAAGCGAAAGACATTATCGGTATTTCATATATCGCCTATACACAGAAAAAGTGACCCAACTCAAAATTTACCATTTCTCAGCTAATTGCGTATTTCAACTCTACATAATCTAAATTTTGATCAGAATAAACGTCATAACTGAACTTCCATAATAGTCCGATAGAGGTCACTTGTGTCACTTTGGCATTGGAAACCATCTTGCGAACTCCTGTCAACAATACTGTCACTTCTCAGTTGTGTTTGAACCATCGCTGAAGATACCAGCGCTGTTTTCTTAAAAAACGACACTATTTGAGTTGAGTTACTGTTTCTGTGGCATTTTTATCAGAAAAAGCGACTTATTTTGATTTGAGTCATTGTTCATGAAAATGTAAGTATTCAATTTAAATATAATTTATCTATTTGTTGTATTATTTAGTCTTGTGACATTTTTCCTCAATTTTATAATAGAACATAATGTTTCAGTTTGAGTTATGTCACTTTTCTTGTTAATAACCATTGTATAAATATTTTTCAACTAAATACATTTTTAATTATGACACTTTTCTATAAAAGTGAATGCTAATATTCGGTATTATTTGCTCTTAGAATCAACGGGGAAAAATGCATAGCCGAGGAAAGTTGATTTTAAAATTAGCGATAGAAAAGGAAAATAATAGTACAACTAACTGGAAGACTATTGTGGCTGTATCGCCATCTCAAGGTAGTATTACGTCTTATATACATTCCAGTTAAAGATACCGTAATTGATATTTTTTATTTTAGACAATGAAATTCATCAATCATTTGAGTTCAAAAATTCAAACGGTGATACTAGCCGTCAAGAATCAGGTACAGATCAGTTCGAGGATAAACACCTTGACACCAATGGTAAGTAAACTTTTCTTTAATAATTTTAAAGGAACTATTAATAATTTTATTTCCTTACAAATCAACCGCAAATAATGTCCGAATCGTCTAAAACACTATGTATCATTCCAGTAGATTCCGAGTTTAAAAAATCAACGAATAATACGAGTGATCAGGGTGGCGTTATTCAAAGAAATCAGATATCAGCAATAAATTGTTCTATACCTAGTACCTCTAGTACCTATCAGAACGAAAATAGACCATTTGACATTGATAGTAAGTTTTTCACGAAATAATAATATCGAAAGCTTATTTATATCGATTTTTAGGTGATTTACGAAGTAAGCGAGTTGAATTTGAAAATTCTGGCAGCGAATTCCATGATACAAATGACGATGCGAGTAGCCCTTTTTCCTCTGACGATTCTGTAGCGGATCCAAATTATTCAACCAGTTCCTCATCGAGTGACGAATCAGAAAACGAAAGACCGGTTTTATCAGTAAATTTGTCAGAAAATCTACCAGATAGTCAAGAAATGAAAAGACCTAAAAAAAGACAAGCAAATCCTTCAGCTTGGCGAAAAAATGTTATAAAAAGATGCCGAAATTCAGGACTGCCCTATGTTTCAAATTCAAAAAGTCAGAAGGTGTTTGAAGCTAGGAAGTTGGGACCTCCTTGCAATGATAGATGCCGACTCAAGTGTTCGCTGAAAATTTCTGAGGAAGTCAGAAAAACAATATTTGTAGATTATTGGGGTCTAGCTGATTTACAGAGACAAAGAGATTTTATCTCAAACTGTACAGAACAAATTACACCAAAATATAGGTATGTACGGGAGGGAAGCAACCGCAGTGCTAATAACGCATTTTATTTTACTCTCCGCGATAAGAAGTACAGGGTTTGCAAAAAATTCTTTAGGTCAACATTGGGGATATCCGACAGACCTATAAGAACTGTTTCTCAGAAAAAAAAAGAGGTATTTACTGGAGGAATTATTACCACAGATATGAGAGGAAAACATGGTCATCATTACAAAGTTCACGATAACATTAAACAAGGTATTCGCTTGCACATTGAGTCTATTCCAAGGATTGAGAGCCACTATCGGCGAAGCGATTCATCACGCGAATATATAGAAGGTAGTAAGACTGTGGCCGACCTTCACAGGGATTATGTGAAGATCTGTGAGGAGAAACATGAGCCTTACGCTAATTATCTCATGTATAGCCGAATATTTAATAATGAGTTTAATTTAACATTTTTCACACCGAAAAAGGATCAGTGTGAAGACTGCGTTTCTTTCAGTAATGCATTGGGCGAAGAAAAAAACAAACTAAAGGAAGCATATGAGCGACATCTAATTGAAAAAGAGCTTTCCCGCAAGGAGAAGGATATAGATAAACAAAATATTACTGATGGCTTTGTTGTAGCGGTGTACGATTTACAAGCTGTGTCCGAGAGGGGACGTGTCCACTTATTATTATACATCAAAACTTAACGTATTTAATTTCACTATATTTGAATTAAAATCAAATAATGTTACCTGTTACGTGTGGGACGAGAGTGCGGCCAATAGAGGTGCATGCGAGATTGGTACTTGTGTCTTAAAATACATCGAAACATTAGAGGCCAGAGCCAACAACACAGAAAATAAAAAAATTGATATAACATTTTATTCCGATAATTGTTGTGGACAACAAAAAAACCGTTTTATGTTTATGATGTACTTGTATGCTGTGCAGAAATATGACTTTGTGAATACAATTACTCATAAATTTTTAATCAAGGGCCATAGTCAAAATGAGGGCGATAATGCCCATTCTGTTATAGAACGACAAATCAAGAGAGCCTTAAAATCAGGACCTATTTTAATTCCGAGTCAATATGCAACCTTAATAAGAATTGCGAAAAAAACCGGCCAACCCTATACAGTTCATGAATTGGATTATAAATATTTTTATGATTTAAAGTCCCTGGCGTGCCAGCTTGGGTCAAATATATCTAAAAACACAGAGAATGAAACTGTTAAGATAAGTGATTTCAGAATAATAAAAGTTTCCAAAGAATATCCAGATACCATTTTTTACAAAACTTCTTATAGTGATCAGAAATTTAACAGCATTCCTATAAAACGACCAAGAAACTATAACAAAAACAGCGTTACCCTGAAGAATTTGTATACCTCAAGATCTGGTTTAAATGAAAAAAAGAAAAACAGCATTCTAGGCCTTTTTAAGAAAAATCAAATTGCACAACAGTATTTAAACTATTATAATTCGCTGTAATTATTTTATCCAGTTGTTATTTTGTTTTTAGATAGAAATTTTCATTAGAGTTCTCCTATTTTTGTAGTACAGTGTTTATTACGTCTTTTAACTTTTGTATGCATAAAATTTAGATAGAAAAAACATTTTCTGTTAATAAAAGTAATATAGTTTTGATGATATTCTTTGTTTTATTTCGAAAAAATTTCTAGAAAAGTGACACAAGTCAAATACGATGTAATTTTTTTTTAATAAAACAAGAATTACTTCTCTAAGGGAATAAAAGTTATACCTTAGTCAATAATGAAAGTCCTAGAAGAATTTTACATGTAAAAAGCAAGCAATAAAATGGTCTGTCTTTAATAAAATAAAGCAATTATCTGAGAGAAGTCTTTAAACTCGTTTTTTACAAAACTAACATTTTTGACTTGTGTCGCTTTTTCTGTGTATGGGCGATATTAATTATTGATATTTTTACCTCATGGTTTTCAACCTATAGGACAAATTCAATCAAGTTAGGTTCTTTGTTAACGAACTGATAGTGAAGTTTTGCAACCCTGCTAAATTCTTGTGTTCGAATTTTAGTATTATTTTGTTAATAATTCAATTTTTTTAGTAATTGGTGTCAGATACCGTATTTTTATGTAAATTTGGTAATTTTACAAATTCTAATATCTTGTTGTGTCATTTTGACAATTTTTTTCTATTGTAATATTAAGAAACATTAATTTTGCGCATTTTATCTAGTAATTTAACTATATTGCCGGAACTTTGCTATTTTTTTTCCACTACCACTAGTTGAAATAATTTTCAACCTAGTTTTATTTCTCTATTTCGTTTTCTCAACTGTTCTGTGTTTATTTCATAACATCTGGCTTTCTGGAAATTTGACTCACTGGAAATCGATACTGAGTTAACATCAGAAGTAAGGAGATATTGAGTGTTCCCGAAAAGCATTAAATTTGGTTGGAACCTGGACACTCTGGACTGAGTAAGAGTGTGGAGACAGGACCTCGCAACCTTTTCATCAACCTCGAGTACTCGCAAGATTCATCGCTACTAGGAGAACCCCTTCCGTCTCAGTTCATTCCCGTCGAGAAAGCCTTTACAACAGTAAAACGGACAGACAGAGAAATTGGTTAAATGGTAATTTTTATTCATATTTTTTTGTTCATATTTTCAATATTTTTAATTATATTTAGTTCTGAGTCATTGTTTATTGTAAAGAATTTGTAAGATTAAACTTGTTAAATTCACAGCTTTCTTTTCTTTCTAGTTTATGTAGTAAATACCTAATTGTGTTTTCAATAAACTTTTGTGTATTTAGTTATAAATACTCTGGCGCCCATTTATTGCTCTCAATATTATCTCAGTACTCTACAACAAGGCTTCACCGAATTCACCACCCAGCTGTAGCTTACTGGAGCTAATTGTTTGGCTGCACTTGGAATTGGGCCAATTCAATTCATAAGTGTCGTTGCAATTTAAAACACAGAATTGTGCAAGCCCGTCGAAATATCCTTCTAAAGCTTTGACGATGAAAGGCAAATTTCTTAATCACCTACCTATACTAAAAACTGGCACATTGCTACAATCAAAAAGTTATCATCATAATATATTATAATATATATTAGTATTAAAATCCGAAGCAATTTAGTTCCAGAAAAACATATTTATTAAATGGTTACAAATAAGAAACAAACATTATCCATTGTTGACAATCCATGAAGCTTTCTTTCGTAAAATAATAATCGATGTAAATGCTCAGGAAATCTAAATAAAAGAAATTTGTCATCTATTGTTTTACGTAATGATAATTACCTTTGTTATGCAAACAAAGCCAGAAGCGAAATTAATTCAATGGCACAGGCAATCTACTTGAGTTTTGGAATTTGTAGAAAAAACTTGGCAAGTATCTCTGTGATTTATGATTACAGAACATTGTATGGTAAAACTCTTACGTGTTAAAGATATAGGTATTATCTTATTTTTCTCATATTATTCAAGGACATTGTTATGTAAAAGTTAAGATTTATCACTTTTCTAAGCTCACATAAATGTATTTCCTTTCAGTGGTCAATGTGGACATCTATTTGGTTTTTTCACATTTTAAATTATTTTTTAGTAGTCATTATTTCAGACTTCTGAACCTTATCATTGGCAAATTCACCAAAGCTTCGTTGTAACTAGTTATCAATTATTATGTATTTTTAGTGATATCTGTAAAACATGGAAAAACTGGTTAAAATCTACGAATTTATATTTGGACAATGTAAAACTTTCAAAGGTAGGTATGTATAAAATACTAGTAGATTTTTCTAAATTTATAGAAATTGTAAATAACTAGATTTGATCTATTATAAGTCTCTTTGTAGTCCATTTTCCATGAGCTTCAATCTGAAATAAGTCACTAATTAAGAGATCTTTGGATGCATTTAATTTTTATTCACTAAATAAATAAATAAATAAATACACCACATGTAATTACGACCCCCTTTATCCCAGAAGGCTCTAGAAGAGCCTTGTGCGGGAGGGGGCTACACATTTAAAGACAAGGGACACACATCCAATATCCGTGTATAATGGAAAAATCCCTCTCACAGTATTTTCCATTGCCACGACCGGGAATCGAACCCGGGACTTTTGGGCGAGAGGCAGGTACGCTACCATCTCGACCATCAGTCATATAAATGGGAGAGGATATAGGATTCGTTTGATTTTTTATTAAAAATCGCTGAAGTTTAATCACTAGGTATAACTACATGTGCTGTATAGATAAAAAATATAATCAATACCTAAATCAATTAAAATTTGAAAACAATATACAGGGTGCGTCTGACTCTACTTAAAACTCTCCAGACTCGTAACTTTCTTATTTTTTAAGTGACGATTATGTTGGGCACATCAAATTGTAGATATTTTTAAGGCCTTTGACATGCTTACGGAGTGATTTAATTTTTTTTTAATTGCTACAAAAGAAAACTAAATTTCCTTGTACAATATATTTTTTACTCGCTCTGTACATACATGTACTGTGTTAATGTTTTCTTATAAAGGTGTTAATTATTAGCTTCAATTTATATTGTTACGTCATATTCGAAAATTCTTTTACTTTTACAGAAAAAAGTAAAAAACATTGTTTTCAATTCCAAACTGAATTATTGTAAAAATTTAAAAAAATTGTAACTAACAATTTTATGCTTTTTTGAAAAAGACATCATAAACAATATTTAAAATAACAAAGCAGCAACAAAAAACAAAAGGAAAAAATATTTTTAAAACAAATTTTTATTAGAATGTAGGTACTAAATCAGAAATTGCAAAATTTTGGGGGTAAATCCCAAAAAAAATCGAACATGACATAATAACACAAAACTGAAGCTAATTAATACCTTTATAAGAAAACATTAACACAGTTCGTGTGCAGGGTGAGGCAGAAAAATAAACAGGGAATTTAGTTTCCTTTTGTAACAATTTTTTTCAAAAAAATTTTTTATAATCACTCTTTATGCATATTTAAAGGCCTGAAAAATATTTACAATTTGCTGCGCCCAACATGGCCATCGCTTAAAAAATAAGAAAGTTATGAGTCGGGGAGTTTTAAGTGGCGCACCCTGTATAATATTGAATACATACACCCCTCTAATTTAATAATTTTACGGCGAATCTAGACGGGTTTTTAGTAGATCGTAGGTTGGTTGGATATCAATTATTTGAGGCAATATTCACTTTCAAAGGCCTACTATCATTGCATAAGTATCCCCAAAATGGAAAAAACCATATTGGGTATTTTTTTATCGAAAAATTTTATAAAAAAATACTCAAAATCACTCAAAATCCCCAAAATTCAAGTTTCATCAATATTGGAGAAAAATTAATTTTCCTGAAAAAAAAAATGAATAAAAAAATGTAAAATTAAAAAACCAGTTTAATACCATAATATCAACATTATTTGACAGTCTACGAATAATTATAAAGTTAATCCCATCAGATAAACAAAATAAACTAATTTTTTTAATTTAACAACTTTTTCCAGAGAAGCTAAACTTTCTCTCATTTTGCCATTTTGATAAAACTGGGGGATTTGGGGATTTTTTTTTCTTATAAAATTTTTTGATAAAAAATGCCCATTATGATTTTTTCGATTTTGGGAATACTTATCGAATGATAGTTGGCCGTGGAAATTCGCCAGGAAGTTGATACTGCCCTAAATAAATGACATCCAACCAACCTACGATCTGTAAAATTAAATGATCAAATTAGATGGGTGATGCGATCGTAATACGTAATAACGTAACGTAACGTACCTAATAACTACCGGAACATTTATTGAAGCAAATAAAAATTTAAACCAAGCGCATTAATGAGAAAGGCATCTAGCATTATTTACCTTTAATTTATATTATTGATAATTGGTGTAAAAAACTCAGTTCGAATTTGCATCCTTCTTAAATTTACCCATTTTATATCTTCTGCAAAATATGGAAAACAATTTTATATTTTTGTCGCTCAGAAACGTGTTTGAATGTGTAAAAATACTTAAATTGTTAAAAAATTTCTGCAAAATACATTATTTGCAAAATTATTTACAACAAAATGTTTTGTCCTTATTACCCGATTTTCATGATGAAGCTAGTATGTTACTCCTGCAAACTTAATAATAATTTCATTGCTGACACAAATAGAATTTGGTTAGTAAACCATTTCAAGTTTTAATAAATTTTATTTTTTGGAAAATATACTAGTATTAAAAATAAAATATCAATCTGTGATTTTAATATTGTGTATTTAACACACTTTGCATTGCACTGTTAAAGTGCTCTTTACACCTTATTTATTTTAACCTTCTAGCGAATCTAGCATAGCTATCCTATCACTCAACCACGAAGTGTATTTATAGACACAGTAAATTGGCTTTATAGCCTGCCATTACATAGACCCAGCAGGTGATTCAAGCAGTTGCAATAAAATTTTATTTTTAAGGGATATTGAACAAATGTGTCTACTGTTTAAGTATGCATCGTATTTACATTTTTTAAAGGGTTTTAAGGTTTATGGGTGTTTGATAAATGGCATTATTCATTTTGTAGATAAATCTTTTAGTTATCGACAAAATGGAAGGTGCGTGGTGTGAAACAGTATACAGTACAGTAGTTATCAAAAGAATTATAAACAATGGTTATTTAAACAAAGAGCCTAAAGCAGCCGTTTCTTCTACCTGTATATCCTATGTCTACATTTTTAGGTGATACGCTGAAGCCAGTGCTAGATTGGAACACAATATTTTACAGAAACAAATTCCAAAGGAGTATTTCCGAGTTGATTTGTTTCTGCTCAATTGTCTACAACTTTGCCTGTCCGATTTATTTTGTTCTATTTGGCATTTCATTGAAAGAGCTGTTGGACTACTTACCCATTCAAATAATGGGTGTGAATGTAAGTATACACGCTTTAATAATTTAGGGTTTTGGTAATTCCGTATTTATTTCAGATAGCATACGTCTACTATTTTGCGCTTCGGAATGATGACCTATACAGAGTGGAGTTCCAGAAATATATACGAAAATTTTTCAAGCCCGTTAGATCTGGAAGTAAATTGTTGTCGAACAAGATTATTAACCAAAGCAAACTAATTACAATTTTCACAGCTTTTTATCTGTTGTTTGTATTTTTGAATATTATATTGTTTATGCCGTGGTTTGGAGACGAGGAACGCATTATGTTTGTATGCATGTTCATAAAGAAGTATATGGGAAATAACCTCTTCCTCAAAATAATCTATTTCTCAAGCTATTTTCACCTAGGCTTTTTCGCCAATACACTCATGTTTAGTTGCGTGTACAATGTTTTTCAAATAAAATTTCAGCTAGACTTACTAAATGAGAATGTCGAAAAACTAACAATCGTCGATGGAAACGAAAATGACTTGTACATTCTGTACAACAAGGCGTATCAGATGAAGATCCATCAGCATTTGAGAGCTTGTATTCGACACCATCAAGTCATTAAAAGGTAAATTATGAGTTTGGTTTGTTTCTTCTGTTATCCAGAGTGCATCAAAATTCTGTCCTGTTGCCAAATAGCAGTTTTTGCAAGGTTTCTGCAAGGTATCTGTGACAGCCATCTTAAGCAGTTTATATTGCTTATATTCCTAACTACAGTTTATTTTTGTTTTAGAGTAAAGGATAAATTCAACGATATTTGCCAATGGCCAATTTTGTTCATGACATACTGTGGCGTCGTATGGCAAGTGACTATGCTCATTTTTGTAATTTGTGTAAGTTAATTTCAACACTTTAATACATCTTAAATTAATCATTTTGGTAATTTTCTATATTACGGAACGTCTGATTTTTGAATTTTTTTTGCTTTTAACATACGTAGTTTTGCCTCCTGAACAAGAAATTCAAAAAAAAAATCGGCGGTCGGCAACGGTTTTCGAGATATTTGGCCCCAAAGTATCTGAAAGTCGTATTTTTCCACTGCCATAATCACTTATTTTCACCAAATTTCTCACTTTATGCTTATGAACACCTCTAATACAGACTTATTTAAACATTATTAAATAGTTTCAACATATTTATTCCATCAATAACTATTTTCTGAACCTTCTTATAGGTAAAAGCCATCAAACATAACCTAAAATTTCAAACAACACTTAAAGATCATCCGAGGTTATTATGATAGTGCCGTAAGATCTAGGGTACGGTATAAAACGAATATGTTCCTTCTTTGAAATAAAAATATACCGCACCCGCCCGCCCGGGGGCGGGCGGGTGCAGTATATTTTTATATCAAAGAAGGATCACATTCGCTTTATTCGCGGAACTTGTAATGGTTGAAATCTAGAATACGCATAAAACTAATATGTTCCTTCTTTGAGATAAAACGATAAAAATATATTGCAGTATCTTTTTATGTTAAAGAAGGAACATTAGTTTATGCATAACATAGATCCCGCGCCACTATCGTAATGTTTGAAATTTTAGGTTATGTTTTCATGGCTTTTATAAGAAGGTTCAAAAAATAGTTATTGATGTAATAAATATGTTGAAACTATTTAAAAGTGTTTAAATAAGTCTGTATTAAAGATATTCATAAGCATAAAGTGAAAAGTTTGGTGAAAATAAGTGATTATGGCAGTGGAAAAATACGACTTTCAGAGACTTTGGGGCCAAATATCTCGAAAACCGTTGCCGACCGCCGATTTTTTTTTTGAATTTCTTGTTCAGGAGGTTAAACTACGTATGTTAAAAGCAAAAAAATTTCAAAAATCGGACGTTCCGTAATATAGAAAATTACCATCATTTTAATAATAAACTAAATTGGCGCACAATTGATGAAAATATCGGCAATATTTGAACCTCAATATTATTGGAATCGGATGATTAATCTCGGTTTTTTGTGATCGTTGGCAAGATTCATTTGTTTTCGTCCACCGTAAATAGATTTTTTAAATTGTGGCTGTTTCTCTTATCTACAGGGTGGTTATCCAGGTCCTTACATTTGTGTTAAAGTTTATCGTTCTCCCTAATCCCTAACAAAATTTTGGGATTTTTTAAGACACATTATAATTTATAAGTAATTCTAAAGAACCAATTTGAAAATTTTTTTTTTGTAGTTTTGTTGTTTTTTGAGATATAATTTTTTATCGAAAAAATGCCGAAATCTATACATTTTAGGTTACAGCATTTTAATACGATTGCCAATAACAATTTTTTATGAATTCAGGAAAGGAAAGGTAGTGCTTAAATCTATGAATTATATTATCATTTACCGTCTCAAGATCAATAGATCAATCTAAAATGTTGTATGAAATAGACAATGATAAAAAGATAAAATATTTGTTAAGTAAAAAAAACTTTTCACCACACTAATGTTGATTTCACAAAGTCTATGATCCAGCTATTGACAGGGCTCATAGATTCCCTTCAACCGCAGTGACTTTATACGAATTTTGGATCTTAGTAATCAAAGCTGATTATATTCATATTCAATATGAATGAAGTAATCCTTGCACAAATCTGCTAGGAATATAGATCCTTATGATTTAATAGGTGTCAATTATACAAGGTGTCCAATTAGTGTTCCCTCGGAAGATTGTGCAAGAACGGCTAACTTTATAAAAAAACTTAACTCTTAACAAAACTTTCAATGTTTCATCTCTACTACAACAAAAATTATTTTCAATTATACAAAGTGTCACAAACACGACTTACTCAAGAAAGTATATTTTTTTAAAATGGAACACCCTGTATTTTTTAGATGCCATTTAAGCCTCCAAGGATCCTATATTAGACCTTAAAATATTTTGTCCATCGGATACAATGTTGCCAAGTTATGATTTTTTTTTTGTCAATTTACAAATATTTTGATGTTTAGTTTGGTATATTTTTCTCAATTTTTTTAAATGGAATGCCTATAATTTTTTTACATGGATAAATACAGCATACAATTCCCCACATTTTTTAATATCAAACACTTTTTTTTAATTTCAAACGGTTTTTTTAAATATTACTTAACAATAAATTCAACTTAATCACGATAATCTTAAACACGTCACAGAAATGTCATAAAGTGAAAAACAAAAGCAAAACAAAAACCAAAGCCATATTAGATTTTAATGCTAAAATAAAGAGCCTCTTAATATACGCAAAAATTATTTGAAATAATCATATCTCAAAAACCTTTTGAAATAAAAATAAAGTGTATGATATTAAAACATAGGGAATTGTATGTTTTATTCATTCGTGTAAAAAAATTGTAGGCATTCCATATAAAAAAATTGGGAAAAATATAATTAAATTCCAAGAAATGTAAACAAATATTTTTGGACACCCAGTCTAATAATTATGTATTTTAAAAATATTTTTCAGTAGATTTGGTAAACAATTAAAAAATAGCGGAGATATGGCAGTCAAAATTTTTTTTATAAATGAATTGACAAAAAAAATCAAATAAAAAACTTGGCAACGCTGCATCCAATTGGCAAAATATTTTAGGGTGTAATACAGGACCCTTGGAGGCTTAACTGATGCCAAAGAAATACAGGGTGTTCAATTAAAAAATTACACTTTCTTATGTAACTCGTTTTTGTGACACCTTGTATAATTCAAAATCATTTTATGTTGTAGTAGAAACGAAACATTAATAATAATAATAATAATAATAATAATAATAATAATAATAATTTATTTATTAGTCATAATTACAATCATAACAATACAATGAAACTTTTTTTTAGAAAGTTTTCTTATAAAGTTAACCGTTTTTGTACAATCTTCCGAGGCCAGCATGTAGGACGTAGGTACTCGTTTACCGAAAAATTAGCTAAAATACCTACCTATATTACTGCTTCGAAATAAATTCCAAATAGAAATTAAGCAAAACTTTAAAAATTAAGCTTTAATCAATAATTATTAATAAGCAACTATAAGCAAAATCAAGGGAACAATTTATTATCGGTTAGCAGAAAATATAAATTGAACTGAAGTTGAGTTACGAGTTACAGTACTTTACCAGATCAAAGTAGAATTGAAAATCCCTTTGTAGACCTGTTGCAGGTTTAAAGTAAACTCTGGCGAGTCAAAAAGATCTTGAGATAAAGCCGCATGTTGCAAACGCGCTTCGACTTAAAGCAATTATCTGATGTGAAGTGGAAATCATGCAGTGTCCTTATAGTTCTGAGAGTAATAATAATTTATATAAATCATTATACGAATTTTGGTAGTTATCAAGTCAAACAATACTTTTAGCAATATTGCGTCTCAAATCTGTTACTAACAGTTTGTATTACTTTTTAGGATGTTAGTTCGACAAGTAATAATAGAATGATATTAAACTGGATGTTAGTTAACATTAGCAATTTTCTATTTGCATATACTGGAGAAGCTCTTAAAACTGAGGTATACATTTCAGAATATAATGCACTTATATTACGAATCTATCTACCTATTCATTGTATGATTTTTCTAAATTCAAAGGCCTTTTAGGTGACGACTAATTTGCATTACTTAAAAATAACAACAATGAAATAGGAAAAAGATAATCAAATACTGAGATTGAGATGATACTGATCTGTTATAGTTTAGTGCCCAACCGGTTTTCTGAGGGTCAAAAATCGACAAAATTCTTAGCAGTAGATGGTCGGAAGTCTAAATGGGGAAACATCGATTGGAACCAACAAATAACCAGAAGTAGGTTGGGGGTGGGAAAAGGGGTGTGTTTAAGGGTGACACGTGTTTTTTACGATTTCCGGCAAAACTAGACCTATTAAAAAAGTTAAATGCAAAAGTTGTAGATAATTGAAAAATCTACAAGTTTTATGGTCAACCATTTTTCGACATAACCTCAAAACTATTGACAAAAACGCCAAAAACCAATTTTTTTATTTTTATCTCTCTCAAAAATGATTCGATTTTAATGAAATTTGGTGAAAATATACATTTTTGTGTCTCAAATAAGCTGTAATTTTCTTGAAGCGAAATATTAAGTTTTCGATTTTATTGAGAATTTTATTTCATAAAAAACCAAACAATTGGTTTTTGGCGTTTCTCTTAATAGTTTTGAGGTTATGTTGAAAAATGGTTGCAATAAAAGTTGTAGATCATTCAACTTTTGCATTTAACTTTTTCGATAGGAGGTCTAGTTTTGCCGGAAATCGTAAAAAACCACGTTTCACCCCTAAAAACACCCCTTTTCCTACCCCCCATCCTACTTCTGGTTATTTGTTGGGGTCCATGGGTCCAATCGATTTTTCCCCATTTATATATCATTAATCCTAATTTTTCCAACCATCCATATACTGCTAAGAATTATTGGCACTGGCCTATTAGAAATCGTTTCGATATTGGAGCGAAATTTATAAAATAAATCTATTCAGCATGAAATTTTGATTATGATATTTGCAAATACCTAGTTCTTGCATGAGCATTAAAGAATACTAGAAAACTATTTTCATCTACATATTTTAAATTTTGCAGTCCGAAAGGCTGCACATCTTGCTTAAGTGCTGTAAATGGTATACTTGGGATAAGAAAAATCGGAATATGTTACGAATGTTTCTAATGCACACTGAGAAGCCATTGGTTATCAACTTGCGTGGTTTAATTGCTGTGGACAACAAAGTGTTGGTCAAGGTAACTATTTATTTTTAATTATTGACAACAGTAGGTACCTGGTTTGTTGTCAGTCGCCTTACTATGTTTCATGTAAGGGGATAAACGAAATTGTCAACGAAATAGATGTAGATAGTGTTTTTATTTCGGTTTAAATTATATTCCTTAATTCGTCCAGATTGTCAGGATTACATTATTGTTATATTCCTTGTCTATATGTCAAAAGCATTATTTGATTTCTATCATCGGTTGCAGATATACAAAATGGAATACGCAATTATTACTTTCTATAAAGCCGTATATGATGAAATGTTCAATTATTAAAAGATAGTCACTTGAAACGACAACTTCTTTTAGTTCACCACATTATGTACAAAATAACACAATAAATTTAACTAACACATTACTTCTTCTTGTGTCTTATTTTCCCATCTTCGTCCAAGACCTCGCTTATTTTTTATTTGTATGTGGAGCGTTCAACGATTACACCTTTTAGATTTATCATCTGATGAAGTAATGGTTAGAAATAGGTGGCTCATCAATAAAATCAACGTTTTTAATAGGACAGATATGTGTAAGTAGGACGTAATGATAACCACAGCTTCACACATAAGATATTATTAACAAAACAAAGTATAGTAGTACAGAAGATATTTTAGGCCTCATAAAATGTTAGACAAAAACTGACTAAATTAAAGAAAGTTGCCCCGAAAGTGGCAGCTTGCTTTATTGTGAATGACTTAATTTAGTGCTATAACGAATATTGTCCTCAATTTATTTTAATTCCCAAAACTCTTAATAGTGACAATGTTGGCACGTCTTTATGGTGCATTTATAGCATTTTATTTTTCAACTACAGCCCTCTGTACTAATGTACTAAGTTACTATTTATGCTATAAATCTAATGTAATGGTGAGAAAAAGGGTAGAATAATAGAAAATTTAATTAAAATGTAATTTCCGGAAAAGCAATTTTTTCAACTTTTGGTGACTCGCATGTTGGAAACGGATGTCTTACTTATCCTTTTGGTGATGGTTTTCTTTTGGTACCTCATCGCGCTAGAATATTTACTGAGCAACATTTTGAAGTGTGGAGTGGCCTGCAAGATCTCCCGACATGAGTCCGATTGAGCACGTATTGAGTAAGTTAATATTGCTTTTAAATCAAGATAATGAATGTTTGTACATGATTTGGCAAATACCATTAAGCAAGAATAGGATGTCGTTCCCCAAATCCTAATTAGGTATTTAGTAGATAGTATGTTGTACTAGACGCACCCCATTTAAGAATTACAAAATATTCACTAACTAATTTATAGGTTTCGATAAGATTCGAAAGAAAAAATTTTAGGCGGGTACACTTGAAATGATAGTTTTTTTTATTTTTTTGAAACATTTTCTGCTTACAACTGCATACAATTTACATAATGAAATTTGGGACAAAATCAATTATTTTAAAATTTTACTACTTCAACGACGACAACCTGTTACCTTGCATAAATAGGCAATAAAGGCTTGTATGTTCTGTCCATCGCTATAAATACTAGATATTCTAATTAAAATATTAATAAAAATTTTTGAGTTTTTAAATATGGCTACACTTTGACGTACGAACAAAAATGTACAATATATGGGCAGTAAATATTATATTACCACTCGGCTTTATTCTTGTCACAGGTGGTTCTGTTTTCTGTTTAAAATACACCTGTGCGAGTATACCAAAGCCTACTTCCTATTCGGTATATCTCAGAAAACTAATCGAGTTATCTGATAAATCCACATGATGAACAGACACATGTGAGAGAGCTCGCCTCGAGCAATGTTTTATTCATAAACTGTATGACGGATTTGACACTCAAATGCAATAAAAATATTTGCTATAACTGATTTGAAATTAAATGCTTTATTTGAGGTATGTTTTTGAATACAAATTATTTTATTCTCATCCCGGACCGGGGTTTCATGAAAAAAGTGTCACGTTCCAGATATTACGCTCCAAAAGATATTCCGAACAATAAACAAAAAGATACAATGGATAAAATGTGTTAATAATACCTGCTCACTTGGTTGCAAAGGTCGATGGTTCGAATCCATCCTGGGCAATTGTCCTTTAATTTGTGGCCTTCGCCATGGTAAATCTTGTGTGACAATATCACAAATAATAATGTTGACACTTCATATTTACATGTTGAGTTTTAAAGAATTGAAATTGTTTGCAACAGTGGCATTATTATGGACAGGGTAACCAAATTTGATTAAACCTAGCACCTGCTGGTTTCTGAATGCGAGGACCAATTTATTGCTGAAGCAGATCCAATTACGAATTGGGTTATGTTTACCAATTAATGGAAAAGTGGATTCATCGATTGCCAATACATTTGCTGAGCACTTCTCTATTGATATTACTAATAAAATAAAAGATCATTTTGGTGACCAGTTATCTAAGGAATGTACTACAATGCCTACTAACAACAACACCGTTTTCTTTACGCCAGTTTCTAGTGAGGACATAGTAAACATAATAAGTGGGTTAAAAAATACCAATTCTGTAGGAGTAGATTGTCTGTCAACGAAAATTAGTAAATCTATTGCTCGATTCATTGCTGAACCACTGGTTCGTTTGTTGTCATTGGAAAGGTTTAGCTAGTGCACAATTCAAAATGAAAATCAAATCATTTCTGCAAAGCAATTGTTTTTATTCTGTAGATGAATACTTAAACACTGACGTGGTGTGATATTGTCTAGTTGGATGTCTATTTGTATTTTTATACTATGGTGTTTTATTTTTATTTTTTGTGTAATCCTTGTTTATACACATGTAACCATAATGTTTGTACCTTTTTACTTTTGTGTTTTATTTGTAGATGTCTCATATACCGTAAATATTTTTTTTTGTAATTGCTGATGTTTTGTATTTACTTTGTATTCCTTTGTTGACTTGCCACAAATGTATTTTTTATATGTAAAGTGGTTAAATAAAGATATCTATCTATCTATCTATCTATCTAACCTTTCGGTGGAAATAGAGAAATTTCCAGATCTGCTAAAAATTGGAAAAATTATTGCAATATATAAACATAATAATCCTCTAATAACAGTATACAATCATATAGATAACAGAAAGTATGTAGTTGCGCTTTTCTTCGACCTATCAAAGGCATTTGACTCCATAGACCTAAAATTTGTTGCTGAGAAACTACAAGTAATAGGAATAAGACGTAATTTTCTCGCGTGGATAATATCATACCTCAGCCTGAGAAAAATTATGTAATGGTAAATGAGGTTAGTTGGGAGACATATGACGTGGACCTTGAAGTTCCTCAGGGTTCTGTATTAGGACCACCTATCTTTTTTTTGTTTATAAATGACTTACCACTCCATATTAGTGCAGAGTGCATTTTGCTATTTGCAGACGATGTTTCCATTGCAGAAGAAGCAGACACTCTAGAAGAACTCCAAGATAAGCTAAGTACTGTCTTTGAACACTACACTACACTACACTACAATTTTTTGGCAGAGAAAGAAATCAAACATCAATGAATGTCAGATTGAACCATTTAACAGTTGTTCCAAGTCAAACAACAATATTCCTTGGAATCCACATTGACATAGATATGAGCTGGAGGTATCATATTAATAACACGTGCAGAAAATTAAGCAGTGGCTATTTTGCAATTTTACAACTAAAAAGTGTACTTGACCAAAATTCGTTATTAAATGTTTACTATGCCCTCTTCAATTCAGCACTATCTTATAACATCATCTTATGGGGTGATGATACTGACAGTGAAAGGGTACTAATTGCCCAAAAACGAGTTATACGTTTAATTTTTGGATTGAAAAGACCTGAGTCTTGCATGCTTGTATTTCGACAACATGCCATATTAACGTTCCCCTGTGTGTATATATACAACTGTATCATATACATATATTAAAAAAAAACATTAACAAATTTGAAACCAATTCTCAGTTGCATAATTACAATACCAGATACGGTAATGTCCTCAGAACTCAAAAACATAGGACTGCATTATACGAAAAATCTCCAATATTTGCTGGAACGAAATTTTACAATTCCCTACCCTCAAGTATTAAAGAAAAAACTGCCTTACATTCCTTTAAGAAGGAATTACGAGGATACCTAGTAAACGGATCTTATTATTCAGTCTAAGAGTTGTTAAAGGACAACTAGTTTTAATTAATTTTTTGTCTCTTAATCTTAATATGTGTTATGTAATTATTATCTATTTATTAGTGTACTGGTTGTATTTACATAATTTATTTAAATATCTATGACATGTCCTACTTCATTGTAATATGATCCAAAGGATAAATAAATATATTATTATTATTAGATATTATTAAACAATATTTCTAAGAAAATATTAATCCTCATTCGCCTTTTCCATTAATTGATCACAAAACTTCTAAAATTGTTATCCTTCAAAATTTTCCGAACCTTGACGATTTGTATCCATTTTACTTCAAAACAGTCCTAACTGCTGATGGTGTAGAATCTACTTCAGCAGTAATATGGGATGTGATGTAATCGGAAAGTTGAATATTTTTGTTTTGTTGAAAATCGAAAAAATCGTGCTGGCGCGAGAAAAGCGCATAAAGTGCATTTCGAGTGCATCGCTACACTATTTTTTAAATATCTCCGGCTCTATTGGTTGTAGAAAAATTAAAGAAAAAACAAAATACTCGTAAATGAATAGCCTATCAAACTGTTGGGGTATAGTTACATTAAAAGTACATCCTAACCTCAAAAAATTCAAGTTGCTCAGTTTATTTATTTTCTTACTAATAATGCAATAAGTGGGGTAATCTTCTGATTACTAAAATTGGAGAAAATATGCATTTTCATGCTATACATACGTGATTAAATTTTAAAAAAATATGTATTTACGGTCACTTTTCAAAAAAAATTAAAACGCTTGCCATTTAATGTAAAATGGGTAAACTTTTTGTTTAAAGAGTAGGTCTTTTATGTACTTTTTTAGTGAACATATACCGGAATCTGTTTATCAAGTTAAAATGTCGTTTTTTTAATTAAAAAAAAATTAATTTCACTTTTTTACATTTTTTCATATCTTTTATGCTAGATTTTCATGTAAGTTTTGTATAAAACTGTTTTTTTTACTATACATACATACAAAATACAAAGTATAGGTATATAAGCTTTAGTATTTAGTCTTTCTTTTTTTACTATTCATTTACGAGTATTTTGGTTTTATTTTAATTTTTCTACGACCAATAAAGCTGGAGATATTTAAAAAATAGTATAGCACTTTTATGCGCTTTTTTCGCGAAGTCCCAGCCTGATTTTACTCATTTTTTCGATTTTCGACTCATTTGCATGTATAAAAGGAAAACAACGAAAAAAATTCAACTTCCCGATTACATCATTTTTCATCAATTATTTTGACTAATTTCTCTCCAAGTGTTGTTGGTGCCAGTGCACAAACATAATATAGTATGAAGTACCACAAGATTTCTTTTTGAAATAATGTCAATATTTCTTTATATGCTCACTACTTACTCTGGATTATCTTAAATGATTAGGTATGCATAGAGGTTTGAAAGACCGTAAATAAAATTATTCGTTAGTTCTTTAACAAGTATGATTTTACACAGTACAAGTGTTATAAGAACTTTAAATACACTCACAGGCAAAATAATCGATCCACGCAAATTTTCGACGAATTTTAATCGCAAATAACTTTTTTATTTGATGTTGGATTTAAACGAATTTTGAAGAATATTGTAGACAAATTAATGGAGAATCGCTCAAATTTTAAAAATTTACAAAAAAATGTACGTACGTTTATAATATACAGGGTTAAACAGAAAGATGTTTTTTACCATAAGTTTACGACACTCTGTGGAGTGGCGAAACAGTAAATTGTTCTAAATTAAGTTTTAATTATCAAGTCTCATCTATTCTCAACATTTTCGTTTTTGGTTCACCTCGATATCTTTATTTTTGTGGAAAATATGGATTTTTTAAAAAAACATTCCAATTTCCAATAATTTTTTTGTAAGAAGGACTAAGGTTGCTATAGAGGACTGACAGTTTTGTTGCCAGTTTTTGTTGACAGTTTCTTTGTAAATGATTGTGTTACTTCTGAGGTGTCTTCTTAAAAATGGATGTCTCCGACTGATGTTGCCAGAGCCATTGTTTTAATCCAGGATGGACGGTCACGGTCAGAGGTGTACGAATGAAGGAGATCTCGTTCATTCATACACCTCTTCCTACCACATTGACTCCTTCTATTGTACTCGCCATGTTGATTAAACCAATTTACAGCCCTTTGTACTTTACTTCTTGTGACGTTTAAAACTCTTGACACGTAATACTGTGACCGTCCATCCTGGATTAAAGCAATGGCTCTGGCAACATTAGTCGGAGACATCTATTTTTAAGAAAATACCTCAGAAGTAACACATTCATTTACAAAGAAACTGTCAACAAAAACTGGCAACTAAACTGTCAGTCCTCTATAGCAACCTTAGTTCGAGGTGAACCAAAAACAAAAATGTTAAGAATAGATGAGACTTGATAATTAAAATTTAATTTAGAACAATTTACTGTTTCGCCACTCCACAGAGTGTCTTAAACTTATGGTAAAAAACATCTTTCTGTTTAACCCTGTATATTATAAACATACGTATATTTTTTTGTAAATTTTTAAAATGTGAGCGATTGTCCATTAATTTGTCTACAATATACTTCAAAATTCGTTTAAATCCAACATCAAATAAAAAAGTTATTTGCGATTGAAATTAGTCGAAAATTTGCGTGGATCGATTATTTTGCCTGTGAGTGTACAATAATTGCAGAATATTGCTGGAATGCACAGTTTCGAACCTGTAGGTATTATTTCCTTTGTCCCTTTATCTGTTATTGTGTGTCAGAAAAGAGGGATGTTTTCCCATTGAATAAGTTTTATAGACCTCCTACAATTTAGTCAGCCAAGTAGTTCCTTATATGGACTTCGACCTATAAAAATTGCATTTCTCTCCTTTAGCATCAAAAGAGAAAGCAGGTCGATGTACGCGACCATCAGCGTAACAAATCTAATAAAATCATAATCAACTCTAAGGTTAGAAAATCATAAGTGGTGTGTTGAAAAATTTCTGAAACTGGAAGTGATTTACTTTTTACACGATAACGTTCAATGCCAATGAATAGATAAGGGGCACAATAATTAATTGTATAAAAGTGAGCGTCAAGGGAACCCAGGCATTCCCACAGTGTAATTAAATCAACCTTCAATAGTGCATGAGTCTACGGTGCAATTGGTGCAAGGTGTATAATACTTTTGTATAACTGCAGCGAAATATTATTATAAGGTTAGTAAACGAGTAAATTATGTTAGTTCCCCAAATTATTCCACTACGATCAAAAGTAGTTTTATGTGGAATAGCACAACTGCAAAATAAAAAAATATTGAAAATAATAAATTTCTATAACTACAAAAAAGTATATTTTGTAAAATTAAAAACGAAATAAATAACTGGAAAAATTTGCAGTCGTGTGTTGTCGACTTTGAGAGGTGCTCTACCACATCCTTATTGATAATAAAAGAAAATTATTAGAAACGTTAATAAAAATTAATTTGTATCGTTTGTACACAATACTGCTCAATTCATGCAAAAATTCTTGTCTAAATCTTTTCTCTCTTCTGCAAAGATTTATAAAAGTTTGAGGATTATAATTTGTATACAAATTAAAACTGATTGTGTTTCGTTTACATTTTCTCAGGATGTGTCACAACTTTATTTAATACCTTCATTGATAGCTGCTAATGTCAATAATGAATCATTGGGAAACCGTGAGATAGGAACACATACCTAGTATTAATAAAGATAACGTTTTCGTATATAGTTGTTGTTCGACATAATTAACGAATATACCGGGTGACCACGAAATGACGCTCAGTCATCTCTATATCTTCTTGGTTTTACAAGATATGAATTTCAAATTTGGACACGTCAAATAACGGCTAAATATGCATTATTTTGGCTGATTTGCCATTTTCTTTTGCTTCCGGTTTCTCCGGAAATAACACTAACTTTGGTATTTTAAATGGGACACCCTGTACTTATATTTTTACATTTTTGGATACCGTAGGTCATTTAGGATACAGTTATATCAAACTGAGATAAAAATATTAATGACTGACATTTTTATGAACAAGTCTAATTCCTCATCTAGACAGTCGTGACCCCAAAACATGTTTTGTTTTGCTTTAATAATTAATCGAAAAATACAATTATGATATTATGTCATATGATATTTTTGTGTTATAAGGTCCTAAACATTTCGAAAATCGTTTTTCCACAATAACTATTTTTTTTAAATGGCACCATGGTGGCTCACTGTTAATTCGATAAAGCATTTTATTACTGATAACTTGGTACCGAACACTTCCCTTTTTGTTCATATTATAATGTATAAAAATACATAAGAATAACATTCGACAAGATATAAATGAAAAAAAATGCATAATATTTAACAGTGGAACTACAGGGTGTTTCATGACGAACTATACATATTTCTAAGGTTGATAGAGGATCTCTTGACTATTCACGAATGTGTATAGAAATTTGTCTGTTGCGCTTAGTTACTGAGATACAGGGTGATAAACTACTTATGGCCAAAATTTCTTTTAGTCAGAACTTCCTTACTACTTATCACCTTAAAATGGCCCTGAAGTACTTCACCAAATGAAAAAAATATATAGCCATTAGATCCCGCTATTGAAATGATGAAACTTCTGTATGAAACATTTTTCTCTAAAATACTTTATTTTCAAGTTATTCGCAATTGTCAACTTAAATGCCCCACCCAGTGTATAGTAATTCAAATTTTTTTTTACATCAGATATACTTATTTTGAGGTCCTCCTATAAATATATGCTGGCTAGGTATCCTAAATAAATTTTTTTAAAAAGTTATTAACGTTTATTTTACCCCTAATTTCATGAATTTTGCAAAAAAATTTTTTTTAATTTTCGTAAAATAAAGAAGGTTAATTTAATTTTTAAGGTAAATCCCCTTGAAGCATTTAAAGTACACATTTGAAGCTCTAAAAGTCACACCTACAGAAATCTAATAACGCGATTTAAACCAGAATAATAAGTGGTTAAAGTTAGTCATACATATCAAATTTTATCACTTTCTCAAAATTTTGAAATTTTGGAAGTGTACATCTTCAAAAATAAATTTTTGGGATGTTTTTCACTCATCGCATCTTTTTATACAATACTTCAATAGTAATATGTGGAAGTTCCAGGTTTTTATCTTAAGAATTGTACAAATGGTAGAGCTTTTACCTATTTCATCGGAAATCTATACGTTCCGAATTCATATACAGTGTGTCGCACTTAAGAGTGAAACACCCTTATAACTTTTTTCGTTTTTATCCGATTTGAACCAAATTTTACTCAATGATAGATCCCATTAGGATCAACTCATGGCCAAAAAACCATTCACTAATGCAAAGCCACCTGCGATACCAAAATAAACGCAAAAAATCAAGAGAACATATTAGGCATTTTTTTATCAAAAATTTTATTAATGTAAGTTGTTCAGAATTGTCTAAAAACCTTACATCCAAAATCTCATCAAAATTAAAAAATATTGATATTTTGATTTAAAAAATAAGTCCGAAAATATAATTTTACTATATCAGTTATCTTTCTTATTTAGTTGCAGAGTACCTATTTCTTTAGTTTTTTTTTTATAAAAAATAAAATATTACAATACTTACAATAACCCATTAAAATTATATTTATATATATAAAAATGTTTCCAACAAAATATTAATATTTTTGGATTTCGATACAATTTTGGACTTAAGGTTTTTAAACAATTCTGAACAACTTACATTAATAAAATTTTTGATAAAAAAATGCCTATGTTTTTTTGATTCTCACTGTTTATTTTGATATCGTAGGTGGCTTTGCATTAGTACGGGGCAAATGGCTTTTGGGCCATAAGTTGATCCTAATGGACTCTATCTTTGAGTGAAATTTGGTTTAAATCGGATAAAAATGAAAAAAGTTATAAGGGTGTTTCACTCTTAAGTGCGACACACTGTATGTACGATTCCTACTTATTTTTTTATATATTTTTGGCTTTGGAAACGGGTCCTTTAGCCACGTATACAGGCATCTTCGTTTCCCGAAGACTCTGGTGAGTTCCAAAGATAACGAAAACCTGTGTATTTGTAATATCACTTTAATACTACTATTCCTACAGCGTAATTAGTTTTTTTATTAAAAAATTATTTTAAGAGGTATTTGACAAAAACTGGTATTTTGCAACTAACTTGTTTAATAACAAATGACGCTCAAGGACTATTGTTGGTAACTTTTGGTATATTGTTCCTGACATGTTCAAAAATGTATTTTCAAAAGTTACCGCTTCCCGGAATTTTTCCGAAGTGAAAACCTCTATTGACTCCACTATAATTACAACTCGTTGTTCAAGCCGTTACGTTTTCCAATTATTCTCTGCCAAAGAGCATCAGGTAGTTTTAAAAACAAAATTTTCTTGGTAAGGCTAAACATAGAAATCTAATGGTGCAACGTCGCACGATCTTGAGAACATATTGTATCTACTTAATTCTACCAATAATTTTTAGTTACCGCTAAAGTTCATCTTATTGAAAAAATATACTGCAGTTAGTCACCATACAACTGATTAATGTAAGGATGCAACAATTCTTCTTGATAATTGTGTCTAAAATAAAATTGGTCTCCTTCTCCTGAGTTCATCAAAACATTAATTTTCATTGAATGAGGTGGTACTTCCGTATTATATGAATTATCATAGATAATTCTCAAGTACAACTTCATAAATAAAATCAAGCTCTACCAGAAAAAAAATATTAAATTTTAAAACTACCGACAAAAGTACCTTCTTGGAGGTAAGGAGCTCATTAGTGTCTCTCTACCGAAATGGAAATAATGAGCTAATTGAATACGTAGGATGTTATTTAAAATCGCCCCAGTTAGGGTCAGCTTAATAGAAACTTCGTTTTCATTTGAATGGACAACTTGCCATTTTAGGCATATCTAAAGATACAATTCATGAGTAGTTAGAATGATTTTGCAAGTTGCCATAAAACGATTTGTTGGGTCAGCATTTAAGGAGTTTCTTGAGAATTCGTTTTTGCAGTACGTTCTTTGGGTCTATCGTTATTATCCTTTCTGGTTGTACTACGAATTTGACGGAACAAATCCACGCTATGGTTCAACTGGTAAGGCTTTATATTCAGACCCTTCCAAATAATTGAATTGAATAAACCATTGATCACCAGCTTTCCGCCCATTTCGAAAATAGGATTCTTCAATGAACCTATTATTAGGTGTGTTTGGTGACCCGTCCAGAACGTCCCGAACTAAAAGTTACAACTTCCCACTGTAGTTTTAAAATAAATATCACTTTGACAACAACTATCAAACGTAAAAATCCCGAGTGTACATGTTTGTACACCGAACAAAATAGTTTTTAAAGTTCTAGCAATTCGAGTTCAGTTCATATAATTCGCTGACTTTAGTCCAGGACGTTCTGAAATGGGTCACCAAACACACCTAATAATAGGTTCATTGAAGAATCCTACCATTTTGAATAATCATATATTTCTCCTGCCAAACAGCTTATTATTTCAATCATGACAGGTGTATCGACATACGTCTTAACATTTATCATTACCCTAATTAGAATTTTATTTGTACAAGATATTGTTAATTATTACTATAACATAATGGAACCTCTTGAACCTTGTAGAAATTTAACATGACTTGGGGATTTTTCTATGCTTTTCAGTATTTGCGGCAAATGGCGTCAGTAGTTGTTAACCTGAAAACGTCCTTCAAAATTTACAGTTTACTTCTACACAACGAAAATCACTTTAAGGATCAATGCTAAGGTATCTATCTATCAATACTAATTTATATATAAGTCGGTGGAAAAATTCAATATACCTATAAAGGTCCAACAATTGATTAGATATTAGCATTGACATAACTATGACGCGGAAAATATTCTTGTAACTGAACTGTCACTAGCAGAGGGAGACACTAACATCCCTGTGGCCTTCCCTTAAAATTACT
Organism: Rhagium mordax; assembly: GCA_963680705.1. Taxonomy (NCBI): domain Eukaryota; kingdom Metazoa; phylum Arthropoda; class Insecta; order Coleoptera; family Cerambycidae; genus Rhagium; species Rhagium mordax. Next base: position 10,778,539 of record OY796656.1, read on the forward strand.
ACAAGAAATGTATCAAATATTTTAATCAGTAGCATTAGTGAAGAAAATGCAAGAGAACATCGCCTCTGGTACTGACACTGAGTACTTATATCGCTTACATTTTCTAATGTCGAAAATATTAAGTAGTATCAACCACGTGACCCAAGATGGTTCCTGAAAACAAAAGGAAGTATGTTGTTCTCATGACTTGCTGAAACCGAATCTGAGGCTGAAATCGCGCCATCGTTTTTTTAACTTTGAAAAAGATGATATTTTGAAGTTAGAAAACTACAACGTGATAGAACGATACCAACATCAAACTCGGTTTCAGGGTACCAAAGACATAGAGATAATATGGTGGTAGCTCCAAAACATTTTTGGCATGCAGCAGGATTTATAGCTAATTCTACCGTTTTTCTCAAAATGAAAATCTTCTGCATCCAGTGGGAACCTCCAAAAATAATTGGTCGTTACTGAAAACTATCTGCTTCTATTATTTCACACTTATAACGTATACATTTCTAACAATCACTATTTCTTATTTGATAAATGTATCTGGCAGAAAGTTGATGAACTGCAGCAACCAAAAAATTTGTGACAAAATAATTGTTAGCTGCTACTACCGTAGCATGGCGTAGATGTATTGTTGTATTTATTTCAGTATTTCAATATCAATAATATTTATCAACGAGGTTTTTTCTTTTCAGGTAAAAAGAAGAGACACGTTTTGGTAGTTGGGCAGCTACATCTAACTGGAAGACTAAGAGAGAAGCGCATATATGCAAGTCGGAAAAAACCCAGTACTTATAACATGCCCTAATTGCCGTTTTGCTCAAACAACAGTAGTTACATATGAATCTACAAAAAAAACTCATCTAGCAGCTTGTGCTTTCTCCATACTGTTACTTTGTTGTTTACCTTACTATATACAAAAATTCAAGAGAGCAAGGCACACTTGCGGTGTTTGTGGGATATATATAGGAATATCTTCGTGAGATACTTAAATTATTTGATTCTTTTATTAATTTTTTTATTATATTTTTACGACGAATTTTATTAAATAAAAATGTAATTATAGTAGTAAGGTAACTTTTTTTTTGGTTTGGTGTGTAAAGTAGTACTTTCTCGCATTGTGTTCTCGAAATTAGAACTTAAGACATTGTGTAGATGAATATTTTGTCATATTCAAAAGAAATTTCGAATTCAACAGATGCAATTAACGTTGCCATGAAGGAAGACTATGTCAAATATAAAATATTTTTTACTGTTCGTGTATCATGTATCGCCTAGAAATGTATTGTGTTTTTTTAACTTTTCAATGACATATTATTAAAATTATTCTCCTGATGATGGCTGTGTAACCGCAACTTGTTGGGTTTTTCAAATTGTGCAGAAATAAAAAGGATTATAATAAAAAGCTTCTTTTTCTTTTTCTCTTCAAAGAATTATTGGACAAATTATACCGGGTGACACAAGAAGTAGTTACCCCCCCCCCCATTTTTGTTAGCATTTTTCATAGATGAAAATTTCAAAATTTTATGGTGAAATAAATACACAGATTCTCATATTTTGACATAAATCATGTGTTAAAACCACTTCCGGCTTAACCGGAAGTGGTATCAACTTTCTTATTTTAAATGAGAACACCCAATTTTTTTCAATATTTAAAATCTACATAAAATTCCCTTTCTAATGACATATAACACATTGACATTTGCTTTGCAAATGGCAGTGAAAGTATTGTAATTATGATTTTTAGTTTCAATTTTAATAAGACAAAGATGAATTTGGCTGCTAATGAATAAATAAAAGGGAACATGTCGTATGTCATCATAAAGATAATTTGATGTAGAATCCACACACCACATAATAAACATAGGTTCCTATTAAAAAAAAAATGTGAAACATTCAGCTTTTGTTTTCAAATATACGAAAAAAAGAAAATGATCCTAGTAGACATTATGCATGTCAAATGTTTGCAAATAATGCTATCAGTAAAGCAACAATAAATGATTTTTTTGTTTCCACAGCCTCCCAACCACGTTTTGTTTTCTGGCGGTGAATCAATGGCCAACTTAAATTTAGTATAACAGTAATGTTTCGCCGATTTACGTAAAAATATGAGAATCTGTGTATTTATTTCATCATAAAATTTTGAAAATCCTAACAAAAATGGGGGGTAACTACTTCTTGTGTCACCCGGTATAGTAGTAGTATAGTAAAGTCCGTTTTTATCCATAATACTCTTCAAGGTCAAATTTTTCCCCAACTCCAATTATAAAGCCCAATGATTTTTGGTTAGGTAGTTATTTCACACTAGATAAATTCTCGTCAAAATAATAATCTAATATCAAAATGTTGTCAATGTCAATATTGCACAGGGTGAGTCAAAGGTGCGAAATAGTCCAATATTTCTTTTATTGTCGGTAATACAAACATACATTTTATAAGGAAGTTGTAGGAGACCAAAATGGCTACCTACATTTTAAAATTAGTTTAAAATATACGGGATGATTCGTGAAAGGGGGGGCGCTATAGATGTCAATTCTTTTTAATGGAACACCCTAAGTATATATTTTTAAAAATTTGAATTCTCCATGAAATTCTTTATATTATCATGGAGTATTAAAATTTTTTAAAATAGATGGGGTGTTCCATTTAAAAAACATTACATATACCGGGTGTAAATGAAATTAGGCTCACCCCTATAACTTTTTTGTTTTTTCAGATATCATTTTGAAATTTTGGCAGTTGCAATAACAAGTAAATTTGAATTAATGCATGTTAATAAAATGATTCTAGCACTTCCGGTTTCACCGGAAATGACCGAAACATCTATTTTTAAATGGAACACCCTGTATATTTTTACATTTTTGGATTCAGGGATTCATTCTGCATACGATGGTATCAACTTCGAAGAAGAAACATAACCTCAAACATTTTTTTAGGATAATTTAAGTTGGCATCTAGGGAGCCGTGACTGCTGAAAAACTTTTCTTTCCGAGTCATTGAGTATTGGAAAAATAAAATCAGGTTATTAAGTGAGCTAACTTTGCTTTTATAGCCATTTAAACATCTCGGAAATGGTTTTTTCGATATAAGTTTTTTTTTTTAATGGAACCTATACCTCATTATGCTATTTTAATAGAGATTTTCTTTACCTACATTTTGATACCAAACACTTCACCATTAGTTCATAAATAACTTACAAAAGATACTTTATGACCTTAGTTCAAATTTATAAGAGTAAGCTCTGACCAAGATAAACATTTGATATGAAATTAATCGGGAATACCTTGAAAAAAACAAATTTATTAAACTAAAATAAATTTGAACCAAGGTAAAGTATCTTTTAGTTATTTATGAACTAATGGTGAAGTGTTTGTTATCGAAATGTAGGTAAAGAAAATTTCTATTAAAATAGCATAATGAGGTAATGGTTCCTTTTAAAAATAAATTCTTAAATCGGAAAAACCATTTCCGAGATGTTTAAATGGCTATAAAAGCAAAGTTAGCTCAATTAATATCACGATTTTATTTTTCCAATACTCAACGGCTCAGAAAGAAAAGTTTTTCAGCAGTCATGGCTCCCTAGATGCCAACTTAAATTATCCTAAAAAAATGTTTGAGGTTATGTTTCTTCTTTGAAGTTGATGCCATCGTATGCGGAATGAATCCCTGAATCCAATAATGTAAAAAATATACAGGGTATTCCATTTAAAAAACAGATGTTACGGTCATTTCCGGTGAAACCGGAAGTGCTAGAATTATTTTATTAACATGCATTAATTCAAATTTACTTATTATTGCAACTACCAAAATTTCAAAATGATATCTGAAAAAACAAAAAAGTTATAGGGGTGAGCCTAATTTCATTTACACCCGGTATAGTGCCCCGCTTTCATAAATCACCCTGTATATTTCGCACTAATTTTAAAATGTAGCCATTTTGGTCTCCTACAACTTCCATATAAAATTTTTGTTTTTATTATCGATAATAAAGGAAGTGTTGGACTCACCCTGTATATATTTAAAATATATTATTATTATTTCTAAATTAAAAACAATATACAAAATAATAGTCCGGAACTTAAATCCTTAATAATTTTAATTGAATTCAGAGTCAATGAAAACAAAATTTGATATTCCAACCTATAAAATTTATAGGCCTTCCAACATTAAGTACCGAAATTTCCTACGGTTTGAGCAGCATTTCTACCACTTAATACTTTGACAGGTATAATAGCGGCTGGGGCGGGGCTTAACCGCCTGTTGTCGTTACTCTAGTCAAATGATTTGACGTACCTGCGTAGCTTTGAGGTTGTCAAATATAACTGTCACTGCCATATCAATCAAAATCTACAAGTATAAATGAATTTTAAACAAGATCCTGCCTAAAAGACCACCCACAAGTTCAAAATGTCTCGGAAGCTTCGTAATCCATCAAGCAAATACATTTAATATTGATGGCTTATCACTTGAAATGTCAGATATGTGGAGAAAAATTATATTTTAACCCATACTGTCCCTGTGCTCTGGGAGATCATCTCATAAAGAAGCATCCTGAGTTGGATATGACACATTTTTCGTTTGAAAATAATGCGGTTTGTAACTGTGACAAGAAAACCGATTTACTGAAATCGTGTCAAGGTATACGATTCATGATTTATAAGTACAGTTTATGTTATGTAGTACATTTATTGTTGGCCTAATAAACTAGAGTATAAGTATTAGTAACTGCTCCCGATAAACGAATTATACCTATAATATGGAAAATATATACATATAGACAAAGGATATCTAGACTCCGGACCACAATTTGCAATATTAAATTGTAGTTAACAACTTTTCATGAGACGATTCGTTGAGAAGAAAACACTTTAATGACAGTCAACATAATTCAGATATGGATGCAATCTAATCACGAATATAAAATCAGCTGTTGGAAGCAGCGTTTTATTGCACACAAATTTCCAATACTCGTCCAGCTTTTGTTGAAATGAATATAGATAGAAATTTCAGTAGAATAAAAATAGTACATAAAACTAAAACTAATGACAAAATATGGTGCAATAAAACGCAGCTACTAGAATCACCCCTTTGACTCGCTAATTTGGTATTCACTTGCCAGCTCACACTCAATTGATACAGTGGAAGATTCGAACTACATTCGGATATTATTATTGATCTGGTTATGACTCTGATGCCTACTAAGAATCAAAATCGAAAGATATTTAAATAGCTATTTGTATCACTAGGGAGGAAAGTGCCACTTTTCCTCCCGCCGCTTCGCGTCGGGCAGTGATCACCAAGGGAGGAAAAAGCACTTTGATCCCGTGTAATACATATGATTTTTTCTCCTACCTGTATAATTAACTTATATATCTAAATAGATCAATTATTTGATTTTATTGAAACTATTTATTGAGTAAAGAAATAAAAACAAATCCTTAAATATATCTTAAATACATTATTTTTAGATGTTAGAATTATTGGTTATATTTATATTCAATGTGCAATACACTTTCCTCCCTCATATGGGGGAAGAAAATACCTACTTTCCTCCCTAGGGAGGAAAAGTGGAATTTTCCTCCCTCATATGAGGGAGGAAAGTGTGCTTTCCATTATGGTAGGAGGAAAAAATATTTCCCGAGTAATATTTCATATTGTATTTTAAGGTGCAAAAAGTTCCAAACTGGGAACATGCCCCCCGAAGTGTATGAAGAATCCTAGCAACAAAAGCGGGATATTTAAAACCACAGGTATACGACAAGAAGTCCTATACATACACTGATTTATTTCAGCTATATTTTTCAGTTGAAACATGGAAACCAGGTCCTATGAATATGACCTGTCCTCGCTGCAAGAAGACAGACCGGCCCTGTATAAGGAAACAAAGAAATAAAGTAAGTAAATGTAAGTTTCTTAAATAATCTGTGAAAACTATTATAAAATCCAACTTTTTTTAAATTTACTTTACTAAAAACGAGTCACGATAAATAATTACTGAGTATTAAATAATCAGCTTACCTATAATATTAAAATTATGTTACTTAGGTTGCGTATACTTCATTTGGAGCCTTCTGCATGCTGAGTTGTTGGCCAATTTGTTTCCTTCCATTTCTAATGCCCCAAGCGAGCAATATGCACTTATACTGTAAACACTGTGGAAACTTTTTGGGGGAGTATAACAGAAAAACTGGAAACATTACAACGCCCTGTTGCAATGACAATAGAGGAATAAACGTTCCGAGTAACATGTGCTAATTTTTGTCCTAAATTTGTGAGACTAATAAATATAGGTATTTGATGATTTGTTGTTTTATTTTATTGAAATGGGTAGTAAAGCATGCTCAAAGTATTAATTTTGCAATGATATTTTTTTATTACTGTCACATAAGGGGAAACAGAAAACTCGAGGCAATTGAAAAGTTTTTCGAGAGTAACATTGTTAAGATGAAAATCCTCTTTACTAAATAATCCTCTTTACTAATAATCCTCGACCTGGTATTTTTCTACAGCATTCAATTTGTAACGTACATACTTCGGTTTTAGGCAAGAAAATGTCGAAGTGTGACTATGGCACTCGAGGCGGCGGAGGTTCTGTTTATAGTGCAGAAACACCACTACTCAGGTAGCTACAGTAAAGAAACGGATATTCCAGTGGGTCGTTGGGAAAATTAGACTTCGTTGCGGAATAAAAGGCACAGCTAGTATCACAATTAGACTTATTCTGGTCTAGTTATATATTTATCACATAAACAGGAACAAAATGTGGTTATTACTATAAAAGCTCCAATCTAATTACACATATAATAGACTCCATTAGTTGTGACGTCACGACCCCCACTTCTACTGGCATACAAGTTTACGGCCGAAACTGTAATACGGGAATCTGACCCGTATTGCGTTGTCCATAAGGACTATAATATATAGTACTAAAACATTGTCGGAAATTTTATAGTATTTCTGTATGTTGAAAGACTAAGGACTTCCAATACCTATTTCACATTTAAGAAATATGTTAAAATATATGTATTCACGTATGATTTATAAAAACTTCATTTTAGTTTTATAAATTAATATGTAAATCGGCGGAAGCTTCCTCCAATAGGAATAAAGAATGCAAAAATTCAAATTATGAGTTTGCAGCGCTAACTTCAAACAATTTAAATCATAGTAACTGTGAGAGATAAGTACATCCCTCTGGTGGTCAGTTGCTACTACCAGTCAAGACATCGAAGATGTCTAGTGACCGATAGCGGCTTGCCAAGCAAGCACCAAGAGCGGCGACCTCTAGCCCTGATGGACTAAAACATGCTTAATAGATAGGATTATAGGAAACAACTACTGGACGGGCAAAGGCCCCGACTCCCATTGAATTATACCTATAAATCCAAAATTGGTAGCCAAATTTGTTATTTGTCTTTTCTCCACCAGACACAGACCGGTTTCGAACTCTTTATGTTCTCATCAGTGTGCCACAGGTAGCTGAAAAGACAAATAACAAATTTGGCTACCAATTTTGGATTTATAGGTATAATTCAATGGGAGTCGGGGCCTTTGCCCGTCCAGTAGTTGTTTCCTATAATCCTATCTATTAAGCATGTTTTAGTCCATCAGGGCTAGAGGTCGCCGCTCTTGGTGCTTGCTTGGCAAGCCGCTATCGGTCACTAGACATCTTCGATGTCTTGACTGGTAGTAGCAACTGACCACCAGAGGGATGTACTTATCTCTCACAGTTACTATGTGCTGGGTCTGCCATAGACCAGTTTGGTTTGCCTTTGTTATTTGTCTTTTCAGCTACCTGTGGCACACTGATGAGAACATAAAGAGTTCGAAACCGGTCTGTGTCTGGTGGAGAAAAGACAAATAACAAATTTGGCTACCAATTTTGGATTTATAGGTATAATTCAATGGGAGTCGGGGCCTTTGCCCGTCCAGTAGTTGTTTCCTATAATCCTATCTATTAAGCATGTTTTAGTCCATCAGGGCTAGAGGTCGCCGCTCTTGGTGCTTGCTTGGCAAGCCGCTATCGGTCACTAGACATCTTCGATGTCTTGACTGGTAGTAGCAACTGACCACCAGAGGGATGTACTTATCTCTCACAGTTACTATGTGCTGGGTCTGCCATAGACCAGTTTGGTTTGCCTTTGTTATTTGTCTTTTCAGCTACCTGTGGCACACTGATGAGAACATAAAGAGTTCGAAACCGGTCTGTGTCTGGTGGAGAAAAGACAAATAACAAATTTGGCTACCAATTTTGGATTTATAGGTATAATTCAATGGGAGTCGGGGCCTTTGCCCGTCCAGTAGTTGTTTCCTATAATCCTATCTATTAAGCATGTTTTAGTCCATCAGGGCTAGAGGTCGCCGCTCTTGGTGCTTGCTTGGCAAGCCGCTATCGGTCACTAGACATCTTCGATGTCTTGACTGGTAGTAGCAACTGACCACCAGAGGGATGTACTTATCTCTCACAGTTACTATGTGCTGGGTCTGCCATAGACCAGTTTGGTTTGCCTTTGTTATTTGTCTTTTCAGCTACCTGTGGCACACTGATGAGAACATAAAGAGTTCGAAACCGGTCTGTGTCTGGTGGAGAAAAGACAAATAACAAATTTGGCTACCAATTTTGGATTTATAGGTATAATTCAATGGGAGTCGGGGCCTTTGCCCGTCCAGTAGTTGTTTCCTATAATCCTATCTATTAAGCATGTTTTAGTCCATCAGGGCTAGAGGTCGCCGCTCTTGGTGCTTGCTTGGCAAGCCGCTATCGGTCACTAGACATCTTCGATGTCTTGACTGGTAGTAGCAACTGACCACCAGAGGGATGTACTTATCTCTCACAGTTACTATGTGCTGGGTCTGCCATAGACCAGTTTGGTTTGCCTTTGTTATTTGTCTTTTCAGCTACCTGTGGCACACTGATGAGAACATAAAGAGTTCGAAACCGGTCTGTGTCTGGTGGAGAAAAGACAAATAACAAATTTGGCTACCAATTTTGGATTTATAGGTATAATTCAATGGGAGTCGGGGCCTTTGCCCGTCCAGTAGTTGTTTCCTATAATCCTATCTATTAATTTAAATCATGTTCGTTCATTTTGACAATGAACTTGACGTTTAACTTAAGTTTTCTCTCAGTTTCAAATCTATTCTACTATTTTTTCTAATAAACTCGTTTTTGTGCTTAATTTCAAATGTGGGTTTGTGATTTGCGCCTGAGTGTGATCTTATCAATAAAACTGGATGTAAAATGTTTAGTTTCCCAAAGGATTCCAAATTAAAATAAAAGAGGTAAAGCTATAATGTGTATGTAAAGTTTGATTATCGTTTCTTAAATATGGGGATATGTAAATTGTAAAGACAAAATAATGCTTAAATACCTACCTGTGCTTTCTTTAATATTCTATATTTTTTTAAATAGGTTTAATTGATTTTTATTGTATTATTGACACCAAGATAAGAGGTTATAAAGTTTGCGTCAGCGACACTGACACTAACGACAGCTGTAACAACTCAGAAGTATAATGAACTTAGCAGCAGTGTAAACTTTTATTTTAATATTGATTTATTATATTAATAATAAAGTTTTCGTAATACTTTATACTTCTGTATATTTTCCGATATCTTGTGCACGATAAATGATAACTGAAAGTTCTTATATACCTATGTCTTCCACAGGAGAAATAAAATAAAACTCCAGGCCATGTTTCTATACCAAAAGATGTCGCCTTTATGCACATATGCATTAAGGGTCAATTTCCAGTGAGATTGAACGCAACCCGTCTGTCATGATAGTAATACGTACGGTTGCATAATTATGTGACGTCACACTAATGCGGTCCATTACATCTAGTGGGGCTTAAAAGCTATTCCTATTATATACAACTACAGCAAAGCACAAACTACAGCGGTGCGAATATCAAGCAAGGCGAGCAGGCGGTTAACTAACGGTTACAAGCTGGACGGGTACTGAAGGTAGTTGTGTCGGATTTGGAATATCAATGTAAAATATCGGAGTAGTAGGGATGAACGCAAAATAAGCAGCGCAGTGAATAAATGCGTCACTGTTGGACTTTGCCGAAATTCGGGCCCCGGTTAACTTACTTTACGATGGGTACGTCTGCTTGCTATCGATGACTTCAGCTCTCTTGGATTCGGAATATCAATCTTCTATAAAGTAGCGGTGTGCGTAGGGATAAGCGTAATGTCGCAGCGCATTGAATAAATGCGTCCCGGCGAGGCTCTGACGTAGGGCAGAGTTTCAACTGCTGGAGCGCTGCGTCGGCACGTCTACATTCGCTGGCTGTTGCGGCCGGACTGGCCTCGGCGCGGATACGCTTTTCACTCATAGGTGTTGCCGAGGAGGGACAGATATCAGCGCGGTATACTATTTGTATTCTGTTATTAATTACGGATTTATTTATTATTTAATAATAACAGGACAGTTTTTATTATAAAATAAAATAATTTACTGGTTACAGGTGATAATAATATCAAAATGCGGGAAACAGTAACTTAATTTTAATTATATGCGGGGTGTATCAAATAATATTATATTTAACAGGAATTAGTAACGAGAAAATTACTTAGTTACAAATTGTTTTAACTTTTAAAACTAATGGTCTTTTAAATTAAAATTATCACCAATATCATGAATAAATATTATACTACTCCCGCAAGAAAGAGTTTAGCCACGAATAGGACGGCGAGGACTTTATTTAAATAAAGGATTTTTGAATATTATACCAAGACTTTCTTTATGACGATTTTTACTTTGTTCTTCAATCAGGGGCAAATTTTTTTCTTCGGGGGGGGGGGGGGGGGGTGTAAAGGCTTTTTGGTTTAGGTAATGAAAAGATGAAAAGAAATCATGTGATATAGAAACATAAGTAACATATATTAGAAACAAATCTAAACTTCTTTGGACAAACAAATCACAAATAAAACAACTATAAACGCCTATTATAAGTAAGAAACAATACTAATATTTGGCAAGTACTTACGAAAAAAAGGAAAAGAAAGTTTATTTACAAAGCCAAATCTAAATGCCTCTTTTTAATTTTGGAAAATCTATCTAGTACAGCATCTAAATTACTAAATAAAATAATTATTCAACAATTCTTGGGAGGGGGGTAATTACCCCCATTACCCCCCCCCCATATCGACGCCCTTGCTTGATAGAAATACACACAACTGATTATGGACCGTATTTTTATATTTGAGAAAAAAAACACAAAAACGCAGCTGTAGACATAAGGGCAGTCACTAATGTCAATTAACTGAGTACTTAAAACTGTCATCTTAACAGTCCTGCCAAATTTCATTACATTAAGAAATTACAGTTACACTTCACCAAAAAAAAAAAAATGTCTACTTCCAATTACGTATGTTCCTGTTTTTGAAATGTTTACTCAAGCATAGGTTTCCTTTCATTATGTCACCGTAATTATTTGTCAAAAGAAATTCCAATAAAAATGACACCCACTTATACGGATTGTGTCAACAATGGAAGATGAAAACGCCAATGAATTAGAATCAGATGAAGTTGATTTTGAGTTCATATCCGAGATTGCAAAAATTTTAAGTGAAATTTTAGGTTCTACAGTCGCTGAACCAATACCATCAACTTCAAAGAAGAGTAGTGAACAACTATTGAGCGATGTGGCAAGCAAAAATTGCTCAGAAAGTACATCGGAATCTTTAAGCCCGGCATTAAGCTTAAAACTACAAGGCCATGCTTTAAACTACATTGTAGCGGATGTCAATAACAGCGCTGAAGACGCACTGTTTGAAACATGCACAGTGAATGAAATGCTAAACGAAATTTTAGACTGTAGTGTTACCCGAAAGCCCTCACAATTACCATCGACGTCGACAGAACCTCCTTTGCCTGATAGTTTTGACGCGCCTCCGGAATATTTTTTAGATCCTAGAGAAATTCCGAGGCAAATTTCACAATTTTACATTAGGAGCGACGCTGACGAAAGTACATCCTTAAGGATGCAGACCACAGTTAACGAAGTCTTAAATGAAGTCCTGGATTATACTGTGTTCAAAAAATCACTCAACTCAAGTTCTTGTCGAGCAATGTTTAGCGATTTTAACAGGCCAGGTCCTTCTCATCGTATAGATTATATACCGCAAAGAGAATTTTTGGGAAATCGCGAGTATCAAATTTACAGGTTTGTTCATTTTCACTTTACAAATATGTGAAGCACGTAAACTACAGCATCAAACTATTATATAAAATTTATACGGAAAAGTTATTTGAACTGAATTACCTAATATAATAATGATAATAATAGTAAATGTTAATACAAGGTGCAGATTTAATCTTGAATATTTGGGAATCCTGATGGTTACTATGAATCGGAAAAATATGAGTCTCTCACTCACTTCCTAAGAATGATATAGTGTGTCAAAGTTTACAAAAACATAATTTTTTCATCATATCTTCTAGGAAAGAACAAATCAAACTAAATCTTGTACGCATATCGAATTGCGTACAGTTATTTTTTAAAGGAAAAACGAATGTTCATTCGAATGTGATTTGGTTTGAGGAAAGTTGGCGAGCAAAATCGAGTCCAAAAATCAATAAAATAACGGTTGATAAGCAGAATTCCTCGGGCTTTCAATGCCGGCAGCCATATTGCGTAAATCAAGAGAGTTCAGAGCTTTGAAAAAATTACCACCAAAAAATTTTTTATTTACAACCCAAAGAATTAAATTAGGCGCAGGAAAATTCTTGAATTTTTACAACTGGATCACAGCATGAATTCCGCCGTTTCCAGATGATCTGCAGTTCTTGTACAAAATACTATGACCAATGAGGCAAATTTTACGTCAACTCTGGAATAGTTATATAATTAATAAAGTGAGCTCATTGTGCGCGGGCATCGAATTGGTTTTAATGCCGCCATTTTGTTATAAGTCAACAAATTATCTCGAAATTTGGGAAAATTGGATGAATAGATTTTTAATTTAAACTAAAGTACTTGTACAGAAGAAATAAATATGGCGACTGGACGCCATATTGGAACATCAATTTTTTTTATTTAGAGTAAGAAAATGGAGTTAGCTACAGGTACCTAGCTACGCTACCAAAAAATATTTTAAACCCGTTCAAAAGTTGCTATTGGGCTAACTGACTATTCTGCCTCACTACAATGAATTTCATTTTTCATGTTTTTCTTTCAGGTCCATGATGGGTGCTGGCCTTATAAATTCATCTACTGCTGTACACGGAGAAACTTACTTACAGATGCCTGCTACAAAGTCATTGAATAGAATACTGCCAACCTATTCTACAGTATTAAGACTGGGTCCTCCTAAGTTGAAGGCAATTTATTCCTCCCCTTCATTTATCCCTAAGGTACCACCACCCTCCTATGCAGAAGTAGAGGGCTTGTGGGAGGCTGATGGCCCCAGTTTAATTTCTTGTAAGAATTTCTTTATTATTATTGTTTTCATTATACTTAGTTAATTTAGTAGTAATGATGCAATATTTTGTCATATATAAGGTACCTATTATTAGTGGAGCTAAATTTATTTTAATTATAAGAGCTAAAGTGGTGGCAAAAATTTAAATAAAAATTCTGATAATTTACTAAGGGCAGCTGGTGAATTTTCGATGTAGGTATGACAGGTATGTCGATATTTCAATTTAGAGACATGGGACCTATACCAAATTATAAGAGATTTCATTTGGGATCAAAATGAGATTATTGGTGAATAAAAAATTGACGAAACAAATTTGCGAAAAAGAAATCAGAAAACCCCATGAAAACGAAATTTAATAAAATTGAATTTTTTCTTAAATACCAGAATAATTTTTGATACAAACGAAGACAAGGTTGTTTACTTTTAAAAAAATATTAATTTTTGGAAAAGTTACCAGCATTTGAAATTTTTAATGGCTTGAATCTTAGTTTAAAAAATTTGGATTCAATATATTTTTACTATAGAAATCTCCCCCGTTATTATTGGGACGTCTTGAATATTTCATTTCAGTAACTCTGTATTTACTTTTTAGCAGAATCTGTTGTGTTTGGTCCTGACCCTGCATATATAGTATGCCCTAGATGTAGAACCGTCGTAGTCACAGAAGTGGAGACACAGAGGTCGAACTTCACTCATTTAATGGCCCTTGTCATGTGTCTATGTCTGTGCTGGCCCTGCTGCCTCTTACCCTATTGTTTAAGATCTTGTAATTATACTTATCATACATGCCCCAATTGCAGGTATTACTTTGGTATGTACAGACCTTTCTAGAAAAGTTAAAAAATATGTAATGGATAAGAATAAAAATTGCAAAATGCCTTCGTAATTACTAATTTCTAGAGATGGGAAAATTCCCGGAAAGTTTCGGAAATTTTCCTTTTTTATTTTTCTTATTCAAATTGTATACAGTTTTCTTTGAACTGCCCAAAAATACCCAATATGTGATTGTTTAGTACGTTTAAAAGTACCACTACCTCTAATAGAATAAAATTGAAATAAAGCATTGATTAAGGAATGAACAAGATACACGATGCAAATGGTAAAATGCGAAGTCAATTCTGGCGGCGAGATTTTCAGAATGGTTTCATTTGGAATCAAAACGAGAATACTCGCGACAAAAGAAATTTGTAAAACCTCCCTGCCGGTCCTGAAAAAATCCTGAAATATATATTTGAATTTTTTTAAGTTATCAAAATAATCTTTGATGATTTTGAATTTTTTTTTTTTTTTTCGGGGAGACTGGGTAACATTTAAAGAAAACGTTCCTTCACTCTATTTATTTCTTCTTCTTCTTTGGAAAGTTTCCGATTTGGAAACTCGAATTGCTCATCTCTACGTAATTTCCAAGTGTATAAAGAATCATTCGGAATATTAACCTGTTTCTCTTCCATGACCAGTTTTTATTTTTTACAATTACACTTTCTAAACAGTTCGCTTTTTTATACTAAACAATATTTATTAGTTAAAAAATTGACCCAGTTTAGCATGGTATAAAATAGTCTTAAAATTGACATGCGTGACCTATATATTTTACAAAATTATTGTACAATCGGTAGACATGATGATTATTTCTGGAGAAATAGGTTCTTAAAAAATTTTGTCTTTTTTATTAATGTATATAACTTTATTTTGCATTTAACTATAATAATTATAAAATAAGGTACCCTTTTCATGCTTAAAGCAGTTCAAAGGTATGCCATAATCAAATATATATCTAAAATATACTATATCTTAATATACCTATATATGTCAACAAACTTAAAAACAGTATAAACCAGATACAAAATTCTGCTGCTTACTTTGAGTATTTATAAAAATAAAAAATATTTAACTATAGTTAGATGGCAGATAAGATTAATTTTATGTTATTAAATCACTTGATAATTCATTGCAGCAGTCTTTGAATGAACATCTTGGGGGAAAAGCACATACAAAATTGGAGGTATTGTTTTCTAATGCAATTAAAACAACTGGTTTGAGTAACAAAATGCAGTATCGAAAGTATTTTAGCGAAGTTATCGTATATCCACAAATCTGGATTTGGCACAATAAATTATCCATAGTAGCACTTATAAGATATAAACGTAATATAAACATTGGCATTTTTCAATCAAGGAAAGGCCGAAATGTTCTGTTTTGACACATCAATCTATTATTATTTGGCAAATACATACATAAAAAATAACGTTAATAAGAAACAATTAATCACATAATTAGTGAAAAATTTCAACCACAATACAGAATTGAAAATATGAGTGCCAGCATCTAAAACAACACTTGTTGATATACTATATTGAGTGATCACAGAAAGAGATACCAGCCGGCCGTATTTTTATTATGTAAAATAAAAACTTTAATGTTGATAAAGTAAATAATGTATATTATTGCTATACCAAAAATTTGTCTTTTCCTTCCGGTTGAACTATACGTAAAATTTTAATCTCACTATTTAAACAACACCTTTATATATTTTATTGCGGTCAACCATTCTCAATAAAAGTACCTATCTGTCCAACAACATATTACTTGGTATCATTTGCTTTCAAGATGGTGTTTTAAACGTAATTAATTGCTAAAGTAGGTCACATATTACTATTTATAAACAAAATATTTTTAATAAGTAAAGTAGGTATAAGATTCGTAAGCATTCATTTGTCTCGTTTTTTAGTAATTATGTAAGTATGCATTTTTCAATCTAGTTTTTTCTTGAAAGAACATTACACATTAGCAGAAAGGAAAGGTAATTTGTTATAGTAGTAAATGATAAAATAAAAAAACAACAAAAACAATAAAAAATTGTAAAAAAATTTTTAAATTCAGAAATTACCAAAATACTTGTTTATAAATAGTATTTTATGGTCTATGATCTTTAACAGTCAAACGTGTTGAAGACTCTATCTTAAAAATAAATTATATTAAGTGTATATGTCTTTAGGCACAATTGAGAAATTCTCTCATGTACACTTTCACGAGAATGTCAAAAAAGTGATCAAGTATTCATCTGTAATGCACTCCAACAGCCTGTTAGCTGTTAGCCATCCTATTTATAAATATGTATACAAAAAATATAAAATATATCCGTTATATGAATTCTATCTAGATAAACAACTGAAATTCATATCTTTAAAATTGATCAACATTTGATAATTTTAATTTAACAAAAAAAAGTTGAATCCTTCCCCAAAATATCCTTCAATTAAATATGTGACCCATATATATTTACAATAGCATTACACATATTTTACCTAAATCTTATTTCAGTGGACGAGTATGATACATTATTCGTATAATGACAATATTTAAAATAATTCATATGCACACAGACTGCCATATTTCGTCAGTGTTTTTTTTTTATTTGAAGCTTTGTGACCATTGACCGTGCTTATCATACCCATATATCTAAAACAGGACTAACAAAACTTTACCTTGAATATTAAAGAGTAACAATAAAGGTCAAACATAACACTCTAGGCAGTACTAAACTTTAGTTTTTGGCACATAAGTTGAAACAGTCAGCTTTTCAGTGCGTTTATCGCTTATTGAAAATACACAACCATACATTTTTTAAAGCAATATGATAAAATGAGGATTAATGCGTTTAATTGTAAGTTTTAAAATTGCTGATGTCGTATTAACTGAGAATATATATTTTGAGATAAATTAACATTGTCAGTTAGTTCAAAAACTGACTTCTAAGGTTTTAAAAATATATTTTAATTAGCTTATATGTACGATCCAGTCAAATATTTATAATAAGAATATTTAACAGAACTTAATTAAAATCAATACAGGCGTATTTGGTATTACAATACGCTTTAGTAGCAAAATTTTTCTCAATAATCCAGCCCAAACCATAATCTTATCTTTTAGAAAAAATTATCGGTGGATGCAGAAGTTAATAAAAATATAAATGTGGATAATCATAATTAAATAATTATTATATTTAGTACAATTCTATACAATTTCGTGCAATACGAAATTCTGCATAAAACTGATTACTTCTCAGTCTATTTCAGATTCTTCGAAATCTTAAGTGATATCTGATAAAATTATATATATAAAATATGTGTTGTACTATCACATTTGTCCTTGGTTGGTGATAATCAGTTACAAATTGAAAAATATTTAAAGGACAAAAATGAAAACAAGTGATATTTTATTCTCATATTAATAAGGTAGATTATTCTTAACTTGATACTGATGCTATTAGCCAATATTAAACACATGATCAAAATCACAGGAATTTACGACTTGATTTTAGAAATATCAAATAATAATTCTTGTAATGTTATCCTAGTAGGTAACTCAATACTAAGATTAATAAATTCAAAGCGGTTCACCAATTTCAACTTTATGGATAACTGATATTAATATAAAAATAAAAACAAAACAATTAATGAGTCACTAAATAAAATATAATAAAATATTAAAACATATTTTTTAAATAAACACTAATATAGGTCGTAAACATCATTTGTTTTGCAGACTATTGATTGACGGCAATAGCAGCTAGTTTTATTTTTAGAACACACCTGCCAAAAAATCCTTATCATAAATTATACCAATTTCCAGATGTAGTTCTGCCAAATATTGTGCACTATACGACCAATTTTTAACAAAATAATTGTTGCGTTATACTTCCATCCTCAGTTTTAACGACATCAGTTTAAAAAAAAGGAAATAAACATCAAAGAAAATTATGCACGATAAAAATTTTCAATATTAGCGCTGGGGTCAAATTTAATCTCTACATTGCCGAGTTCCTGTTTAGCTCTTTGTGCACTCGCAACTACTCTCTGCAAGTTTATTTGCACGTCGTTAGTAAATAGGGCACATCCTCCAGCACCAAAATGACTATAATTCTGTATGGATGCGCCACATAAGTAGCACATCTTAGCGCCACAATTACAGGTCATTTTGTTACATCCATTTGTTTTAATGAAAGTTTTCTTACAGCTATAGCAGGTCCTAAAAAATATTAATATTAAAAGGTGGGTGGAAGTATCGTTCTGGTGACTGTCTAACACATTTGTTGAGAAATAACCAAACGTTTTAAAGAAACCTGTCTTAACGACTTATATAATGGGAGCCTTTAAATAGTTACAACAAATATATTCATGTTTGAAATTCCCATCTCGATCTAGTGAGAATATAAGTAATTCATTTCATTTTGAGAGGTCAATCAGATTTAGATATATAAAAATTTTTAAGTTCACCTACCTTGTAAGTGCTTCAGTCATTTTATTTTCAATAAATGTTCTTCGCCTCACATCCTCATCGTACTCAATTTCGCTGCACCTCAATGGAATATGTGACTTATGACGGCACTCTCGACATGATTCGATCATGCAGTCATTGTTGATGCACTTGAATATCTTCTCACCTTCAGGTAAAATCATGGCAAAATCACAAAACGGGCAAGTTTCCAGGCCCTCAACGTTTGCTTTCTTTATTTCTTCGCTGGCGATTTTCTGAACTAACCGTTCAAAATATTTTTTTGGCAAAACCATCTAAAAATTGAATGAATCAATTCAAATGTCTTTTGTGTGATTTTATTGTTACCTACCTGTAAAGTTTGAATGCTAAATTCCGAGTCACAATTAGCAAAACAAGGAAATCTGATTTCTCCCTTTCCGATGACGTTCTCTGCCCCATTCTTGACACATTCTTTGCAAAAAATGCAGCCCTTCAAGCAAAAATAACATTCCTCAGGTATCAGCTCTTCATCAAAGCAACACTGACACTCCTCAAGGAGATTGTATTTTCTAGCTTCATCTTTTTGGTAACGATACAGCTCATTTCTCATTTTGATTATTCGTTTTATCAGTTTTCGATTTTTTAAATATGCTATCTGTAAATGAAAATGCATATTCTACTGAACGAATGAAAAACAAAAACTAGGTGAATATTTCTAAAAATTACAGGAAACTTTAACGCTAACATTTAATATGTATCCCTTTTTCTTATTAATTTAGTTTTCCAAATCATTAAAGGTATTTACCTCTTGCAGTAAGGCCACGTTTTTAGTGTCTTCTGCTTCCTCTAATGGCCTAGGTCTCCTCATGCCTTTATTTAATTTATCCAGTCTTTCACAGATTTCGATTAAATTTCTATTTTTCCACTTAAATAGTTGATCGATATGCTTCTTCCTAATAAAGCTGTATTGATTATATAAAAAAGTCAGAGCATATGTTATGTCGCTGTCATTGGAGTTTTCATCTAAGGACAATTTTCGTTGTGGATTAGTGAAAAACTCAACTGGATCGGGTATAACTTCTAAGAACTTGTCCACGTTAAACTGATTTTTGTACAATGAAAGCTCGTCATATTCTTTTCGGTGCCTAAAATAACCAAATTAAACATGAAAGGATAGTAGCGCGGCGGCAGACCCGGATTATAATGAAAATGCTTAATTATTAGAGATGCACCGAGTACTCGGCCAGGCCGAGCTCTTGGTCTAATTTTGACTATTTGGCACTTACTTTAAGTAGTCCTGCATAGTAGGATAATCATTTTTCTCGATAGCATTCTGAAGAAATTCGTCCATATCCTGTTGAGACAGCAGTGCTAATCTATTCGCCTGTTTCTTTAAGTATGCTGGATCGGCACCGGGTAATGCACCTTTCAGTTGTTCCCAAATGATTAAAGGGTCTATCTCAATTCTGTCATAGCCATCTAAAATCAATCAACTTATCGCGGCAGTTCTCCACAAATTGTAATAAAGTCTATTTACATTAATGGAAAATAATGTGGACTACCACATATTTTATTTTGTAACATTAATAAAAAGGTAACAAAATGAGACAATACTTTTCTTTGTTGTACTTATATGGAATTATCTAATAATTGAAATCAAGACAATTTTCATATCCCTTCTCATATAATAAAATCTTACTTTGACTTAGCTCTTCAATGGCTTCATCCAGATTCAGACCATCTCTGCGTTCCTCACAAAACGACAATAGAAAATCTGGGCTAGCATCAGGAAAAATTGTGACTAAATTCCCATAGATACTATTTACTAAATTAGCATTCGTTGCCTGTGCTGGTGGTATCCCTTCCTGTGTTTGTATAAGCTCAAGTTCATCAGGCTCACGCTCAAAAAGTTCATCAGGAATTGGCCCCCACGCACCATAACCAGAAAGCAAGTTTACCATATTCTCTACCTTGCCCTCGAAAGTATCATTTGGATTTCCTTCCTGGACCATAGCTATTACCTCATTAACCTCTTGATCAGATATCCCAGGAAATATGTCTTTCAGGATAGTATTAAAATTTCGATCCATGGTTATGACCTTCTACAATAGGCCATAAGAGGATATAATTAATTAGAAGAAAAAGAGTTCTGTATTTCTTATGCTACAAAGTATTTCTATTAGCTAACACTAAGAACATTCATAAGTAGATTGGTAAACATTATTATAGGTAATTTCTTTTCGTTGTATGTAATAAAAGCAAATAGGATATGGGGCAATTAAAAAATTAAGTAAAAGTGGCAATCATTTCCATCTTCTATAATAATGTATTTCGTTTAAAACATTACAAGGTTATAATGCGAGAAAAATACAGTTCGTATTAGTTCAGTACGTATATTTATGTAAATTGGTACCCGAATGGATGCCAATAAAATTGATAAGGAGTGTTATTGTTATTAAGGAGGAACTTCATAAAAAGTATTAAAATTAGAAGATTATTAAATAAATAATTTAGATGCTAACCAAAACTAAACCAAATCGGAATAAATAAAATTATATGAAAAGTTTTAAACATCCTACTTACCCTGCTATCGTCTTTCGATAGATTTTAATATTTCGGTATTTCGGTGTATCCCCCTGTAACGCAAATGGAGAGGTATCTATTCAAACCAAACTTAACCTAGTAATATAGCTATAACTTTTTAATTTCCGAATAACTTGGCACCGAAAACAAATAAGACATTAGTAACACTTTTATTCAGACAATAATGATATTTTTTATGTTTATTTATTTATGTTAATACAAACAGGACGCAAAATATATTTAAGATATCACAAAATAAAAACGTCTACAAAAAATTAATCAGCTAATTAATGAATGGCGATTGGCGATAAAGAATATCAAAGCAGACCGGTAGAGGGCGCTGAGCACCAACCATTAATCAAAAGTCTCTTTTTGGCGAGTAACCCTTTAGAACCGTAATGAGCAATTATGCATTTATGACAAACGTTTACCTACGTGATATTATTGACATCCCAAAAATATAAACTTGGGTGTTAATTAAGTGTTACTTTACCATAAATAAACTTTAATTTGCTAAAAAAAGTCATAAGCACGGATTACTAAACAATCAGAACAGACAATCCATGTCAGTTTCTTTGACTTATGGAACAATTGAAACTATGACCTTGTGGCCATTTTGGGAGGATAAAACACATAGAACCGAATCTGATATTTGTTAGAACATTTTATATACAAAAAGATTATAGACAGAGAAAAACGATCACAACATTCTTCTCTGTTATAGATATATAATAATATGATTACTTGATTTTTTAAATATAGATAATTTTACAAAATATATATTTAATAAAATAATGTTGAATTTTGAATGAAGGCACAACTACGCGTATAAAATATTTGATTCAATGTAGTTGACGTTGACGGAGAGGCGACCGTAAAAAAGTGAAGTTTATTTATTAAAGAATGATACTTTGAGAATGGATAGTATTCATTGTGACTGTAGTTGATCGCCAAGGTTGCCTTACTCAAACTTGACCCGACGGCAAGAGGGCGCCCGCACTTCTGGTACTGACTTCATATGGTTACCAGCCTCATCATTAATCTCTTTAGCCTTCATCTGCTAATAGAAAAAAAAAAAAGGTACCACCTGTCACATTGATCGCAATGACCGGCAACCTATTTTTAAGACATGCAATGACAGCTGTCAAAATATCGGACATACAGTTTGAGAAATTTGCTTTTGCTACATTGAATTTATACTGTGCGATAAATAGAATAATGTGTACAATTATTATTTTTAAATAATAGTAATACATAGAATAAAAACTGTTAACTTAAATAAAGATATATATTCAAATCGTTCTTCTGCCTGAGCCTGCGATGCAGGTGCATCCTTGCCATTTACAGGTGAGTTGTTTCCCTGTTAAGCTCCTAGCTTAATAACGCGAGATGTTTAACAGTTATACAGTACCCCACAAAATGTTATGTTCAACTTGGAAACAAAGACGGGTTTATAGTACGAAAAGCGTGAATTAAAAAGAGAAAACAAACGGTGAATGTGTAATGCCCACACGGAGAGTGACAGCTATTTTCTATTTCAAATTGAAACACCTAAAAACTTGGGCAAAAAACTCCGCCAAACGAATTTAATAGACAATGCTGTGTCTCTTGGCTGATTTTTTTCTTCGAAGTGGTACCTACGTACCAACTAGAATTCTAGGTCTCTAATCTGTCTTTATTTTATACTCATTACTGATATTCTCTGTTCTTGTTTTCAAGTTGAACATAAAATTTTGTGGGAATCTGTATTTGCCGATATCAGCCAGCTAGTTTTATCACAAAGACGGCTTTGTCTTCCATACACCAATCTCCTAGTACCCAATATAATATTTTTTTCTTTCGATTCACACTCCGAGGTACAACACAAAATATGAAAATAAATATAGACTCCCAATCAACGACATAAGAATATTATTCTAATGTCGTTGCTCCCAATTGTACAACAGATTATATTATAAATAAATAAAATAAATACACCACATGTAATTACGACCCCCTTTATCCCAGAAGGCTGAGCCTTGTGCGGGAGGGGGCTACACATTTAAAGACAAGGGACATACATCCAATATCCGTGTATAATGGAAAAATCCCTCTCACAGTATTTTCCATTGCCACGACCGGGATTCGAACCCGGGACTTTTGGGTGAGAGGCAGGTACTCTACCATCTCGACCATCGAGTCATATTATGTGGCCATGCACAGTAGGATCGAACTTATATGGAAGTTGAATGATATAATACGAGTATATAGGTATTATGAACACTATGCTAATAGTGCTATAGTCAAAATCAAAAGTTTTTCTGTCATTACAGTGTATCTCTGGTGTATAAACAATTTATTATTTCGTTATATATGTATATTCTGCCTCGCTCGTACAACTTTCCTCAAAATGCGCATGATCGCTAACCCCTGCTTAGTATTCAAATATTCTATTGAGTCTATACGTATAATATCTATGGTTATCACGTCGTGTAACTTTATGCAATTATTAAATCACGTGTGTTTTGAAATAGTATAAATAAGATGCTATTTGCCTATTAGAGTGCCATCTAACCTTGGTAATATAAATCAACTGTTTAAGTGTGTGTATTGGCGGTTGTTCATATTACAAAAACATCGTATGATATAAATAATATTTAATTATAAATGTAAAAACAGATTTAAGTGTGGTATAACAATAAAAAATAGAGATAGGTAATGTCGTATAAATTGGTTTTGCCCTACGTCATATACTTAATTAATAATTGTACAATTACAGTGAAGACCTAGGTTTTTTGCTTTTCGATTACCAGCGCCGATGCGCGTTTATACTATATTTATAAGCCTTTTAAATAAATGATAATATACAGTACGGTTCATCGTAACAGCAACAGTTGTAGAAATCAGAACCAATTAATCAATTAATGCTTCAGCACACGCCCGTCGCTCCTTAAATTTTCTTTTATAGTAGTATTTGGCAGAGCTGGGACCACGGTGTAAGACAATTAGGTGATGAAACGCCTCAATTAGAGTGTCTCCAAACTGTTAACGCAAGAGACGCGAAATCGTAAGACAAAGAGAAAGAGTCGGTGGCCGCGAGGGCCGCGCGGGCTGCGCCTCGCATCGTCCCTAGTTAATTTCCACTTCATTTTACCAGGTCGAAAAATATACCATTCGATGCAGAAAAATATGTAGAACACGCTCACGCCTAAAATATTCAAGATAGACATATGCCGTCACTGACTTTTTTATAGGAAATTTAGTTCTCTATAAAATTGTTTATGTTAATTTTTTTCATAACTCGAACGGTTTTAGCAGCGTTTCGAGTTAAACGTACCGGCGTCCAATTTCATTTATGGTTTTTATTTTTTTTTTGCACAGTAGCCGACAATTTAGACACATAATTTTTCAACAATCGTGTTCTACATATTTTTAACAGTTTGGCGACACTCTAACCATACGATACATTGAGGCGTTTCATCACCTAATTGTCTTACACCGTGGCTTGGACGAATCTCCTAAAAATGGATTCGACTTACGGATATAAATTCTCAAAAATGATTCGAATCAGGGATACCGGATTCGGATCCTTTTTCGGATCAGAAATTCGAATTCTCAACTGTTAACTTCAACAGTACAGTATAATATATTATCAAAAGATTCACTCCCTAACTTTTTGATCCGCTTATTAGAAAAAAAATGGTAAATACAAAAGTTGTATGAAATTTTCCGATCTCAGTGGACTTATCAAAAAAAAAAAAAAAACAATTATACAGGGCGCTTTGGAGATACAAACCTAACCTGTGTTTTTTTTTAAAGTAATACCCTGTATGTTTTATATTATTGAAATCTACGCATTATCCCGGCGAAATCCCCGCCATTTCCACAATTTTTGAGCTATCCAAATAAAATTTTGTAGCAGTAATGTACGTCCAAAAAGACTCATTTTGGACCATCCGATTTTTTTTTCGACGTCCGGTTTCGACGGAAGTGACCTCAACGATGGAATTTTAAATGGAACACCCTGTATATTATTGCTTTTTTGGAATACTGAGAAAATTCTAAGTAAGACAGAACGATTTTGGGGACTCTTTAAGCCCACTTGATTATTTTAGAGCCAATTTCATTTATTAATCTAGAGTGCCATGATTAGTCTAATTTGGTTCAAATGTACTGGTATAACTCCCAAAAAATTAGATCGACAAAAAGAATATAAAAATGGCGTCTTGGCGTGCATTCAAATTTGACCAAATCACTTTTTATCCATTTTGACCATTTTCCCAAAAGATATCATGCATAATGGTAAACCGATGCCATAAAATAATACATTTTGTATGGAATCCAATGATGTGCCCATCCTTGATAAATCTGCAATGCGCAAAAGTAATAAAAAAAGGGGAAATATCATCGAACACAACACGCCATTTTATATTATATTTATCACACTAGCCATGGAAGAAACAATTAAAAGACATAACTTTGACAGGTGAATGAGTTTTATTGGACGTACACATAGGCGCCCGGGGGGGGGGGGGGCACCCGTGGCTGGCTAGATAATTCGTAGAAAATCGTATAATCGAAACAATAATTTCTTGTTTTGTGTTTGAAAATGTTTATTTTTTACTAGAATATATTTTTTGCTTACCCTAGATTATAAAGGTTTTGCTTTAAAACATTATTAAAGAATGTCCATTTCCCTGTTTTAAAAAACTTTATAATTTAATCCACCAAATACAGATTTGCCCCCCCTTGGAAATACTTCTGCGGGCGCCTATGGACGTACATTACTGCTGCAAAATTTCATTTGGATAACTCAAAAATTGTGGAAATGGCTGGGGTTTAACATGATCCGTGGTCACCCGGTATAATACTTCAACTGGATCGCTCTAATGTTACGTATAAAAATTATTATTATACAATACAATTAACTCTCATTAACGTTTCAATTGATGCGCAGTTTAGTTCGGTCGTTTATTGTGATATTTTATATTGGTTCACATTATTCTGTTCTTCCTGTAACATTAATTTGAAATGACAAACCATAGAGTATGCGCAGCTTAAAAGACGCGCGTATTTGTATAAAAGCGCACTTTTTATTAAAAGTAAAAAAATCCGTTCCGTCTTTGGCGCCTAAGGCGTCGTTGAGTCTAGCCTTGATTAGGGACGTAGGGGCCCTACCCCGTACCCTACAAACACCTTCTGATTTGTGACGTAGGTAACGCAATACGTGCATTTGTTTTTGAGAAATATACTCGGAAATATTAGCCCGACTGTGTCGAGAGTTGAAGGCAATTCACAATTCCAATTCAGTTTGATACTGCGTTTAGTCGTGAGCAGTTTGTAGTGTTGTTAACAGAGGATTTTATTTAAAGTTAAAGGTTGGTAAATGTGTTTATTTTATTTTTAAATCATGTTTCACGCTGCAAAATGTTTAGAATTGTTTTTCTGGTTGTTCGTTGGTTATAATGAAATTTCTGTTTGTTATTCAAACTTTGATGCAAAGTAGTATCAGTATACCTATAATTATCAGTCCGCAATTTTGCATCATAATATTCTATCCCTGGCATACTTACATGTAGTAATTTTATATATTTAAACATACTTATATCCGCAGTGGTACTACAATAGAGAGCGCTACTGATTTTGAACATATTTTGTGATTGTTAAAAAAAAAACATATTGTTTTGTAACCGTTGGGGGATGTTCCAAGAGTCTTGACAGATCATTTCAGCATAATTTTGTTCAATTTTTTTTTTATTTTCCGAATTAACGCCTTAGGGTGCAAAAATTTCGGACAGCATGTTAAAAGTAGAATCCGAAATAGTTAAATGTTAATTTTGACACTTTTTTAAAATAAATACCTAGTTACAAATCGAGTTGAAAATGAACTAACTAATAGATACAACATTTTTTTAACTTTATTAGGGAACACATTCTTCCCTGAAAAAGTCATATACATTCTAAATCACAATAATAAAATTCTCATTGGGGTACGGAAGTATTGGGACAATAAAAACCGCTTGAACAATTTAAATTTTTTCTTTCACACTTGTATGTAATAAGGATCGTAGAGTTGCGCTACAAAAAATTTTTTTTATTTAATAGCATACTAAGCCGTTATATTATTGGCTAATTTTTGTTAATTAAAGTGACTTCTGAAGGATTTTACGGGGCATTTTCTACTTTTTAAGTAACAGAATTAAGAAAACGGCTTTGTTGCGGAATGTGAAATTATGTGTTCTTCAATTGTATGTAACATTTTTTACCATAAGATAAATATTTAAATTACAACATCGAAACTTCTAATACGGTGTTAATAACGCTTATTTCGCAGCTAACCGGGTCCTTAAAAGGGTAAGGGTAAGTAATACCTATTCCTATTGTTGGGTAACGCCCACTGGACATTTCGATTCTTCCACAAACTTTATAATTGCGTATTCAATTTATTACTTGAGTTGGGGCATTGTTTCTCAACTATTCCGATTACGCGTCTTATAGCTCGTATGCAATAGTGTGCATGCGTGACGGACCCTTAATCTTTAAGTTATGTATCAATTAAGTCAAGCCAGTCTTTCTCAAGTAAATTATCCACAAAATAATTAATATTCACTCTCTTTCAAGGCCTGAGGAGCACTTGATTTCTTCATTATCTTACTTAAAACAAAGTATGTAATTTAAAAAGTGGCGCCATTTTAGGTATTTGACAGAAGCGCTAAAAACAGTGAACAAAAAATTTCACCTCTTGACTGGGATTATAACTGCAAATAAACAGTTAGGTATATGCATTTCATGAACGCTTTCTTTGTTGCAGAAAAGCATTGAGTAAAGAAATAACACAAGACTAATAAGTAGGTTCCGAGATTTTAGTAGTATATTTTTTGCCAACAGCTTCAGGGCTGTCATAATTTTTTAGGGCTATGGGAACGTATTTGTAATTTGGAACCACAAAAATTGAAGACAATCCTGGAACTATTGACAAAAAAATACGATACTAAAATCTCGAAACCTGCTCGATTGCGCCAATTTGTTATGTATTACACTGCTTTACGATGGTGCGTACTAAGAATAATGTTCCCATTTTAATACGTCGAACTATGGAATAAAAATTATGTTTAACGAAGTGGCTATTATTTTGTCCAAAAATGTTCTTTAAAATAAAATACTTACGGCTAATTAAGTTACTTGTTCTTAACAAGATATCTAAATCATGGTAATTGCATAAAATTTCGCGGTCAACCGACGTCGTGGTCAACCGAAGACAATTCCAACCACTGTTAATTAATTAATTGTCTATTAAGGTAGTAAATTATATGAGGGCCGGACTCCTCTGATGGGGACACCATAGAAATTACGACAGGTGTTTCTAATAAATAAAATTGAAAAAAAAAATAACAAAAGCTATTTCAAACAAATTCAGGCTGTGAAAAGGAAGGGACGCCAAATCCTTGGGATCTACCAATTATGTATGTATGTAGTTTCAGGCTTTGTCTCGGCCGTAGTTTTCCCATCGCACGGCCCTGAACAAATATAATTATTTTAAGAATATAAAGTATTTTTTGATTGGTACTATAGCCGTAATGAATGAACGTTGTGGTATTATTAAATGTTTTATAATTTCAATATTTTACTAACATAATTATAAGAAGTAGTTGTTTTTATAGGATTCGATAATAATTGAGTTCCAGAGGGTCAATTATACATAACTTTGCCAATGCTAGGGCTAGAAAAAACATTTTGATTTTGGTGGACAGGACATACCTAAAATATTATTTTTGTTTTTGTAACTCATTTTCGTTTATTTAATATTTTTTGTATTTTTTTGTATATGACGACTATTTTCTAAACCTTAAAAATTTTCTCCCATGCCCCCCCCCCCCCCCCCCATGAACCGTTGCTACGCCACTGTTTGGACATTATTGACGTTCAGCAAATACTCTAGCGCCTCAACAGGCGCCAACATTCGCTCATACCTAGAATTTATTTATTACAAGCTTGCTGCTAATTAACTAACTCTACCTTTGCGATATTGTATACATGGTGTCCCGTAATAAAGTGCAAAAAATTTAACTGAAGATTCCTCGTCGAAAATTAAGGTGGGTACTTCATAATAAAATTTTCTGTAAAATTCTAAAAGTATAGGCTGGTGTAAAATTATAATTTGACAATATTACGTACTGACATGATCATTTGGTGCTTATAATTTGACACCAGCCTACTTTTAGTTTTAGTTTTACACTAATATAATCAAATCGTGCTCATAGCTTTTGATTGATCACTTAGGCAGATGTAATTTAATTTTTTTCTCAAAAATGGTCGATTTTACGAAATTTTTTCAAGAGATAAGAAAGTTTCTAAATTAATCATAATGTTTAGTAATTTTTTTAATTGAAAAAAAAAATAGCATGCAGAAAGATATTCACAAAATTTCAAGAAGGGTAGTTAATTTCACCCCTTTGTGTACATGCTAGGTGGATGAAATTATTTCGTTAGATGTCTTTTGATTAGTAACTAAGATACGCCAAATTTCATCTTTTTCCGATTACGCTATTTTGAGATAGAAATTAAAAACCATTTTTTAGCCCACCCCTTGAAGGGGGTGTAGCCGAACAGGGAAAGCTTATTTTGGAAAATTTTATATGAAGTATCCACCTTAATTTTCGACGAGGAATCTCCTTGAAGGGGGTGTAGCGGAACAGGGAAAGCTTATTTTGGAAAATTTTATATGAAGTATCCACCTTAATTTTCGACGAGGAATCTCCAGTTAAATTTTTTGCACTTTATTACGGGACACCCTGTATACAGGGTGTTAGGGATAAGTTTTAGGAAAATTTAAATGGGCGGTGTAGAATGATCCAACAATCAAAAAATTCTTATGATATTTTTCTCTAATATGAAGTTTTTTCCTTATGAATAACGCCAACATTTTTAATTATGATAGTATCTGTGTCTTGAAAACGAAGCTTTTTTAAACATACAAGTTCATATGAACTTTTCCTTTTTATTTTTGCGAGATCTATCATCTATTAAATTTTCCCGAGTTAAACCTGAGATTATGATTAAATTAAATCTGCTCTATCTAATTTTTGGGTGACATTTCAATACTGTTTTGTTTCATAATTCATAATTCTAATTTTTTTTTTGACCAATTTCACTCTGAAGTAATTTTCAAGTGTGTAAACATACGACTTTTTGAGATACGTAATAACATAGAATTCGTTATAGGCCAATATTGTGACCTTGTTGCGCAACCTAATTTCCATATGAAGTCACCGGATATTCACAGAATTCATGTGGTACATGCTGTTTCTTATGGAAATAAATAAAAACTAACAATCGTGTGTTCAGCAGCAACTCAATTTGGATCTTATTCTGAATAATAGTAGTCCGACTCTGTGTTCTGTTTATTTCTAGCAGGGGCGGATTAGCAGATATTAACTGCTCTCGCTGAAAATTATTTGACACTGGGAAACCTGTGATTTTAACATTTATTTAAGCAGTACTAAACATTTAAAGCAAAGTGAGTTGAAAATAGGATTTGCAATTTTTTTAAAATGTTTATTTGGCGTTAGTTAAACGTGATTTATTGTGTTAGAAATTTATGTGATAATTTAGATAATTACGAGTATAACCGCATATGCCTGTCTCTGAGGCATCCCATTAGCTTTCATTAGCACTTTATCTGGATAGAATCTGCAATCTGCCGAGTGTTTAGATTTAGCAATATAGACATTTTTTTTTGAGAGCGAGAAATTCTTCTTGGGTGACATACGCGCAGTAAAAAATTGTCAAGAAAGCTGCTTGTGGTTGATTTTTAGTTATAGTAATTACAAACAGTTTTTTTATTTTTTTTTTCATTCCATCCGACGCCGACGTGCCATTACGACATACAGGGTGAATATCAATAACTCATTTTAATTTTAAGAGGGGGTTTCTGTTGATATTTATAACACAAATTATCAATAAAAAAATATAAAAAGAAAGTTGAAAAACTGACCTACCCTACGTAAAATTCTGGTAAACTTTTGAGTACCGCTTCGTCGCTCTACTGACCCACTTATGGGGTGAACAACATGCCTTGAATCCAAGTCACAGACTCCAAGTTCTAACGTAAAAAACGTGACAAAAAACGTCTAATAAAGTTAAGCCGCCGTTTATAAATTTGCGGTCGGAGACAAGTTAATTGACAGTGACAGCAAAAACTAGTGAATTTATGATTGCAAAAAACAAGATGAATGCCAGAGGCAAAGACCTATCCTGATTTATTTTCTGTTGAGATAGGTAAGTTACGAAGTTATGAAAATGTTGACGCATTTTAATTTATTTTCTTTCTCGAAAACTACAAGGTATATATTTTTTATTTTTGGTATATGGCCTTACCATTAAGGGACCTACCATCCCTTAAAATTAAAATGAGTTTTTGGTATTCACCCTGTATATCAATAAAGCGAACTTGAATTTTTCTCGAATTTCGGAAGAAAATTGAGTTTTCTGCGGACATTGTTTAACAAACTTTTCTGATTTCAAATCGGATATGCCATTCGTAAATTATTCAACTTTTCGAAAATCAAACATGGCCTTAAAAAAAAGTCGCTTTCGAACGATCGAACATACGACTTGTGCATATGACTTTTCAATAAAATATCTCGACTTTCGTTCACTTTTTTGTGGCCGACAGATAAACAGAAGGACCGAGGGGCAAAATTTTCTACATCTGATTAGCAGTCAATATATTCAAGAGTCATCGAAATCTAATAAATATTTCGATTTTTATCTCTCCTAATGAAAATCTCAAACGTATTTTCGTTCACCTATCTATATTATTTTCATCCCAGCAAATTTTATTAAAACATTAGGAAGTCGGGACCATATAAAACTTGGACTCCCTAGAGGCCTAAATCCGCCTCTGATTTTTAAATGAAGTATCAGCCGAACCATTACGTATTTTTTCAAGGCCTACAGTCTGTAAATTTCGCTTGATCGCGCGGCGTTAAATATAGGTACAAATAATAATACTTTTTTCTATCAAGTGTTCGATTTAAAATGTACGTGTGGCCTTCAAATATTCTTTGTACCAGGGGCGTGTTAGGCGGGCGTCCAAGGAGTGCAAGCCGCCCGGGGTAGTTCAAAATATGATAAATTGCTCTTGAACACATTTAGCGAATTTAGCAAAGTGAAATTTACTTCGAGAAGCTCATTTTAAAAAGAACTTGAAAAAGTGTTTTTTTCGTGTATTAAATTATTTTTTCTAAATTGACATTAATTCAAGAAAATAAAAACACAATGGTGGTTAGTCTCAAAAAGATTTTTTAATGGCCACAACGATTATTTTAAAAAATGTACTAACTCTTACGATTTTATCCAAAGAAAAGAAATGTTTGGTTTTTTGTTAAGAATGGTTTTATCTGTAACTGTAAGCAATAAATATATTAAAGGAGATCAAGTAAAGGTCAAGATGTATTGATAAACCAGAAGGGGGTAGCACATAAAACCTCGCACTCCGGTGATACGAGAGCTAGACTTACCTCTGCTTTATAAAGAGATTTTGCTGGTTATTAATTGTGAGATAGTTATATTTTTTAATAAATAACTAAAAATACTGAATCGGCTGAATCGTTTATATGTACCTAGTTTTTAGTGCAAAAATTATCAGGCTTAAGTTTACGCTTTTAAATAACTTGTTTATTAAAAAATAAGTAGAAATATTTAAAAAAAAAATAATTGTTGGATTCTGCCAAACACTCGTTAAAATTAGACAAGCGTTTGAATCACCAAATCATCAAAAAATAAGGTTTTATGAAATAATCAACTACTTCCTACAAAAAATAATACGGTTTTACAATGGTGACAAAATCCAGATGTTTTCCCTAATCTCAACAGGAAGGGCATCTATACGGACCTACTTGAAACATTGCAATGTAGGATTTTAAGTGGGTCATAAATATTACAAATAAAGTTACAAATATAAAGACAAAATACTGCAAAAGTACATAAACTTGTCAAAAAATATAATATTTTATGATTAACAGAAGACACTCGCCCTTGAAATTTCAAAATTATGTCGACTAGACTATCAGAAGTATCAACACTCTGTCTTCATGAAGGTTTTTTTTTACAATATTAGACTAGTTTAGTCATATTTTCTTAGTAATTATTATCAATAACATTAATAGGAAATTCTACAAAATTATTAACTGGATAAACTTATTACATATTGTACTGTACAGCACAACATATTTAAAATATAGTTATTTTATCAGAGTAATGGATGGGTATGCGAAAAACAAGCAATCTTATCATTTTAATGTTTATTACATTACATATCGCAAGTTATAAAGGTCAAAAAAAGTAATCGCAGTTATTTAACTGTGTAATCAAAATCGTTTGTCCCTGAATCTAATTTGCTACTCTTATGTCCCAAAATGATATTAAAAATTAATAATTATCTAGGCAAGGACAATTTTGAGTACCTACACCCTTTTTGCAAAAGGTTTATTAGACATTAGACATCATATAAAAAATTGAGGGAATAACAGTCATGGCCAAAAAAAGTTTCCAACCCAAAAAATTCACACATTTTTCCACTTATATTTGGGATCCTTTAAATAACTCATTTTCGCCGAAGACAGATAAAATAAAATGGAAGAAACAAACTAAAACAAAATGTAAATACCAATACTAAATACAACTTTGATCTACTTTTGGCCAGTAATACACGCCTTCGAGGCGTCCAGATTTTATGATTTATTTTTATAGAGTTATAAAAAATAATCATAAAATCCGGATGATATGATAGATAGACCAGACCATTCTTATTTTTCAATCTGCCCAGCTGAAATACTTATTTACGTGTTTACAAATATTGTCATGATGCGTTGGAGTTTTATCCTGATGAATCCATATGGAATTGTGTTTGATAATCCAGGATTTATGATTTGTATATAAACTTTTTATTTATGGTACAAGCTGACTTGAGGAAATTTAAATAATTTGCCTCGTTCAGGTTCCCATCAAAGGAAATCCTATACAGTGGCTTTAGAACAATAATTACTTTTAGACAAAACCTTCTCCTACGAGGCTTGATTTTATCTCACTGATTCTGTTAATTTTCCAAACATGAGAATTTGGACATTTTCATGTCGAAGCAGACAACGTCAATCTTTCGAGTTCCTATCTAAGCAATTTCCAATTATATCAGTTCCCTTGTTGATTTTTTTTGTGGACTTTGTGTAGTTTTCGCATCCAAGTGAATTTTGATCAGGCATAGAGTAAAGGCAGATTTATCAGAAAATAAAACATTTTCTGGTGTATCTGCATCAATTCTTCTTTTAGGTAATTACCAATGAAATTTGTGTTACGCTTAAGGCTGAGCAATCGTCTATACTTTACTTGGTCAAGTTCATGATTTTTTCTGAAGTTACCTTTCCAGCAAAAAAACTGAATAGCTAGCATAATTTTTTAAATTTACATTCGTGTTGGTGCATTTCCATATAGGAAATCTTCTCATTAAATAGCAAGTTTCCCGGCAGATTTTGCATTTTTGAAAATTCATGAAACACATGAATTTTGTGACCGAATTTTAGATGGAAACCTATATTTTGCACCATAAGAAAGGGCAAACATTCAGTTTTTATTTGATATGAATTATGTCTAGATTTTATAAGTCGAATTTGCCCTACTTCTTTCACATACTGCTTACATATTATGTAACATAATTACAAAGATAATTCATCCAGCTGAATATTTAATTACATCAGGCTAACTTGGATCAATTAACTAGCATGAAAATTTATCATTCCGAAAAGAGAAATATCTGGTTCATGGTTATTCCCATAATTTCGGCGCCATGCATAGTTGTGATATTAATTGTTTATTTTGACACGTCTGATAATTAATTGTTTATTTCCTTAAAATTAAATGCCTTTGACATATTCTTAATCTACTAAATTGCAATAATTATCCCATCAAATCTAAATAATATATAGAAAGAAATACAGTTCAGAATGATTACTCTACTTGACCTTTCAATATAAGTGGGTGGGGTTAAGTTGCTTCTATTTGTTTATTTACCAGCATTATTTTCGTATCCGAGTTAAATAAGTTAAGTATTAAAAATTAAGGGGTAGCAATTTATTTTTTTTGGTCACTTGTATGGGTTAATTATGGTGCTTGTTTATTAAAGTAATTAATAAAACCGATTTTTATTGTTCGTACTCCCAATGCACGCCGGCACTAGTTAATTATTTTAGAGGCAAAGGGTTTCATAACGGGCGCAATGTTTTGAAAAAAAAAATGGTAATGTTACTATGCTATGGTTGTAGGAAAAATGGAAAATAACTACACTTCAATAAATTGAAGTTAGTCGCTCTAAAAATATTAATAAGTACAATTTTATCTTATCATTTATCACACAAATTTATAATCATTTTCCCGAATTTTCTGTGATACAATATTTATATTATTCTCGAATTTAATTTATTACTAGATAACAGTAGGTACATCCCAAATTATAACGAATTGTTATCGATACTACCAATCGATAGCTGCATACGTGTATAACAGTATGAATATAAATTTTTTTATGCATTTTTTTCATTTTACAACCTTACTTTGATGTCATATTTCCAGTTATTTAATTTTAGACATCTACTACAGGGTGTTTGATTTATCGTTCTACAGCTTGTAACTTTTAAACGAATAGTTTTAGAGGAAAAATGTAAAGGAAAGAAATTTCTGTATCGTGTGAGCTACATTTCGAATTTTCGAAAAAACAAATGAACGTCTAATAATTCTAAAAAAATTAAAAAACCGATTTAAAAAAAAATTTTTGGGAAAAAATTAATTTTGAAATTATATTTGAAATCAGCGCCCAAATTTAATCTAAACTATTTTACTTTACGCCTTTACGCACTAGTGTGTAAAGTAAAAACACTTTACTCACTAGTGCGTAAAGTTTAACTTTACGCACTATAAAGGGTGCGGAAAGTTAGTAGGTACTTTAAGATCGGTAGTAGAAAAAAATGTTTTTGTCAAATCACAGCTTGCTTCAGTTTTGGCAATTATTTGATTTCCTATATGATTTCCCTGTTTGATTTATCGTTCTACGAATAGTTTCAGCGGAAAAGTGTAAGGGGAAATAATTCTATATCGTGTGAGCTACATTTCATGTTTTTTTTTTTTATATATATTTGATATATTTAAAAAAAATAACTTTCCTGAAAGAAATCAAATTTTGGTACCTAACTATATTTTCAAATAATTAACATTTAAATTTTACCCCGTTTTTACATAAAATTTGACAAAAAAAATTTGTTAATTGACATAAATTTGGGCACTAATTTCAAATATAATTTCAAAATTAATTTTTTCCCCAAATTATTTTCTTTAACTCGGTTTTTTTATTTTTCTAAAATTGTTAGACGTTCATTTGTTTTTTCGAAATTACGAAAATGTAACTTACATGATATAAAATTTTTTTCACTAGTGCGTAAAGTGTTTTTACGTTACGCACTAGTGCGTAAAGTAAAATAGTAAAAAATTGCATATTAGAGCACCTATAAGCACCTATTATAATCATAATCTATTTTAAAAACGTTAAATGTGGTTATTTAATTTTATATAGTTCATTTATTTAATATCACGGTATATTATTATAAAACATACCTAATTCTCAGTATCTGAATAAATTATGGGGCGATGAAACTAACAGTAGCTCTCGCTATCTAGTGTCAAAATATTATTTGGTGTTATAGTAATTTTGAATCATCTCGTATGGGGATTATTTGGCGTCTTTTAGTTAGCCCCCTGCCTAGCACCTCTATTCAGATTACTCGTTCAAATAATAATACGTAGATTAAGATATAGGGGAAATGTGTCTGATAAGAACATATAGAATAGAATATAATAGAAATATGTTTGATAAGATGAGTATTTGTAAGCTCTTAATTAAACACATATCTTATCAGTGGTGCAACTAGGCTTAATACTTTGGGGGGGGCTGGATTTCAAAACACTTTGTTTTCTACTCCCATACTTTAATTGATTTATTAGACAAAATTTATCAATGTTGACAGTTCCTAGTTTTTGTTTAATAAATTTTGAAAATAAAGTGCTTATTTTTCATTATTTTGGCTGATCCTAGAAAGAATAGTGTATGCAACTCGCATTTAATGGCTATTAAGAGTATTAAGACATTCATTATGATACTTGCCAAGGCTCGTTTCGTAATTCTCATACTTGTGTCTAATAGACTTCATTAAATGCCCGTTGCATAATATGCCATTTTTCCTGTTTTGAATTTGATGAAATAATATTATAAGCTTTCAAATTAATCTCCATAGGCGCAATAAAGCAATACCACCTAGGTGGTATTGGATCAAGTCATAAACATGTATCATTAAGATTATTTATTTTTTAATATTTTGGGGGGCTGAGTTTGATTTAGGGGCTAGGTCCCCCCTAAGTCCCCCCTATTTGCGACTATATATCTTATGGATGTTTTACGGAATCACGTATATTATTTAATTTATGAGGGTTATTTTATCTTAATTTAAATCACACTTAAATCGTTATAAGAACAGATAATGTCATATTGTATTTTAAACTACAAAAAGAAATTAAAACCCGATTATTAAATAAATAAAATTAAAAATAAATTCAGGTAAAACAAGGATAAAATAAAATATTCCTCACAAAAAAACAAATAACGGGAAACTTACGGATGATATACTGAATAGTTGAATACAAGTTAAAAAATGATATCATATTCGAGAATAATCTTCCTAGATCAGCTGTAGAACACCTGTTGCTGCAATGGAGGTCAACGGGCCACACATAAACAAAGGGTCAGCTACGCTAAAATAAAACAAAGGTAAACAAATTAAAAGCTTAAATAAAGTAAATGTATTGTAGAATGTTTTTTTTAAATAATCAATAACAGAACAGCTGTTATTTACATGCTTTGAAGTTTAAATGACTTTCAACACAACATTTAAACTAAGATGCACTTTATTTCTGAAAAATTCTATAAAAATTTAAATAAATAGCGTAAGACTTACTTGTAAAACCACCAGTCTAGTCTAATGACGAGACACAATGTAAATTAGATCTTAAGTAGTGATTGTGAAGTGAAATTTAAAAAGTTCAGTGATGCTTCGAAGTCAACAGCAGATCAAAATTTCATCTAACGCAATATCAACAAATGGGTATCCACAGATTCGTCATGAAATAAGGATGCTGAAAATAACATAATTTCATAGGAAAAGTATAGAATAAAGAAAAAATAGGCTTGAATACAAACCATAAATGACAGAGCAATCTAGAAATCCTTGATTTGCAAATTTTCTGCATGTTCCTTAGAAACGAAAAACAAAAGTTTAGTTGTTATTGGGTTATAAGGTCGTTAATTTCTTTTGAAAAAACTATATAGAACTACTATAGGCAAATTAAAATAAACTTTAAAACTAAGTACTACTTATTGCATGCATAAAAATTAAAAATTAAACTTACCTTAAAATAAAAAATTAAATTTAACAAATCCATAGAAATAAATATAAAATCAAAAATCCAATAATAGTATCCCTAAAGTCTCCATTACATAACAATACCTTTTTAAAGAGCTATCGAAAACTTCTCGAGTAATATCTGAAGGCAAATACAAATAAAGTGATATTAAAGAATCTAACTTTAATTTTACACTTACAAACAAACAAAAGAGGAATCCTGACTGTCCAAGAGTATACCGTATATTCCCAATTGTTCGCGAAATATGCCACATTGATCTTGCATTATTCCAGAACAGAAGGGCTTGGACATATAAGGCGCCGCTCAGGCGAGAGGAGCGATTAGTTGGGACTTCAACAAGTAAAGATCGGGATACAAAGTGACCCAAATGGCTAGAGTGGTGTATTGTAAAGTTTTATAGTCATTATTAGTTAGGTAATTGTTAGTGTAATGGGTCCGTAACAGTAACAATGTATTTTTTCGTAATTAAAACATATTAACCTTAAATCATAGACGATACTTTAAAGGATAGTCGTCACAATCTAAACATGGGTGCGCCCACACTGGGAGAGAAGACGAGTATAAAAATTGGTGAAGTGGGATTCGCACAAACTTGCAGAATAATTTTATATCGATGAAAAACAGTAAAAGTCTTACTCCCACAAAATTATTTTTATTGCAACCGGTTTCGTGATCAAAGCATTTACATCGCATCATTAGGGCACAAGAATTTTTATAAATTACCCAAGGTTGTCAAAAAAGCGTTGTTTAAAAAAAAATTAAAAAAATTCTGAACGAATATATTTTTTATAAATTATTTTAAATAGTGACGTTATTTATTATATTTTGATCATGAAACCGGTTGCAATAAAAAAATGTTTGTGGGGATAATTTTTTTTTGTTTTTCATCGATATATATAACTGATCACATAGGATTAACTCCCCTTCGTTTTTAAATGTTAGTTTCATTCGTATTGGTCATATACCATCGTCACAATCGGCCACGTTGTCAAATTGTTTAGAAAACGTACTAGATTTGGGAAAATAAAAAATAATTACCTATTAAAAGTTACATTGAAATTCGACCTCGTTGCTTGTAATTAAATTAAAATGCAAAATAATTTAAATTGTGGTCTTGC
Organism: Rhagium mordax; assembly: GCA_963680705.1. Taxonomy (NCBI): domain Eukaryota; kingdom Metazoa; phylum Arthropoda; class Insecta; order Coleoptera; family Cerambycidae; genus Rhagium; species Rhagium mordax. The sequence goes on from OY796656.1 coordinate 10,818,417, forward strand.
CGTATAGCATCTAAAATATCCGGTAGAAGCAGAGCCGTAGCAATGTTTTTGACGCCCCTGGCAATTACCTAAAATGACGCCGCGTTTTAACTCGCACATTTTAAATATTCCTGAAAATTGCTGCAAAAATAATAAAAACATTGCAGTGCTTGGCTTATGGATTATATAGGGTTGTTAAACCTATTAGGGATTGTTGAAATTGATATCCTGTGGAAAACAAGTATTCCTAAAAGCATTACACCAGATTTGGGGATTTCATGAAGTGCTTCCAAATACACCACTGTCTCCGGAGCCCGTTTTAATATTGCGATTTACTCCTCTGATATTAACCGCTATTTCTTTAGGAGTAAATTTTGCAGAAACTAATACACGGATTTTGAAAATTAATGTATCTGAAAAAAGTGTAAATGGCCGTGAGGTATTGAAATTATAATTCTTATCTATAATTGAGAAGGAAAAAATAAGACTGTACATATTGGCAATACGTAGGCAACTCATTCAATCGCTTGTATTTACAATTTTGTATTTTTTTTTGTAAAAAGAAATTAGCTTACGGCCGAGTACAAAGTGTTACTTAAAAGCTCACCAAATATTGTCGCTCAAATTAACGTATCTTTCGTGAAATTGACCCTCAAAGGAGAATTTTCACATTTTTAGGTCAAGTAGTCATTTGCATTGCTGAAATAGCGCCCGAAACTAGGCAAATTACAGAACAATATTGCATCACAACTTGGTCTATCACTCTGGAGATGTCAGCATGTAGTAGTAGTAGCACTAGTAGTACTTTATTAGTCCAAAAGAGCACAAATACAGGCTATAAGCATTGAATAAATGAATATATTCCTTTATTCAATGCTATAAGACTACAACAAACATGTGGTATAATACACAATATTATAAACACGTTAAGTGCCGGCATCTGACGGCATCTGACGGCGAGTAGCGTGAACCCTCAAAACAAAACAAAAATTTGTTATCTGCATTGTCTTCCAGGCCGGACCAGCCAGTGATCGTCTACCCGCGTTAGGCAACCATACAAAGCATATTAGACTATTAAATCCTAGCCTTAACGTGGTATGAGTGGTGATTAAATTAGTAGTAAATAGTAAAAAGTAAAGCAGTGAGTGGAATCCTAATGTCATATTACAAATGTTTAGTCATCCACCTATTAAGAAATATACCTACCTATACACTGTGTCTAAGATAATAAAGGGATCTCCATAGTAAGAGAAACAAATTTAGTTAAAAACCACATAGTGGTCAATATGGCAGTTATGCAGGATTGTACTGACAACTTTCTTTCTCTAAGTAAACTTTACTACACTTTACGTGATAATTTTACAGAAACCGTGCACCGAACACGTCACTTTGTTATTGATTTCTCCTTCAATTATTTAACGTACGTATTTATTAATTGTTGGCAACAATTAACATTGTCATGTTGAACAATGTAGTACATATCTAATAAAATGTAAGCATGCAAATATGTTTTTATTCAGCCTGCAGTTTGTTAGCACTAGATAAACAATATCCGCGAATTATATTTTTTAGATATTATTATTTATTTTGAGACGAACCTTGGTAGACTTGATAAATAATGTGAAATAAGCAAAGTTTTTTAGACGTTCTAAAAACATTTGACTGAATTAATTATGATAATTATCTTATGACAGTTAATTAACATTGAAACGTATTTTTGACATTAAAATGTGCTGTAGGTAATTAAAACACTTTTAGAAAATAATATAAAAAATTCACAGTCCTTCGCAAAGATGCAACCGGAGGAGTCATAACGCAAATCTTGTGAAGTTTTGGATGTGATAAAAATGAAAATTCTGAACAGTAAGGGGTGTGTCGGAAAAAATCGTGGGATGAACTATGTTTCACATGTAGGTTTAATAAAAATTGCCAATTGAACCATGATAAATTTTCAAAAAATAAGAATGAGTTATTATATTTTTTGCATTTATAGAGAATATTAATTTTTGACTTTTTTATTAAAATTTTTATACTTTTAAGTTTGTTTCCTTCATTTTTTGCTTGTTTAATGTTTATCTGTGAGAAGTGAGTAAGTGAGAATTTCGATTAGATTAAAATTTTGTATTATATTGAACGAAACATACTTTCTATCTAAAGAAGATCGGAATCGACAGCATCCGTCTCCTGGATGATATCTTACAAATTATTTTCCGCATTCTCGTCGATTACATCTGCATCGATAATTTTATCCATGTATGAATTTAGGCATTGTACTCCCTGACAATTTCCGTAAATTTGTGAGCATCTTAGACCTGCTTTTTTGTTGCGGTTGCAGGAGATAAGATGCAATATTGATTATGGTGTTGGCACAAAAAGTGTTGTCGCAGGTTTTAAAGAGCCGTAATTTTGATTGATCTCAATATCTTTTTCGTAACTCCTCAAGTGGTATATGAGTTTGCACTCTTATTAGATATTTTATAAGTTTATACCTTGATTTGTCAATGTGTAGGTTCTAAGAAGTTTTTTATTTGAAATTGTAGGAGTATTATTTTCCCATTAACATCCAAAATAGGCTTGGGTCTATGGGTATTTTCAATATAGGATTTTTGACGTGATAGTTCAAGAGTTGAGGGGGTGGTATTTGATTTTAACAGTTTGGATTACCTAGTAACGTTATGTTCCAAATCCATACACTTAAACTGGACAATTATGTATATATCTCTCCGTTAATAAATAGTGTACGATTTTTTATTGTAGCAAACTTTTTGGATCTAGCAGATTTTAGGCGTAATTTTTTGTATCCTTATCTTCTTTGCAAAGGTCGGGGATTATGAAGACATTTTTACCTTAAAACTTATTTAGATTACGTAAAACTTCTAAGAAAAGTTCAGTTTAATAAGGGTACTACTATTACTTTTGATTAAAAAAATAATCAAGAGACCAGAAAAATGCCAATCAAAAACGTTTAAACAAATTTTTGTGGAGATCCGGAACTTTGGATAAAAAAACATACGTTTCTTTTACCCCCTGTAGACAGTGAGATGTTTGAAACCAAAAAAATTGGAATAAATAGGCTTGTTAAAAATTAAATTCTCTTTCAAATTCTGCCAACCGCACATCGATATCTTTATTGCTTCGCAAAATATTTGGCTTCAAAGTTAACCTAAGAATTCTGTGGCATTTTTCGATATTTCGATTAGTTTTTTGAGTATTTTGCGAAAAAAATTGTCCATCTTTGAGATATTCAAAAAGCTAATCGAAATATCGAAAAATACCAAAGGATTTTTTTATAGAATCCTCCAAGAGGGACAACTTTCCCCTCAAGGCTTTATTCCGTAGCTCGCATATTTCTCAAAAACGCCAGATTTTTTATTTTCATAAGAACGACAATTTTCTTAATTTATTTAATTTTCTCAAATATTTTTGCAAATTTGGAAAATTTAAAAAATCCCTCACAAGAATTAAAAGGAAAAGTGAATTATCTTCATTATTTTAAGAAAAGCTAAATTTTCAGAAAAAATGGGTAAAAAATTTCTTTGGTGGAAAAATATTTTACCACGCGTTAGCAAAATTGCAATGGACCCCATATTTTGTAGAATCTAACCTTCAATTGTTTATAATCTTGTTTGTTAACAATCGTGCCAAAATTAGAAAATTTTCTGTTGTACGGGTTTTTGATTTTCATAAAAACGCCGCCATTTCCTTATTTTTTAATTTTTTCAAATATTTTTGCAAATTTGGGAAATTTTAAAAATTCCTCACAAGAATCAAAAGGAAAAGTGAATCATCTTCATTATTTTAAGAAATGCAAAATTTTTAGAAAAAATGGACCATTTGGTGAAAAAATATTTTGCCACACGTTAGCACGTTTTTGTAAAATCTTATCTTCCATTGATTAAAATCTAGTTTCTTAACAATCGAGCCAAAATTGGAGAACTTATTATACGGTTTTTCGATTTTCATAAAAACGTCCGCCATTTTAAATTTTGAGTTTTCTTAAATATTCTTGTAAATTTGGGAAATTTTAAAAATTTCTCACTGGAATCAAAAGGAAAAATGAATATCTTCATTAATTTAAGAAATGCTAAATTTTTTGAAAAAATGGACTAATTATTATTATTATTTTTTTTATATTTTGCCATGCATTAGCAGAATTTTAATGGCCCCAAATTTTGTAGAATCTAATCATCGACTGATTAAAATCCAGTTTCTTAACAATTAAGCTAAAATTGGAAAATTTTCATTGTACGGTTTTTTGACTTTCATAAAACGTCCGCCATTTCTTAAATTTTTGAATTTGCTCAAATATTCTTGGGATTCTGGAAAATTTTAAAAATCCCTCACAACAATCAAAAGGAAAAATGAATTATCTTCATTATTAGCATTAGTAGAATTGAAATGACCCCCAAATTTTGTAGAATCTTATCTTCAACTGACTAAAATCCAGTTTCTTAACAATTAAGCCAAAACTGAGAAAGCTTCAATTGTCCAGCAGTTTGGAATGCTATGTATATCAATCAATACACTTTTTGTAGCCTATTTCTACACTCCTTTCACTCCTGTATTATTATGGACTGTCTCCCAACCACTTGGATGTAATGAATTTTTTTGCTGAAATAATGCCATCTGCAGATGCATATTACAAAAATCACTACAGTCACAATTATGAGATTATATAACAAAAATATGTGAATACTAGTTACGAGACGTCTAATTAATGTTTTTAAATCATTTCGAGCTATTGGCCCACCCTGTATAATCATTCACTCTAATTAATTAAAATTTTCGAGCTAGTTGGGTAATGTCTAATGTCTGTAGAAGTGACACGCACACAGCTTGAAGTAGCAAGCTTGATTATTGTTGAACATTGAACATACAAACAATTTTTAGCCTGAACATTTAAATTAGATATGTTTTTTTTTTATGTTGGCGCCTTTGGCCTTCTACTTCACAATGTTTAGCAACCATGAGCTGTTGCTTGGAATTTCCTTTTATCCCATTTGCATTCAGAACTAAACTGTTTTCCCAGAAGAAAGAGATTAAATCGAATGATGTACAGAGTCTCAGAATTCCGGAATTATTAGGGGTTATTATATTTTATGAGGATTACCGCCCCGAGAGCCCAGCCTAATACCCTAGTCTCGCCGAGGTTCAGGTACTCGAAAAGGATGCAAAATGGACTATCTGGCCGGACCTCAGAAGTTGGGCAGTTCAGTTAGTGATCTGTTAGTTGCAGTGTTGTGCGGTTATATTCAGTTATAGAGTTGCATTCAACGAGTTAGTCGTCGACAACAACAGTAAGTTTAAAAAAGTGCTTAGTGATAATGACGTCCTAAGTCAAGTTTCTATTCTCTGTATATGCTCTTCAAAACATCCCACGCTCCTTTTCCATCTGTGTTCAATTTATTATTCTTCACGCTAAGTTAAATTAATATTTTATCGAAAACGAACCTCATTTGTTTTCTAATTTGTGTGTTAATGTGGCACTTTCGAGAGGGCTCGTCATCCAATTTAACCCTGTCCAGTCAATTTGCTGACGAATTATCTTTGTAAATGCGTAAAAAGTTTTAATAGAAAATTATCCTTGCTGGCTCTGATAAAATGAACAGTCTATATGCGTCCATATTTTCAAGTACCATGCATGGTCATAGGATCAACCTTTGGTTTGGTTGGTGACTGACTTGCAACTTAAGGCTGACATTTTTCCTTTGGACCTAATATAGACGTTTTGTTACGCATTTTAAAAATAGCCGAAATGGAGATATCTAAAAACCTATGTACCAAATTTCATTTCATTTCTTGGTATCTGTTAATTAACCATTCCGCATAAATTAAAAAATAATAAGTTTTTGGAACTACTTTTTACATAGAAGCGATGATTAAATTAATGAACCTCAACGTTGTAAAACTCATTCAACGCTATCTACCAAATGAAGCTGTTTTGTTGATAAATTTAATGTTAAAAACATGTTATTGACGTCATCGTACTTACCGGGTACAACTGAACTAAACACATCTACTTTTGATGAATCGGTTTTAGTGAATTTTTGTCGGGGCTGATAATTGTTATCGAATGGTTTTTGAGTCCTGTTTATATTTTTAGTCATCAGGCTTCAAATTAAAACCTAAATTGCGCCTGTTATTATTTTAATCCGTGTTAAAGGTAATTTTATAGAATTAATTAAGCTTATGAATAACATCTATTTTTATTCTTATCTTCTTAAACGGATTAAATAATAAATTGCGAAAGTATCCTTCAACTGGTTCATTCGAAAATTACTCGATTATTGCTATACTTATAGTAACTCACCTCGGCAGGCAGACATATCCTTGTGCAAACCTGAAACGTGACCCTATTCGAGGAGCAGTAATTATTTTTATCAGTCAGTGTGTAAGACTAAAGTTTTATTTGTAACAAATTGTTTTTACAAATTGAATTGTTTAAAATATTCTTGAATGAATAAAATATAAATGTTAAATGAATCAAGGCTTGGATGAGTCACTTGAAATTTACAGCAGCGTTATCTGTTATTGCAAATAGCGATAACGTATATCGACAACAAATGTTAACACACGCACCTGATAAAGAGTCATGGACTATTAACTATAGATAAACGAACATATAAGTTGATCCATTTCCAATGCAAAATCAGTGAAAAAGTTTTATTTTAGGAGTAAATTCCAAGTTTTAAAAATTTATTAAAAGGATCACCCTTTATACAGAATGTCGGAGTTAGGATCGTCTAGCGATGAAGATTGATGCAATTTTTTTTATCTGAAGTAGGTATCGGCTAACAGACAAGTAACCTAATGATTTTTTTGTACTAGCCCTTCTTAGTGAATCGAATGTCACTTTTGGCATGTTTTATTTGAACTTTTTCTCCGATTCAATAAGGGCCAGTTGTATAAAAGTGATTCAGCGAAAGTTCAGCTGAACTTGATTCAAAATCCAAGGATACCATTTTTGCAACAATCGGTATCCTTGAATTTTGAACCAAGTTCAGCTGAACTTTCGCTGAACCAGTTTTATACAACTGGCCCTAAGTGTTTTTTACATTTTGAACCCACCATTTATTCATGAAAGGCCAAAATCGTAACCCTTGTCATTGACTCAATTGATCAGTGGTAGTTTCTCAACAACAGTTGCAGAGCTGCAGCACTGGTTCTTAATTTAAAAAAAAAAAAATGGATTGATGATGTGCTACATTTGTGCCTCTTAACAGTAAAATGATGTCTACAAGACTCGTAGAAAGGATCTTTCAGCAGATGCTGAGGTAGCCGGAACTGACCAAATTTTAACTGCTATATTTGCTAGCGGACTGCTTTGACCAATTATCTCCTTCTACCTCCTACACTTGGCTTAATAGTTCCATTTTGCCCATAACCCCAGATAAAATCTTTTGCCCAAATACCTTCATGAGCTCTGCATTGGGCAATTTCAACCAGTAACTGCTTATTGTCAATTGGAATGGTAACTGAGAAAGGCGAACTTTTTTCCAAAATTGTCAATGTATTCTATGGCACCAAGTTGTTCATTGGGACTTAAATAGCAGCCTTGGACATTTGGATCTAACAGACAAGCCGATTTTTGGATGGATTTGAAAACATAAGCTTCTCTTTCTTTAAATTTATCCATAAACGTTTTTTCTTCGTTAGTGAGAGCATGTTTTCAATGCTCTCCTGAATTTCGTTATAAGATAAATTTATCGTGTCCTCCATTCCCTTCTAATTTTAAAATCCAGTTGGCCACTGGCTCCATAAGGTTTTTTGTCTTCTCTATACATACCCAGATAACTTCATCGCCCAAAAGCTCCTGTCCTAATAGGTATATTTTCAGAATCTAGATCCAAGTTTGTAAACTTACTTTACAAACCAACATTGATTCTAAAGCAAACAAGTGAGAACCCCAGCGGGTAAAAACAGGTAAAGCTAAACGTTTTCTGCGATTTTTCGATTTCTCAATTACATCGAAGATACTTAGTATTGCCAGATTTATCATTATTAACAAAATTCCCGGTTTTTCCCCCGGAATTAGAGTTTGGGGAATTCCCCATGGGGAAAATTATATTGAAACGAAATACTATTTGAATTGACTAATAACTGTATAATTGAAGCGCACTTGATGAGAATTATTGCACATATTAAAAACCTGTTTGTAACCTGGACGACATCAACTGAGTTAAATATTCCAAGTATTGCTCATAAATTCAATATATTGCCCATATAAAATTTCTATGAAATTTTTCTTTAAGTTTAAACAGTTACAAATATTTCGTTGTTAATTTTATGGAGAAATAAAAAGCAATAAAAAGATAGCTACGCATACTCGATTGTATAATATACAGAAATTTTCAAGGTCGATGCTCGTTATACCATTGACTATCCGGTTATTTTGGAATTTTAAATATTATGTAATTAATTACATTATGTTTGGAATAATAATCGCATCTTGTTGGTGTTTTTCACGGCTAACGAGTTGTCTAGGCAATGGACCTATTGAAATTCAGATTACCATTGGGAAATAATGATTTCCTTAAAATATATAAAAATAGCATCGATCGAGCGCTTCTGGAACTTGTTAGATACTTCCTACAAGCTGAATGAAAAATATTGTGTCTTTAAACGTATTTTCTGTTGAGCGAATGAATTAATTAAAATCATTATTATTGCATAATATAACAACAATTATTATTAGATAAAAGGAACATGTGCACTTGATTGAAATTGAAATGTCCTGAATTCGTTTAGTAAATGGCAGCAAAATTTCTGTCCCAAGGATAATATTTTGCTCTTCTTTGATGTTAAGATATAACACGTGATTATCTAAAACAGCATTAAATACAAGTATCACACAAAGAAGTTTTATTGTAAAGAACCCCGCAATAATCTAAAATTTGATCCAGGTCAATCGGTTGAAAACGATGCTTTAAGCCTTTTTGATCAAAAGACTCCATGGAGACAAAGTCCAAAAATTGATAGATTAGAATATCGTGTGTGGTGTGTGGAATCATTAAAAAACGCTTAAAAATTTTTAAGGACTTATTTTGACCAAAACATGATTTTATGAAAAATTCCAATGGGATTGTATATTTCTTTAGAACATTCCTTTGAATTCTTGTTGCTACGACGACTTTGACCGTGTCGTCTTCTGAAATAAAGAAAACCACGACAAGGTCGAAAGGTCAAGAATTCAAAGTAAACAGAAATAGTACAAAAAAGGTACTACTTTTATTTATATTTTATTAAACAATATTTTTGCAATTCATCGTTATTATCAATTTTATTAGTCTTACCACATAAAAAGGCTGTAAAGCTATTAAAATAATTAAAGATAATTAATGTAATTGCTTTTGTAATCAATTCATTTATAATACTATACTGTGTTCGACACAATTTAAAGTATCAGACTTTTATTGACAAAATAAAAAATGGATTTCTGAAATATTTTAGTCTTCACCTTATTTTTTTAATTTAGTAAACGCATTTCACTGCGGGGTAGCCCCTCCCGCAGGAGGCTCTTTCAGAGTCTTCAGGAATAAAAGGGGTCGCATTACCTGTTGTGTTATTTATTTCTTTCTATTTTGATCTCTTGACATTTTAGACAATTTTTACATCTTTTCCAAGAGATCATTTGTTTTGTCATTTGAATTTATCCAAGTTAGTGATCGGATTTGGAAAAGAATGCCTATTAGAACTTTTGTCAGGACATCCAAAGACAGCAAAGCTACCTTTCTTCATTTCTATTAATTTGAGATGTTTGACATTCCAGATTCTTTCACATCACTTTCAATATTTAAATCACAATATTTATCATCAGTTGATTCATTGATTACTTCGTGAACGCCAACATTAGGATTTTCGGTCAAAACATTGTTATCAATACATATGCATAATATTCTAGACGTACATTATGTAATTCAGGAAAAACCTGGGCCAGTGGAATTTCATTTCTTATCGAAATCTTCGTCTTGCAAGATTTCTGTTTTTGCAAAACGTTTTGAAATTGTAGCTGATGTTTGTGTATGTTAGAAGCCTTTTGATTAGAAATTTTCTATAAAGTTATGAATAATCCCTTGATCCAATGGCTGACAGTAGGAAGTGGTGTTTGGAGGCAGAAAAACAATGTTCACGAAATAATACGACTTTTCTATTTTGTTCCTCATTTTTTCATCAAATTTTTTTAGCCACGAAGTTATAATTTCTGTTGTCATTCAAGCTTTTTTATTGGATACCCATTCTAAAGGCAGTTTGTTGATGTGAGATCCTTTAAAATTTTAAGCATCGAGGGCTTTTATTCTTTCCTATAATTAATGGGTTTTCTTTGTCACCTTCTATATTTACGCAAAATAAAATGATTTTTTTGCAGTTTTTTCCCCAACACACTTAATACTTTTTAGAGCAAACGTTTTAGTAGGCATTACAAGGTAAAGAAGTCCAGTTTCATCAGCATTGTACACATTTTTGATATTACTTGTAGCTTTGTTTTCCAGGCTTCAACACTGTCAAGGTCAACATCAGCTGATTCAACGCAAATTGTTCTAAAGCCTATGTTATGTCTTTGACAAAATTTTTGTAGTCATCTATTTGAGGCTTTAAAATTAGTCATTTTTAAACTTTCTGCTGCTTCTAACTTCTTCTTTTATTAGAGGTCCAGATATGAGAAGGTTTTTATTTCTGGCTTTACAGAACCAATTGTAAACTACTTGGTCAATAGCCAGTCCTTCAGTTTTGGGAAAGTTTCTCTTCTGTTCTGGATTGGAACCTTCTTGAAAGAGTTTCTTTAAGTTGGATTTGCTTTTTATAATTTCGTTAACTTGTGTCCTTCCAATACCATACTTTTCAGACAACTTTCGAGCCCTGGTACTGAATTTTTCGCTTTCCTCGATGATATCAATTTTGTCTTTAAGAGACAAACGTTTTCTTTATAGCGACATGATGATTGGAACAAAATCACAGTTGAACATGAACTAGCTCAAAATCTATGAAACTGCAGCCTCTTTATCGCTTAGAGTTTTAATTACTATGGAATATACCAATAATTGTTGCATATAAAATTCTACCTAGGAAGGTCATCAGTACGGGTATTTTCCATTAATTGGTTTTGGAAATTTGAGAACTGGCCGTTTTTAGAGGTGACCGTATTTAAAAGAACATAGAGGTTTTACTGTAAAATCCACTCATGGACAAAATTATTGAATATTTTCAAAAGTGACCTTATATCAATCTTTAATATTTTCTGAATTACTTCCCCAATTTCAATCTTCTTCACTCCACAGGGCGTTTTATATTTCTTGGTAAAATGACACCGTCACTATAATAATATGTAAGTCAATAAAAATTCCCCAGAGAGATAAACCAACCTCATGATAAGATTCTAGAGGAATCAAGCTACAATCCAAAAAAAAAAAGAAGATTGAAATTGGTCACTTTTGAAAATATTCAATAATTTTGTCCATGAGTGTATATTTGCGAACCATGTTGCGCCGGTTCATATTTACAGTGAGTAAATATTTTTTTGAGAGAGGAACTGCTGCTATTTGCTGACTGATAGTAATATTAACATAACAAATGGTTAAATAGTTCAAATATAATATTTACGTGCTGTTTTAGGAAAATAAAAACTGAAACGATATTTCCCTATTATTCATTAACTAATTAGTGGACCTGCGTCATAAATTGATTGACGTTTGTTTGTGCAAGGTGCAAACTAGGCTCATTACGTTAATATTCATTTACGCTTTGTCGTTTCACCAATATTGATTATTTCTGTCACCATAAAGCTCCCGGGACTTTACAGTATGAGTTAACTCTTCCAAATTGTTAAAGCAACTGAAGCACATAATATCTGGAAAATCTAAATTTGCTCAAAATTTGTAGAGAAAAAACACATTTTTTACAATTTTCTTTCTTTGCTTGATATGCATTGTTTATAAATGACTTTATTTAGGTGACCATAATGAATGAATTTTGTGGTGAGTTAATAAAAAAAAGAATTTTTTTTTCAATAATTTATTTTTATACGTTTTGAATAATTATGTAATTTTTAATCCAATTTTTATCATGCATTAAAGAATATCTAATTAACCTAATAATTGTATGTTTAGAGATGAAACATCAATGTGAGTATATCAAATTGGATATGTTTTTTGTTATTATGCTTGTATAAAGCCTAAATAAAGTCATTTATAAAAACCACATTCGACGTAAAAATGGTAGTAGACAAAAATTGCTCACGCCTTGTGTGCAACGTTGGTAAACTACTTCAGCTCTGATTTAATTTTTTTTAGTGTTAAAATCGGATAATCCTTGGCCTACCCGTATATAATACACGATATTTGAACTAAAACCTTCACCATTCCTGGTATCTCTTTTTCAACATGGTGACGTGATTTAAAATTCGTTTTCCGTTCTAGATATTTCTACCCGTACTTTGTGATAATAATGAAATTCTTGACATTGTTAGTCATATAGTATTGTTTATTATTGCGCAATATATATGCATGCAATGACGTCTATAATAAAACTGCTGTTTCGCTATAATAGAAAAAAAAGTATATTTTAAACAATTAATTTGCATATAAAAAGCAATTTGTTCTCAGTAAGTCTCTCTGGTTATACTATCTTAAACTTGAATTGCATTTTCCATCCAGGAAACCAATGAATATAAAACATAAAATACGAGGAAACCACATGATAATATACAAGATAACTGGAATATTAATAGTTTTGATAATTGATAAGTAAAAATCATGGTCAAATAATGTTAATGTCAGAAGGTTGGTAGCTTGTTTTTAGGATCGAGTATTGAAAATTAACACTTAAGTTTAGTTTAGTACATTGGAAACATGAAAATCCCAGTTCAATTCATCAATTTTTATTATTCTTCAAAGCCCAAAAACAGAGCTTGTGCAGAAGGATCATGGGCAATCATCATTCCCTCAAGGCTCTATAATGGATTCTCTCCTTCTTCATTTTTCCGCCAACGATCTATCTTTCAAACAAAACTATTATATTATACAACTGTAGTAATGGCTGACGTGGCAGATGAAACCAAATACCACCACTAGCTTGTTCTTTTCGTTGGTCAGCTAAGAGATGATGAGCAATCAATTATTTAATTACATAACAGCGAAGTATAAAATTATCTCGGGATAATTTTATACTTCGCTGTTATTAATTGCTTGTCTGTCATAGGTTTGCCTTTATTATTCGTCTTTTCAATTACCTATAGCACACTGACGAGAACACAAAAAGTTCGAAGTTCTGGTGTAGAAAAGACGAATAATAAACTTGGCTACCCATTTGGATTTGTAGGTATAATACAACGCAAGCCGGGGCTTTTGTCCGTTGAATAGTTGTTTCCTATAATCCTATTGATTAATTATTTAATTCGCCAACGCTGTTCGTTTACGCCTTTTTCGTTTTTCGTTTATCGAGTGGGGGCTTCCCAAATCCTGATATAATTGAGTAGATTCAGTGATATATGGGCAGTATGGGCAGCTCTTTTGAGCGGTCTTTTCCTAAAAATGAACACATATCAATTAAAAGTCGTTTATGGAAATAACTTGCTTAAATTTAATTTTTTCGTCCTATTTTTTTATGGGCCCATAAGCAAGAAGTATTCGGTTGAGTAGATAATTACTAGCTACCTATTTACACTATATTCGTGGAGACTAGGAAACGTAAACAGTTATTTTGAACTTGCTGGATCCTTACTATCAAATTAAGGGCACGAATGAAATGTCAAAAACTCGTCAGCTAGTATATTTTATCGAAGCTAGATGCCAGTGAGTGTACCAATGCTTGTAAAATCAGAGAATTACTAGACCTGCAGCAGCATTGCCAGATGCAAGAAAAACTCCTTCGACAAAGAAATCATAAAATTATACGATTTATTTGCATAGGCAAATATAATAGTTATTTATGTAACTAGGGCAAAAAGTGTATATTTGTTGCATGAGGCATGAAGTTTGCAGAACGAGCGAAGCGAGAGCTGCAATCATCCATCTACGGTCGAATTAAATAGATTTTTTTAAATTTTATTGAACAGAATATTACATAACACAAAATATTCAAATGTCAAAGTCAAACTGACAACTAGATAAATTGTCACTGTTCAACGCCATCCATAAATAACTATGAATAAACTTTCGTTGCCTAGCAACAAAACTACTTTTTGCACTAGTGCAAAAAGTAATAGTGCAAAAAGTAAGTTACTTTTTGCACTAGTGCAACAAAGTATTACTTTTTGCACTGTAAATAGTGCAAAAAGTTAATACTTTATGCACGATCGTAGAAGAAGATTATTAATAGCCTAATTTTTTTAGTTATTTTTTATTTATTTAGTTAGTGATAGTAATATCATAATTATTTGATTTTAAAAATTAAATTCTAATTAAAATGGTAACTTGTAATTAGAAAGAAAAGAAAACCTTCCAAAAAACCACAAAAAGAATTTTTTAGAAAGTGAATGTGGAAATGTGGAAACGATAATTACTCTAACCGATTTGGCAATAGCGCGTTTTATTAGTAAAGAGTTGTAAAGTTAACCTTGAACGCAGGAATTTTACCTGCTTACGACCGGATCCTTGATTGAAACACTTCAATCAACGACCCGATGTTTTGTTCTTTCTATTTGTCCCAACGAATAAATAAATACGATTTGAGGTATATTTTTTATGGTTATTAACAACTATTGCTGATTGGTTGAATACAAATTTGCTGTGATTGGTTATACATGTAAACTGTTCGCTCACGGTGAAACGTAAAAATTCGGCTTTGGTTTTGGTAGTTGGTAGTTAATGTTAGTGGGAGTCTAATTCAAAATTGCAATAATGTAAGGTTTTTCTTCACAATAAAATGTATGCAGTGACCGGAGAACCACAACATAAACAATAATTACAATATTTTAGTTAATAAATTATTTTCTAATTTTTTTGAAGCATTTAGGTAGAATATTTTTTATGCTGACAACATAAATTATGCTAATAACTAAGAATACTACAAGAATGATAAAATACCTAAATATCTACTACATCAATCAGGAGACTGGCAAATATTACCTAACCTTGTACAGTTTTTTTTTGGTATCATTGATTTTAAAATTGCCTCCTATTTCTTTCATTCTTAAATTCTCAGTTTAATTGTAAGTAGTGTCTCTCGGTGATCTCTTGAACTATTTGTCAAAATGTTGTGATGATTCATTAATTTATTAATAAAATCTATTCGGTAAACTCCACAAACTTTTGCTACATTTTTTATTCAGATAAATTGTATGTGTTAAGAGTAACTTATGAATCAAATTTTTATTGAAATTGATTACTTTATGTAGTTAAAAATTATGAATTCGCAAATTAAGTAAATAGGAAGAATTCAGTAATTTTTTTCAGGACAATCTTGTACTTTAAAGAAAAAATTACTGTTTCATTAGGTGCTCCAATCTTTTATTAAGCTGGACACGTGGTATTTTTCTATTTTATATTTATAAAGGAGGTATTTTCCAACTAGTACACGGTTGTTTACATTTAATTTGACAAATATTAGGCAACCAAATATACACTCAATTCGCAGCTTTAATAATTTTAAAACAATAATCGCTCACCATATTGCCGCGAAATATGCCATCAGGTTCGTGGCCTCTGTCAAAATAAACATTTGTTAAATTAACCATACCTTACGCTCTTCAGTCATAGGCAAGGTGTTAATGGAGGTTAATTAAATAATTAATTAATTATAAGCTAGCAATGTCGAAAGGAATTGTTTTCCTATTTAACAGATTCCAGCGACCTTCAGTTTTTTAACGAACTTTGTAGCAAATTAATTGAAACGGTTTGGAAATTATAATTGATTATTTAGAAGCAAAACATTTCGTTTAAATTCCATATTAATATTTAAAATAAGAAATTTTAACGTGCAATTTTTTTCAGAATGGAGAAACAAAATCCACCACCGTATAGTGCCACCGAACACGGATATCCACCACAACCAGGGTTCCACATGCCGCCACCTCAGATGCCTCCTCATGTGCCTCCTCCATCTGGACCTCAATCTGGCATTCCACAATCCACTCATACAGGTATACATATATTCAGATCGAATAAAATTTAATTTAGTTGATTTAATTTTTTTTATAAAACTTAACCTGATTTGGCCATATTTGGCACTTTTTGAAAAAATTATAATTTTTGCTAACTCATTTAAATTTAGAGATATTAACACCAACTTTCATTTTTCTTTTAAATACAAGCCATAGCTGCATATGGCTTAGTTAAAACCCAATTTTTATTCTCTTTAAAATGATATATCACAACAATACTTTATTTTTAGAAATAATGGAGTTATCGCCATTTTTTTATTTTATTCCCTAAATTCTGTCGGTTGATTACACGACCACCGTGTAGTGTGTAAAATATTAAACCACCACGTTTAATACACAAGAATTATTTATTTATTCTTGTGTTTAATATATGTATGTGTTTATATTTGTATCGAATAAGCGGTTGTGTGATATCAATGAGTGAGAACAAAGAAAATGTTTAGTAAGCTTATAAATAGTTCGTGGTGTTTATGTAAGTTGAAACTGTATATGTGGCAATTTTTGAAACAAACACGTAAGATGATGACTAAGCTGAGCAAGAATTACAGCGATAACTTGAATGCATGTGAAGAAGTCGATAAACCGTTAAAAAGAAATCAGAAAGCCAAATTGAGCCTAAATCGTGTACTAAGTTTGGAAATTCCACGTTAAATTGAAAATGCTTTAATTTAATTAAATTTGCGTAAAATAGGAAAATACAAAGGAAAAACTTTGACATATACTAACACGTTTTCAAAATGTACCTAATTATAACTCGCTCGAAAATGCACATTCCACACTAGTGCGGAAAAATGTACTTTTTCGCACTAGTGCGGAAAGTGCAACTTTTGAAATTAAAATACGTGCAGGAAAGTTTTTCCTCAGCTCGTAGAAAATGTTGGATATTGGTAATGGAAATGAAGTTTCTGATGCCTTATTTTAATATATCCTAAAAAGGCTAAGTGTTTCTCTTCTTGTGAACATAAATGTTTCTATCTGAGGTAAACATTGATACTCTATTCTCAATTCCAAAGATATAAACGCTTTTATAATTAATTCATTTTTGTTCATTATTGTATAAATTAAAAAATACGCATGAATTTCGCCTGTACCTTTAGTTAATAATTTTGTACATTATTTAAAACGAGACACGTTTTTCTTATCAGCACCAGTAACCAGTAAAATTTTAAAAACGATTTATAGTTCTATGTTAAATACCTGATGAGAACGTCGCCTTAAAAACACTTTGTGTACGTAATTTCTAGATATGAGTTAAAAAGCAGTTATTCTTAATGAACCACATTAAAGTTTGAACCCAGGCGTATCAGTCTATGTCTAATAGTCCCTAAATTCCTTTGTAATTAAAACTAATGAGTCAAAATTCTATAATGTGTATTTTCTGTTGATGCCACCCGTTCCTTTATTACAAAAGTATCCAAACCATATATAGGCTCAAATAATTGCCACCAATATTTAATTTGAAATTTTAGCTATATTAGAAGAGCAGTTCTACCCTTATTTCTTATTCCAGCAATTTCTAGCTCTAAATTTTTTACACCTACTTTTCACTCTCGGGGTAAGATTTGGAAAAAAAATTCATTCACCATTTTTTAAATGTTCTATTGGAAGAGCCTTTCCACCCATTCCCCCTTTGCCAAACAAAATTCGTGGTTTAGAACTTTTACATTGATCATTCCCATGATAATGCTAAATTTCTAGTCCAGGGCCCCAGACTTTATCATTCATATCCATAAGTGTGCAAAAATCATCTATTCAGTTCTACAAGAAGCAGAGGGATTGAGTTTCTATTACTTATATCAATAATTGCAAGCATTAATAGTTTTTATTATTTTCCCTCTTGCTTGAAGTGAATGGCAATATCAGATTACAGTATTTGCTGGAAGTTTATCATTTCGAGACACGCAAACACAATTTCTTTTGTTTGTGATATCGAAAAGTCTGGAATTATCATTTAGGTATCTCAATAATAATAAGTCGTTAATGGTATTTATTACCGATCCAAAAATAGCATATTTTCAAAATATAATTATATTTGCAACAATAGTAATGATTGCTTGATTGCATGACATACATATTTGTAATATTACTGGCTTTGATGAATAAAACAAGTTATTAGCGTAATTACTAGGCTTTGTCTTTTAAATCTATTATGAATTTTTTGTTTAAATATTTAAATTATTAATTTTGTATACGATTAAAAGTTACTTATACGGGGTGTCCAGGAATGTTCATCGGATGAGTTGGAATGAGACATGGCTGTAGAGAAGGCTCCTGGAAAATTTAATAGCAATGGAGTTGTTCCCGAGTGCATGCGTTTTGTGTAGAAGCATTTTATTAGAACAATCCTTCTTAAATTTGAATTAATCGACAGTATTCACTTCTGCATGATTTAAATCAATGGCTTTTTGCGTAGAGCATTCAACACTGGATTGAAAAATTTAAAAGAGATATAAATACTCTTAAATCGCCCTGGAGTCATCCCCCCAGTAAAACTAGTACGTGTTATACAGGCAGATTTAAGATTTCATTGGAAGAGATATGGAAGAGATATTTAAACAAAACTGGTTAAATCCCAGAAAATCGCCATCAAATGTCCACAGCAGATATATTGAAATGCAGAAGAATGATCAATACTTACTTGCAATACTTTTGATGATTTTATTAACGAAAACTGAAATTGAGGTTGTTGGGACAATATCTACAAAAAAGTGAGAATATTAATTAGATCCAGAGAAGTCCGAATTTAGCACCAAGGATTTTTCTAATGGGATTATCCAAAGTTTACGAAGAAACTGTTAACGTTAATGATTTAAAGTGGAAGGTGAAAAAGAAATGTCCAAGGATTCTTCTAAATGGGATTATCTTGAATCCAAATTTTACGAAGACGATCCAAAGTGAAAATTGGAGAAGAAATATCCATGCAACATAGGCCAGAATTTTATTTGAGCAATCAAAAATTTCAGATCTTGATTGATCGAAGGTGAGGAACGCGAGCGCAGGAATTTGGATGTAGTTAAATTTCGTAAGTAAATTTCCCAAGGGTGTATTTTATTTCTATTTCTTCAGCTTAGAAATAAATAAAGATACTGGCGAACATTCCTAGACATCCTGGACACCCTTTTCCACTTTGATAAGGAAACTATAGTCTTCTAAGCAATGATTTTTATCAAAACTGGAACAATCAGACATTTTTTGTAAAGTAAACACACCCGCATCACTAAATTAGACCGAAACTGGGATTAGAACCTCGTGTCGATAGACACTGAAAAGTCTCGTTAACTACATAACGCGTTCTTACCGTGGCCGAGTTAAAACATATTTTACTTTAGTAAGTGCAGACAATATGATCGAACACGATTGCCCTAGGAAATAGGGCGCTTGTCAGAAATCACACCTTTTTGCAATTAATTCCAATGGCAATTATTATTATTATATTAATTATTCTGTATTCAACTGTTGAAGTGTTTGTGGTGTAATATTCTTTTTTCATTTGCAGTAATAGTGACACATGCAGCGCCACTAATTTTGGGGCCACAACCAGTTCCTGTGCTGTGTCCTTCTTGCCATGCACAAATAGTGACTACAGTAGAAACAGAAGCGACGACAAAGACTCATCTGTTTGCATTACTTTTATGTTTGTTCGGGTAAGTACTATAGGAAGCAGATTTTTTTTTAAATTTTTTAATTGGGACAAATTTTTCTACAGGGTGTTTCACTAATAATGGGCAATATCCCAAATTAAAAAGATTGAGATGAAATGTGCCTCCTTACCAAGATATGGGGAATATTTTATTTGAAAATTTAAGTGATTTTTGCCCATTATTTTGAATATGTTTAATATTTCTTTATCATATTCAGCAGAGAGTTTTGGTACTTTAAGACACATTAAATTGTGGAACAAGTGATTTTTTTCACTGTTACCAGAAGCGTATTAGTCAATCGTCATTTTGGTCTGATTCTTACTTTTTCAATATTTTTTACCTAAATAACGTACGTTTGATTCATTGCAATAAAATGTTTGCTCTAAAAAATATAAAAAAGCAATTGAACTAGATAATAGTTGTAAAAGTTATAGTAGTGGAATTATTGTGTATTTTATGTCATAATTAGAGAGGGCACTACAACACACCTCGTGTCCGGTTTAAACTTAAACACGTGATATTTTATACTGTCCCTGTGTTTTCTCATCCGGTTTAACAGAAAATGATTTGCTTTAATTTTTGCCCTTTCTAATAATTTTTAAGACTGATCGATATGATATTTTATGGATTCCTTATTTTATACAGTTTTATATTTTATGCCAAAGTTGAAACAAAATTAATTAATTTCCTGTTAAACCGGATGAAAATTTATGGGCTATATAGAACAATTTGCTTAAGCCAATAATAGTGCTTTTTTAGATCATTTCCGGTTAAGTCGAGCTATATCGTATTACATATGCGATATGAAAATTTAGAAATTTCATGTTTTCTTATCCTACAACTTTTATTTGGTGTCGAATTGTTTTTCTGTTTTTAAGTTTATTCGGAAGAAGTGCTGCAAGGGCAGTTTTCAAAATTTTTATTTCACACGTAAGACCAGCAATAATTTAAATTACCCGATTCGATTAGGGCTTCCATCTGAAATAAACTTTATAGTAAAAACTTAAACTGGCGGAAACATATTTCACTTGAATTTTATCATCTATTAAATAACATTAACGGTGTTTGTTTAAAGTTCACGAATAATCTCTAGGTCGTCCAGTTTCGGGCAGTTTGTAAGCTCTGTTTTAATAATATACTGTGTGACCCATTTGAAAGTGGGACACCTCTGTAAAGTGGCTATTTTTTGTCCGATTTTGATCAACTTTTCTTTAGATTGTTGCTCATGGAAAACTGGATTTTGTGGCAAATCGATAGATTTCTATCATAAAAATCAAGGACTGCTTTGCAATTTTCTTGGAGCGAAAATTCGAGAAATCGTATTAGTGATTTTTTTACATGAAAACTAACTGTATTCAGCGTCCCCTAAAATGAGTCTGTGCCAAATTTTATCCAGAAATACCGCTTGTTATAAATTGATATTATTACTTTTAAAAATTAATTTATTCCCGGTTTATAGGTTTGATGTGGGTACGGGATTGTAGCATTGTCATTGGCGCTTGCGCATAGGTACATTTAGTATACAATCCGTTGGGAATTGTAAATTGCGCTCGATTTTCCTATGATCAAACAATTTTTACGTTGTCTGTTTAGTTGACTTGAATAATAATTACACGGCAACATAAACTGGTGCACAATTGAAGTGGATATTAGAAAAATATGGGCAATGTTTGAACTTCAATATTGTTGGAATTAGACGATTAATCTTGACGCGGTTTTTTGTGATCGTTAGTAAAATTCATTAGCTTTCGTCCACCGTAAAAAGATTTTTTAAATTGTGGGTGTTTCTCTTATCTAGAGGGTAGTTATTCAGGTCCTTACATTTCTGTTAACGTTTATCGTTCTCCCAAATCCCTAAAAATATTTTGGGATTTTTTAAGACATGTTCGTTATGATTTATAAGTAATTCTACCTCTTCGAATGCAAATTAAACAAATTATATAACTTAATGGAAAATTAATTGACAAGAGGCCAGAATTAATTAAAAGTTTTTATTTTTTTTCAATCTTCTTATAATCGGCACTTCGTCAAAAATCTGAAATGTTTTATCAATTTTGATAGAATATTTCAGAATCATGGATAATATTGCCGAAACGGTTTCAGAATTTTTTAGTTTTCTCTATTATTAATCGAGATACATTTTTTCTTGTAAAAACCGTTTAATTTGTGAGAGAGCCACGATTCATAAATTAGTTTGGAACTATCACAATCTGAGGAGATATTGTCATGTATTTTAAGCTGTAAAAGAAAATAAATAAATAAATAATTAAAAATAAACTCAGATTAAACTAGGGTAAAATAAAATAATCCTCTTAATGAAACAAATAACGAGAAACTTACGTATGGTATACTCAATAGATAAATACAAGTTTAAAAAAAAGGATATCATGTCGGAGAACCATCTTGATAAATCAGCTGTAGAACACCTGTTGATGCGAAAGAGGTCAACGAGCCACAAGTAAACAAAGAGTCAGCTACGCTAAAACAAACCAAACGTAAACAAATTAAAGGCGCAAATAAAGTAAATGTTTCTTTAAAATAATCAATAACAAACCAGCTGTTAGTTACATGCTTTAAACAAAGTTTGAACGATTTTCAACACAACAGTTAAACAAAGATGGACTTTATTTCTGTAAATTTCTTTTAAAATTATAATTAAATAGTGTAAGACTAACCTGTGAAACCTCCAGTCTAGTCAAATGACTAGACACAATGTAAATTAGATCCTAAGAAGTGTTGTGTAGTGATCTTCGAAAGGTTCAGTGATGTTTCGTCGAAGTGAACGGCAGGGCAAAAATTCACGTAATATCAACAAATGGGTATCCATAAATTCGTCAGGGGATAAGGATGCTGAAAATGATATAATTTCATAGGAAAATTATATAATAAAGTTAAAAATGGCAAAAATACAAACCATAATGACAGATGGGTAGTAAAAGCAGCAAACCCACGTCCAGATCGCTCCTGAAATAAATTCCGAAAATTATAATTTAAATTAGAAATTTATATTCCCAGGAGTTTCCAATGGTGAGTCAAGGCCAAATACGGAAAAGTAACGGAAAAGCAGCTTCAACTAACCAGGAATAAATGTAAAATTTATCCTAATTAATGAGTAGCCACCTGATTGGTCGAAATCCAAAATTGCATCCAAGGCCTATTTGGTTTAAACAAATCCAGTAACCGGTGCAATAAATTCTAGAACAGTCAACCATCATATCTGGATCACACGTGTCAAGAACTTAAAACAGGTCTGCCAATTCAAGTGCATTTAAAACGACTCGGTAACCCGAAAGTGCAGAACTTACTCTAAACTGAAATTTTAAACCTTAAGTTTATTAAATTTTGTTAATATCCAAAAGGACACTGTCCTAAATCTGTTGTAGATTTAATTAGTTTTAATTAGCGCAGGGATATAGATTAAGAAACAATAATAATAATAATAATAATAATAATAATAATAATATACTTTATTGTCCAGACAACAAGTTATCATTGACAAAGTAAAAAAAGCCAAGAAATAAGTATAAACAAGTATAAATATAAATACATATACACATATTACACATCATATACACACGTATACATACATAAAACAGGGTGTAAAATTAACATATAGGTACAATATATAGTCACACAGATAATTAAAGAGTAAAAAAAAAACAATTATATTACATTAAAGCGCATTGTCAAAATATTCTTGTAAATTGTAATAGGGTTTCGTAATTAGTAAGGATTTAACAACTCTTCTGAATTCGTTGACTGAATTAATCTCCTTAATATTTTTGG
This sequence comes from Rhagium mordax, assembly GCA_963680705.1. NCBI lineage: Eukaryota > Metazoa > Arthropoda > Insecta > Coleoptera > Cerambycidae > Rhagium > Rhagium mordax. Next base: position 10,841,919 of record OY796656.1, read on the forward strand.
GTAAATGATTATATATCTTATACCCATTGTAAATAATAGAATCTTTGACTAGAGTGGATCTTGGAATAGGTAGAGCAATATTGTTAACCTGACGAGTTAGATAATGAGAAGAAACAATATTGACATTACTTTTATGTTTATGAATCAGACATACTGATTCCATAATATAAATGGATATCACAGTGAGGATACCATGAGCCAGAAATAGAGGTTTACATGAATCGCGAATTTTGGCTTTACATAAGTATCTAACAGCACGCTTTTGAATTACAAATATTATTCGCATTAGATATGCACTACATACTCCCCAGAAAGAAATACCATATCTTAAATGTGACTCTATTAATGAGAAATATGCAGTCCTTGCAGCTGCGTAGCCTAATTCATTGGATATAATCCTAATTGCATAGCTTCCAGATGCTAGTTTGTTACTTAAGCCAATCACATGTTCTTTGAACTTTAACTTGCAATCGATATTCAAACCAAGAAATTTTGAACATGTTTTATTTTCAAGGACATGGTTACCTAATGGAATATCAAAAGGACTACATCGAATAGTCATTATATTTGTCTTATTAATATTAAAAGAAAGTAGATTAGAGTCACACCAGTCTTTAACCTTACTTACATCGGAGCATATTATTTTCTGAAGAGCACTTTGATCTTTGTTATGCCACAGTATAGTGGTGTCATCAGCAAATAAGGTGAAATTTCCTGTAATATTAATTGCAGTCAGATCATTAAAATATAGCAAAAAAAGAACAGGACCTAGGACAGAACCCTGGGGAACTCCATGATTTATGTTTAATTTATTGGAGTAGGTTGGATTTTTAACTACTTGGCTGCGATCAGACAAATAAGAACGAAACCAGTTTAAGGTAGTGCCCCTGAAACCATAGTGTTCAAGCTTTTGCAACAATATTTCATGTTGGACACAGTCAAAGGCTTTTGACAAGTCACAAAATATTGCTGCAGCGGCATCTCCACTATTTATTTCTGTGTACATTTTTTTTAATAGTGAAAACATTGCATCATTCGTGCTATTGTTTTTTTGAAAGCCAAATTGATGTTCGCTTAATAAGTTGCAGGAAGACAAAAAATTTACAACTCTTTTTTTAACTAGTTTTTCAATTATTTTTGCCAATGTGGGAATTAATGATATAGGACGAAAGTTAGATGGATCATCCAATTTACCCCCTTTATATAGCGGAATTACTACTGATGTGTTTAAACAAGTCGGGAATATTCCCGATTCAAAAGACTTATTTATTATGGCTACCAACACAAAAAGAGCGGAATCAGGCAATTGTTCAATTATCTTAACAGAAATTTCGTCAATACCATCTCCCTAATAATTTCTTTTAATTCTATTAAATTTGTATTATATAAATATAAGGTTTTTTGATTATATGTTCCATTTAAATAGTTCAAGGGATCTTTTGGAGGAATTATGTCTTCGGTTAATCTATCTGCGATTGAACAATAGTACTTATTTATAATATTGGGATTTAAAGAACTTTTAATAGTTGATTTGCTTTTACCCCTAAGGTCATTTATAATAGACCAGCTCTCTTTTGTCTTATTAACTGCCATGTCAATTCTAGAATTGTAATGATTTTCTTTTGCCCTTTTGATAAGTTTTTTGTATATAGTACTATATTTGGCAAAATAATCAAAAAATAATTGATTATTTGTATATTTCCTTATATAATGAAGTGATCTTAAATTTTTTGCTGAAGTTTTTATTCCTTTAGTCACCCATGGTTTTTATTTTTTAATTTAATTTTTTGAATAGGGAAAGCATCATTAAATGCATGAGTTAGACACCGATAAAAAGCATCGAAAGGTTCTTCCGTATTTAAGAGATCTGTCCAGTCAGTTTTTATGCAATTCTGAGAAAACTTATTATAATTATTCCGACTATATAAACGTCCATATTTATATTTTTGGCTGACTATATTTGACTCTATCTGTAATGTACAATATACAGCTTCATGATCTGATAGACCAGCTGCAATTACTGAGCATGTAACATCTTGTTCACTTAAATTACTACATATATAATCAATTGTGGTAGCTGAGTTCTGAGATACTCTAGTACATGAATTAACATGCATATTGAGATTTAAAGAGATTAAAAGGTTGGTCATCATTTGGGTGTCAACCGACTCTTTGTCATTAAAATTAATGTTAAAGTCACCAGCTAGCACAATAGAAGATTTTACAGGAAACCGAATTAACAATGATTCAAGTTTATCTAGGAATGCATTTACATCTGATAAGGGTGATCTATACAAACATAAAATATACATATTAATAGCGCTACAATAAGTTATTGAAAACTCAAATATTTTTTCCTCCAGAGCATCGTCATATTTATTAAAATTAACAAAAAGAAGTCTATTTTGTAGTGCATTATTTACTAATATTAATGTTCCACCATGAATAGAATTAATTCTGTTATACCTTGATAAAACAGAATAATTGAATAAAGTAATTGGTTCGTTGTTTTTTAGCCAATGCTCAGTTATTAACACTATATCAGGGTAAGATAGACTATCTAAGAAAATATCTAACTCATCAGTTTTATTGCGAATACACTGAATATTTAACAAAACTAAAGCTAAGCTGCAGTTATTTTTATTAATAGTATTACAATTACCTATAAGAGGGACATTTGAGAGAGCCGTGGGTATAAAAAAGTACCTGATCCTCCACTACTTAGGTTTGCCTCTATTGACATAATTTCCTCTTGAAGATTTTGGGTTAAGTCATTAATTGGAGCTTCGGCACTATCACTGTCACCTGGTCCTACACCACTTAGGTTTACCTCTGTTGCCGTAAGTTCCTCCTGAAGATTTTGAGTTAGATCAATTTCAATTCTTGGAGTTACGGCACTATCACTTTCACTACGAGTGTTATTCATTACGCAGACAAATTTTAAATTCTTGATGGGAACTTTTTTTGAGACTGCATTTTTAATCTGGGAAGCCATTACCAATTTCCAATTTCGTAAGCTTCTTTGAATTTTCCTTGTTTATTTCTATATATGCGACTTGACCCTCAGTATATTTGTTGAATTTAGACAAGAATTCATATAATTTAGTGTTGTATTTGAGAATATGCCTATTTCTTTCATTTTTTTGACAAAATGGTACAGACGAAAACAGTACATTGGTATGAGTGCACATTTTCAACTGATTACAGATAAGCCGAAAAGATGGTGTACGATATTTATCGATATCATTTTTACCTCCCATAACAATCACGTAATCCTGGAACGTAAAATCCTTTGTTAGTGTCGTCATATTTTCCATAATTTGATTTAAGAGTGCACCTGGTTTCTTGACAGATAATACATCATATAAATTAAGATCTATTAACTTTCTGAAATGCCAGGTTATGTCATCATCTGCAAGTAATAGAATGCGTTGTTTCTTAAGATTAGAAATTTTACCTGGATTATATTTATTTTTACCATTGGCAGTATTTATATTTGTATTTTTGTTTCCACCCATTATCACTGAAGTTTTATTGTTGCGGGCGGTTTCTTGCCTGTTGTCGATTTGTGGTTTTTGTATAATTTGCGTGTTTTGTGCTATATTTTTATTTATAGCAAGATCGGAGGAATTTAATTCGGTACTGGTTGATATATTTTTACTAATAATTAAGTTTGTTTGACAACCTCTTTCTTTTGATTTTGTTGAACTCTTATTAATAATATTTTCATTAAGGTTTTTATTAAGGTAACTTATTTGTTTCCTCATCTCTTCAATAGTACTTTCGTGAGTTTTAATTAGGTCCATCATATCCTCCTCTCTTTGCAGTGCCTCCTGCAGGAAAACCTCATTGTCACGTTTAATTTTTTCTATATACCTATCTTTGCTGCAAGTTTCTTGTGTGAGATCGGTATTAGTTCTTTCCAAAACACTTTTTTCTTCGTCACTATCATTGAAACTTTCATCCTCACAACAAATTAGTGTATTTTCTTTTACAAAACGTATTTTCTTTTTATACTTAGACAAACACGATTTATGATATACACTGTAGCATTTAATACACACAAAATGAATAAATTTTTTTGTTTTACAGCATTTAAAAGTTATATTGCTAGAGCGCACTAAACTGACTTGCTGAGCTGTCGCCATCTTATTTTCTTAATTACAAATAATACGACAGGTGCACAGTTTTCTTTCCTCTCCTGACATATTTATTGCCATCTTAACGTCAGGTTAAAACAATTAGGGAACGTTGCAAGTCAGTACGCCGCACATCAAATACAAACGTTTTTTGCTTTTGATTATCTGATGTTTGCAATAAAATCTTATATTTTGAGTGCCATCTATGTTTAATTGTAATAACCAATGCATTTAAATTCATCTCAGTTGGATATCTAAAATACAGCGGACTCAGAGACATCTAGCTGTCAAAGTAGAGTGACATTCATTCTGATAAAGATTTCTATAAGTCGATAGAAATATAATAAAATAAACTAACACGAATTTCAAATAACCTTTATTTAATTAAGCATCACAGCAGATTTATAGGTAAGATATTTCTTCGATGGTTGAAGGGAACCTCCAAAGGCCCTGAAAGGTAAAAGAGTAATTATAGCAAACCTATAGCAAGTTTCACGTTAAATAATCATAAAATCATGCGCACTGTCGCTTATTAATGAAACATTGAAATAATTCTGCCCAGAGGCGGACTGATCGTATGCCATAAGGTCGATTATTCAAAACTATATACAAGAACTTAAAAATATTTCTTTTGAACAAACTATTTGCAATTTCTATAGAAAATAAAATAAAATTTCTAAACTAAAAAGCTTCATTACTATAGCATGCATTAAAGTATAAAAGAAAAATTAATATCTAAACACGTGCAAATCTAAATTTAAACTTACCTTAAATTATATCAATAAAATAAATAAAAAAAATTAATAAAATTAAATTAATTATTAATTAATTAAAATTAATTAATAAAAATCCCCAAAGTCTCATCAACATAACAATATATCGGTATGAATAAGACGGGTTAATCTTTTTCTACCATTGGCGCACTGAAAATATTTTCAATGGGGTCAAAAGTATGTTTTTGGATAACCACCCTGTAGATAAGAGAAACACCCACAATTTAAAAAATCTATTTGCGGTGGACGAAAGCCAATGAATTTTGCTAACGATCACAAAAAACTGCATCAAGATTAATCATATAATTCCAAAATATTAAGGTTGAATATTGTCTTTATTTTCCCAATTGTGCACCAGTTAGTTTGAAACCGCTCGCTTTATACCAATACCGGATTATATTGCAGTTCCCTTCCCGCACTCTTCACTAGTATTCTTCTAATAGGTAAACAAGTAAAGAATATCTGCCCCACTTTTTTTTAATTTTGTTTATTCAGTGTCCTGATAGAAAAGACAGAGCTCGATATTTTTAATAATACGTTTTAAGCTACCTTATGGGGGTGCGTATGGTTATTTTCCTTTATTAGAATACAAACGAATCAATACTGTCGCCTTATCTTCACTCCTAAATCATTTATGTAAACAATATGCAACAATATGATTTCCAACTAGCACGATTTGAAAGGCGAACTAAAAAATTGGTTGACTGACTAACTAATAGCTTCTTATGAATTTTGACAATTGTAAACATGTATCACCATTTTTTACAAGGAGTCATACCAGTTTTTTCTTAGTTTAGTTAAGTTAAATAGTTTTCTAAGCTAATTTAAAAAAACTTATAGGGATGTTATCTTAATAAATTCGTGAATAAATCTCAATGCAATACACGGGATTCACTCTGGGTTGAAGAGATGACTTGTTGAAGTTATTGAGGGCACGGATTTTGCACTGAGGTAAAAGTCGCAATTGCTAATCTCATTATATTAGTATTATTTAGAGAAATTATTAAAATCTGTTAAAATATTTAACCTGCGAATACGAGGAAAAATTATATTACTTTTTATCACTTTTGACTAGTACCACATTTGTTGAATTTTTCGTATCCATTCTATTCTTTCGAACCTGCAAGACACTCCAAATTATCAAACAATTGTTTCTATTATGTGTTGGCTGGGCAAATAATGTTCGACTGATAGAAAAGCAAGAAAGCTTTTAAAGCACGTTTTAGCTATGAACGAACGTGCCTCTTTGCATTTATGTTTGTGCTTCTGCAATTATATAAAAATTAATGTTTTTCTTTTTTTTCCAGATGTTATCCCTGCTGCTGCATTCCATACTGCATCGATACCTGCCAGAGCCAAAATCATTACTGTCCAAATTGTAGGGCATATCTAGGAAAATACGATAATTAACATTTTAATATTCCCAAATAACATTTTTTATAAGATAGGAATTTTTATATATTTACCTTTTGTGTTTATTGTTTAGCTATTTCCAAAATGCCATATTTTAGCTGTTTTTATTATTATTGTAATATTTCAAACAAGTTTTATATGACATGTTTTACTTTTATTTAGCTTATGTTTTTAAAGTCTGGGTATTTGTAAAATGCCATATTTTGATAATTATGTTATGTTTTTCTTTTATTTAGCCTGTGTTTATTTTAGTTTTTTGTTCTTTTTATTAGTATTATATAGTTAGGAAGTAGACTTGGAATGGAAATCCTTTTACGTTCTACAATGTGTATGAATATGCATCATTATGTTAGACAACTATACATGCCTTGTATAATTTAAGAGTTATAAGTATAACTAATATTTTATATCCATTTATATGTAGGGTTTAAATGTTTACTTGTCAGTTAAATAAATGTTTACGTTAATATATTTTTTGAAATACCTGTATATTTTCTTAGAAAATTAAGAAATAGACAAAATTTTTCGAGAAAAAAAATTATAATAATGATTCACACTATTGTTTGCAAAAACGCAAAGGAAAGCCACTATCGTATTCGTATTGTTGCGGGTTTTTTGGGTCAATTAGTAAATAATAAAACCGTAATGTCAACAAAATGTAGGCCGCTTACCAAAATCAACATTAGACACCGATCCGATCGAACGTCGGCGTCGTCAACTAAGTAGGTCGCCAGAGTGACGCATTGCCCCCAAAATATTATTAAAATTTTAGGTACGATAGGTTAGTTTTTCACTTTTCCTTTTCATTATATATTTTTTTATTCGAACAAAAACAAATGCATTACCTATACGTACTGAAATTAATGAGATAAATTCTCTATCATATCTGAAACAATCGCCCTTTTTGTGAAAGACTGGTAGTGAAGAAATGGAGAGTAGCACTATCTATTGGTTCATGTTAGAACTGCACGAAGGTTGCTGTAAACTTATTACAATTGCCTGTTGGTACAACATAATCGTCAAGGTCGTGCTACATTTAATTGGTTCTCAATTTAAAACATGCAATTGCCACTTAACAGTTGCACGATAATTAAATATGCTGAGTACAAAATGCATAGACCAGATTTATTTTGCTCGTCAAAAACTTCAACGGGTCCAATGAGACTTGCATTAAATTATTCTTGGTCATTTCGATTTGTTGGAAAAAAATATTTTTACGCAAATTTCTAACATAATTTTTTTCTGAAACTTCTTCATCTAGTTTTGGAGTTATGCTTCAAAGTGTGACGTGGACTCCATATTGCAACAAAGATATGGTTAACCTAAATTTCACAGGCACTGGATTCAAACCACTTTAAATACGCATGAGAAAAATATTCCAAACTTGGATTTTTTTATTGCAACTATTTTATTATTCATTTTTCTTTTTATGGACATTATATAATTGTACATCGACAGGCAATGATATAAAATCAGAAGACGATCAACCTCCAACCATTGATTAATGATTCATTCCTTAATGCTCCAACCTAGAAATTTATTTCCTCTCTGTCCAAGAGTAGGAATTTTTTTAATCGTCTAACACCCGATAGAAGAAATACCAATTTGTCTTACGGCTTTCTCCAAATGATGATATACTTAATCTCCACCTAAAATTGCAAAGCCTCTCAGTTGAAGCTGATATAACAGCTGCTGAAACCAAAATTTGAGAAATAAAACTGGAAATTAAAATGAAATCAAAATCAATATTTTTAAATTTCAATTCATTTTATGAAAAAATACCACTGCCTGACTTTCTCACGTACAGGGTGATTCCTATAACGTTCTCACCCAAATTTTTTTTGGTTTGTCTTCAGAAATAAAATAAAAATATTTAACGTAACTTTTGTAGCAGGTTTTCCAAGGATTTCGAAAATTGCAACAAAGAAACAATTGAAAGTCAAATAAAAGTGAGAAAATATGACAATGTTTATTATTATGTAAATAATATTCACTTAAACGTGACATATCTAACAGTACCTAATTTAATCACTTTAAAAAACTTACTCAAAAATGGAAATTGGCAAGATATGTATAGTGGGGTAAACTTTACTGAGCAATTTGGTTCATTTTATTCATCATTTCTTTTTTACTTTGATTCTGCTATCACTTATAAAAAAATTAAACCAAACACACATAAGAAAAATTGGTTTAGTGATGAGTTAAAACAACTACATGGCCTCTTGTGTGAGATGCATAAAATTAGTAAAAGTTACCTCTATAATGAGGCAATTAAAGACAGATATCTGAGGCTGAAACAAATATATACGGATAAAGTTGGATTTCATAAGGCAAACTATAATGACAGGCGAATAAGTGCTGCTCAAAATATAATGAAGGAAAGTAGGCAAAAAATAATTCAAAACAGACGATTACAGAAATAACTATTAATAATGAAAAAGTTACTAATATGCATGATGTTTGTAATGGTTTTAATAATTTCTTCTTAAATTTTCACTGCCCTAAACTAGATTTGACCAAATTAATTTTACAAGATAATGTTATACATAATTTTTGCCTTTATCCTACAACTCCAGCAGAAATTGGAGAACTGTTGCTCAAAACAACGAGAAAACCAGCTGCAGGGATAGATGAGATAGGGGGTCAGGTGCTATAAGAGCTGTAGTTGATGAAATTTGTATTCCACTATCTTATTTAGTTAACGAATCTTTTGCTAATGGCCAGTACCCTGATTTATTAAAAATTTCTAAATCTATACCTAAAAAAACAAGGGATCAAGAACGGAGACGGGCAATTATAGAAATATCAGTGTACAAAATCAGTTTGCAAAAGTTTTTGAACTTTCTTTTAATAATAGAATAATAAGATATCTAGAGTAGCACAAGCTGTTAATCTCAAGTCGTATGGATTTAAAGGAAATAAATCGACAATAACAGCTATTGAAAGAGTGTGTGAGACGTGAGTATCACAATCTATTGTTAGAAAATTTTTTTAGATTAGGACCTACGTGGACTTGTCCATCAGTGGATCAATTCGTATCTAGTTAACAGAAAACAAGCAGTAATTATTAATTTATTTAAATCTGATTTTAAGAATGCGACAACTGGTGTGGCGCAAGGCTCTAATCTTGGTCCTTTGCTCTTCTTAATTTTTGTGAATGATATGCCAAATTCGTGCATAACACCTAATGCAGCAATTATTTATGCTGATGACGCAAACTTTTTAATCTCTAGTAGCTCTTTGAAGAACACGGCCATTAAAGCTAATATAGCAGTGGATGAGTTTTCTCAATGGAGTTTAAGCAATGGTCTAGTTCTGAATACTGATGAAACAGTATTTATGTCATTCTTGCCGAAGAATTATATTTCAAGTAGTTTAATTAAAACTGATCATATATCAATTGTTCAGACAGAAGCATACAAATTCCTTGGAGTTTGAATTGTAAAATGACATAGGAGAGTCATATTGAGAATCTGGTGGGGAAATTAAGTAAATCTTCTTACATTATTCGACATTTGAAAACATCTGTCTCACTAAACACATTAAAATTAGCGTACTTTGGTTTAATTCAGTCTAGTTTGTCTTATGGTCTAATTTTCTGGGGAAATTCTTCCATGCTTCTAAAGTATTTGTAATTCAAAAGAAAATAATTCGTTGTATGGTTGGTCTATCTGCGCAAACACACTGTAAAGAAGCATTTATTGCACTATTAATCCTAACGTTAATAAATATTATCATTATCATCATCATTATCATTAAAATGTGATGTTCAATTTAATTTTTTTTATATACTTATTTCCATTAAGTAGGTAGATATTTACGAATAACAGTAATTATGTCTAATTAATTAGTCTGATGCAAAAATTGTACAACACTGATTTGGTGGTTATAAACTTAATATTACCTTTTTCAATTTTTATCCAACGTTTGCCGGAATGATTCACTTTAAAAAATTGTTCTATATTTGTTGTAAGAACAACAAATCAAATAGACAATGATTCATGTGATCCTTTTTTGAAAATATGTATTTAACGATTATCAGGACTGATGTGTGATAAAATTGAATTTGATGGTTGCTTTTTTCTGCCCTAGATTTACAGATAAATTATTCGTCTGCTGCATATCAAATCAAGAAAAAGTATTTGTGTAGTGTTTAATTTTATTAAATTTGAATGGTGATATCGAACTTATAACCAATATTTTTCAATAAAATTCAAAAATATTTTGTCTGTATTTTCCAAAGGAATTGTGAAAACTATTTATATGAGTTTTTTAAAATATGTTTCATCAGTCGAAATGAACTGCAAACTGGAGATACTTGATTCGTGTCAGGAATTTGTAGAAGAATCGCTTCCTCCAGGTAATACTTAAACCGATTTTTAAAGTTGTACCTACTATTTAATTTTTTTAAGAAGGTAGGTGTCTATATTATGTGAACATGAAAATGATGGTAAAGACAAATTCATTTTATTTTAAGCATTAATACTCATCAGAGACGATTCCTACCAATTCAGTGTTCCACAAGGATCTCTGTGTTCTTTCTTCATTCACTTACTCTAATGATAAGATTCTTCATTTAACTTATTCTTTACGATACCAAACCCTCGCCTATTCTTACATATCAAGATGCAGAAAGTCTTAATTAACTTCGACCTATTTAAAACTATAAAATGGGATTCAAATGATATTGTTGATTCATTTACAGCGCAGTCTCTCCTCCTCCTCCAAAAAATATAACAAACGTTAGAAGCCCTTGGAATAATAAGTTAGATATTTGGTTTCTCTATTGTTGACAGGACATTTTGTAGAACTAATTTTTATAGTCACTTAACAGTATACTAAGTTAATGAATAAAGCATGTTTCGTTTATTTTACAGTTGAATCGCGCCTGTTTACTCCTGGACCAGAATCAGCCTTACTAACTTGTCCAGGCTGTTATTGCCGAGTGCAAACTGTTGTGGTGACTCAAACATCCTGGAAAACACACTTTTACGGACTACTGTTGGGAATAATGTAAGATATATATTTCATAAGAAATCGGATAGAATGCAATTACAATCAAGTCTAAAGAAAATTATTAAAAATTTATTTCTATTTCAGATGTTTCGGTGTTGGTGCGATCGTTCCATATTTCACAACCAGATGCAAATCTCAGAACCACTATTGTCCAAATTGCAAGATGTACCTTGGACGGTATGATTAAACGTACTTATTTCCGAAACATTTGGAACATTAATATATAATTCTTTTTGTTGTGCCTTGTTACTATTATGCTTTTTAAATAAAAAATATTAAACTACTAGACTAGAGGATTCTAAATATTAATGTTTTATCACACTAGTGTTTTAATGAAACTGTATAGCACGTTGCTGTGGACGACGTGAAATAATAGTATAGGTACTGTGCGGAAAATAACATTTTTCTCAAAGTCTACAAATAGCTGAGAAGTCTGCATTCTGCGCCTGTGCAATGTGTGAAATAATATCTCACGATCATATCCCATGACGTGAGATATTATTAATTTTGAAACGAAGTTATGAGAAATACAAAACTTGGTCATAGGAAAAGCATAATTTTACTTCAGACCAGAGAAAATCAAGTAAATAACTATTTATTCAATTTTGACATTTTAAACTTAATAGGTGGGAATTACTGTTATATTTTATCTATAACTAAATTAGATCGGCCTGTTATAATAGAAGAGCAACAAACTTGCTGACCCAGCTTTCTGGTTTTGTTAAAGAGTGGTAAAGTCACTAAGTTGGTTAAAGGTAATTGTTTCATTTAAGTACATATAGAAAAATACACAATAACACATGAGTAGGATATCATCACTTCTAATTTATTGATGATAATATTGATTGTTTGATTGTATGATTGTTTAACAACCAAGTTGGATTTTTTTTTTCATAAAGTATTTATGCAATCATAAAATGAATTACAATAAATTACTCGTTACATTAGTAATTTTAGTTTTTACTCATTATGTGTTTCTGCAATAATAAAAATTTGAGAACAGAAACATTTGAACTGAATTTAAACCTGTTTAAAACGGAAAATCTATTATTTGATTTTGCAGCTTGTAAATGTTTTCCCTATGTAACTGTAATAAATCGTATAAAGTGCCAAATATGGAACAAGAGTTTCTGCAGGATCAAAGAACAGAAAGAAAAATGGTCGTAAGTACCATCGAAGTTTTAGCGTCTAAAAAAATTTATGACAAAGAGCAAAAGAAGCAGAAGGCTATAATAAGGTTTAAGAAATTTGAGGATGAAAAAGAAAGAGCTACTCCACAATCCGAGAATTCTATTCAAATAAAAACTACGCCCAACTAAATTGATTGTTATGAAGAAATAAATTCTCCCATTCCGTCAACTTCAAAAGAGTGGACCCCGTCATTTTCGCAAATGAGATTGAAGTGACCATCTCTGGCTTTGGCTTGCGACAGAACAGGCGTTTCTGACAAAATTTTAAAAGATGTGGGTCTCATTACAGGAGAAGATAATACCAAGGTAATAGATATAGAATGGAAATTAGAAGGGAAAGGTCGAAAAATCGTGAAAGACTGCAGCAAAATTTTGAATCCAATTTGGAATTGAAGGGATTATATTTCGATGGACGCAAGGATAAGACTATAATGCAAGAGAAGAAAAGAAACAAATTTTACTGGACAACTATAACAGAAGAACATATTGCTTTGTTAGAGCAACCTGGATCAAAATTCTTGGGGTCACATAACACCAAAAGCTGGCACTGCTGTCGAAATAGTGGTAACAGAGTACTTGACAGATAACAACGTCAATATTCAAAGTCTTGTTATTGGCTGTGATGGTACAGCTACCAATACTGGAGTTAAAGGAGGTGCCATAAGATTGTTAGAAGAACATCTTAAAAAACTATTGCAGTGGATGATTTGTTTGTTTTATGGGAATGAACTGCCATTTCGCCATTTATTATGTCACCTAGATGGCAGAACAGCGGGACCAAAGGAATTTTCGGGCACAATTGGCAAAAATCTACGAAAATGTGAAAAATTACCGACTGTGAATTTCCAGCCTATTAAAGGTAATGTTCACACAAATTTGAGTACAGACCAAAACTACCTCCTAGAAATGTGCCAGGCTATCTCTAGCGGATCTTACCATTTAGATTTGTCTAAAAGGAATCCGAGTAATCTTGCGCATTCAAGATGGCTTACATGTGCGAACCGACTATACGTTTGTATGTCTCAACAGAAAACTCTTCACGAAACCTCAGTATATTAGTAGATTTCATTATGAATGTTTATGCATTAAATTAAACCCGTTCCTTAAAGATGGTTCAATACATTTATGGAAGGTCATAAACTTTCCTTGCTATCTTCCAGATGATCTGAAGCAAGTGGTGGACCCAGTGATTCAGCGAAACGGTTATTTTGCCTCTCCAGAAACCGTCATTTTAAGCATGATAAGTGATGAAAGGAAACACATACGTAACTTAGGGTTTCGACGAATTTTAAAGGCTAGAACACAGAATACAGCAGGAATTCGAATAATTTATATTCCTGCAATTAACTCTGATGCTAAAGAATCTTGATATTCTAAATTAGTCGGATTGCAAACTGTCAGAACCTTCCATTACAATGCTTTTAGAAGATCAAAGCCTCAGAAATTTGATTGATAACGTCGGTGATAGTCATGTGCCAGCGATTGTTGAAGCATGTTTACAGTTCCCTTGCCTTACACAAGATGCAGAAAGACATGTTAAACTAGTTATCGAAGCAGAATCTAGTGTTTGCGGCAATTGAGAGACACTGCAATGTGGAAGCATCTACAAACTAATAAGTATACTTGAGTTGAAACAAAAGTCAATCGAATTTTTCCCAAAAGAAATAAATTAGTTTCTTTATTTTTAAGAATTTCTTGTCTTTTTTCCTTTTCTCCTTGTAATTTTATTACAAATATACCTTACGAACATATTTCTTGAGTCATTCTCGTAAAAATAATAATTTTCGATAACCCGAAAAAAGACTAATCCGAAGATCCCGTGCTGTATGAAATTTTTAAGGTGTTGAAATTTGAATCTCTGCTATTTTTGATTAGAAAACCAAAAGTTTGACACTAAATGAGGTGAAAAGGAAAAGTATGTCAAAATTATAACAGTTACTGGCGCCCATTACATTAGTTGTTTGGTTTCTGGTTGAGACTTTAGTGTTTAAATATAAGTAAATAAATCCAATAGAATATTTATGGAACTTATCATCGCGGACTGCAGCCTGCAGCTGAAAAAGGATAGTTTGTTTGGTCAATATTACATAGTAGCGATCACAATTACACGAAAATAACTTGTTCAGGGAAATATGTTCTATAACTAACAGGTAGTTATAACTCAGCTACTTTAGTTACGATTTATCACTATGTCTGTTGACCCCTTTCCTCTCCCCTATTCCCACCTCCTTATACTTCTGTTTTTCGTAAATTATAAGACAAATGGATTTGGTTAATATTGCAACTATTTCAGACATTACAGATTTCCGACGCTCTTTGGGTATTTGGCAGAACATTTCCTATTTATGAGTCCTTCCAAGTCTTCAACCAACCCAAGTAATTTTATTCATGAAACAGAATAGATGAATTGTACGTTACTCCACTTTTAAAATCCAATCCGACGAAGTACGTACCCCAGAGAATATTACTAACAACTCCAATTAAATTGCCACAACTTATTTCGCAAATAGAGTTCAAAGCAAATATTTTGCCATTCCAAATATATCGACGATATTATAATTCTTTAATAGTCGAAAGTGTGTGTAGTTCCTATGTAAATTTGAAGCAATAGCCCAATGAATAAATAAACAAATCACCGTTACACAAAATGAAAATATTAGAAATAATTTAGGAGAATGTGGCGCAGTCAATAGTAAAGTATGGCATTTGCATCTTGATTTGTTATGTTACCTTCCTCCGTTAAATTTGCTTCATTTTTCGTTTATTTGGTAATTTCTCAATGCATCGAAATAAGTATTTCGGCTATAATATACATTGTAGTTTTTCCTCCTTTGTATATTACTGTAAACAACTATAATACTTTATCAATAATAATAAGTATTCTAATTGTATAAATGACGTATAGATAAAGGATATATTAGATATATTACAAAAATCTTTTAATAATTATTAAGTGATCTATGCTAGAGAAGGTTCAGTCTTACAATCATTTCTAAGGTAAGTTTTGTTTGCTATTATTATTAACATATATTTTTCATAGAAAAAAAAAGTTGGGTTTTCGACATAACTGAATTCGAAAAATATGGTCGGTTATGTTTGATAGATAGTGTTATACACCTATCTTAATCCTAAAACATTTTATAATACACTCATGGACAAAGTTGTCGAATAATTTAAGTTGAAACTAATTATTCTTAATTTTTATAACATTTTGCATTAATTTTTTTTTTTGCATTTTCTGCTAATGAAAACAATATTCTTTACTGAAATAAACTATTTCTTTCTTGTGTAATGCGTTTCTGTCATTAAAATTTATAAATACAAAAGAATCGGGAAAATTTAAAATATTCGATAATTTTGTCCATGGTGTATATCTACAAGCAAAAATATTTTAGCAATGTATTTAGCAGAATTTCGGAATGAATCATTATTTACATCTGTAGTATCGATTTAAAAATAAAGTTTAAAAATTATATTGTTGTGTTATACTAGATTTTTTAATTTAAAAATATCAATTCGATATATAAACAGGAAATGCATTTTTTCTTCTAATGTCAGCAATTATACTGTTTTTTTTTAGCTTATAAATACTCAATAATTATATAATTAATTAATAAATGACAACCTATTATCTATTCATTTTAATTGACCTTTCTTAGGTCATCGAGTTCTGATTATTTACTAAATATTGAGGCAATAAATGGATAATATATTGATCATTGCTTGGTAAGTTGTAATCTAGAATCGGACAAATCTGATAAAAACGTTTCGTGTTTATTCTGATTTTGAAAACGACTTATTTATCCGCGTTCTAGATTGAATTAATTTTCGTCGTTTATATAATATATTATCGACGATGATGGAATTGCGGAATATTGAAATCAACGTATTTTATTATTATCTGATAAACATACACCACGAGGATTACGAAATCCACTGCACATGCACATTGCCACTCAAAACAACGATTAATCTCCCAATACACAAAAAAAATTGAGACTGATTAGATATGTTATAAAAAAATTTAGTCAATATGGCGGTGAAGTAAAAAAGAAGATACTTACTTAGGAATAACAAAAAATTTTTGGAGAACGCTAAGATCCCTTAATATTTTCCAACTTTATGCGGAATTTGCAATATTTTGGTTTTTTGCAATGCAAATTCACTTTACAGTTCTAATTCAAATGAGTGCAGCAAGTTCAACGTCAGTCCAGCATGAGGAACCATCAGCATCCAACACTGATCAACTTACAACAGAAAAAGGTAGAAAATTTCTATTGAAAAATTTATAATTTTATTTCAATAATATGTCGAATGTGAAATTCGTGTATCTTAGGTATTTTTAATAATTGACATATTAAAATGTGAGCATTGTCATGCATAGAATAAAGTTTATCACAACAGCAACTGCCTGGGGAATTGCCATAGATCGAAGAATCTCATCCTTACTTACTTGGATGTGAATATCAATAATTCGATTCCATTTTGAAGCAAATTAAAAACATATTCATCATTTGTTTTAGACTTAAATGGGAAAGGAAACTGCCGATCCTCTAGTTGTGGTTTGGACTCCACAATAAACTGTAGGGCATCATCTCTCTTTCTCTTTTGTTTTTACCTAACGTAATAATCTAAGCTTTCTGAGTTAATTTGTTGACTTGGCGGTTAAGGAAAGAAAATATTACACACAAAAAGAATGAAATTTTTAAGACGAATTACTAAAATTATTTTCCAATTTTATGTAGTATTTCAAATTAAAATTCAATTTTATAATTTTTGCAATATAAAATTCACTTTAATTCACAGTCCAAACGAGTGCAGCAAGTTCAACGCCATGCCAGTCCAGAGTGTGCAACCATCTTCGTCAAGTACTGGACAACCTACAACATATCAAGTTAGAAAATTTGTATTAAAAAGATTGTAATAAAATTAAAAACTTATTTAAAGAAAAAATTAAAAATGATCTTTTAGCTCTGAAGTGATTTTTCATTTCTATATATTGATATTTTGCTTCTTTTTTCCCTTTTCCGTCAATCCATTTCCAGCTCTACCACTTCTTTGTTTTTCATTTCCTTCTTTTCTTTTCTTTTTATAAAACATTTATTAATTTCATTATTGCCATTGTTAAATTGTTTTACATTTAAGTTAATTACAGGCTTCATCAGCAACTGGTTTCCATTAGTAAGCTGCAAAATGGCCTCTTATTTTCGTTACATTTTTTTTGTGAATTTTCTATTTCTATTTGTATTCTTCTATTATTATTAGTACCCTAATATGCAGTACCTTGTTATTTTTGCAATATAAAATTCAATTTACAGTTCCAGTCCAACTAAGTGCAGTAAGTTCAACGCCAGTCCAGAGTGTGCAACTATCATCAACAAGTACTGGGAAACCTACACCACAGAGAGGTACACAGTTTGTATTAAAAAGATGACAAATTGATTTTTATTTGTAATATCTGTCAGTATAAAAGCAAGATAAAGTTATTATTTTTCCACAGCAAGGCGCACTAATGCTCGACCTGTAGTTCTTGGACCAATGCCAACTACACTGATCTGCCCAAGTTGTGGCGCACAAGTGACAACGGAAGTGAAACTGAAAATTAATATATTCCAACACTTGGCAGCTGCGGCAATATGTTTAGTGTAAGACAGCCTTTATTTTAATACTTTTTAATATACAGGGTGGACCAAATTCGACGGGATTTGGGGGTTTCTTTGTAAGTATGAGAGTCAGAAAAAACCAACATAGGCGTCCTGGGATTGATTTTCGAGAAACAAATAATGGCGCAAACTTCGTTCGTCTATTTTGACTAGCGATCTACAGAGCGTTTTTGGAGAATTTTCATTTTTAGGTAAACTCTATATTTCAATTACCAAGTGTCGAATCGAAAAGAAAATAACACATTCTTAAAGCACTTTTTTCGGCAGAATCCATTGCTGATAAAAAGAAAATTCGAACGATATAAGTATAATATGTTATAATTATCTCTAGAAATAGTGGTTAATTTTCGAAAAATTAAATATATTTGTAAGGGAGGTCATGGAAAATGATCAACAAACAACAAATATTATAATGTAAAATAAATTTGCTAAAAATAGAAAAAAACGCATATTTATCGCATTTCTAATATTAATTCAGAAGGTCATGAAAAAAAAAAGAAAACGAAACAATCCTAAATGTCAAAAACTAATGTGTAAGTTGATTGTGAGTGAGAGTTTTAGGAAATACAAGAGAAAATCCTAATACATCATCTCGTGAAATACATGAAAGTTTAGGAATTCCAAAAACAACAGCGTTGCATTGCTGCTTAAATAAATTAATTCAAACTCTCCAAAATTAGAATTATTCAGCATCTATGTCTAAACGACTATCATCAATAAATTGATTCATTTTTAACAGCATTCACTTAATCATCCCACATATTAAGTTTAGACATCTACGATTGTTACGATTTTCTTTTTTTTTTCCATGGCCTTCTCAATAAATATTAGAAATGCAGTAAATATGTGTAGATGTTAATGGAAGACAATTCGCACATTTAGTCTAGTTTAGTTTTTTCCATATTTTTGACATATTTATTTTTTGTTTCTCAAAAATCGAGCCCAGAACACCTGTATCGGTTTCTTTCTATCTCCCACACTTTCAGAGAAAACCCCAAATCCCATCGAATTTGGCCCACCCTTTATATGATGTTTCATGGAACCCTACAGTGGGGCAATCCATAATTTGACATTGCTAATCTAATCTTATTATTCACTCTTATCCTTTTCTGGAGAAATAAGAAATCCTTGGGATTTTCTTGTGGAGGAAATAATATTACACTAGGAAGTAGTGGTAGTTTTAACTATAGAGAAAAATCTAATTTTAAGTGATGTCAGAATCTTGACGAATTATTTAAAAGCTAATAAAGGTGTCAAAAATAGATACACGAATATTGTGGCTGGTTCATCTACTTATAAACTGCTATGTGAAATTCTAAAAAAAATAATTTACAAGATGAATTTTTTTGAGTAAATACAGGAAATGAGAATTGTATTATGGCCCTGGAATTTTAAAATTCTAACCCAGAGATAGTTAAAACTGCAATGAATTTGATAGTCCAATCAATGGAGGAAAAATAGATCGATTAAATCGTGTAGTTCTGGATTTTTCATTGAAATAGAGGGGAGTGTCCTGAACAACCTGCAATAAAGTCCCAATGAATGGGGGTGGCGCGGGGAGTAGGAGGGGGGGGGGGGCGTTCAAAGATACTTTTTCCCAGTTTTTTACAATTATCTCGAAAAGTATTGGTTCTACCGAAAAAATGTTCATGTATTAAATGAATCTACATAACAATCCACACATGGTTCTATTCATTTTTATCGTAGGATCAATTCAAAAGATAATGGGGAAAGAAAAATGAATATTAGGGAAATTTCCATTTTATCAACTTTTTATTATGGTATTTTTATCAATACACCATTTTAGGAGTAGATTCCTTTTTATAAAACAGTAGATAAGTCTTCCTGATGAATAAACTTGATATTATGGAAATTTCCGAAATATTCATTTTTCTTTCCCTATTATCTTTTGAACTATCGATCCTACAATAAAAATAACTAGGACCATCGTTGTTGGGAATTTTATGTAGATTCATTTTACATGAACATTTTTTCGGTAGAACCAATACTTTTTCAGATAATTGCAAAAAACTGGGAAGAAGTACCTCCATTACCACCCGCGTAACCCCCACCCGTTGGGACTTTGTTGCAGATTGTTCAGGATACTCCCCCCCCCCCTAAGCAAAAACCCAGAACTACAGGATTTAATCGATCTATTTGTGTTTTTTTGAGCTCTGTTGATTGGACTATGACCCTCAAATTCTACAAGAAGCAGTGATAACGGCGTCTTGGTGTAATTATCTGCAATATTGGCATTGGTGATTGGTCTTGATAGTAGGAAAAGACCAATGTATAAGCGAATATGACAGAATAACAGAAGGTATAATAGTAGAGTAGTAATGGCGGAGCTGGGTCTCCCCCCACCCTTTTTTTTTTTGTGGTGGGGGGTAACTAGGGTAATTCGAGTAATGTAGGTAATTAGACTGATGTAATTGCAATAGAGGTAATTAGAGTATTGCAGGTAATTAGCCTGATGTAGTTGCAATAGAGGTAAGTAGAGTAATGTGCAGTAATTAGACTGATGTAATTGCAATAGAGGTAATTGGAGTGGTGCAATGCAATTGTAGTTGTAATTAGTGTATGTACCAATATGTGTATGAGTACTCCAAGTAGTGGTGGTGGGGTAGCTCAGCTAGACTGCTATAAAGAAGATGTAGTCGCAACACAAAATCATTTCTATCGTGTTCTATCGTGAACCATCTACAGCTAACAAATCAGCCTAGTGCAGTCAGTGACTTCAGTTATTTCAAGTGAGCAATATCTTATATTACTCTTTATAATTCTTTCATTATATTCATTTTAAATATGGCAATTTCCGAAGTTGACTTATTAGCACTTAATGAGCTAATAAATCAAGATATGCAGGTTTTAGAGCAAAGATCCATTTCAGCGTTAATTTTAAATAAACCTTATATCATAAAAAAAATATCTTTGGTTAATACAAGATTTGGAAAATCAATCATAGTAACTTTGTTTGAGGAAAGTTCAATTACGACTTTTAAATCATTTTTACCGAAACGGTTTGTGGAAATTATATGTGAGAACACTATCGATAAAATAAATTCGTCAAATGGTAAAGTTACATTGACATATTTAGGACAAAGTTCTCCAGCTTATCCTGGAGCAAAATCTAGTCCATTAATAAGTTTCGGTGTTTAATTAATAAGATTGCCTCGCTAGTAAAATTCCTACACTTAATTATCTTCTAAACCTTAATAATTTTATTGTACCGTATATATACAGAATAAAAAAAACAAAAATGTATTAATACTTAAAATTAAGTCTCTATATTAAAAACCGTATTTTTAGAATTTATGTAAAAATGTAAAAATGTGTACAATATACATTATAATTTAAAAAATCATTAGTTAAGTACCTACTAGGTACCAGCTAATTATAAAAAAATGGATCCTTTTATAAGAGATTATAACTATGCACCAGTAGAAACATTTTTAATCAATAATAAATCAGAGTACCATACAATAACAAAAAACAAGAATATACAATTTAAAATATTTCATAACAATATTAGGAGTATTGCTAAAAATTATGATGAAATGAGCATATTTTTAGAGGATTTACATGAGACGTTTGATGTGTTAGTATTCACTGAATGCTGGAAAGTATTAAATACTAATTTATTTAATAAACAAGAATACGACTTAATATATAATGAAGGGGACCTAAATCAGAATGATGGTGTTATTGTTTATATCAAAAGTATTTACAAATATGAGTATAATATTATAAAATTAGGAGATATAAAAGTTATCAATATTAGAGTTTCATTTTCCGGAATGAAAAATATTAACATTGTGGCTATATACAGATCTCCTTCCACTTGCCCCTATTTATTTAACAGCAATTTAAACTTGTTCTTAAAAACCTATAAATTCAGTTCATTAGAAACATCTATTTTAGTCGGAGATATAAATATTAATATTAATTCAGATATCGACTATTGTCAAGAGTATTTAAATATAATGTGGGAACATGGTTTTATTTCCTACATCAATAAACCAACTAGGGAATATGGCAACCAATCATCATGCATTGACCACTTTTTTGTCAAGAGCAAGGAGATACAAACCCAATTTACGCCCATTATATACAATATAAATATAACTGACCACTATCCCATAATTTTAAATTTTAATACAAACTTTATAAAACTAGATAAAAAACCATTTGAAACCTTTATTAAAAAGTATATCGACTATCCTAAGTTAAAATTACAAATAAAAAGTGAGAACTGGTCTGATATGTATCTAACAAATAACGTAAATGAGGCAACAAATATATTCGTAAATAAATTAAAAGATTATATAGATAAATGTACAAATATTGTTAAAATAAAAAAATCAAAAATAAAAAAAACTCCTTGGATTACTAGAGGTATAATCAAATCGATAGAAAGAAAAAACGAAATACATAAAAAACTGAAAAAAAATCCTCTTAATAATGATTTACATGAAGAATATAAACAATATAGAAATAAACTTAACTTGCTAATAAAAAATGTCAAAATTGATTATTATAAATCTGAAATAAGTAAAAATAAAAATAACTCTAAGCAACTATGGAATTGCATAAAAAACATAAATAATGAAAATAAATCGAAAGATAAAAGTGTGTTGGAAATAAAATTAGAAAACGGAAACTTAACTAGTAATAAAAAAGAAATCGCCAATTGTTTTAATAATCATTATGCAAACCATGGAAAAGAATTGGCAACTGAAATAAAAAAATTAAATACCACTATAACAGACAACACCCAATGTTTACCAAATTCTATATATCTACTACCTACTAATTCAATAGAAATAAAAAATTCTATCATGGAGCTCAAATCCGGGAGGGCCCCTGGGCATGATGGAGTTACTTCTGAGATATTAAAAGCCTTAAAAGACATTATCGATGTGCCGTTAGCTTATTTAATAAATTTAATCATTGATAGTGGAGAGTGCCCTAAATTATTTAAAATCGGAATAATAAAACCAATGCATAAAACGAATGATAAAACCGAAGTTGTAAACTATAGACCTATAACATTAATATCGAATATTGCAAAGATATTTGAAAAAATTATCAAAAAGAGAATCGTAGATTATCTCGACAAATATAAGATTATATCAAATAGGCAATTTGGTTTTAGAAACGGACTATCTACAGAAGATGCAATAGCCGTACTCACAAGTCAGTTATACAAATCCCTAGATACTAGTAAACCTATTCTTTGTATATTTATTGATTTAGCGAAAGCCTTCGACACCATTAGCCACTCAAAATTGTTAAATAAATTAGAAAAAATAGGTTTTCGAGGAAATTCCTTAAAGCTAATGAATAGCTATCTCAATAACAGGGAACAAAGAGTTGCAATAGATGAAATCATGAGTGATCCAGCTACAGCAGAATATGGTGTTCCACAAGGAACGGTCCTAGGGCCAATTTTATTTAACATCTATATAAATGATCTTTTAAAAATGCCATCTAAGGGAAAGATTCTTAGTTTTGCTGATGATACTGCCATTGTATACACCGAGGACTCATGGAGTAAAGTAAGAAGTATA
Organism: Rhagium mordax; assembly: GCA_963680705.1. Classification (NCBI taxonomy): domain Eukaryota; kingdom Metazoa; phylum Arthropoda; class Insecta; order Coleoptera; family Cerambycidae; genus Rhagium; species Rhagium mordax. The sequence goes on from OY796656.1 coordinate 10,865,683, forward strand.
GCTGAAGAAGACTTTGCAGTAATTAAAAAATGGTTCAATACGAATTTACTCACAATAAACTTCAGCAAAACCAGGTATCTTCCCTTTACATCTTATCAAAGCCACTTACCCAATTTTGGTCCACTAAATATTGATACGGGAAAAGATAATGATAAAATGCTTATCGAGGAAGCGGAGTCGATCAAATATCTAGGTATAATAATAGATAGGCACTTAAAATGGGACTTGCAAATAAATAATATTATTAAAAAAATAAGGAGCCTTTTACCCATATTTAAAAATTTGAAACACTACCTAGACTTACCACAATTAAATGTATTATATTATTCCTTAATACAGTCCCACTTATCATATGGAATAATTGGTTGGGGTGGAGTAACAAACAATTATTTACAAAATTTAAACAATATGCAAAAGTGGTTTCTCAAAATTATCTACAGCAAAGATATATTATATTCAACAGAAAGGCTTTATAATGAAACGAAAAAATTAGACCTGCGTCAGTTATTCTGCCAAAAAATACTAATTAACATATTTAAAACCAGACAAAACATAAAATTCAGAGAACATACTTATAACACTCGCACAAAAAACTTACTCACAGAAAAACCTTACGCAAAAAAAACTATAGGTCAGAGAAATCACACTTATCTAGCCCCAAGGTTATTCGATATGCTGCCCCCTGAAATTAAAAATATTAAGTCGTATAAAATGTACAAAAGGCAAATTAAGCATTGGATAGAAACCACACAGAGACTACTGATACATCAATTAATCGACACCAAAACTTAGAAACAAATTGAACAATACTATCATGTTAAGCGACTTTACTTACCTGAGCGTAATAAATTTATATTGAACAAAAAAAAAACAACAAATAAATAAATAATAAATTATTGAAAATAGGCATGTGACGATTCACCAAATGAGACATATTTATATTTACCCGATTATGAGAAAGGAATTAAGAATTAAATAAATAAAAACTTGGATAGATACGACATACTATACTGTTAGATATTAGTTAGTAAAAATACACAAAAATTATATGCGAATGTACCATTTCCTCACAACAAGTACTCTGTACTTAGTGAGAAAACCTATTGTTTATTTATATATATTAATATTAAGGAAACTGTTATAAACATTTGTATTTTCTTGAATTTTAAATAAACATTATTATTATTATTATTATTATTATTATAATTCTCAAACAAAAATAATCGTAAAGTATTTAAGTTAGCTAAGTTTAAGTATTAAGTAGAAATGGAATATTGTGGAAGAATGCTAGGAGTATTATAGAATAGTATCACTTGTTAGCCTATAAAGATTCTGATATATCTAAATTGACATTTGTACAACATATTTTTACTTCGTGTACACCAATAGCTCAAACGTAAGTCCATTTAGTGCTGTTTTTTATGTATTTTTTTACATTTCATTTTTTATTTGTAGGTACGCAGCAAAGATGTGGATGCAATATTCAACCCAAACATGGACCCCTGCAGAAGACATTAAATCTGCCATTGAGAGATTGTCTTGTAAACTAGATGACTTAATAAGGGATGCATTGGTTTCATTAAATTATGATATGAATATCTGCTTCGACGCTGAAGAAGTTCGACGGGTTAAAGAAGCTTCTAAAGCGTATAGCATTGGTGTAAATCTATGTGGTAGATATTCCCGTGGCTTCTTAAATTTGGATGAGTTTTGTGAGCATATGGACAGAGTGGAACTAAAACATTTTCTATACGAGATAATGGAGTACCTACCTAAGAATATTATTGAAAAATATCAACTCGACCAGTCTGATGTAGAAGATAACAATGTAGATACATAAATAATATTCATCTTCTATTGTCATATTTATTACACCAAATATTGTATGTATCTGTAGTAAACAATATTCTGTATTTTATATTATATTATAAAACTGAATAAATAAAATACACATTAAAAGATTACATTCATTTTATTTCATATTTCTTATTACACAACAAAAAATACAATCATAGTATAATTAGAACAGTTTTTATTTTAATTTTATATTTAATTCTACAATTACATTCTGAGAAAATAAACAGTTGCAAGTACATCATGATTATTGTTGATAAAATTATCCAGATATCTTGATAGAAATAGGTTGCACTACTTAATTCCACAATAATAAATATTTTCTTTTTTTACTTGACATCGAGAAAACCATTCTGAACCGAGCCATCTAATGCGTTATAACTTAAATATGTATCATGAAGTATAAGTGCATACACTCGAGTTTGTTCCGGAAATTTCGCTTTTCGTGTTTCAAATTCTATTTTTATGTCGACAGTAGATGATTTCACTGCAACAGGTTGGTGTGAACAATCAATGACAAACAAAGGATTCTTCCTGAATTCCCCAAGATCCATCATGGGTTCGCTCATATCTTTATCATAGTAACTACGTTGGAAGTTCTCATAAGCATAATATGCTGCAGAATCGAGCTTCTTATCGAAATCTAAATTCCAACGTTCATATGGATATACTTCAGAGTTTAGAAATAGTCGAATATTATTTATGTCTGCGTGTTTGAACTGTGTAACATCCTTTGTTCTATCATTGGCCTGATCAGTGCCTTGAAAGCCAAGAAGGATGAAAAGTGGGCTTTCAAGACGGGTGGAGAGTTTAAGAGCCCATATGTCATAGGTAGTATCGCGTAGACAGGGAAGCTCATAAAAATCCCACGCACGGTAGACCATCTTAACTTTGGTATTATTACCACTTTTATTAATTCGATTCAATAATTTTAACTTTTGTCGATCTTCAGGTACAATGTGCCTTATCTTCCACTCAATTTTGCTGATTTCCAACTCTGCATCAACCTCACCGATATAGGAGTCTTTAAATGAGCGTGCAATTATCATAATTAATTCTTGCTTCACATTCAGAATGCCTTTGGTATAATCTTCTGCAAAACCCATAAGGAACTTAAGGGGTAGTTTGCCACTGAACACGTGACTGGTGGTATCTAAAATATCTTGTCTCTTTTCAGTGAGACCCCAACCTGTTGTTATTAATGAGCGTGCATGCGTTTGCCCATACGACACCATAGTTTTCATTGTGGTAGTAATACCAGGTCTTCTGACTACTGCTACTTGTTCACCACCCATTTCCAGTCGTATCTCTTCAAAGAGAAATGCTAGTGCATTATTTGATAAATAACAACGCTTTGTGGTGTCGCTAGGAGTAAATTTTCCCTCTATGTATATATAACTTTCTGAAATGTCGAGTATAACATCTTGAAAATTGATGGGAATACGTATTTCATCAGAGTTTCTGTAATATGGGGATCCATATGGTTTATATGTATGCTCATGTAGGCTAACTAGGGAATGATCTAACACAGGTTCATCAAACACCTCAAGTTTGTCACTAGTTGCAGTAGCCACCATTATTATGACCAATTTTTCGCAGTTTTAATCCAATAGATTTTAAAAAGGCTTGATCCTCAGCTGACAATCTATGTCTTAACTGTTTAAGGTATAGACTTTGAATGAATTGCTTTCCACATCTCCCTTTCTTTTTATCCATACTGTTGTTCGCTACAGTATCATACTGATGGTGATGTACTTGCTGTCGCTGTTTATATCGAAAACCCATTTGGTTGGTGATATCCGACTTTCTTCAATTCTAGCCTTACAATAATTTTCTCACCTCGAAAATCGATCAAATCACCGTTGTCGTCCAGTATGCGTAGTGTGATGTTGTCTATTAACTGACGCCCTTTAGGTCTAACAGGTAAATATATGATATTTTTGGGTTCTCTAGTAAGTTTGTAGCCAGGCTCAACGTCTATGTCAAATTCAAAGAGAGTGTGTGACTCTTCTGCATTCAGATAAGCTCCAGAAATAATATTGCAATCTACGCGTATCATCCTAACTTTCATAATATCAACAGGCTGTGTTGATTCGTAATTTTTATTTGGTTGTAAATATATTGGTCCAAATCCCAACAGACTTCCTATTGAATTTGGTTGTCTAAAATCTATTTCATACTTTGACAAAATCTCGCACTTTAAGGTATTGTTGTTTGCCCTTAAAGTGAATATTTGCGTGTAATCCTTTCCATCAATATTCATAGCTTTCAACATTGCAGCATAGATTTCATCAATTTCATAAGCCCCCAGAGGTATGTGAACAGTAGTGAATGTATCTTTAGCACTAACCCTATATTGGAAGATGTTATTTGTTTCATCCACATTGTATATGGAGTTGTAAGAGTAGAATCCAATTAAACCTAACCCATGACGACTGCTCCTATCCAGTTCAATGGGTGGATCAAAGTTGACACTTAGCTCACTTAAGCGGCTCGTGTTGACACTTAGCTCACTTAAGCGGCTCGTTAGTGTGAACGTGTACGACATGACTGATATAATTAAATTGTGTTACCCAATTTATTGTGGATTACAGCAATAATGGTATAATTTCCTCTTCTTAGAAGTTGATGGTAATATATTTACATTGTTATTGGATGCCACATTTACATCGTTTACCTTACAATAGCAGCAAAACATTTTTCTAGGTGTTGGACCATCATTTACGTCAACATTGCTTTCATAATCATTAAGGTAATGTTCTGTACAATATTGATATTTTAATATATCGACATCGTTCTGAAGATGTGTAGGTAGCTTATCCCATACTAATGCAATTTCATGTGAAGCCAACCCAATCATCACCTCTTTGGGCATATCTGCTAGTTGTTGTTTGCTCATCTTCAACAGACTACGCAAACGGGAGAATGCAATTAGTGAGTGACCCATTCGCTTGATACCTTCTCGATCTATTGCTGGGGTCATAGATTTCAGTTCCATGGCGTTTTATATTTGTTTCGTAGAGAGAAACTTTAAACACAAATGTCCACACAACACTGTGTTAAAATTCTGTACACGTTTGTAGTTATAGAATATTTGGTTGGCCCTCCTTGAATCGTTATTGAAATATGTAACTAATTCTATAGGTGGGGGTAAGTCGCCAAAACTATCAAAATAATTTACTAAACTACCTCGTTTTTTATATGCCACCCAATGTGTCCCAGGACCATATATACTATCCAAATTGATTATTGCGGATTCATTGTAATGTGGCCCATGTCTTGGTAGTGAGTCACGCATAAATACACCTCGAAAGTATGCTACCTTCATTTTATTAGCATAATATTTAAGATCAATGTCGGTAAGAGGTCTCCGAGGTAGGGAGTCTATTAGTTTTTTGAATTCTGTTTTAGATAAAGACCCATCCCCTTTCGGTATGGCTTCATATACATCCCCTTACCACTTTTCATAGCGATTGCTTCCATACTTCTGTTGTGTCGATTTGCTTCAGCTAATTCTTCTCTACCCTTTTTCACATCATTTACAGCTTTAGCAATACCAGCAGCCGTACCAGCCAAACTACCCAATGCAGATAATCCAGCAAAAATGGGTATTAGAGGTAAAATACCACCAACTTTTGGAATTGGTATAATTCGAGGTGTTTGAATATTGCGTTTTCCACCGGCCTGTTTTATATATCGACGTGCAGCTTTTAGAGCAATTTCAGTCACCTTCTTTTGGTCTTTTACTTTTTTGCCTCCAGCATTTCGCAGTGTGTCACGCACTTTTCGTACTATCCCAGATCCAAACGCTGTCTTTTTAACATTCTTCTTACCTTTCTTTGTTTTCTTGATGATTCGTTTCCTTATTGGATTGCGAGATATTGTTGAATTACATCCCATACCAAGACGTTGTTTTCCCTTCATTATAGTTGTGACTAACCAAGCAGCTGCCTTTTCTCCACGTCCTGCGTCTTTGGATTTCACCCGTTTCCACGCAGCCTGTTCAAGCTGATAGTCTGCTTTATGGCGGGCTGCTTGATTACTGCTATTTTTGTCGTATGCAATATCGTGTTGCTTACACGCTTTATCGAGCTGATTTATGCCAGAATCACCTCGTGCTAACCTTTTATTTAAATCTGTGCCTGGACCACAAAATTGATAACCTGGCAAATGCAACTCGACGGGGAGCTTATTAATCAGGGAATTAACTAATCCTCCACCGCGCTTCGTACGTTTTTCACGTGTGTATCGTATCGTAGAAACCATTTAAATAAGAGTTGTAAATCACACATCTACTTATATAACATTTAGCCGCGGTACAATGCACATTGTGAAACAGAAACAAACGCTTTCTATAGATAATTTGGATGAAAAAGTTGGGCGTGGGTTAAGTGCTGATAATCGCCATGGACCACTACTACCTTCAACTGTACGTGCCCTCATAATAGGACCCTCGAATTGTGGGAAAACAAATGTCTTAATATCTTTGATCACGCATCGTTTAGGTTTACGTTTTTTAAATATTTACCTATACTCAAAGTCTATAAATCAACCCAAGTATGAGTATCTACGTAATGTATTAGCGCCGATTGAGGGGTTAGGATTTTATACATTTAGTAATGGTACGCAAATAGTGGAACCATCCGAGGCAAAGCCAGAGTCTGTGTTTATATTTGACGATGTAATATGTGAGAAACAAGATGTTATAAGGGGATATTTCAGTATGGGCCGACATAGAAATGTGGATTGTTTTTATCTTGGCCAGACATACTCTCGAATCCCGAAGCAGCTAATAAGAGACAATAGTAATTTAATTGTTGTCTTTAAACAGGACGACATGAATCTGCATCACATCTTTTCCGATCATGTGTCACCTGATGTAACGTTTACAGTATTTCAAAATATGTGTGCAAAGTGCTGGAATGACAAATATGGATTTCTAGTGATTGATAAGGATAGAGAAGTACAAGGTGGGCGATATAGAAAAGGGTTTGATAGCTTCATATATCCATAATGCATTTTATTAAAAACTTCACTTGAATTACATACGTCGTTAGGATTACTTCGTTTACGTATGCGCTAAGATGAAGGTTACCAAAGATAATAAAAAATATAACAATCTTGCACATCCCAGTAGCGAAATAACACTCAAGCGACAGCTGATTGAGGCAACAGATGCTGTGCGGAAGAAGTTTAACTATATCAAGAACAAAGATATGGAGATGCACGTAACACTTGAAAAGATCTACCAACCGATAACTGAACCTTTAAATGTTATATCTTCAGCAGCAGAGAACAAATCTCATATCCAACAATTACATTCAAAACCATCATCATCAAGGGTGTCCACCCAGAGGGCTGTATCATGGGAGAGTGCTTCTGAAGAAGGATCCGATAAGTATGTAGGTGGTGATGATGTTCCACATTATATCCCCATTATGGAAACACCACCATCGTCAATAAGAACAACCCCTGTATCCGAAACTTCTCCAGCTAGTAAACTAGAAAAAAGACATGAGGTTGTAAAAAGACATATACAAAATTTAAAATCTGGTGATTCCAAGTATGATAGTTTATATGGAGTGCGTGTAGATCCCAAGACAGGCAAACTGCTGATGGGCAATGCCGAAATACGTTTTTCCCATGGAAATATTACGCTATGGTATGGCAATAAGAAACTTGGCGTGTATCTAGGTAGTCCTAAATTGTACGATCTAATATTTCTAAAACGCCCAACAATTTTAGATGATAATAGAGAGGGTGTTCTCGATGATGAATGGAGTAAGATATATGGAGAAATACTAAGAAAAACAAAGGCACCTTACAAAAAATTCGATGTAGCGAATGGCTATAACACTACTAAGCGTGGAAAATTTCACAAAATTATCAAACCATTAACATCTTCTACAATTGCGACACGATCGTCAACAAGTGGTCACGGCTTAAAACGTGTACCTACCCACAAATTGTACAGAAATAAAGATAAAGAATATATTTTTTGGAATAAACCCAGCGAACTCGTGGATCGTCTACGTCTACTATGGAGTTCGAAAATAGCGGGAAATAACAACCACGACAATGAAATAATAGAAATAATATCAGAACTTAGGGAAGAAAAAATAGTGTATTAAAGATGAAATAAAACATAGTATCATTATACTTAATAAGTATTATATAGTCTGAAATTTTATAAACTGGATCAGATGCAGTCAGAAATGTCTACTGTAAACACTATCGACAAATTTGGACGCAGCAAAAGAATTAGTGCGAGTAAGTTAATAGCCCATCGTGGATTACCTGGCGTGGGTTTTAAACTTACCAGAGATAATCACTATGATATTGAAAATAAGCGTTTAAAAAATTTAGGGGAACCTGTCGATGATCAAGATGGTGCAACATGTAATTACGTTAACAAGCGTCTACAAACAAATGATGAAAATGCTGCCAAAGCTATTTTTGATACAACCGATGTAATTATTGGGGAAATGAAAAAATATGTTGATGTGGGACTTATAAGAAGTGGAGAAGAAAATCGCGCTATTTTCAATAAACAAAATAATGAGATGATGCAGAAAATGAAAATAGAAATGAGGAAATATGTTGATAAAGCAATTTCTGAAGTTAAACGTTCGGCCATAAACAATCGCAATACTTTAATCACTAGAATCTCTAAATTAGAGCATATTGCCACCGAACTCCAACCAAAGAAGGTGCAATCCGGAGGCCTAGCATTTCCACCAGAACTAATGCCTGAAGTTGATATATAGCTGAAGACAATTTTATAATGGAGGTTAGCAGCGAAAAATTACAAGTTGTTAACGAGTTACATAGAAATGCTCGACGAAATTTTCGTAGAAGGCGAACCATAATTAAGGGGTTTGGTGATTTGTGGCAAGCAGACCTAGCTGAAATGCAGCCATACGCTGATAAAAATAGAGGGTATCGTTATATTCTTGTAGTGATTGACTGCTATTCCAAGTACGTATGGACCAAACCTATTAAAAATAAAGCAGCTGTAGAAGTTACCAAGGCTATGCAGACTATTATTCAAGAAGCAAATTATTCACCGAGAAATTTACAGACCGATAATGGTACTGAATTCTATAACAGAAAGTTCTCCGCATTAATGAAGCGGCACGAAATTAATCATTATTCTACGTATAGCACAAAAAAAGCAGCAATTGTTGAGCGAGTAATCCGCACATTAAAAAATTGGTTGTATAAAGAATTCTCAGCTATGGGTAAATATAAATGGCTCGATATCCTACCAAACGTTACAAAAAGTTACAATGACAAAGTCCATCGTACAACTGGCAGAAAGCCCATTGATGTCAAACCAACTACACATTTAAACGTATATAATTATATTAAGATTGCTCTGAAACCGAAATTTCATCTCGGTGATATAGTTCGTATTAGCAAGTATAAAGGTGTATTTGATAAAGGGTTTACACCGAACTTTTCAACAGAACTTTTTAAAATTACCAAAATAAACATAACAAATCCCACAACTTACCTGATAGAAGACTTGTTTGGACACCCAATCAAGGGATGTTTTTATGAAATGGAGCTACTAAAAGCAAAATACCCCGATGTGTATCTAGTTGAAAATGTATTAAAGAAGAAAGGAAATAAAGTGCTGGTAAAGTGGTTGGGGCTATCTGTAGAACACAATTCGTGGGTTGATATAGCTTCTATTGTTTAAAATTGTCATTAACTAGAAAAATATATTAATGTATCATTATATAGTTATGTCGATTGAAATATTTTAATATGTGTCACAAATGAATAATAAAATGAATATACTTTATTAATATTTATTTAATTTATTTCCTTCATTTTAAATTGTAAAAAAATTAAAAATAATCATTTTTTTTTTTTTTTTTTTTTAACACTTGAAAGATAATAAACATACACATAAATGTTTTAATTCCTTTTTATTTTCCTACAATCTATATTATAAGAATGATACAAATATACATATAACATAAAACATAAAATTAATTAAATATAATTAAAAATTATAATTAAACATTAAACAAACATAAAAAATAATATAAAAAGTACAAACTAGAAAATCTAATATTATTATATGGGTACTGTTCTTTTTCCAGTATTATTGCACACAAAACAACCTTCGATGGCACCGACTGTCACTGTGTCATCGCCACAAGCTTTGCACTTTATGGTAGGTACGTCCCACCACTCAACCGTGTTGTGCAGACTTGCGTGTTGGTGAACAGCCCCCTCTACGACCATGCGAGAATACGATACGTAGCACCTAGTGCACATAAAGTATTTTCCCTGGTCAATGCTGCATACCACAACGAAGGCCGCTGTAGCACACACCTTGTCCATTGTACCAGCCACCATATCTTTTATCTGGAAAGCCATCTCGTGCTGGTCTTCCTCGATGAGGTCCGCAACATCGACTTCTATACCATCGTCCACCATTTCGTCGACTCCATCGTCCACTATACCATTTTCGCCGCCTTCGATTACTTCCTGGATATCGATGTTGGCACCATTGGCATCAACATCAGCAGGTGCTCCAATCTCCACAGCCTCAGCAGGTACCCCCATCTCCGCAGCCTCATGATTAAACAGCATCCAATTATTGGAATCTTCTTGCGCCAACCGTCTTAGAATAGATATAATAGATGGATTTGCCATTTCGATACGTGGTATATAGATAGAAATAGTAAATGCAACTAAGTTTGGTTTAATATTACTCCCATATATATAGTAGTGTGGGGAGGGAGTCACTCTAAAATAATAGAGGGGGTATTCATATCCAATCATAGGATACGTGTTATTATGAATTTTAATTAGTGAAGTTTGACACCTTAACCACTCGGCCAACCTGACTTATTCATTGATTCAGTAAAACACTATACATTAAATGTTTACCCCCTCTCCATCATCAATAATAGAGGTGCCTGTAAAGTAATGTTTGTAGGAGGCGCCACTGCTGGGGGTGGAGATTAGTTTGCTTTATATAACACACAGCAACGCTCTTGTTTGTCAGATTTAAAATTATTAACATCATGGACACTTCTCAAGTAAATTGCGTCTCCTCCAGCACCGACTCAAAATCAACGTCATCGACCTGGTCAATGCCTAGTGAATACGGCCCAGACAGCAGTGATTGGTGGGAACGGTCACCTCCATCGTATTCGATAGACGAAGAGGACCAGGAAGACGAAGAGGACCAGGATGACCAAGCTACCCCAGATAGCATTGACGACAGACCAATATCACCTTCATCTTATTGGATAGGTGAGAATCTAGGCGAGGACCAAGATAACCCCCCGGACAGCAGCACTGATAGGGCAACATCACCATCAGCATGGTCTATGGAAACGGTGTTCTACGATCCAGACGGCCAGCCATCACCTGACCAGAGCCACTGGTCAGATTATCAGCTCTTGATAGAGTGCGATAATGTCTGCGAGGGAACAGATTAGGCATCCATATAAATTAAACATTGTAAATAATTTAATAAATAGTTTTAGTAAATAAATTAATTGTAAGTCATTTAATACATTTATTTACTTAATAAACTCTTAAATATTTATTTAATTTATTTCCTTCATTTTAAATTGCAAAAAAAATTAAAAATAATCATTTTATGCAAATGTTGTTCCAACAATTGTCCTCGTACTTACTACAGTACACGCATCGTTGTCTTAATTGTGGTTGGTCTGCTTTGCAAGCTTCACATACGTCTCGATATATACCAAAATTCGTTCTTTTGAGTATGGTAAGACAATTGCGACATTGTGTTTCATTTGGACAATTGTCTCGAAATTCTTTTTTCTGCACTGGGTTCTGAATTACACACTTTTTGCACAGTCCAGTGCATGGGTTGATAATTTGCTTCCTCCATGCAGTATAGCAATTATGGCAAATTCTTGAATTATTGTAACTATACGGTTGTACTGCTATTATTGGTTTTAATTTCCACTCTCTTGGTAGGACCATTGTATGCACTTCTGTTTTAAGACACGATTGTGTTACGTAAGAAGTTTGAATGCGTTCCTCTTGTGGTCACTCTTGGTTTAAATAGCTAATAGTAAACTTGACGCAATAGGAAGGGCGTCACCGTCACGAATTATAGAATATAAAACGGAGGAGGTTTAACATCAAATCAGTTGAGTTCCAACATTTAAAGATGGCTTATAGACGATTCCTCACTGAACTGGCAGAAAATGATATGGGTGCAATGGTGTTACACCGAGATGGTGTAAATCAAGAGCTTCAGGACTTGAATCAAGATGGCAACCTGGTTCCCGTCAGTGTAGATGAAGGTCTTGGGGATGATGTGGAAGACGAAGCGGGAGAGTTAGCCTTCTCCGGAAAAATATTAAACAATTATGATGATCGGCGGAGACTATATTGCACGTCAGCGTCTTTTGTCATAATCAGAACCAGGCCGGATGCAACCAAACACTTCCTGTGTGGGCTATGTTATATATCCTATACACGGATAGTGTCCGGACGTCACCAGCATGTAAATATTCACAAAACGACGACGTTGGATGGTGCAATGATAACGAAATGTAAATGTTGCAGCACAAACTTGGTGCAATTGCATCGAATTGAAGTATGTCATACATGTAATAATGTAAATAAAACAATTGCGTGAACGATACAACGTGTTTTACTAAATTTGATTCGTTATAAGTAGTATTTATTAATGTAAATTTATATTTCATTTTATTTTTAAGTTTAATTGTATATATTTTTTAATTAATAAAAATATTTGTGCCACCCTGTATATTACAAGTTGTGAAAATTAGTAAATCATATAAATATTAAAACAAATGAACATATGAATGATTTTATTAAAAAGTATTTTGAAAAAAAAATGGTTATCTTTTATTTATTATTATTTAAATTAAATTAAAATATCTCAAGATATAAACTGATTCAAAATAATACAGTTGTAAATGTATAAAGCCGATAGCTTGGGTTGATTTTATAGCCTAAGGCCATGCGACCCTGCCTGGTAAATACGGATCGATGAGCAGGTAGTTTTTTGTTGAAATTAGGAAATAGACCTAACTCTTGTGGGGCGTTCGAGTAGCCGAGCGGGCAAATACGCGTCGATCTTGTGGTCGCTCAGAAGATCACAGGATCGAATCCTCGGACACCCCCCGGAGAATGGAGGAGGTGGATCTCCGGTTTTTTTTTTAAATTTGACCTTTGACCTTTCCTAATTAGCCATTAATTTTGATTTTCATGTGTTTAAAATTCGATTTTTTTAATTTTTTTTTTTTTTTTTTTTTTTTTTTTTTATGTTGTTATTAACCTATTAAACTCTTTATTTATTTAAATTAATTAACCTTTACATTATGTGTTTATTCATGTCAAACATGTACTCATAATATGCACAATTAATTAATTACATGTGGTGTATTTATTTTATTAACTAATTAATTTTTTTATCATTTTTTATTCACTTTTTAAAATTTGTTTTAAACTTTTTTATATTTATTTTTAACAATATATTCTTACATAATAATACACAGTAATTTATTTTTTATCATTTTTGTCTTTTATTTGTATCATTTTTTTGTAATTATTTGTCATTTATTTTTTTGACAAACTTTTTAATTTTTTTTAATATTTTTTTATTAATAATATATTTTAAACCTAATTAACAATCTTATCTGACTAACAATATTCTTAAATAACTTAAAAATCTAACTTAATTAATTTGCCTTTATTTGTATGCTCTTTTAATTATTTTTGTCATTTATTTTTTTTGACAAATTTTTATTTTTTTTTGGGGCATTTATTTTTTTAATTATTTTTGTCATTTATTTTTTTTGACAAACATTTTAAATTTTTTTTTTTGCATTTATTTTTTTAATGTTTTTTTATTAATACTATATTTTAAACCTAATTAACAATAATCTTATCTAACTAACAATATTCTTAACTAACTTAAAATCTAACTTAAAATAACTTTCCGCCGCGTGTGCGCAAGTGCTCAGCCACCCATTTGATCCGAAATAAACCTCATCTGCTTTGCAGTTTTGTCGAGAGCCTCCCTTTGTCTCTTTACGTCGGCCTCTAATTTTGCGGCTCTTTCCCGCATATCAGCAGCACGACGCAAGATTTTCGGATGATCCCGACAAAGCCTCAAATTTAAATCATGTGTTCTCTTAAGTTGACCGTATATTTTAAAAAATTGTTTAACAGATGTTTTGGTGTCAACTTGCGAGAACACCTCCGATTCAGAATCAGAGTCCGCTTGTGCTGGGAGCGGATTCTCATTAACAATCGGAGCTACCTCTGGCGGCGGTGGCAACACCGCATTAGAGCAACCCGGTTGTTCTAATGCGTCATTGCGTGGTGGTGGCAACACCGCATTAGAACAGCTTGGCTGTTGTAATGCGCTATTGCCAGGTAGAGGTACAGCCACAAACGACGCAGACGGTTTTACCTGCCCTTTACCTGCCGAAACCTTATTTTTTTTTGGTGAAGCAGGTAGCGGACTTAGAGGGGCAGGTACAACTGTCTGCGCGAAATCCATTATCTCGTCCCATAAAGTCGCGTCACAGTCTATGGATTGTGTTTCTGTACGTCTACCTTTACCTTTTGATGGCGCCGACGACGACTTTGTGTTTTTATTGTTGTTTACATTACTAGGCAAAAAGTCGTCATCGGAGTCATGTGCCACCAGAGACATAGATGATTTGCGCGGATGAGATGCGCGTACATCCTGACACCCTGAAGTAGATGGTGTGACTTTAAATTTTTTGTTTAAAGCCAAACCATGTAATTTCGGGGTATGAACGGCTTTACCTGCATTACTCCTGGATACGGTGACATTGACGGTATTGCCGAGGTCACCATCTTCAAGGTGCAAAACAGGTAAATCTGCGCCAGGATGTATATTGCCGTGCATCTGCTGATGGTGCCCATGATACGCTAGCTGACTACCGCCTTCGTTAGAACACGAAGCGCCCCCAACGTCAGCAGCAATACCATCTTTAACAATAATGTTGTTTAAAACATTAACCCTGCCAGAGGATGGATTTTTTATTGCTGACTTCACAGCACCGCCATTAATGGCGGAACCTGACGCCGTAGATGCGTCAGGTGATGGTTTAAACGTAGCCAAATACGTCATTAAAGTCAAGGGCGGTAAAGTTGGTGGCGGTGTCGACGAGCGCCTTTTACGCCCACCAGCAGATGATACATTTTTAACGGTTCTTACCATTTTGTTCACAAAAACTGAGCAATGAAATTCACGAGAGCACACTTGCACACACTAGCACAGGCGAAGACGGAAAGAATCTTGTAAGCGTCCTCAAACCCAAGCCAAGCTAACTTCCCCCTCCAACGGTAGGGAGTGGGTGACCACTCTCGTCTCTCATTGGTTGGACGACATCACGTGATTTATGCAAGCCAAGCTTTCACCCCACTGTTGATTTTCTTTGTCTCAACAGAATCCCGCTACAAAGTGACGTCAAACTTTTCTAAATGTCATGCGCACATCGAATAACTGACGCAACAACTTTTTATTTGAAATGACATCACATTCCTGACTGCAGCATAAAACGACATTTTAGTTTTAGCAACGTCACCTACTCTTACATTGTAAAACTGTATCATTACACACACCTCTTCAAGTCACTACCTACATTATTTATAATTTACGATTTAACCTAATCGATATTTAACTTATTTTGGGAGAAAGGTTTACTAATAACAACACTGTGATTTTTATTTAGATATTTTTATTCTATTATTTGAAAGTACTTAAAATTATCACAATAATTTTGTATTATAATGTTACAATTAAATATTGGTGAAATTTTGTAGTTTGAATTTTCCAGTTTAGTAGTTCATGTATTCGAATTTTCGACCTTTACGTTAGAAGATGAAATAAAAATTTTAAATTAATTATTGGCTTAAATCAGCTATTGCTGCAAGTAAAGCGTCCAAGTTTTCATTTTTTTTCTCCATATTATTTATGGCAACTATCAGTCGTTCTATATTTTGTTCTTGTTCGCTCTGAAAAAATGATATGTCACGGTGCCCCCACGGTAATGTTTTAGTAGTATTAGGAATAACAAAACGTTTGTCATCGTGTTGGGACAAGGCCACTTTGTTCTTTATTTCTGTGTAAATGTCATGCAAGCAACTCCGAAACGTATTCATTTTTCTAAATATTAAACCTCCCCGCTCAACGATTTTCTTATAGTCATCTATTGACAGCTGCTTTCTAATAACAGATTTCTTCACACCTTTAGCTTTTTTGAGTTCATTATCCACCGATTGTATATAATAAGCTTTCGCACCCGTACCATAAAAACTAATAATGGGATCAGAGGGGAACTCGTCTTTCATTTTACCTAACACCGACAAGCCCTTATGAATATTAAATTTATTTATTTCTTCGTAGTTAGATGTATCGAATTTGTCTGGATTCTGTATTATGAAATTATAAAAGTTATCTGTAAATGTTTTTATAATCAACGAATCCGTATCTGTATACAGCAAAGAAGCATTATCGCCGAAATGTTTTTTGATAACGTCGTAGAAAAAGTTGTATAATACTGTCTTAGACAACTCCAAGATACAAAAACCAACGTAAATTGGTTTGTTGTAGACTACCTTTAGTTTACCCATATGGATGGCTACAAAATCATCAGTAAATATTGAGCATGATTTAAAGTTAGGGCGTGTTATTAATGCATTTGCACCCATACTCCGCCTAACGCTCTCCCAGTGGGTAACTAATTTTATATCCATTCTATTATCAACATTTTCCATTGTCTTACCGAATACTGCGTTATTTAATAATTTATACTGATCTTTTTCAAATTTATTCTTAGCCTTATTTCTCATATCGGTGTTTAGGTCAATATATTTTTTAAGCCAAGGTGATTGTTTGAATTTAAGTATTCTATGTGTTTTTATAACCATTAACCCGTTATCTAGCGCTTGTTTCAAATTTATATAATGCACAATATATCTCCTCTTATCGTTTAAATTTGGTATCAGTTTTGTCAATTTCGATTTTGATTTTGGTGGAATAATATTTTCTACTAAAAAGGGTAGGTCTGAGTGTAAGTCGTGTAAATCTTGTGGATAATGTATGTCTACTTCGAGAACATACCCATGGATGCTTTCATCTGAAATGCTCGTAATATCTAAATTCATGATTTCTTCTTCGGACAGCCACACGAATCCACCTGTCGGCAATTGTTGCGACATACTATGCCCATATAGGTTCGTGGCATCTAGATATGTGATGAATGAAGAAGGTTCTTTGGGGTCGTAGTTAGGGAGAAATTTGTTATTCGCAATATGTTTCCTTTCCGTACACTGGCTTACTCCACCACGTATTCCCTTTTTAAAAAAATGGATCATATCAATGTCCGTTAATAATTCCAACTCCACTTTGGTTAGTTTTAACATAGCGTCCCACGAGAGACCCGGACAAGTGTAATACTGAGCAGGATCAAGTTTATATTTTTCCAAACAAATTTTACGAAAATTTTCAAATACGTCACACAAAAGGAGTACGTCTGATTTTAAATAAAGATCTGAGTAATCGCCCAAATTCTGACAATCAAACAAGTTCCACACATCGTTAGCCCTCTGATAATCTTTATCTGTTATATGTTCTTCATTTAGGTTATCGTAAAATTCATCTTTCGAGGGTAACTCTACATTATTTAGTTTCTCTAAACTATCCATAAAACTATATGGAAATACACCCTTTTGCCTCATTAAATTAAATTTTTCCTTATCTGTATAGAAACTTCCCGTAACAAACAATTGGTTATCAGTTAAGTTGCCCCCTAAATTTTGCAACGATGTTGATAAGAACTTAAAACTATCGATGAATCGTAGTTGTATAAATTTCCGTTTTTTCTCCCCTTTCTTATTGACGTAATCATGCATATAAAGGTGTTTCGTGAAAGATATATATTTTTCTTTATTTTGTGCTATAACATCAACTCTGTCCTTATGTGCACAGAGCTGTTTTATAAATAGGTGACTGTCGTAGCCACTCATATTGTGAAATATGATAGGTACAAAATTTGGTAATTTGTAATTTAAGTTACATACAGAGTGTGCGGCACCAAATCTTACTTTACCAGTTATATGACAATGATCTCTAACTTTTACATCCTCTACTTTAAATGGTTTCTCACATATACCGCATACGGTCGCATTCAGGAAGTCTTGTCTTTCTTGTGCTGTGAGTTTAGCCATTGGGACTATATCTTTCATATATCTGTTATAGATTTCCCTTACATCGGCTTCAATACGCGATACAAAAACTTTGGCTACATCAGATCCTCGATAGAGTTCAAATTTTGATAAAGAATTGTCAAAAGAACATTTTATGAAATATGCGAAGGAGTAAGGTTCGTGTATAAAAGTTTTATTTGTATAAGAACGTTCGGGGTTCGGTTCACAAGTATGAATAGGTTTCAGAATTGATTCAAAGTCTGCATACACTACAAATGGTACTTGCATTTGTCTTTCAAAGTTTTCAAATTTTAATATATTTTCAGGTACTTGTTTACCATATTTATCAATCCGAAATTGTGTCGATGGTGTTGTTGTATAAACATGATTACAGTCATTTCTCTGATGCTGGAATAACTGACGCTCATTATTAAAATATAGTAAGCAACCATCACAAAAGTACTTTTTATGATCATGAGCTGAAATTTGAGCGGAAACTAGCTTAGACAAGTTTTTTATCCAACAATAGTGATTATTAGCGCAATCTTTCTTACAGTGATGATTTACACCACATTCACCGGAAAGTAGTAACAAATTTACATGCATAAATAGTTTTTTTTCAGAATAACGTAAAGGCCCAACAACTTCATACTTTATTCTATTATTCTCAAATTTTTCTTCTAACCCGTACACGTTAATTGAAATATTATTCATCTCCTCAAATTTTGAAATATCCCGCAATTTTACTGGAAAATTCATACCTGATAAATTTAAAACTCTTGAAAAATGTGGATATGATGAGGTCTCAGATGTGCAGCCATTTGCAGGATACAACGCTGAAGTTACAGCCCAAGCAAAACAATACTGATCCTGGTTTTTTACATTTACCACTGCCTTCTTGTTTTCTATGGATTTTGGCAACTTGACATATGATGAACCACCCAGAGGACTATATTTATTCACATTGATTTCAACAAAAGCAATTCGTTCGAGGGCCCATCCTAAAATTAAATTATAATTAGTCATTTTCTTTCCACCTTAATGTATGTTTAAATACCTGAATCACGTTCCAGGAACTCCGTAGTTTGTGTAATCATAGCATCCACAAAGGTGTCCAAAGTATTGTTCAAATCCATAGCTTGATCCAAGATTTTGTTGGAAGTGTTAAATGATTTCATTTCAGATAGTTCCTGTGTCTGTAATACGTACGTAGCAAACGTTTCCATATTTACTTTTACTGTATTATGAATACGTAACACTTCCTCGAAGAGATTTAATATTTTTGATCTAATTTCATTGAAGAACATTACATAGTCTTGGTGATTATTTTCGCTATATACTCGATAGGTTACAATCCTGTATTTGAAAGCGCTCTGCACAATTTCTACACCTTCTATAAACGGAACACATGAATTTGTCCTATGCTGCAATGTCCTTCTATGGGAATTCATTTGGGTTGTGCTTAGAGTCACATTACAGCAATTACAAGTTTCCATATTTGTAGATGTTGAAGGATTACATTCCAGTTTAGGATATTTTGCTTGCGGACCACTATCATGTATCTTCTTACAAGATTGCCTCTGATGTCTTCGCAAATTGTCACCACGTGTAAAACTTACACCACAAGAAGTACAAATATACATTTTATGTCTTTACTCTGGGAGACTAGCACCACAAATGGCTGTGTGCTCCTCATCCTCATTTATATACACGGAGTGAAGCTGCCCCACCACCTCTACTTGAAATACTCATACACATATCAGTACATACACTAATTACAACTACAATTGCATTGCACCACTCCAATTACCTCTATTGCAATTACATCAGTCTAATTACTGCACATTACTCTACTTACCTCTATTGCAACTACATCAGGCTAATTACCTGCAATACTCTAATTACCTCTATTGCAATTACATCAGTCTAATTACCTACATTACTCGAATTACCCTAGTTACCCCCCACCACAAAAAAAAAAGGGTGGGGGGAGACCCAGCTCCGCCATTACTACTCTACTTATAATCACACACATCATTATGTGGAAATTTAATTATATATTTTTTTATGTATTAGTCAACTTAATATACCTTTTCTCTTTTCTTTAATTTCAGGGCAATTCCATGTTTTTGGATTCCTTACTGCTTCGACTCCTGCAAATACAAAAACCATTATTGTCCACATTGCGGAGATTACATTGGACGACACGGTTGTTAAGTGCAAATACCATCTACAGTAAGAAACTCTGCACCATAAGATCCAGATAACCTAGATTATCGCTAATATTCATTAAGTAATTTAATATCCAATTAATTTATGTTTACGATGAATTTAAAATTTTATTTATTACTTTTCATATGTAAAACACGAATGTTTGGTAGTAAAAATTGTTCCCAATTTCATGACTCACGTTGGTGTATACGTTCATATTAGATTATATATGAACAATACTTATTTTGGATTAAAAAATGGTTATAAATTCAATAATGCGCAAGAACAAATTTCAAACTGATTTAGATTCATGGATACATAGATCTTTTTCGCTTTTTAGATGTTTAACAAGCTAGAAACGCTTTTATTTTGACAAACGACTTGTACAATTATTTACCAATAAAAGTGTTATGAATTTTTTTTTCTTTAACTAATTTGAAAATAAAATATGTTGTTTTAACTTGTGCAAAATTATTTTTGAACCCTTTTTAACCGTTTATAGTGTTAGGCTATTTAATGACTTGATAATTCGGTAAATTCTTCTTCAACTTTGATTGGCAGGTAACTCTGACGTTTGAGAATACAGAACCCAGGGCTTCAGACGAATACCTGGACTGTAGTCGACACGAAGCCAGATCCGAAGGGACAACAACTTGTCCTACTGATGGACGAGGCTTCGTGGAAAAGAATTGAGGACCTTCAATGCAAACCCTACCTCAACCTAACCAGGGTCCTATTTAAGGCCCTGGGGAGGAAGAAGGGAGGGGAGCAGATGGAAGTCGACCAGGGGACGCAAGTCGAACCCGAAGGAATAGAGGCTGCGAAGGGAGAGGACCAGCAGTAACTCTCAACGCAAGTAACATTCAACGTTACACAGGTGAACGTACACCACTGTAAAGCGGCCTCGGCCGCGTTGCAGCAACACATTGAAAACAACAATGTAGATATAGCACTGATACAAGAACCCTGGGTGTACAGGGGGCAAATCAGGGGATTAGGGATGGGAAGAGACTTGGAAGTAATTAGCCCAGGCGGTAACCACCCAAGAGCTTGCATTATCGCAAAGAAAAATATCAATCTGTTACCAATGTGGGGGCTATGTACAAGAGACCTAATGGTGGCACGAACCAGCATAGAAATGGAGGGGTCAACGAAAGAGCTGGTAATAGGATCCGTTTACCTTCCATACGATCAACCTGATCAACCTCCTACCCAGGAAGTTAGAGAACTGGTTCAGCAATGTGAAGCTAGCCATGCACAGCTCATCTTATGCTGTGATGCCAATGCACACCACATTATCTGGGGGAGCACGGACAACAACACAAGAGGTGAGTCACTCCTAGAATTTATCATTAGTAATAAGCTAGAAGTAGTCAATCGTGGAAACGAGCCTACCTTTGTCACGACGACAAGGAGTGAGGTTATCGATATCACTATCGCGACACAGTGTGCGGGGCGAGTGATCAGTGAGTGGCATGTGTCTCAGGAACCATCGCTCTCGGATCACAGGTACGTAAGATTTAAAATACAAACACCACCGGAAGTGAACAAGATGGGCAGGAACCCAAGGACCTGCGACTGGGGACTCTTTAATGAGATCCTGGAGCAAGGGCTGAAGGAGTGCCCATCGAAGCCACAGACACCGGTGGAAGTGGAACTGATGAATGAATTCATTACATCAGCAATAAAAACAGCCTTCGAGCAAAGCTGCCCCCTAAAAGAGAGGAGGCAGAAACGTGAGACCCCATGGTGGAATCACGAGCTGTCCTCCAGGAGAGCAGCGGTTCGCAGGCTTTTCAACCAGGCGAGAAAGTCTGGCAGATGGGAAGAATATAAAACTGCCCGTCTCGACTACGCATATGCCATAAGAGATGCCAAAAAGGAATCATGGAGGAAGCACTGTGAGGAGATAGAAAACACTCCGGAAGCTGCTAGACTCCAGAAAATTCTGCAGAGAGACAATCAAGGTAAAATTGGATCACTGCAAAGACAACAGGGTGACTACACAAATACCGAGAAGGAGACTTTGGACTTACTCCTAGAGACACACTTCCCGGGCAGTGTAGCTACCCCACGTAACCATAACGGTCCAATTGAAGACATACCTATTAAGAGGGCGTCTAAAGAAGACTGGAAACATGCCAATAGCGTAATTAACATAACAAAACTTGAGTGGGCGATCAATTCGTTTGAACCGTACAAGTCACCGGGGGTAGATGGAATATTCCCGGCACTACTAAAACAGGGTATAAGCAAACTTGCAACACCCCTGTGCACATTATTCAGGGCCAGTCTGGCCCTAGGATATGTGCCAACCAGCTGGCGGATGGTAAAGGTGGTATTCATACCAAAACCAGGGCGCGAGACCTACGCCCAGGCCAAATCATTCCGACCTATCAGCCTAACATCCTTTCTCCTGAAAACCATGGAGAAGCTGGTGGATAGGCATATCAGGGACGATGTTATGAACTCAAAACCTTTACATCGAAACCAATATGCCTACCAGACAGGAAAATCATGTGAGCTAGCCATACATGAGCTTACTCACAGAATAGAAAGGGCACTGGACAGCCGGGAAACGGCTATAGGAACCTTTCTGGACATTGAGGGGGCTTTCGATAACACCTCATACGACTCTATAAGCAGAGCAGTGAAGAGACGCGGGGTCAAGCAGTCGATAACAAGATGGATTGACTCAGCACTCAAAACTAGGAAAATACAAACAATGCTGGGCTCCACGACAGAGGAGGTGTCGGCAACCAGGGGCTGTCCGCAGGGGGGTGTCCTATCACCCCTGTTGTGGTGTCTGGTTGTTGATGAACTCCTAGAACAATTAGAACAGCAAGGAATATATGCGCAGGGATATGCAGATGACATCACCATCCTGGCAACAGGAAAATTTGAGGGCGTCACATCAGAAATGATGCAAAGAGCCCTCAAAACGGTAGATAAATGGTGCACCCAGGAAGGTCTATCCGTCAATCCAGGAAAGACCACAGTGGTAGCTTTTACAAGGAAAAGAAAAATTCAAAACCTGAAGAAACTATTTCTTCGGGGAAAAGAATTACAAATGAGCGGTGAAGCCAAGTATTTGGGACTAACTCTAGACACCAAACTGAACTTCAAAGCTCATATAGGGAAAGTGACCACCAAAGCCACGCGGGCCCTATGGGCTTGCAGACGAATGGTGGGCAAAAACTGGGGACTACAACCACAAATGGTACATTGGCTGTACCAAAGGGTTGCGATACCAATAATAACCTACGCCTCCCTGATCTGGTGGCACAAAGCTGGAAAAGGAGAGTCGTTGAGGAAACTAAACAAGGTACAAAGACTTGCGTGCCTAGGGATAACGGGGGCCATGACAACAACGCCTACCGCAGCTATGGAAGCACTGCTATGCCTACCTCCATTAAATCTAGTGGTGGAGAATGAGGCATTGATAGCGACTTACAGGCTAAGAAACAACGGGTATGAGACCTTTCCAAGAAAAGGATATCATACAGAAATAGCCCAACAACTGGGAAATAACCGACTACTTGAAATGCAGTCTGACAGAATCAGCACTACTTATAACTTCACAAAAACCTTCAGGGTAATTATACCTGATAGGGAAGATGAGGGTAAAAGGCAGATGCGAAGTCACCCAAATGATACCATATGGTATACGGACGGATCAAAAACGTCAAGTAGTACCGGAGCAGGAATTGCGGGAGACCAACCAGGGACATACTTCAGTCTGAACCTGGGCAGCACTGCAACCGTGTTCCAAGCAGAAATAACAGCCATAGAGGCTTGTGCACAAGAAATGGTACGGATGTCTTACATTAACAGAAGAATCCGTATCATCACTGACAGTCAGGCAGCTCTTAGAGCTCTGGAGGCAGTAGAAATACGTTCTAAAACAGTAAGAAATTGCCTGAAGCCCCTGGCGAAACTAGCAGAACACAACAATGTGCAATTGGAATGGACGCGAGGACACCAGGGAAATTCAGGTAATGAGAAAGCTGACAGGCTGGCCAAAGAAGGAGCAAAGAAAGCCTTGATAGGACCCGAGCCGACATGCGGGATCGCATATAGCACCGCAAAAGGCGCAGTAAAGGAACTTTTAAGACAGAAACACAACTTGCATTGGAGAGAGGCACCAGGAATGAGACAATCACGCATATTCTTAGGTGACCCATCCAAATCAAAGACTAAGGAATTGCTGAAGCTGAGCAGAAGACAGCTAAGATGTGCAGTGGGTATTTTAACAGGACACTGCACGCTAAACAAACATCTCACCAACATAAAGGTGAAGGATGATCCAGATTGTAGGATGTGTGGTGAAGAGGAAGAAACACCTCACCACATCATATGTGAATGCCCGGCCCTAGCGGCGAGAAGGATTGCACACTTCGGTGAACCATCAGTGAGACCGGAAGAGATAGCTAATGCTCCCATCGACCGTATACTCGCCTTCGTGGGAGGAACGGGTCTCATGGAATAGGGAGACTATGGGGGTACAATAAGCTTCAGCTTCAGTACAGCGGGCCAAAAGACCGCAACCTATAAGGAAAAAAAAAAAAAAAAAAAAAAAAAAAAAAAAACTCTGACATTTACTATTTCAGTAGAAAATGGTATTTGAACCCAACACAATTTTTGGCAGTAGTAATTAGGAAGGATTAAGAATATTATTTCCAGTTCGTTTGCAGGCACTTCAAATGATCTATATTGACTTTAACAATTGCCACTTTGGACAGGTTATTTTCATTTACCAAATCATCAGTCGCTAAAGGACCAGTTCCAGTCTATGCTTCCCATATGTTAACTCTCTTAGTAAAGCTCTCAAATATGCCTTTTAACATAAAGATTTTTTTTGATAGACATTCTAGTAGGAATCTATGTTCTTGCAAAGATTGGAAAACAAACAGCTCTGGAGGGTAGACTTTCAAAGAAATGAATAACTCTGATAATACCGTCAACTAGTAATATTTTTTTGGTCACGAGTGCCTTCCGAAGCATCATTTTCAATTTTTGCAATTGAATAAAATGCTTCGTAATGCAAGTAAATAGGTACTCGTCGTTGATGTTAATAAATTTCTCAAAAAACATTTTTCCTTTTCCTTATTCGATATCTTTAAAGGTTGTTCAAAATATTTCATTGGTTTATTGAAGTAAGTTGCATGATTGGTATTAAGATCAAGATATTAAGGTACCAATATTATCCTTGGCTGGCTTCTGGCTATTTGCCATCATCAACACGGTAACAGCTAGAACTGACACATCGAGATCCTCAAATCAACTTATAAGAGATATACACATGGCTCCCTCTATTGGAAACTTGCGAAAAGACAGCAACGACGAAGATTACAGAAAACGAATAGATAACTCATCTCATTATATAATTATGTTTATCAAGACTGATAATCCCAGTTTTTATGATAATGTATTCACCTGATCTGATAAGTATTATTAAAATTAAACGCTTCAGCCAGTTCCAAGAATTATGTAGTGACGTGTAGATAAAAAGTCTATGGATATAATAAGTACATAAAAACTGATTGGTTATTTATTGTATGGATGTTATAGAATGATCAGTTTCTGCAAGTGTTAAATAGGTAAGTCATGTTTTTCATTAATATAAATTGATTTATTTATTTTTCTGGGAATAGCCCTTCATAATCAGCAATTAGCACACTATATCAGGGAAGTTCATAATTAGGGGCAGAATTAATACTTGGATAGCTTAATAAAGAAATTCAGCGTTTTTTCATACCTGAGCCACTTTTGGTGGGTAGAAAGGGTGTAGGAAGCTTAGTCTTGTGTCTAAATAATTTTAATTATGGCTAAGAATAGCCAGCGCATATACATATGCCATTAATACTAAAACTGACACTCAAACGCAAAAAAAGTCCAGTGTGGAGGCGGCTCTCCTATTGTGTTTACTAAATACTTCAAAAATTATTAGCGAAAAAACACAATACTGATAAATTAGATACAAAAATTGTTTGATACAGGGATATAAAAAAAGTGGGCGAAGGTGGCGTAAACACTTCTCACTCTTTTTGTTATCAAAATTTTTATCCAGCGGCTTTAGATTCCTAGTAAGCGATTTTATTCGACTTTGATGTGCGCCTATGCGATGTAACGCTGTAAATAAGCGCCAGTAATGATAATGAATCATTTCCATTTTGTCATTAAAGTTCCGAAAATAATTCCTGACTTTGATGCTAACCGATCTACTTCTGTAAATAGTAGCAACGGACAGAAATTATTACTTGTGTCTAACGAATACTTAAAACTAGTAAATTAATTTTAATGCAAAAAATACATTCAAACTCTAAAGGTTGCCTTAAAAATAGTAGTTTGAGTCCTGGTAATATTTAAAAATTGCTAACTAAATTTTCATGAAAATATATTTTGAAAATTTGAAAGTTTCAAAATCAAGGGAATATTTTAAATAAGTAAATTCGTAGGAGTTTTCTTAAAAATAGTAGTTTGGAATTTAGAAATATTTAAAAATTGTTTACTCAATTCTCTCAAAGAGATATTTTGAAAATTTGAAAGTTTAAGGATCAAGTGAAGCCTTTAATTAAATGAATTCGTAGGAGTTTCTTTAGAAATAGTAGATTGGGATTTGGAAATACTTAAAAATTGTTTACTCAGTTTTCTCAAAAAGATATATTATAAATGTTTATGGATCAAGTGAAGCGTTTCATTAAATGAATTCGTAGGAGTTTCCTTAAAAATAGTAGTTGAAGACTTAGAAATACTTAAGAATTGTTTACTAAATTTTGACAAAAAGATAGTTTAATAATTTGAAAGTTGAGGATCAAGTGAAGCTTCTAATTAAATAAATTCGTTGGAGTTGCCTTAAATATAATAGTTCGAGAGGAAGTTATTTTAAAAATTTGAAAGTTTGACGATCAAGAGAAGCCTTTAGTTAAATAAATCCCTATAGGTTGCCATAAAAATAGTAGTTTGAGACTTAAAAATACTTGTTTAACATTTTGAGACACATTTATATTTTAAAAATTTGAAAGTTGGAGGATCAAGGGAAGCTTTTATTAACTAAATTCGTACGTGTTGCGTTAAAAATAGTAGTTTAAAACTTAGAAATACTTAAGAATATTTTATAAAATTTTGACAGAAAGATATTTTAAAAAGTTTAAAGTTTGAGGATCAAATGAAGCCTTTAATTAAAGTAATTCGCAGGAGTTTCCTTAAAAATAGTAGTTAAAGAGTTAGAAATACTTAATAATTGTTTTCTAAATTTTGACAAAAAGATATTTTGAAAATTTGAGAGTTTGAGGATCAAGTCAAACTTTTAATTAGATACATTCGTATAGTTTGCCTTAAAAATAGCAGTTTGAGACTTAAAAATACTTAAAAATTTGAAAGTTTGAGGATCAAGGGAAGCTTTTAGTTGGCTAAATTCGTACGTGTCTTAAAAATAGTAATTTAAGACTTAGAAATACTTAAGAATACTTTATAAAATATTGACAGAAAGAATATTTTACTAAATTTTGACAGAATGATATTTTAAAATGTTCAAAGTTTGGGGATCAAGTGAAGCCTTTAATTAAATGAATTAAGTTTCCTTAAAAATAGTAGTTGAAGAGTTAGAAATACTTAATAATTGTTTTCAAAATGTTGACAAAAAGATATTTTGAAAATTTGAGAGTTTGAGGATCAAGTGAAGCTTTTAATTAAATGAATTCCTAAGAGTTTCTTTAATAATAGTAATTGAAGACTTAGAAATACTTAATAATTGTTTACTAAATTTTGACAGAAAGATAATTTTAAAAATTTGAAAGTTTAATGATTAAAGAAAGACTCGTAGAAGTTGTCTTAAAAATAATAGTTTGACACTTAGAAGTACTAAAAAATTGTTTACTAAATTTTCACAAGATATTTTAGAAATTTGAAAGTTCGATGGTCAAGGGAAGCCTTTAATTAAATAATTTCGTGTAGGTTGTTTTAAAAATAGTAGTTTGAGAAATATTTAAAAATTGTTTACTAAATTTTGACAGGCTTGATGATAAAGGGAAACCTTTAATTAAATAAATTTTTAAAAGTTGCCTTAAAAATAGTAGATTGAGATTTAGAAATACTTAAAAATTGTTTGCTAAATTTTCACAGAAAATATTTAAAATATTTTAAGTTTGAGCATAAAGAAAAGTATTTATTACAATTCTCTTTCTTTGCTTGATATGCATTGTTTAATTAAATAAGTTCGTAGTGGTTGTTTTAAAAACAGTAGTTTGAAACTGAGAAATACTTACTTAAAAAGTGTTTATAAATTTTCCCAACAAATATTTTAAAAATTTAAATGTAGAAGGCTTTAATTAAATAAATTCGTAGGGGTTGCCATAAAAATAGTAATTTAAAACTGCGAAAAACTTTAAAATTATTTAAAAATTTAAAAAAATATGTTTCAAAAATTTTAAAATTTGAGGATAAAGAAGAGCCTTTAATTAAATAAATTCGTAGGGGTTATCATACAAATAGTAGTTTAAAACTTAAAAATACTTAAAAAGTGTTTACTAAATTTTAACAGAAAGATATCTTAAAGTTTTAATATGATTAAAAGAAGACTTTAATTAAATAAATTTGTAGAAGTTGCCTTAGAAATGGTAGTTTAAGACAAATAAATACTTAAAAATGGTTTACTAAATTTTCACAATAAGATATTTTAAAGTTTGAGAGTCAATAAAATTATAAATTCGTAATGATTGCTATACAAATAGTAACTTGTAGCTTGTTAATACTATTTACTTGAATACGAAATTTTGAGGAAAAAATATGAATCGATAATTATCGAATTATTGTGCTTAAGGATAAAAAATTTTCTCTTGTAGAAAAATTACATATTTAAACATTAAAACTTTATTTATTATATTCTATATAATAAAAACAACATATTTGCCTAATAAATCAAATATAAGTACTATAAAAAGTGTCACTTTAACTTAATGAAATGTTTAAAAATTTGGATTTTTCTTCTATCTCTCTAAGTATCTAAGCATTGGTTATTTTTTAAGCCAAAATGAGTAAAGCAGGACCACCACCACCACTCCCACCAATCCAGGGGCAGCCATCACCAAGTTACGGACAATCATCGCATCCACAACCACCAAGTTATGAGCAATCAACACAACCCACTATCGAGCAAGCACCACAAGCTCACGGTAGAAAATTTATATTAATTTACTTAAAAAAGTAGTATTTCATTTTAAGTAATCTACAGAGAATGTTTAAAATCCTTAGTATATGGTCACGTGCTACCGAAGGAAAAGTAGTTTAAATTTGTTTTGATGCTGTTCAAAATGTTCTGGGAATTGTATTATAAATTGTATTATCGAATATGTTGCCATTGTACTTTCAGTTTTATCGTTGCAATCTGGAGTAGAAAGATAAAGTGTAGCTATTAGGGAAAGAGTGATAGTAGTAACGTGTGAAAAATTTATTATGCTGAATTATCATCACACTCAATTCTTATTTTTTTCTTTAATCAACTGTTCCCCAATTTTAGTAATTCCCATATCTTATCTATTCATCTATATATGTTATTGTTCTTTAAATTTATATTTGCATAACAATAAATTCTAAAAATACATTATTAGGGATATAAATAGATTATTTAGATATTTTATTGATACCAATAAGAAATCACTCACTTGTATAAATGATTCTAGCAATAAAGCCACCGTTTTGCTATTTTTCAAATATTCGATGGTTTAGGTATACAGAAGTCAAATATGTCAACAAGATAACTATGCTGGATTCAGAAGTCATGAAAAGAAGAAGTGTCAAACGCTTTTCTTAATTAAGTACATTTTTTTGTTTTCGAATCACAAAATTAAACTACTAGGTACTAATCCTTCCTCCCTTCTTGTATCAGCTCCTGAAAGATGATCTCTGGGTCTGAACACTTTTTTCTGCAGTTCTGTCAAAAAATATAAAACGCGCGTTAACCAAATATTTTTTCTAATATTATTTTTAAACGTACAGTTAAAATATAACTTTCTTATTTTACAGTAATAGTTACTCAAGTCCAAACACTGGTTCTTGGACCACAGCCATCTAGAGTAACATGCCCAAGTTGTCACGCACAAATAACAACGAAAATGGATATCGAGAACAGCACGAGAACACACTTGCTTGCCTTGACAATATGTTTAATGTAAGATAATATTTAATTTGTATGTTTCTGATACAAATATTTTTGCTGAGGCAAACTGTAATTTTTTTTTTTTTTTGGCATTAACTAGCTAACCTAACTTGTACGACTGGTAGTTTCTGCCGCTTCTGGTTAACTTACCTGTATATTTTTTTTTATTTCAGATGTTTCCCACTTACGTGCCTTCCTTACTGTATGGACTCTTGTAAATCCAAGAACCATTACTGTCCAAACTGTGGTGCTTACCTTGGACGTTACGAAAATTAAATACAAACATGGCTAAATTAATAAATTTTTATAATTCTACGAGATATCTACCTAAACACTCGGTTGTAAGTTTCACAAAACTTCTTCAGTTTATTTTGGTTTTGGATATGAGGCAATATATTTTAAAACTGGTCTCGAAGCAGGCTAAATATTTTTATACTTATACTACTTATACTACTTCTTATACTATGATTTTTATTCTTTAAATTAAGTTTATTTAAAATAATATTTTACTTAATGTATTACTATGTTAGTTATTTCTTTATTTATTCTGTAATAAAATATTTTTATGATTTTTTTTAATTTTATTTTGTGTAAGTATTTGTTAAAATAAATTGAATCGACTTCGATTTGCTGGTTTTCAAATGTTGACGAAGTGTTTTACAATTTGGTAAAGTTCTTATTCTGCGTTAAATATCGAATGATTTATTCCTACTCATTTTTTTAAAATTATTTGCAAACACCTAATATATTTGACAAATTTCAACTACGGTGTCACTTTCTGCAGAAGTACTTTACTGTTTCATTTATTGTATTAATACAATATTTTTTCTTTTTGATGTACCATATAAATGCAAATTTATGGTAATGATAACAATGCGATAAAATTGTGCATTCGCCTAGCAACAGCAACAAATTGAAATGTTTATTTTCGTTTCGTTATCAACGGTTTGAACAAACATGAAATGATACGTTGGTGAGGATGGAGCAAAATATCTCAGTTCTAATGGTAATTTGATCTTCTGCTGCATTTCTGACATCATCGTTATTCCAGATATATTTTTTCATGTTTAAAATCTCAATAAAAAGTTGATTTTAAGAACCTGTAATACCTGTAATTTAACTGAAAAATTTGGAAGCTACAGACATTTGATAATAATATTTCTTTAACTTAAGTGATCGTTCTGTGAAATCAGTTGAGGGTACCGTAAAGTGGTTGTCACAACGTTATCTTAACTACTCAAGTACTATCTTTAGCTAATCTATTAGATAGTACATGAGGAATTAAGATAATGACATTAAATCCGATTTGCCTTCAACTGTTTTTTAAGTTAAGAACCTCGATTTTCAATTTTTATTTTATTTCTATTTTATGGCTTTTATATTAACGTCTATTAAGCTCTAAAGCTATTCTACAACTTAATCAGAAGACACCAAAATAGGCCCAAAGACTGTACCTTGCGGTACCCCGTATTTTATTATCGTTTTTATCGTTATAAAACAACCTTTTACAATATTTCAAATCAATTTGACCTTTTCGAAACTGGTACAGACAATTGTAAATTTCATCACTTTGGGTGTCGTGTTACAGTAGAGATAATAGGACAAAATTAATAGTTAACTTGCGTTACATATTTAGTAAAAATATTATTCTGTTTTAGTCTAAATAATCTAAATTCCTAATCTTAATTATATTAACTATCTTTCATCATCATCTTATAGTATCCTTCATCTTCTTCGTTTTTCTCCGGTGTTCATTTGTATTTAGCTACATAAATGATCCTGTTAAAATAATAGCTCTTTAACATAGCGTCATAAATATGTGTATCAAACATTTGCTGTTAATAACAAACAGAGCCATACAATTTCGTTTGTGATAAGATTATGCCAAAACTTGCAAATAAATTGTTACACGACACCGAAATATTAATTAAACCCACTTTCGCTCATATTGGCGATAATGAGTTTAGTTATCCCAGCTATTATTTATTGTTATGCTCATAAATGTACCAGCCATTCCTACCACTTTCAGGGACCGTTTAACGTTATCAAGTTAAATTGCCAAAGTTACTTTGGTGCGTGTGAATAGATTTACGAAAGCTAAAACATTTTCATTAGTTAATTGTACTTCTAGCGGTAGAAGCGCAGTGTGTCTGTGAGATTTTCGGGGAAAAACGTTCAAGTAAGAATGATTTTTAAACATAATTTTTATTATTCAATGTTACCTATATTGAAATAATAGTAGAAATTTTCGGGAATGACGAACTGAAGAAGAGAAGATGTTCTGGGTATCATCATTAATATGTGTCTAATTTTGTTATATTTTGCAACCATGGAACCAAATGATAAATGAAGTATCACGAATTTGGTCATCCAAATCAATGAAGTACATGCAAATGTACTTAAGATTCATCATAGATATCCTTTTATGGTCCAAACTATGTAGAATGTTTAGTTTTTTTTTCTTTCAAAATAATTTTCTATTTCCATATAGATGTTTTACCCTTAAGAATCAAGTTAGAAAAAAAATTGAATAAAAATTGAAATAAACATGAAAAAATAAGTCAAAAAATAAAACAATATTTTCTTTAATTTAATAATTTATTAAAATATATAAAAGAATTAATAAAAATAAAATTAAAATCAAATTGAAAAAATGTCCGCCCATCACATATTGACAAAAAGAAATTTTTATTTGACTTTCGACCCAGTTAAATATAATAATACATACCAACATTTTATTAAGATCCATATTTATTTATAAAGTTATAAAAAAAAAGTATTTTCTTATGGATTTTTAGATTATATAATAATCTGATATAAGTATAAGATTTTCACCGACACAGTTTTGCAAAGAAGTTCTTAACAAAGAAAATTAATTTTCTTTTTTTTTCAATTCGACCAATAGAACCAGAAATATTCACTAAAATATATAAAAAAAATACTTTTTTTACTTAAAAAAGGGTCCAGAGCATGCTAAAAGAAAATATCGCTACTCCCTTCCAGCTCCTTATTTCTAAAAATTGTATGTACCTAATTTAACTTCTTTGTAGTTTAAAGTTTAAATTAAAATTCAAATAAATTGGTAGGTATAATTTAAGTGAATATTGACTATTTTATGCATTTCACGAAATACACGTCTTTAGTTATTTGAAAACAAAATTTATTAAAAATTTTCAACCAAAAACAGGAGTAAAAATTCGTCGATTGGAATAAGCAGAGGAATTAATTCTAGGTAGAGAAACTACTAAGCCAGATAATGTACAATGGACAGGGTAAGTCTCCTAAAATTGACACCCCCTTATCCTCTGCCGATTTAACCCATTCAAAATTGAAGCAGATACGATTTTTGATGAATTTTTATATTCTGAAAACGGATATTAAAAATCTCCCAAAATATACAGGGTGGAAAATAAAACAAGAGTGTTCCATCTCCGTATATTTTCATACCAAAAAAATGTCCTTGATTTTCTGAATCCAAAAATATATAATTGTTATACAGGGTGAATTTAAAATACACTGAATATTTTTAATCTGTAATTTCTTATAGCATAATTAATGAATTCCCAGTGTTTTAATTTCAAAATTCCATAGTTAATGTTTCAATAAAAAAACCTTAAACTCGTCCCGCTGGGGATACACTGACCGGTGAACTTGACATTGACATGGTTACGAACAAATACCTCTAAGCAGTATTCACAGTGTTTACCAAGTAAATCCAAAACTGAGATCTAAAACACTAGAAAAAATTCACACTTGACATCATGGATGCACAGGCTGAGCTACGCGGGCAACGTGGTAGCTACGAACACAAAACTGAAATCTAAAACACTAGGAAAAATTCACACTCGACATCATG
This sequence comes from Rhagium mordax, assembly GCA_963680705.1. Taxonomy (NCBI): domain Eukaryota; kingdom Metazoa; phylum Arthropoda; class Insecta; order Coleoptera; family Cerambycidae; genus Rhagium; species Rhagium mordax. Next base: position 10,899,984 of record OY796656.1, read on the forward strand.
GATGCACAGGCTGAACTACGTCAACACAACAACACGATAGCTAAGAAGAGTGGGGGTACATTTATGTCGCTACACACATCAGCTGTTCTGCTCAGGAGCGTCGTGAATATTTAATAAACATTCAAAAATCGTTTTCTTGACTGTATTTCATTTATTTTACAAATGACTATTTTTAAGAATTTTTACGGACCATAGAGCTTAACGGATTAAAATTATCCAGTGTATTTCAAATTCACCCTGTATAATCACTCCACCCTTACGTGTGATATTACTAAAACTACTATAATCACATCGCGGGTGTGTGCATATCTGCATTGTTTATTTATGGACAGATGTCATCCAGTTTTTTGTGAGATAGTCATTGACTCTGTTAGATATTAGCGTAAAAAAAATTCCTAGTGTAAAGAAGCAAGCTATTTTGAAAATGGGATATTTATTGGAAGACCGAAAAGAGTTCCTTGAAATTTATATTAAGTGCAACAAGTATAAGTCTCTTGCTCGGAGTGAGTATGATAGGTTATTTCCAGAAAGATGGCCTCCTCCCCAAAATACTTTTAAAAACATATATTATAAAAATTTAGTAATACCGAAAGTAAAGGAAAGGAAAAAAGACTTTTTTCGTTCTTCCAATGAATATCCCATTTTCGAAATAACTTTCTTGTTTACTCTCGTAATACAAGGTATTTTTTACGCTAATATCTAACAAAGTCAACGACTATCTCACAAAAAACTGGATGGCATCTGTCCATGAATAAACAATGCAGATATGCACACACTCGCGATGTGATTAGTGTGTAATAATATCTCACAAATAGGTGGACTGATGATATAACAATTATATATTTTTGAATTCAGCAAATAAGGACATTTTTTTGGTATAAAAACATACGGGAACATACCAATTAAAAAAATCTTGTTTAATTTTAGGAGATTTTTATTATCCGTTTTCAGAATATAAAAATTCATCAGAAATCGTGTTCACTACTTTTTTGAATGAGTTAAATCGGCAGAGGATAAGGGAGATAAGTTGGTGTCAATTTTTAGAGACTACCCTGTGCACTACATTTTTATTAAAAAACTAAACAAAAACTACATTTTGTATTGTTGTGGTGAAGTATACCAACCAGCACAATTAAAAGTTCTAACATAAACATAAACTGAACACAATAGAAACTTAAAAAAAAGAAAAATAGTAACTTGACGGGGGTTTATTATAGGTATTGTAGTCAATTATCGTTATGAATATTTCGTCTTTTACTACTAAATGTGTAGTCTTTATAAATTTTGGCTTTTATTTTTATATACCTATTATTAATTAAAAATTTTCCACATATTGATTATCTATAAGGATAAGGTAATGAAATATCGATACCATGGAGCGCGACCTAGCTGAAAATGTACAAATTACTATATATCGGAAAATTGCATACCGTAACTACAATGAAGGGATAATGTTATTACTGATCGAAAGGTGGAGTTGATTAATTGATATTGAATATTTTTTGGTAATGGAAATTTTTATTAAATCATAAAAACACATAAATCAGGCGTATACCTTTGCGACTATATATTTACTATATATTTACATCTACAACTACACACTTAGTCTCCGTAAACCTTACAAATTTTGGATCAGGTTATGGTATATTTTATTTACAAAATTAGAAAAATTCAAAATATATGCTATCTCTAGAAATAAACGTTTTTGTTCATTTTCGTCATGATCTCTGATACTTTCTTTACCAAATTAAAAAAATTACTTTCCGTAAAATTATGGGTAGAGATTAAGTACCTACAATTTTTGTTGTTGTTAGTATTAATAAAGTATCTTTTCTCTCTGGTTATTACCGCGATTATGTAAAAATTGTATGTCCTGGGTATAAGAATGACATGGTCTTAATTTCTTTAAGTGTATCAAAAATGATTTATTAGCAATTTTTTATTAATTTTTAGTTTTTATAGCTTTCAGAGTTATCAATTGCATCGAAAATATATTTCATTCATTTTTAATACCTATCCAACCAATTGCATTTTTATTAAAAATTCAGTTTTTTCAGAGTATTATTTTTAAACGCAAACAGTTAAGAAAATATTAATTAAAATATTTGACAGTTTCATAAATCGGCCCTCTTAGTTTATCAAAAATCTAAAATAAATATTTCATTAATTTAGGTAGACAATTTAGGAATCTGAACCATATTGCTAATAATGAACTTTCAAATTTTTTTACTTACCTCATTTACTAAACGAAATTCACTCTTTGTAAAAAATGATAGAATTTACAAAAAACTACTTTGATTTACAAATCATCAGCAATTCAAGAAAATATTAGGGGTTACTAGATAAAGTCATTATACAATAAAAATTAAGATTTTTCAAAAACAACCAATACGATATCAACAAATTTATTCAAACGTTCACCCTAAAGGTATAAGGTAACGGTTTATTCTGTTAATATGTATGCTATTGTATTCGTTATTTTGGTAATGTACTTAACTCATCGAGACCTGATTACATTACTATTATTTGCTAACAACGAGAGTCTGTGGGGCGATAACCTGAAACTGTCTAACTAGTCAAATTGTAATAAGTATAGCATTTTCTACCACAAAAACAGAGCTATGGAATCGATTGACTATTCAGGCTCCTCTACTGTTCTCAAATCTTTAAAGTTAGCGTGAATGGTACTCCTTAAATTTCCCCGCAAGTTAAATCTTATGTGGTGTAATAAATATATTTATCGAGAAGTGCGTTAAGAAGAAAAAGTAAAATGTGACATAATTACGCATAGGACCAAAGCACCAAACAGCTAAAACATGAGCTACCATATAAAATAAAGCCTTTATAAATGAGCACAAACCTCGTGATCAAAAATAGGCAACCAGATATACATTTTATTTTCTCTACATATGTAGTACTTTTGAGTGTGTATGTTGTTGCCTAATTTTGCAGTCACATGGGCTGCAATCATTTATAAAGCAACAAAGATGTTAAATTTGTTTATTTTTAGTTTTATTGAGAGATCAAGACTGTTCGTCCATCGTTAATAATAATAATAATAATAATGACACCCTCTATACTCACTACAAAAAATGTTTCCCTCAATTTACAGCAACAAACAAGGATTCAAGATCGCCTCCAAGAATTTGATAATCTTCGCCCAAAAGGTTCAAATAGACTTCGTTCTAAAATCATTCACATAAATTTTCACAATACTTCTAAATTTAATTTGTATATCTGTTATCGTTGGTATATTAAGTTGCAATCAATATTATCAATCAATATTATATTTGTTTCCGTAAAAAAATTAAATTAATGGAATAAACACGTTAATATATAGATAAAGACGAAAACTTTTCTTTTGTAATCCAAAATCTTATAACTTTATATAAGTAAGCTTAATATCTTACTAAATCCAATATCTTATCTAAGAAGATCGATTCAAAGAAAACTTGTGACGATAGTCTTTTCATGGTATTTATTCTTTTTAATAGTAACATCATAAGCAATACTGTTAATAACTTATGTTCTGTTTATTCAGGAAATTGCGAGACAGTTGCGCCGTGCTGCAGTACCATAAAACCTCAATGACGTAAAAATAAGATTTTACTTGGAAATTATCTTCAAATAGATCCTCTTGTAAAGAAAGCTAATAAATGAAAATACTTCACCAAAATGTGGTTAAAATTGAATAAAAAATGAGTCATAAGCAGAGACCAGGTCTGGGCGAGCCACAACGTCAAAACTGGCTATGCTATGCAAATTACAACAAAATTGGGCAAACGATATTTAAGATATTTACGAAAAAGCAATTTTTTAAAATAAGTTTAACACCCTATATCTTGAAAACGAAGCATTTTCGGACCCATGTTAATGTGAAATTTCTGTCTTAAAATCACTCAAATAATCGTCTGCTAAATTTATTGTACTTACTTAATTAACACCCTGTATATGTGATTGTAATCAGAAGAAAGCTAGAACTTCAAAAAATGAGAAATATACAGGGTGTTCTATTTAAAAAACACAAGTTTGATTTATATCTCCGAAATGTGAAGTTCAATTGCTTTTTTGAATAGTTTGTCGAAATCGCAGGAAAATTTCCTACAACTATTTATCAGTTTTTTTCTAGGTAAAAAGGCAAACAGTTAGCAGAGGTAAAATGTTACGTGCATAAGTCTGTACATTTCTAGTGAAAGCAAATTTCACAAAATTCGATAATATCCATTAATACACAAACAATATTGTTTGTTCCATTATTATCATCTTCCAAGTATTTCTTAGGTAATGACGCACTGATAACATCAAGGTACTATTTGGATAAATTAGGTCGGAAACTCGTTTCCCATCATTAAGTAAACTGTGCTGTAACGAAGAGGGTTTAGTTTTGTGAACAATTTTCGATTAAGTCGATTGAAAGGTGCGTAAATATTTTTTTATTAACATTATTGAGGTTAGTTTTTAATCGCAGTCAAAAATGCACTATATACATAATATTGCTAAATAAATAGGTCCCTATAGGATCAGATCTTTATCTTAAATGAATCAAATATAGACAGTGATTCACATAGTTTCTGTTTATATAATTAAGTTTATGATAGTCGGTGTAGATATTAAACAAACGCGACGGCTACCAGGTAACAGGATGTGGCGGTGATTATAAATTTATTTAAAATATTTTACTTATTAATTATAAAATATTTTACTTTATAACAAATTAGAATATATTTAGAACAGATCCGCCCTACCTTTCTGATTATAAATATGTATAATACTTATATATGTAAAAAAATACAGGGCATTCCATAAAACAAAACCATACTTTTTTCCACCCTTCGTATACCGTTGAAGGGAGAAAAAAAGTAATAGCATATATGAAATCTACGAAAAATTCTATGTGTAGGTTTTGAAAATTTTGATCCGTAAATAATTGACAGAAATAAGGGGGGTATAGTTTTGAAACGCCCTAAGTTTAAATTCAATTATTTACGCCATTTTTATAGCAAATATATAAGTGTCATATATATTTGTAATCAGAAGGACGAGGCGAATCCAAATATGTAAAAATATATAGGGTGTTCCATTTAAAAAGACCATACTTTTTTCTGCCCCTCGTATACGGTTGAAGTAGGAAAAAAAGTAATAGCATATTCAAAATTTACGGAAAATTCTGTGTTGGACCGGTTTTTGAAAATTTAAAATCAGTGGTAATTGACCGAAATAAGGGGGGGGGTATAGTTTTATAGGAAACACCCTGTACACCATGAATAAAACTACAAAAGATTGGGACACTGATGAGTAGGAAAATCTGAGTCACATATTTGGGTTTCTCCTTTTTTGGCTATACATACAAGCACTGATTCCTGTTCCATGATTAGTTCCTTCCACTAACTATATCATTATTAAATTTAGCTCCAAAATTATCAGCATTAACGGGATTGTATTTTAGGATTTGCGCGATTTCATAATTTCAAATGGAGACGCTGATTTCAAGGAAGAATCAGTAAATAAATTTAAACATGACAATTATAAGAACGTACTAGCTAGGTATATAATTTGATATTGGTTCTGTGAAAATGATATTTTTTAAAGCGTTTTAAGATATTTGATAAGAAAAATTATCATTAATACAATAATCAGTATCTGTCGACACTTCTCACAATTATTGACAGCTTGAAGTATTTTAGGATTTAGTTTTAAGTGGCGCATTAAATTATATGCATCTTATGTCTTACATTACAAGTTGACGTATTAGATAAATAGGATTAGGAATTTAGGCGTGTGGTCCTAGTAACCAAAGCCAAAAAATAAATAAATAAAATGGAGTACTTAGTTCCAAATGCACGGTTTTTAGTTTTATGTCTCTGTGTTTGTATGTATTTTGAGCTATATTTCAACTAATTGAAAACGATTTATACTCAACCCATAACAGATTTTTGCTTTTACCATTGAACGAAGAGGGCAAAAGTTATCATCAATATGTTGTATCTAGCTGAGGCTGGTTGCGACTTACTACCTACAAACAGTACTTTCCAGCTTTCTAACAATTTTTACAACGGATTCTCGGGCGCCAGTCTCTTATTTTAAAGTGCAAGAATTAAGAAACAGCACTTTCTCTCTTGGTGGTTTCCAAGACAGGCGGGGGTAGTCTGCAGTAAAGAAACGGAAGTATATAGGGGTCTGGAGGATGATCGTCGGTTTTAACGGGCTGGATAATTAGTTTTACACATCAGAAATTATAACTCGGAGATTTTAGAGTAACGTACAAAATCTTTATTTATTAATAAAGTGACAAGACAAGCTTATATCCACGAATTCATCGGTGTAATATGCATACAATTGGTGTTTGTTAAATGTGGCGCTAGCTGGCAAACGAGCCGAGTCAAGATCGGCGTGAAACGGATGCGGTAAGGTAGGATAAGAAGTTTCTAGAATTTCGGTCTCCTCTTTCGGAAAGCCAAAGATATCAGCGAGTTATTGTTCAGACCAATTTTATGGAGACCTATTGCCTCAAAGCAGAGCTTTGGTGTACAGATACGTCCTTTACTGGCAGTCTGAGATGTACGGGTGTGTTCCAGTGATGTCCTATCTCCCAGGCGAGAGGCTTAAGGTTACACTGTCTACCGAAAATTAAGATACCCCAAAGTGAAGTGTTATCTCCCGGGCAAGAGGCTTAGTACTTCATCGATGCATAACAACTTATGTATTTTCAAGGAAAATCCGAATTTTATCAGCTCTACTTTGATTTCATAGTCAGGGGCTGCGATGAAAATTATTATTTAATTCACTTGATATCTCTGCCTAAACCATGGTGTAAGACAATTAGGTGATGAAACGCCTCAATGTACCGTATGGTTAGAGTGTCGCCAAACTGTTAACGCAAGAGACGCGAAATCGTAAGACAAAGAGAGAGAGTGGGTGGCCGCGCGCGCTGCGCCCCGCATCGTCCCTAGTTAATTTCCACTTCATTTTACCAGGTCGAAAAATATACTTACCATTCGATGCAGAAAAATATGTAGAACACGATTGTTGAAAAATTATGTGTCTAATCTAAATTGTCGGCTACTGTGCAAAAAGAAATAAAAACCATAAATGAAATTGGACGCCGGCACGTTTAACTCGAAACGCTGCTAAAACCGTTCGAGTTATGAAAAAAATTAACATAAACAATTTTATAGAGAACTAAATTTCCTATAAAAAAGTCAGTGGTGGCATTAGTCTTTAATAGTTTTGGTGTGAGGGCGCCTCAAATTCGCGCGCTGATCTTTTGTTAAATTAAACTTATCGTTTTCCAGCGCACAACTTTCAGCCACCCTCACGCCCACGGTGTAAGAATTGTCTTACACCGTGCTCACGCCTAAAATATTTAAGATAGAGATATGCCGTCACTGACTTTTTTATAGGAAATTTAGTTCTCTATAAAATTGTTTATGTTAATTTTTTTCATAACTCGAACGGTTTTAGCAGCGTTTCGAGTTAAACGTGCCGGCGTCCAATTTCATTTATGGTTTTTATTTCTTTTTGCACAGTAGCCGACAATTTAGACACATAATTTTTCAACAATCGTGTTCTACATATTTTTCTGCATCGAATGGTATATTTTTCGACCTGGTAAAATGAAGTGGAAATTAACTAGGGACGATGCGGCGCGCGGCCCTCGCGGCCACCCACTCTCTCTCTTTGTCTTACGATTTCGCGTCTCTTGCGTTAACAGTTTGGAGACACTCTAATTGAGGCGTTTCATCACCTAATTGTCTTACACCATGGCCTAAACAGATGGATGGGCGAGGAAAAAATTTCGTAGTCTTACCAGTCTTAGACGGATAATATTGAATTCACGACTCGACGGATAAGATATAAGCTTGCCAACTCGACGGAAAAAGATCTAAGATCCTGTATTGTCCGCTCTGAGTGAATTTCTTACAAATTGTCTCTGATGTACCCTTCGGTGGAGACAATTCCCTCGGGCTGGATATGTTTCCTATTAAGCCCTAATGCGTTACATAACTTACAACAGTTATTCGGCATATCTGGAAATGGAAATGGTTGCTCGCAATTTTTAAACTATATTGCAATAATAACTGGATTAAATGGACATGGATTAAGGTTTAAACCTTTAGTTAACGAATGATTTTTACTACCGGCTTGGTTACTTGTTTAAACAATATTTAATTAAGTTCTTGTTTGCCAGCGGCTTTTACGACTCAAATTAAACTTAAATAAATCAGACTTAAACACTATCAGAGGTTAGCAACAGGAAATACTTGACGGAGAAATCACTTCATAAAGTCAATGTCGTTTTTCTTATCTTTTAACATATTCTAATAATACAAATTTCGCACGAGATTCACTATTAGACTATATTTGTCTATATATATTATAATGTATCGTAACAACTTCAAATATTAACTGTATGACGTAATAGGGCTGATAATATTTGTTCTTAATAACCCAGTCCATGTCATTTTCTCTTTAAATAGTCTATAGTCTACATTATTGTGTTACATTTTCAAATTATCACATAAAAATGTCTAGAATTTAAAAACCAGTTCACATTAGTGGTCTTCCTATCATTATGATAATTGCTTTTTGTAACAACTTATAGCTACTTATAGGTATAGGCGACCGGAGGAATTAACAACTATTGTAATAGTTGTAATTGCCTTTCCAGACATACATACACGATTGAGACGAAACACAATAAGCAACTCATTTGTTCAATTCTAAATTAATGCCAGTTTTATGTATATTGTATATTAACAGTTTTAAATGCCGTAGATGTGGTTTGAACTCCATAATAAACATTGTAGATTGTAGGCCCTCATTGACACAAAATCTTATATTTTCAAAGATAGGAGGGGGAGGCTAAGAAAACAGGAAACATTAATTATTTCTTCAGAAATCTTTTATTAATTTAGTTTCTGTTGACTAGCAAATAAATATATTGGATTTTTTTTGTGAATAAAATGAGTATTAACTTTTATGACTTTTTATAGCCAAATTGTTGTAAATTAAAATAATTGATCATTCTGTATAGACATAATACGCTAAGATTACCGCAATAATAAATGATAACAATGATAAACAGTGTTTAGCTTCGGTAAATAACTTTTTCCGAGTATTACTTATATTGGTGATTTATATATTGTGTTCAATCGATTATAAGGTAACAGTCTTACAGATACCTACAGATAAAAATTATGAAATAATAATAATAGATATTTTCCATGCGTACGTGCTTGAGAGTTATCGATTCGTCTTTATTGTTATAATCAGATTTAGATGATACTTGATCTATAGGTTTAAGTTCAAAGAATACGTTTTTAAAAAATATCTGCTCATCAGTTAGTCTGCCTGTCGATCTTAATAACTTAACAAGGTTTTAAGATATTTTGGGGTGACATTTCCTTAATTTAAAAAATTAGAGTTTTTAGGGGTTGTTTTAGTTTTTTGTTCTTTTACGATCTTAGGATTAGTTGAGACAGATCTCACTATTAGTTAGTATCTTATTGTAGACAAAATATGCAACAAAGAAGAACCCCTGTAATTTTCTCATATATTCAACGCTGACTCTTTTAAGGTAGAATTATATAGCGCAAAAAAATTATTAGTAGTATAGGTTGCAAATTTTTTTATTCCCTATAACTAATCTTAAGGTAGAACTAACAGCCGGAATTATTACAATCCACCCCTTTTCTGCTTTACAAACTGTAGTATAAATTATATATAATTCAATATTTACAGAAACGTTTTACGAATTAGTTAAATACACCACAGCGTATTCCTTATCTTGTTTATCAATCATTATGTCAAGGTAAATAATGTGACTGCACGAAAAAAATACATTTTATTAATACAACGTGTTATCTCGATGGCAGTCCATGCACCGGATGTGTCTCAATAATTGTTTAATCTACTTAGATCGCAACATGATTCCCCGATAGTTCTCACAATTATTAATAAAACATTTTTTGGTTGACTCTACTGTAATTTTTGTCTTCAAAAATTAAAAAAAAAAATTGAATTGAAGAATGGTCAAAAAAATTGAATTGAAAAATGTCAAAAAAAATTTGGAGTTAAAAATTTCAAAAAAAAATTCAATTGAATAGTCAAAAATATGTCATTTAAAAAATTTTGAAAAAAATTTTCAATAATTGAAATATGTCAAAAAAAAATTGAATTGAAAAATGTCAAAAAAAATTTCATTTAAGAATTGTAATTTAGTTAGGGCTAAATTAGCCCCTTACTACCATAAATAAAACTGGCAAATTTCAACAAAATCGGCTAAAGGATTAATAAGATATTTACGAAAATATGAATTTTTGAAAAAAATTTTGACACTATCTTGAAAACGAAGCATTACTTTTCGTCTTAGAATCACTCAAAGAATCATTCCTTGAAGTTTGGCCACGTACTTAAATAACACCCTGTATAAAACTTAACAATTAATCTATTTTTTAATAAAATTGGTGTTAAATTTTTATTAGATAGGACATCAAATTTAATTCGTATATTAACTGTTTACAATGTAACTTCCAGTTGAGACACTCATCCAATACTATTCCAAGGAACTTCACATTTTTACTGTTTGAAAGGCTGCTACAATTGCAATTTTAATGTCCAAATTCTTACAATTTCTTTGAAGGTTATGAAATCTTATATAATTATTTGATTGTTGTCTATAGCGACAGTTTCAATTATTTAAGGAAGTGTCGCAATTTTCTTGTTTTCTAATTTGTTTCCATACTACTGGCTCCATCCATTGGACGACTGATGAACTGCCACACTTAGGAACCTACTACGAACGGGCATACTGCAGACCTCTGTAAATTCAACACAATAGGTTTAATAATTGTTTGAATAATTTTCTTTATCCTAAAGGAGAAAATTTCTGAACGTTTGGTTTGAAATGTGATTTCTATAAGTTGGCCAGCTCTTCTTCTGAGAAAAATTCCAGAATGATCGTATGCTGAAAGAATGATACATCTTGATTTGCAGCGTTATTTAGTGGTATATTATTAACAATATCTATCGGTAATTTTATGAAAAACTCACTAAATAGTAATAGGTGGGATATATTAGTAATCGAAGTATAGTGTTTATTTAAATCTATATTTCTTTGCAAAAACATTACATTTTTTTAAATTACTTTTATTAATTCCTTAAATAATAATAATAATAGATTTCAATTTAAAACTGTATTAGTTATGTTTTTCTTTTATATTGCAGATCAAAATGGATAAAGCATCAGGATCACCACCACCAGCTTACGTTCAACCCCCAATTCAAGCACAACCAGGTAGGTAATCTAATATTTAAGAAAAAAATTATAATTAACAAATTTAAATACGCGCAAATACTACTATAAAAAAGAAGTGATGTATAAAAACTTGTGTACTCAAAAGCGTGTTGGTTATGAATAGATAAAAGTCAAAAATGCTCCTTAAACCTAACCTTAATTATTGAGAAAGAAAGCATTTTACAGGAAAAATAGCCTTAATTACAGTGAAATATTTTAATCTTAATCACAGATGTGCATCGCATTCAAAGCAAAAAATAGTTTCTTATATACCTACATTTCGAAGAGAATAATTTTTGATTTTGTTTACAGCCGTGTTTGCTCAACCCCTTGGACCACAACCATGCACGACCATCTGCCCAAGTTGCCATGCCCAAATAACAACGTCAGTAGAGCTGGAAAATAGTACCAAAACACATTTGGTTGCCTTGGTATTATGTTTAATGTAAGAAATTGCATTTTGCTGTTACATTTCTTTAATTTTAAAATGAAACGTTATAAATATAAATGAAAGAGTTAGCGGGATTAAATAATGACAAAAAATATTAACTAATAGCGTAGGATATGTCGATACCTAATTCCGTGTCCGTAGATGCAAGTATTTTTTTCAATTTTAATAAAAAAATAATTTACTGCTCTTAATTTCCACATTAAAAATTCGATATATTTACTTCACAACTCTATTACTATTATAGTCAAAAACAAAATTATAATCTCATTAGTAGTTTTCTAACATATGCGTTCTTCTTATTGCAGATGTTTCCCATGCGTTTGCGTGCCCTACTGTATGGACTCCTGCAAATCCAAAAACCATTACTGTCCAAACTGCAGAGCCTACCTTGGACGTTACGAGAGTTAAATATATATATCGCATATAAATTGAAAATAAATTGGTACTACTGTTTTTAGTAGCACCTTTAAGGTACCTCTATTTGGAGATATCCTTAATGATTGTTGATAGAACCTTTTTTAATTGTATTTAATTGTATTTAATATAATAATTGACGCAAGCAAATAATTTTAAAACTGGTCGTATGTAACGTATGTGATATGCATTGCTATAATAGTCAATTTTTAAATTTTGTTTTAAATAATGTCTGCTGATAATGGATATGGATTAATCCCAAAATAAAAATATCTTTTTTCAGAAAATAAAAACATTTTATTTCAATGTAATTTAATTTTTGTAATTTTGTTTATAGTAAAGTACCTATGTTGTAATTTTTTATTATTAAATTCACTACTATTTATTAACCAACTCTGTTTCCTTTCTGTTTTTTGTTTCCTCTGTTAAATAAATGTATAAATGAAGTACCTAAGGAGCCGTAGTGCCAAAAAGTTATGCATATGGAACGTTTGTTTTCAATATTCTTTATATGCTGATTTTCTTTTCCATAACTGTTGTTATCAATTAATTTGATGGGTAGATTCTTAGGAATCTTGGTCAAACAACTAAATAAAATAATAGTTTTTTAATGTTGCTTTAAAGATCTCTGCATAAATTTGAATAACATTGGTTGTAATGTAATTTAATAATATGTAGTCTAATCTAATATTCTAATACGTGACAAATAATGTTGGCAGAAAAATATTTAAAATGGAAGTGTTCACCAAGAAATATGCCAAAGTGAAAAAATCAATGGCTGACATAAAAACGGTGAAATTTTATTTCCAATTAGTGTAATTAATTTTCAATGTTTTTTACTAAAATATTTCAAGACTATTTACGTGCAGTTTATAGAAATGAACCATTTTAAGTATGTCTTAATTTTCTTGACATTAAAATTTATTATACTTCTGCCTGTGCTTCTGCGCTGCTTCTCACGCCTGTTGCACGATACTTTTTAAAATATGGCGCAGGAGCCGGTGCGAGGAAACTGTACGGCCAAAACAAGACACCCAACTTGTGCGAAAATATTATCTAATATTGACTGACTGAAGACTGAATGGTTATATATTCGATTTAATTTAATCGAAAACGGACGCCCCTGGGCAAAATAAAAAAGTATACCTTTTTTGTAGTGTTTGCCGCAATAATTCTAAAAATTAAAATAAAAATAACTTGTTTAAGTCAGATATCTAGTTTTATAGCTATCAATTAATGTATCAAATAAAATTGCTGTAAATTATTCTTCAAAAAATAATATTATTTCAAAAGGCATCCTACATATTTGTCTCAAAAAAATGTCATTACCTAAACAGAAAACAAGAATTTAACGTGAAGAGGCTGAAACTAAAAGACATAATTTTTGTTGCTGTCCCTCTGAGACCTATATTAGCTGTGAATGAGTACCTACCAGTTATTACTTTGCGTTTGCATCATATTTTCAGTTTAACCAGAATGAGGCTTTTTTCTCTTTAAACAAACAGCGGCGAAAAGGAATTTAGGTACAGTGCCCGGATAAAATTATATTACATTGCTAGTACCTATAATTAATATGGATAAGCACAAACAACGGACAACTACTTTAAAGATTTGAATGACACAAGTTTCGTGTTAGCTGTTTTGATTTTTAATGGTCGAAAGTCGAAATAACTCTCTACTCTTTCAATCTCATTTTTATTTTAATTCACTGGAAAGAAATTAAATTAAATAATTAATATAATCAGAAAAAGACCTTAAAGTTGAGCTGATGACATTTCCTCTTCAGGTATAAACTTTATATTATACAGGACAGGGTGATTCGGGAATGAACCGACACAGAGCAGATGCACGCAATTTACTTATATAGATACCAAGTTACACCCCTGATGAGAGGTTTTAATTTCGAAAAACACTTTAGCGTGGAAGAATCAAATTTTTTACACGATTTAGGCTTATTACAGGCCTTAAAAAATAATGGTACCTTAGTTAATGTCAACAGAAGCACTGCAATGGGTTGATTGAGGCGAGAATTTTTTTGTTCGTTTGCTGATCTTAATTGACTTAACTTAACTTTTTTAATGTTTTTAATGTGTCATAAACTTTATAATTTTCAAGAAAGACGGTATCAACTGAAGCAAGAGGTTAATGGTTTTAATTAGAAAATAATCAAAAACTCAATATTACCCTATGAATCTATATTTTAAATTTGAGAATTACTAAAATAGTTAATTAAATCTTAAATAAATTTTAATAAAATTTATTTAATTCAATAAATAATTTTTATTGAAACGTATGAAGACGTAGAAGAGTCACATTCAATCAAAATTTTAAAAACTTTAATCTCTAAATTTTGACTTTGATGGAGTTATTCAAAAATATTCCAATGGATTATCAACTTGAATTGAAATGATATCACCTAATGTGAAGAAGGAAAATGGTTTTGATTTGGGACTTTTGGGAGGAGTTTATAGAGTTTGTGGAATTCTGAGACAGTTTGTATGAGCAGTGTACTCTGTGGGCAGTATAATTAAAGAGGGAAATTATAATTTTAAAGTAATGTAATCGGGAGGTTGAATTAGCAAAATTGGGCTGGGGCTTCGTGAGAAAAGCGAAAAGTGCATTTTTTATGCATTTCGAGTACATCGCTACACTATTTTTTAAATATCCCCGGCTCTATTGGGGATATTTAACTGTTGGGGTATAGTTACGTTAAAAGTGCATCCTAACCTCAAAGAATCCATGTTTCTCAGTTTATTTTTATTTTACTAATAATGCAATAAGTGGGGAAAAAAACCTTCTGATCTTTACGAAAATTGGAGAAAATATGTATTTTCATGCTGTCAAGATTGATACGTTAACGTTAAACGTCAAAATTGCTCACATGTGGTTGAAGATTTATTTTTTATTTCAATTTGACAGCCATAAATTTTTTTGATTTTGCTAGGTGACAACAAGTAAGTATTTTCATATAAAATTGTTAATTTCAATACCTATAATTATGAGGCAGAGTATGAATACAAGTGAAAACGGGAAACCCGATCAACGAAAACTTCTAGGCATCAATATGAACAATACCTTGGCGAGTTGTCAACTAATAAACCATTCCGGGAAAATAAATTTAGGGCAAATATAAATGCATTATTTTCGTGGTCATTTCTCATTAACAACTTTAATGGAGCTTGTATAAAATTTCATCACAGAACAAATAACGATTCTATTCTATGATTATAATGTGTAGATCATCAACTTCGTTAATGTGGTTTAATAATATTCTTCGTCGTTGATGCCAGTTGCATAGCAACATCATTATTTTAAGCCATATTTTCAACACGTTGTCAAAACTTTTTTGGAATCTGAGGTTATAAATTTCACACAACGATATTTTTCTCCCAACGAGAGCATTAACGACAATTCTGCGGCCATATTTCCTGTTCGTAAACGACTATCGTTACCTATAGAATAACAAAAGTTATTTGCTCGATAGAAGAAGCGTGTTTTTCCTAAATAATAATAAATAAAATAAATGTACTTTCTTTTGTAGAACAATCTTTATGTTATCTTCAGCGTTGAATGTTGAATTTTCTTCTGAACACTAACCTCAGAGCCAGAATTGAATATAAACAGCTTCGAACTTTTTGGAAATTAAATACATACTTCGAATAATAACACAAGCCTGCAAAATTGTGCGTCTGTTCTGTAGCATAAAAAATTCATGCCATTTTGATGATCTACATTCTATAAAAGTGTTAGCTTTGGTAGTTCATTATTTTTATCTATCTATTTATCTACCAACAGCTCAAATTTATTTAGAATTCTAGTGAATACAAATCCTTAAACTTCTAAATCCCATACACTATAAACCCTAACACCAAAGACTAAGACATATTTTCACTCTAAGGCTTTCTCGAAACTGACGATTTGTAGAAGGGCTTCGTGGTTCTCTTCCACGTTAAATATTTTGAATTCTGGACGACACGACCATCTTCTATAGTGAATAAAAAGGTCATGGCTGTATTAATGGCATAAAGGACGTTAAAGTTGTTTTATGTGCAATCGAAATAAAAAAAAGTAGGTACTTGGTTAAAATTGCATTCGAAACTAATTTTATTATTATTATTATTATGTATTTTCTTACA
This sequence comes from Rhagium mordax, assembly GCA_963680705.1. Taxonomy (NCBI): domain Eukaryota; kingdom Metazoa; phylum Arthropoda; class Insecta; order Coleoptera; family Cerambycidae; genus Rhagium; species Rhagium mordax. The sequence continues at coordinate 10,916,281 of OY796656.1, forward strand.
GTGGCAGCCGTCATGTATCAGCCTCGCATTTTTGGAGAGTACCCAATCAGAATAAGGTGTCCGAGTTGCAATGTGGAAGTGATAACACGAATAGATGTCCAGCCCAACATGAAAACACACATGTTTGCTGCTATACTGTTTTTTGTGTAAGAGGTTTTTTAAAAGGAATCTTAGTTTTAAATTGTTATAATATGCAAGATTAGCGTTGTTTCACACTAGATCTCTCTCTCTAATAGAAATCAGTGCATTTTGAATTTTAAACATCTTCCGATGATAACAATGGAGATGAAGGAACTCTATACACTATTTTTCTATTTGTAATAAATAGTTGACGTTTCATGATGACAGTAGACATCCAGGTTAATTTTTTACTTAAAATGCTTCTTACCTGGTTAATTTACGTATCAATTTTTTTTCAAAAACGGTAGTGCAGATATTTCAGATCGTCAACTTAAAAGAGATATTAGCTCTGCAGAACAAATGATGTGAGGAATTTATGAAGAACATGAAGATGAAGATATTCAATACTATTACGTAAATTCTGTAATGGAAAATATTAATTTCTCTACCATCGTGAGAGAGGTAGAGGGCACGGCGTGGTTTTTATGAATGGTATTCACACCTCACAACAAATAAATGAAAATAGACAATTTCAAAGAATCTGCTCAAACTGCATACTCGACGGTTCCAGAAATGCGCAGAAGATTAGCTTCAATTATTTTTATGCACTTCTACATATCAAAAGTTTTAGCCTCAGAACCTGGACTATCCTATATGTAGACATATTATTTATTTCCAAAAAGGGGGGGCCCAAGGCCATTTTCATTTATTTATTTTTCTTTATTTCAGATGTTGTTGTTGTTTTTGGTTACCCTATTGCATTGATGACTGCCAAGCTAAGAACCACTACTGCCCAAATTGCGGAGCTTATCTTGGAACTTACGATTCTAATTTTTAAATACATCATATTAAAGTTTACTATTAAGGATATTTTTGTTTCTAATATAAAATGAAAATTTAAATATACACAGATACAACTTTTTTAGAAATTTTAGATCCACTATTTCTCTTCCTTTTCTTTTTTGCGATTTATTACCACATTCCTTGAGATTCCTATCCAAGAAAATTCGATTTATCTAAAAAATATTCAAATTAACCAGTTTAAAACTGGGAAATAACCTCTACGCCTTTGACGTAATGTCAGAGGATCAGTTAGAGGGTGTTTTTGACAACTAATAGGAATTAAATTAATACAAAAATACTGCGCTGACGTTTCGGAAACTATATCCGTTTCCTTTTTCAAAGTTTAGGCTTTAGCATTGTTAATACTTTATAAACAATGGCTCAATTGCCCATTCATCTCGAGGTCCCATGTTCCTAGTCGGCTGACGCGTACTGTATACAGCATAGACCAATAGCTAGCTCACTTCGGCTGGAAGAGAATATACTGATTGCTGGAACAAAGGGCGGACAGCAGAAGAAATTTATGATTAATATCACACAGAGATACCTTACTCTACTCCTTACTTACTTAGGCACGTCTGGTCAGGAACAGCAGCGGACGGGTACTGAATGTAGTTCTGTCGGATTCAGAATATCAATACTCTGTAAAATATCAGAGTAGTAGGGAAGAACGCAAAATAAGCAGCGCAGTGAATAAATGAGTAACGGCTGGACTTGCCGAAATTCGGGCCTCGGTTAACTTACTTTATGGTGGGTACGTCTGCTTGCTTTCGACGACAGCTCTTGACTGACTTCAGCTCTCTTGGAATCGGAATATCAATCTTCTATCAACTGGCTGAGTGGTAGGGATAAGCGTAACGTCGCAGCGCAGTGAATAAATGGGTCCCGGCGAGGATCTGATGTAAGGCAGCGTTTCAACTGCTAGAGCGCTACATTCGCTGGCTCATGCGGGCAGACTGGCTCGGCGCGGATACACTTTTCACTCATAGGTATTGCCGGGGACAGATATCAGCGCGGTATTTTATTTGTTTGTGCTTAATTTACGGATTTATTTATTATTTCATAACGACAGGACAGTTTACAAAATAATTAACTGGTTACAGGTGATAATAATATGAAAATTAGGAAAACAATAACTTACTTCTATACGGGGTGTATCGAATAATATTATATTGAACAGGAATTAGTAACGAAAAAATCACTTCGTTGCAGACGATATAATATATTCGTTATTTATAATGAAAAAAGCACCATTTCAGGTTTTCTCCATTTTATTTGGGAAGGCAAACAAAACGCATAGGGTATCAAGCATTTTCGTAAATAATAAGATATAGATATTTTAATGTTCAAATTTAAAAAGTACCTACCATTTCCTATTTAAAATCTTGAAAATGCAAGAAAAAGGATGACATTCAAAAAAAAAAAACTTTATCATAAGTGGTGATAAATTGAAGTTTTTGCAATGTTCGTCTAAAACTACTCAAAACATTTATTTTGTTTACTACTTCACTAAGTTGCTTGACCAGAGTTCCATCGATGACGTCATAGCGCCGCCATAGTGCCTAGCGCCTAGGCCGCCATCTTGAAAACAATTTGCTACTTGTGATATATCATTGAAAAGGGAATTTTAAGCCCTATCGAATGGTCTAAAAAAATATATACAGGGGTTCTATTTCAAATTCTCGACATAGGTCCACTTCCAGAAAAACCGGAAATGGTCTTCAAATTCTTTCATGGAAAATATAGGTCTTAATGACTATATCTTCGACCTGAGGACCAAATCTGTAACCTCAAAGACAATAAAATGGTGCCTTGTACAATGATTTCGTTGTCACCCGGTATAGCGTATTATATAATATACAGATTTTCTAATTCTCTTATTATCTATTAAATATACTTATTAATATAAAAAAATTGCTTACTTATTTTATAAAACTGTAGTTATTAAAGATTTTCATTTACACTTTACAATGGCTGTTTGTTTTTAACAATTCAAGATGAAATTTTCGAAAGCTTTTAGGACACAATTTCGTCTTCTTATCTAAAAAAAAAAGTAGTCTTTAGCTCAGTGAAAAAATTAAAGGGAAAAAATATATACATAAATCACGATTTGTGCAAAGAAGATCAAGATAAAAACAAAATACTTCGAAGTCACCTCAAACAAGCAAGAGAAAAAGGTTATAACTCTCATATCAAAAATGGAAAAATCATAATAAACAACGAGACATTCACGCCGGAAGAATTATATGAAAATCAAGTTTTGAAAACGTCTACTGAGATAGAAAAATCATTTAAAATTGTAGAAAGCCGTCCAACTGTTAGTGCACCTTCCACTCCAACACCATTATTAAGAGAAAAACAAATGGAAAAAGAATTAACTGAAAATAACGAAAACCAAACTCCAGAGAAAATAAGAGAGAGAAAAACGAATAAAACATCTATACAAAAGTCTGAAGTACAAAGAAAGACGAGAGCAAACTCTACCACCACGGACGGTCGTTTTCCCACAAAAACGCTTGAAAAAAAATAAATTACTACTAAACTATTGTCTTAATAATTAGTAATCAAATAGAACATCACATATTTTATACGAAATCATACAAGAAATATAATAAAAATATCTATTTAGTTCATAATGTTATATGACTAAACTTTACATAGTTAAAAAAGTTATCCCTATAATCCTCTGTTTCTCTTTTGTTTTACCTTTCCGTGGCCCACCTTGTGTATGTCTCTGAGAGTCGTGATTGGCCCCTCGACTTAGAAGAGTGTCCATGTTGTAAATTTCTTAATATCCATACCTAGATTCATCATGAATCCGTATCTACGTGATTTTAAGGTCCATAACACTGAGACTTATGTATTAGATTCACCTCGTGAATTAAATGGGATTTTAACAGTAAACAAAAGGAATATAAATTTTACTATTTTGCACCAAAACATTAGGAGTATAAATAAAAATATAGACGAATTCAAAATTTTTTACTACAAATAAATTCAAATATAGATTGTATTGTTTTAACTGAGACATGGAAAATCGATAACATAGACATCTACAAAATAAAAGGGTACGATATTATCTATAACAACGGGAAACTCAATAAATCAGATGGGGTAGTAATTTACATAAAAAATAACATTAAACATACATATAAAATAATAGAGATCAACGAATTAAATGTAGTGGAAATAGTAATGAATTTAAATAATAAAAAAATTAAGATATTTGCTATATATAGAAGCCCAGCATCATGTCCTTTCGCATTTAATAATAATCTCAAAACTTTATTAGAGAATTCCCATAATAACGACGAATATACTCTCTTAATAGGAGACATAAATATAGATATTTTAAAGGACAAGGACTATGCAAATGATTATTTAAATATAATGTCAGAAAATTCATTTCTATCAGCCATAAACAATGTAACAAGAACAAATAATGAAAGCGGAACTTGTATAGATCATGCATTCCTAAAATCGAAATATGAACTTGAGTTTGTTATTCCAGTTATCATAGAAACTGATATTACAGATCATTTTACAATCGCACTACAAATAATTTTTCCAAATAAAAATAATAACATAGACAAATCACAAGTAAATTACATTAAAAAATTAGAGATGGATAAGCTGCGCCAAATATTATCACAAACAGATTGGGAGTATATATATGCACAGGAGAGCTCAGAATTAGCAACTGAATATTTTATAAAAATCTTACACCATGGAATTGAAAACTGTACAACAAAAATTAAAATTAACAGCAAAAATAAGAAAAGAAATGACTGGATAACTCAAGGCTTAGTAAAATCAGTAAACAAAAAAAACGAGTTAAAAAACAATTACGCAAAAGTCCAGAAAATAAAAAATTAGAAGAAGAGTATAAACAATATAGAAATAATTTAAATAGTTTAATTAAAACAACTAAAGCTAATTTCTACCAAAAGCAAATCGAGGAAAACTCAGAAAATTCTAAAAACCTATGGAAAGTTATAAACCAAGCTACTAATAATAAATTTTATGAAAATAAAGAAATAAGTAGAATTAGAGGAAAAAATGGAGAGCTGATAGAAAATAATGTCAAAATAACCAACGAGTTTAATACATATTTCGCACAAATTGGAGATACACTAGCCTCAAAAATAATTAGAAGTAATCAGAATAAACCTCAAACTGAAGTATGTCAAAAAACAATGTATATTTTTCCAACCGATGTAAACGAAGTCCTAAGAGAAATAAACTCTTTAAAAAATAAAAAATCTAGTGGATATGATGGTTTTTCCGCTGAGTTATTAAAGACGATACAAAACGAAATTGCACACCCGCTTACAAGTATAATAAACAAAATATTTGAAACTGGTGAATGTCCATCACATTTTAAAGTCTCCGTGGTCAAACCATTATTCAAAAAAGGAGATGATATGGATATAGGTAACTATAGACCAATTTCGTTAATATCCAGTTTATCAAAAATATTTGAAAAAATACTAAAATTAAGAATAACGGGCTACCTCAATAAAAATTCGCTGCTTTCAAAAAACCAATTCGGCTTTAAAGAGGGGCAAAGTACACACGATGCAATAAACATGTTAACAGAAAATATATATAAGTGCTTAGATAAAAGAACAAAATCGTTATGTATTTTTGTAGATATTCAAAAAGCATTCGATACAGTTTCCCACACACTACTACTTGAAAAATTAAATAAAATTGGAATAAGAGGAATATGTCTAAATTTATTGGAAACTTACCTAACTGGAAGAAAGCAATGTGTCCAAGTGAACAAAATTACAAGTCAATATGAAAACATAACATGTGGTGTGCCCCAAGGTACGGTTTTGGGACCACTTTTATTCAACATTTATATTAACGACTTACTGGAAATGAAGACAGAAGGAACGGAACTATAATCGCTTTTGCAGATGATACTGCTATCTTCTACGAAGATACATCTTGGAACAACCTAAAACAAAAAGTAGAGAAGGATATGGAGAAAATACTAAGCTGGTACTCGGAAAATTTACTCACCATTAATAAAGACAAAACAGTATATGTAAATTTTTCTTCGTATAATAACACATTGCCAGACTTCCAAAACCTAAAAATAAAAATAAATGATCAAGAATATATTATATATCCTAAGGAAAAAGTTACTTACCTGGGGGTGGTATTCGACTGGCATCTAAGATGGGATAAGCACATTGAGATATTAAAAAAAAAATTAAGGTATGTTCTATGTAAAATAAAGCAAGTAAAAGATTTTCTAGACTGGAAACAGTTGAAAATAATCTATCATGCACTAGTGGAAAGTCACCTCAGTTATGGTATTACCGCTTGGGGAGCAGCAGACGAAACGTACCTTAAAGACATCGGCATACTGCAAAGAAAGATACTAAAATGCATGTATAATAAAAATAACATTTATTCGTCAAATGCCTTATACAAAGAGCTTGGTATTTTAGATATCCGCCAACTTTTCTATCTCAAAGTCGCAGTAAAAGCGCATTGCGAGAGGAAAAATTTAATTCCAATTGATCATAACTACAGTACTCGCTCCAAAGAAAAATGTGTAACTATACCATTAAAATCAACAACAAAAGGACAACACAGTTTCGATTATCTTGCCCCGAAGATTTATAACACCATTCCGGAAGATATAAAAAAAGTACAAAACTTGAAAAAGTTTAAATACCTACTAAAAAGAAGTCTTCTTCAAGAAGATAGAAACAAAATATATGAACTATTAAATTGGTGATATCAAAACTACTAAAAAAATTAAAACAACTTCTTTTAAGTTATACCTATATATTTATTTTAATTTTTATTTTTAATATAGTTGTATAGATACTCTCCCATGAATTTACTTATTTAGATTCATTATTGTTATTAGTTAAATTTTAAATGTTTGTCGAGTTACAGTGATATGTATGTTTTAATTATATCAATATTATATTTTACATTTATCTAGGTTTAGTATTGTTATATTATACTTATGAGTAATAATTGTCGAGTATTTTATTATATCATTATTACTTCTCACTCTCAAGTTTTATAACTTTAGTGAGTATTTGTGTTTATTATTATATTTTATTTATACTTATATATATATATATTGTAATTACCTGTATATTGTAATTACCTATACATTATAATTACCTAAATTACCTACCTGTTTCTAGATAATAAACATTTTTTTTTTTTTTTTTTTTACCGTTTCCGGAAGAAAATGCTGGACAGTCTCCCTGTGGCCTCCGACACCACACAGAGAGAGCGCCAGCGAATAATCTACAGCAACTCCCCACATCCCGCAGGGTTAGTTACTGTAGATTCCAGACTCGTGTGCCCTAAGTAGACGAAGGGATCCCAGGATGACCGCTTTCTGCATTTGACCAGCCAACCATTCTGCCGATGTTTGGCAGGCAGGCATGGTCTTCAATGCGGAGAGCAGCGTGGGCTTTATACCTCCGAGTACACCGATTATCAGGACGACCATTTTGACAGAGTAGCCTGGGTATAGCACTTGGAGCTCGTACCGGAGATCTCTGTATTTAGTCCGTTTCTCCTCCTCCTTCAAGGCGATGTTTGTCTCAGCAGGTGCTGAGAACTCGATGACATACATCACCTTGGTCTGATGGTCGAGGAGGACTATGTCAGGCTTATTGGCGTGAATTCGCCTGACGGTCGGGAACGAGTAGTTCCAGTAAATCCGGCATTTCTCGTTCTCGACAACGGACTCGATATCTCCGGGGACGTAAGGCAGCATTGGTGTTTGGTCTATCTGGTACGAGTGCCGTAGATGGTAGTATAGCACTCGTAAAGCCGCGTTATGTCGTTGGATGTAGACCGAAGTCGCATAAATCGGGCATGCAGATAATAAATGCATGAGCGACTCCGGCGCCTGACGGCAGGTCCTGCAGTTGATATCAGGCACCTCTACACCCATCACGCGACTGCGATAGACCAATGTGTTAATAACACCATCTTGGCAGGCCACAATGTATCCCTCGGTCTCCGACTTCAGCCCCGCTGACCTTAAAAATGCGAAGGTCAGCTCTGTCGATAAACCCAGTGCTTCTATGTTGTTATAGAAAACACCGTGCAGGGGTTTATCGACGTGCTGCCTGAACAGATTTCTCTGTTCGGCAGCTTTGATGTGGGCTGTCAGACGATTAGGCGGAAGCTCAGTGACTGAGTCACCTCGCCGGCCTTCTCGCCTGTAGTCGAACACGAGACCGAGTTCATCTGCGGCCCTCTGTGCTGCCCTAAACAATAAAGCGCCAACTCCCACAGCTTCATGATCTCTCACTAACTGTAGGAGTGGGTCCGAGCTCCTGATGACACTACATGCCATACTCAGTGCCACTCTGCCATGCATGCACTCCAGACTCAAGAGTCCTCGGCCCCCCCGTTGACGTGGGAGGTACACACGAGGAACGGACGATCTAGGATGAATACTCCTATGAATATTCATCATCTTGCGGGTATTCCTGTCCAATTGACGCAGCTCATCTACTCCCCATTTGACTACACCAAAGGAGTAGAGCAGAATCGGAACGGCAAGCATATTAGTGGCAGACACCTTGTTCTTCCCCGAAAGTTCTGATGACCAGATCTTTCGGAGTCGGTGTCTGTACTTGCCACGGAGAGAATCCTTTATTTGGTTCACATCCTGGATGTGGCGTTGTTCCACACCCAGGTATGTGTAGGTCTCTCCGGCATCCAAATGTCGTAGGATGCTTCCGTCTGCGAGCTGCGCATCTTCGTGGAATTCCCCGCATCGTCCTCTCTTGAGGTGGACGACTGCGCATTTGTCCAACCCAAACTCCATTCCAATTGCCCGCGTGTATTCCTCGACCACCCTGAGAGCATTTTGAAGTTCTCGCTCTCCGGAGGTATAGAGTTTAAGGTCATCCATATAAAATAGATGGGTGACCTTATGCCTCCGGTTGCTGGGTGGCCCACACTGATACCCGCGGGTTTGGCGGAGTCCAACAGATAGCGGCAGCAGTGAGATGCAAAAAAGGAGCGGACTCAAAGAGTCACCCTGAAACACTCCTCTCTTAAATGTCACCAACTCTGTCGAAACTCGCTCGGCACCGGATGTTATGGTGAAGCGAGTTCTCCAAAGCGGCAACAGTTGTTCGATGCATCTCACTAGTGGTGCTGGTACCGCAAGACATCCGAGCAAGTGTAACAAAAGCTCGTGGGATGTTGTATCAAATGCCTTGCGATAATCAATCCAGGCCATTGACAGATTCCGCTTGTACTGCACAGAATCCTGTGTAATACAGCGGTCTATCAGCAGGTTTTCCTTGCAACCTGCCAGGCCCTTCTTGGCACCACGCTGTTCGTTTGATAATAAACATTATTATTATTATTATTATTATTATTATTATTATTATTATTATTATTATATGCGAAAAGTATACCCGATATTACGTGTTTTTCGAATAGTATACAACCCCGAAAATTTATTTCGCAAATTACTAATGTAGGAATCATTGTATATTTAAAATCATCAGAGTAAGAGAAACTGTAAAATCTTAATTTGAAGATATAAGAATACCTATATATTATAAAAAATACTGAATTTTATGATGATGAGATGAACCTAATCAAAAACAATACTTTAATATTTCAAATGTAGAAATTGCAAAAAAAGTCCAAAGATACGAAAATTTGAAACTTTCTTTTGTCGCTATTTTTGTACCTATTCTTAGCGCGGGGATATCGAGTGATTACATTCTTACTAATAATATAACTTTTAAGTTATAACTTTTAAGGTAAACCTTTTAACTCTTGACCTCTATGGAAAATAAAAATTTTTTCGTGCATTCCAATCTTTTGATATAATTCATTTCTTGTGTATATACAGGATGATTCATAAGTAATGGTACACAGACCAACAGCAGATTTCGCGATATCGCGATTTAGCCAAACTTACCTTAGTCCAAAAGTTAATAGTAACCAAGATACAGGGTGTCAAAGTTTAAATTTATTTTTTAATTTTCCTTTGTAATTTAATGAGTTTTATAATTTCCTTGTGAAAGTTTATGAGTGGGGGTTATTTGGGGTGAGGAATCATAATACACGATCAATTTTGGTATAACTCCTAGAGGGCGCTACGTACGCTGCGTTTAATGTGTAAAAAAAGTCGTAACTTTTTACCCGCACACATACGGCAGATTTCGCTTAAAAATTATATTCTTCTATCATATCTTAATAAAAAAGGTATACTTGTTTCAAGTCTCTAAATACAAGAGTTTTTGAGAAAAGTGCAAATCAAAAACTCCATGCAAATTCACTATGAGATGTAAAAAATGATTTTTATTATTCGACAATTTTTCGTTGAAAATGTTTTTTCTGTTGTGTTCTGTCTATTTAATCCCATTTAAGTAGTTATTGGCGTTAAACAACTTTTCAAAATTTCAGACATTACAACAAAACAATTTTAACTAGTAGGCACAAATAATTTTATTCCAAATGGTAAACAATGCATCACAAATAACAACAACAACATAACAACGAATAGGTAGTACAATAAACGTTCAACTTGATCACTTCTCTCATTTCAGAATTCGAAAAAAATGTGGCGATCAGTTTCTAGGTATTAAAAAGAAATTTGGAAGATATAAAAAACACAACACTTCTGCAACAATTAATTATTGTTTAAAAGATTGGTTGTTTGACAGGTATTTTTTGTTTTTATGCATAGTTAATAAATTTTTATCTTTATTTACTCTGATAATGCTGTATGTCAACGCCTACTTTTAAAAATAATTTTTTACAGTGCATAATAAATACGCATAGAATTTTTGATTTGCACTTTTCTCAAAAAGTGTTGTATTTAGAGACTTGAAACAAGTATACCTTTTTTATTAAGAAATGATAGAAGAATGAAATTAATATGCGAAATCTGCGGTGCGGACAAAAAAGTTACGGTCATCTTTACACACTAAACACAGCGTACATAGCGCCTTCTAAGAGTTATACCAAAATTGAACGTGTATTATGATTCCTCACCCCAAATAACCCCCACTCATAAATTTTCACAAGAAAATTATAAAAACTCATTAAATTACAAAGGAAAATTAAAAAATAAATTTAAACTTTGACACCCTGTATCTTGGTTACTATTATCTTTTGGACTAAGGTAAGTTTGGCTAAATCGCGATATTTTTACGTTCGGAATCTGCTGTTGGTCTGTGTACCATTACTTATGAATCACCCTGTATATATAATCTAAAAATCTAACCCACAACAAGGAATACCTCTCTTCACTGATTGTTTTCGAAACACCCGATACCGGGTGGCCACAAGCCAATGTACGCCCCCAATTTTTGTGTTGTTTTTGAATTTAAAAATTTTGTTTTTGGTATACGTGAATAAGACAAAAGTTTGCTATTTTTAGACTAACAGGAACGAAAATATCACTTCCGGTTGAACCGGAAGTGACATCAACTTTTTTTTCTTAAATGGAATGACCGTGTTTTTTTTGTGGTGTTTTATAAAACGTGAAAATCTAACTGCAGTAGTTTGTTCCAATTTCAAAAATTCCAAAAAATAAGTGAGATACGAACGATTTTTTATTTTTACAAAATGGCCGCGTCAGATAAATGCGATGTAAGAAAATTACTAAGTAGGCTATGGAAATTATTAGCAAGGTAGTAAGCTTGTCTGTAAAGAATAAAATAGTTATTTAAATTACTGATAGATGCGACTATTTTTAGGTTTTTCTCAAAACACGGAATTTTATTTTCATTTTCATTTCCGTAGGAGCCCTATAGAAAATTTTTAAATGGGACCGTACTATTTTTTTTTATTATTCGGACATAATGATTCATAAGCTTTAATTTTTTCGCCAATAATAATTTCTTAACGAGATCCTTTGTAATAATAAAAGTGTATTTAAAAGGTAAGCACAAATTAAAACAAGAAATAATTTTAATGAACCTTTTAAAAACACTTTTATTATTACAAAGGATCTTTAAAGCTTATGAATCATTATGTCCGAATAATAAAAAAAATAGTACGGTCCCATTTTCCATAGGACCCCTACGGAAATGAAAATGAAAATTAAATTCCATTTTTTAGAAAACCTAAAAATAGTCGTATCTATCAGTAATTTAAATAACTATTTTATTCTTTACAGTTGTACAAGCTTACTACCTTGCTTATAATTATCATAGCCTACTTAGTAATTTTCTTACATCGCATTCATCTGACTTTTGGAATTTTTGAAATTGGAAAAAACTGTTGCAGTTAGAATTTCACGTTATATAAAACACCACAAGAAAACACGGTCATTCCATTTAAGAAAAAAAAGTTCAACGGAAGTGATATTTTCGTTCCTGTTAGTCTAAAAATAGCCCACTTTGTCTTATTCACGTATACCAAAAACGAAATTTTTAAACTCAAAAACAACAAAAAAATTGGGGGCGTACATTGACTCGTGGCCACCCGGTATATGAGAGTGAATCCGTCCTCTGTCTTATCTAAACATAACTACCCTTTAGTAGTAAGTCGTTGCGTTGACGTGTACATCCTGGATTACAGATTAGCATTAAAACGGACACTCCTTCAGTGATTTGTTTTAGATAAGCTCAAGATTTGTGCTAGTTTTTTTAAAAGATAAGTCCAAAGGGTATGTATTGCATTTCATCATTAAAACATTCTCTTATTGAAATAGTTAGAAAATATCGAATAAGACAATAATGGTTTATTTAATAAAATCAATAGCAATATAACTCGATGTTTTTCGATGAGACTTAGCTGGCATAATATAATGCAAAGTATTATCTATTTTAGTGGATTTAACTTTAATAGTTTTTATTTCACTAATGCGTGCATAGCTAAGTAGAAATTGCGCGTTGTCGAACGACATTTCTTATATTTAAAAGTTTAATTTGCATATGTCATAAATCAGAAATCCCCAGATACAGTTTCCTCTTCGAAATTTACAGTAATTTTTCAATTTTAATGGAATTCTGACCCAAAATTATCATTTAATCATTTTTCCATAACTTTGAACTTGCTGAGTTACATCCATATTTCTAACAACGAATTTAACAAAATATCTCGCTGCGTTCTCAAATTGCCATGGTGTCATACACATGTACAGGGTAAGTCACGTAAAAGGTCCACCCCATTTATTTGGGTAATTTTGAATATATTTTTGGTTTTCGGGACTCTATCCTATATGAATGTTAACGTAGATTACGATTCTGATAAAAGATTTTTAATTCAACCAAACATATACAGGGATTTTAAAAATACGTGTTTTTTTTAAATGACACACCCTATATATTTCTACACATTTCTATGCAGCTATTCGAGGGGATTTCAAAAATATATAATACCTGTATGTTCGTATCATAAATAAATAATGTGTAGAAATATATAAGGCGTGCCATTTAAGATAAACACGTATTTTTAAACACCTTGTATATGTTTGGTTGAATAAAAAATGTTTGATCAGAATCGTAATCTACGTTAAAAATCATGTAGAATAGAGTCCCGAAAACCAAAAATATATTCAAAATTACCCAAATAAATGGGGTGGACCTTTTACGTGACTTACCCTGTACATATTTTTTTTTAAATCACGAATATAAATCAATTTTTGTTGTTGATATCGTTAGAACATTTTTATCTACTTCTATTCGTGTATTTCTTTACATGCCCGAATGTATACATGCATAGAAAAGACCTTTAAATTAACGAGAATTATAATTTATTGTTAAAAGCGTCAATTTATTATTATTACACACAGACTGCATGACCAAAAATTTATAAAATTATTATGGAGACGATTTTAATTAGGCTAGTCGTTACATTTAATTGGCCACCCACTGTGTACGTGTTTTTTATTATTTAATATTGGCGAAGAATAACCAGCGTTAGTCACCTAGAATAATACTTAAACGTTAAATTTTGTTTAATTACACAATCACTCAGAAATTGGGATCCAGACATAATAAAGCAAAATTTATATGGAAATATGGTCGTAGATACAGGTTTAAAGAGTTTAGAGGGAAAACGTACCTACTTCTTGGAAATGTTTTTAAAATTACGTAATTTTGCAATTTGGTTTTTGGTCTGGAGAACACAATTTTCCAATGCCATTGTTAATAAAATATAAATATAGTGTTGATAAGTATTTGAAATCGGTCTTTGTAAATATTAAGCCAGATTTGAAAAGTATTTAAAAAAATTTGAAAAACTAATTTTATGTATTGTATGGTTATTTTTCTTATTTTGCTTTTGTAGTCGAAATGGACGGTGAAAAACCACCACTCTCAAATTATGAGCAAACTCTACCAGGCAGTTATGAAAAAACTTTACCACCAAGTTATGGACATGTCCCACCACCAAGATATGATCAAACTGCATCAGATAACTATGAACCGAACGCACCACCCAATTATGGGCAACCATTAACACAAGGTAGTAGACATTTTAAAATGATTAGAAATAGAAACTGCCTTGAAATTTTAAGTAATTGTGAACAAAATCGAATTTTGTTTGTAAATTTCGAAAATCCTTTTAATATATAAAATCAGTTTTTTCCTATTATTTTACAGAAAAAAAATATGGGATGGTACATGAAACTCTTTTTTTGTAGAGGAATGGTTGAACTTTCTTCCGCATTGAATATTTTGAATTCTTTACCACGACTTAAATCGCAAGATGGCCAAAACGCCAAAAATTTTCAATGTTAGAAGACAACGACAAGATGGCCAAAATGTAAAAAATTCAAAATATACAACGCGGAAGAGAATCTGAAAACGCCTCTAAAATCAGCAACCTTCGAATCAATAATATATAAAACTGTTTATTCAGCCACAAATCTTTGATAGTCTACGTCTACGACAATAAAACATAAGTCAATATATTACCTGTTCCATTCTTCCACCAATTCAGACAGTGAGAAGACACTCGAGAATTTATTTAAGGGATAAGAGAAATAACAAAGTGGGATAGAATTTTATTTATTCATGGGAGCAAGACCAAAATGGTCCAGGTCAGATGGAGGGATTTTCATTTGGAAAAATATATACCGTCATTTGGGGTGAAATTGATCAGCGGGGGTGAGATTGATAACCATTACATCACAATGAATTTTTAAATTTGGCGCCTTTCTCGCTGGAACGATTTGATCGGCTAACACGATTTCTAGAAGACGAGACTTGTAAGTCTGTGTTGAGTAGGCATCGAAGGTGGATGTGCTTTAATTTACCGCTGAATAGCACGTGATCTTATAACCTAACACTTTTCTATTATAGTGATACTTCCAAAATTTGTCTGGTAAGTCCAAATTGTTTCATTTCTTCCCAATATTTTTCAGGTTTACATAAACATTAAAGAGTGTTTGTGCATCCTACATTACTGCATGGCATTCCAGTTGCTTGCTTTTTTTTTATTTACGAATTTGCTAAGTGGGGTCAGATTGATCAGGTTGATGGGGTGAGATTGATTGAACAATCTAACCCCATGGACGGTTTAGTGTATTGGTTTTCGATTTCTTAGAAATCTATTTCAAATTTCTTTGTTGTAGAAAGAATATAGCTATGCCTAGAAAACATATAAGAAAATTGGGATCACGTTCTTATATGGACTATCCGTTTGAAACCGTAGAAATTGCTCTAAAAAAAATAGCTGATGAAGGATGGTCTATCCGTAAAACATCGAAATTTTACAAAATCCCTTTTGGAACGCTTCGAAACAAATTTCAAGGAATTCGAATTAGAAAGACCGGTGGGCAAACTATTTTCACTCGAGGAGAAGAAGCTGCATTTATTAAAGCAGCTAATTTATGCGGAGAATGGGGCTTTCCTCTAACGCTAACAGATATGAGATATATTGCCAAAAATTATTTAGATAGTCAGGGTCGCACTGTGACAAGATTTAAATTAAATATGCCAGGCGTAGATTGGACTAGATCTTTGATAGAGAGACATAAGAATGAAATAAGCCAAAAAGTTGCTTCAAACATTAAAAAAGCAAGGGCTGACGTATCAAGGGAGATCATCGTGCAGTATTTTAATAATTTAAAAGAGACCATTAAGGACGTGCCGGCCGCTAACATATTCAACTATGACGAGACCAATTTACAAGACGATCCTGGCAAACAGAAAATGTTATTCCGGCGTGGAACTAAGTATCCCGAGCGTGTCTGTAATTTTACAAAGAGTGCCATAACTATAATGATGTGTGGTTCTGCTGCTGGCGTATTGCTGCCGCCATATGTCATATATAAAGCTGAAAGGATGTGGCAACAATGGATTGAGAGTGGACCAAAGGGTATTCCATGCTGCGATGACAGATGTTGTAAGACTGGTTCAAGGTTCAATAGAACTCAACATGGGTGGATGGATGCCCAAACCTTCACCGATTGGTTCGAGTCGTCTTTTTTACCTCACGCAAAAAGACTCCCTGGACGCAAAGTGTTAATAGGAGACAACTTGTCATCCCACTTTACAGAAACCGTTTTACGCCACTGCGAGGAAAATAACATCGCTTTTGTTTGCCTTCCGAAATGCTCAACTAACCTTACTCAGCCGTTGGATGTAGGATTTTTCCGACCATTTAAGATCGCCTGGAGATCCAAATTAGCTAACTTTAAAAAGGCTCACCCTCAGCAGTCATCACTAGATAAGAAGGATTTTCCTCATCTCTTGGCTTCCACACTAGACGAAATGAATAATAAATCTGACAAAGCAATCCAAAAGGATTTGATTAATTCCTTCCGAGCAACTGGCATTTTTCCTCTTGATGCTGAAAGCGTCTTGCGAAAATTACCCAATCCAGATGAAAACGCTAATGTTGATGGTAGTGTAAACAACATCCTTGTGAATTATCTACAGCAACAACGCTTTACTACTGTGCCTACCCGAAGAAATATTAAACGTCAAAAACTATCTGTAGAACCTGGTAAAAGTGTGGTTGCAAATAACGCGGACTCCAGTAATTCATCGCATGAAGAAGACCCACAATACGATGAAAATTCTGATAATGATACAAATTTGGACGACATACTCGACGAAGTACAACATGAAACCGAATATTTCCAACCCGAGCCCGAGGATATTTTAGTTGGAAAGTTTGTTCTAGTTAAAGTACAAGGTGGTTCCAGAAAGAAATCGATTTACAGATACATCGCAATGGTACAAGGCATTGTAGAAGATGAAGGCGATAAAGAATTCCAGTTAAGAGGTCTCAAATCAATCGACAAAACTAGAAAGGTCTTTAATGTGCAGGCTGATGATGATTTTGTCGTAGATATATCTGACATAATAGCTATTTTGCCGGATCCTGAACTAAAAAACAAAGATGGTTCCGACATTTATTATTTCCAAAATGCTATCGATGTGTTTGAAATATAATATAAATGTTTATTTTTAATTTTTGTAAACATTCTTATGTATTTATTTGAATGTAGGACCATTAAAGGAGCCAATTAAACGTTTTTGCATAAAAGTTCATTTAGTATCAACTTAAAATATAAAAATAATTCGACTGAACAATCTCACTCTTCCTGAACAATTTCACCCCACGACCTTAAAAAAGCCATAATTTGTGAACCGTTTCACATAGAGCAAAATGGGTGAGATTGATCAGTTCCCCATATGTTTTGCCTTGTATACACGCAATAAAGTATGAGTGATCAATCTCGCCCCAATTCATGTATGAGATTGTTCACGTGTTTTTTGCATTCTCAAGCGAAAATTGTCAAAATAAAAAAAAAATTTTTAGTTCTAAAATGTTCATAACGATTAATTAGATCGAATCTTGCCTTGCTCGTTAACATAAAATGTAAGATTTAAGAAATATTTTTGAAAATAGATTTTTTTTTATCAATTTCACCCCAAATGACGGTACCTAAGTATAACTGGATTTCGAAATAATAATAGTTAGTGGATAGTGATGCATAGATAGAGATGAGGTTTCAAATCGAGGAAGACAAACATTTCCACCTCCATTTTTACAATGATATAAGTAAAAATAGAGTAAGGGAGATGAATACAATCTTTCGAAGTAGCAGAAGGGTGAAGCGAAGAAGAAGTAAACTTTGCTTCCGCATGGATGACAAACCGTCGAGTAGAGCAGGAATATTTCTAGAAGGCAAAAGAATGTTGGAGAGCTCAGTTCTGAACTAGGTTGAGTAGATCAGAGCTGAAACCGGGAAAATCCTAACCAAGGTAACTCGATTTTTAGCAGACCACAGTGGAGTTAGAAGAGGGAGAAATTGTAGTGCAACATCCAAAGGTGGTACTAAAAATTTAAAAAGACTGCTCTCTAAAACCATCACACTTTATATTTACGTAAAAAAAATTACAACACTCCTCTTGTTTGCACCAGATTAACTTCAAAATTTACTTCTTTGTTTGATTATTTTCATTTCTGTTACAGTGGTAGTTACTCAAGCCTCTCCTCTTATTCTTGGACCACAACCAACCAATATAACCTGTCCCAGTTGTCATGGGCAAGTCACGACCGCAGTGGAGATAAAGAGTAGCACGAAAACACACTTGATTGCCTTGCTGTTATTTCTGGTGTAAGGAAGCTTTTACTATTATTAATTAATGGACGTGGGAGAGGTTGCTCCTCCACTAAACTCCAATCAAAATAAAAAGCAATTTATTCCAAGCTTTTAAGGCAGTCACGTTGAAGAGACATATATGTAGAAATGCGTATTTGTGATTGTTTTATAGTTTAATGTAACTCTTAGAGATCGGTAAGTGCTTTTGTTTTATCTGTTTTTTGTTTCTCAATTGGAATAATTTTACTGTTATTTATAGTTTACGTTGTAAACTTGTTTTAATAGTTTTTTTTTTTTTTGTAAAGGAGATAAAATTATGAAACACTATTTTAACAACAAAAGCAACTACAGACATTCGGAATTATTGTACCTCATCAATGCTTTATTACCAATTTAGTAGGGTATATTATTATGGTAAAAAATCTATTTATATATTATATTATTCTAAATTAAATATACGGATAAATACAGGGTGTCCAGCTTACATTTTTAGCATAGGGAAGTAGATACGGTTTGGCATTGTTTTCTAATGAAGAATCATGATTTCAAATAAAATTTGGGGGTTGCCATTTAAAAAAGAAGACTTCTGTAAAATTATTTAAACGTAAGTCTAGCGATATTTTTTTACCACCCCGTATAATTATTTTTGTTTATATTTATATTAACATTAATCTATAATATTCTAGTAAAAGGCATCCCTTTTCAATTTGAATAATTAAATTCTGTCTAATATTTATTACTCGTTTTTGAAAGATCTACGTCTGTCAAATAAATTTAAAATAAGTGAATATCTCCCAAACCGTAAGTTTTTGGTATAGGTACAATGGCACTAGAATTTAGTGTAGAATCTAAAAATACAAAAAAATTAAAATAACGAAGTTGGTTGCTACTTCCGGAAAAATGGCAATATTTTAGTTGGATAGAGAGCCATGGAAAAACTACGTATAAGTTTCATAGCTGTACTATAAACAGTTTTGAAAATACAGATAATTTAGGGTCGTGGTGATACACCCTGTATAATGTCTACCTCAAATTAAAATACTGTCAAATTCGTTGTTTTTTTAATTTCAGATTCTTTCCTCTTGCGTGCGTGCCTTACTTCGTAGACTCCTGTAAATCCAAGAACCACTACTGTCCAAATTGTGCAGCTTATCTTGGGCGTTACGATCATTAATTAAGTAAAAAACCAAGCACATAATAATAACTTTCTGGCACTGCTAATATTATGTACTTTCCGCCATATATTCTTACATTCGTTATCTTTATTTCCATCTAGTCTAAACAAATGAAGAACTGAACGTGAGCTATGTTTTTTAAATTTTATTAATTGATAGAAATTAATAAACGATACGAGTGGGAGTTTGTGTTGGGTACATATACAGGGTGTCCCGAAATAACGTGAAACCCCTTAAGGGTAGATTCCTCATTAAAAAATAAGTATACTCTTTTATATGCAATAAGGTCGAAAACGACCTCCTCAAAGGGGGGCAGCAAAAAGTGATTTTTTTGGCAGATTTGATTCTTGACAATAACATGACATTATGGTAACAGTGACACATGCCTACTCTTTCTTTTTGTATCAAACTCCGTTTTCAATTTAACAGAAACGGCTATCATGCAAGGGGTCAGAAAATATTTTTTTATTTGAAATTGATGAGATTTACGATAAATTTTTCTTTCTTTTCTTTTTTTCTTTTCTTTTTAAAAGACTTTTCATACCATCAAATTTGGTGAAATTCTGAGCGACTTCAAGTTTGTCTAAAATTGGTCCAGATGCGTGCATCAAAAGATTAAATGTAAATTTTCTGAACAACGGCTTGTCATATCAAAAAGTGGCAAGAGACATTGAATTTTTGTTTTTTCTTGCTTTATTGAATTAAACTGGAAACATGGGAAAATATCAGTGGCGTACTACTTTTTTGTAGAAAAGAACCTTAGTAAATCCATATATCTACGCCCATGGTTAAGTAAAGTAGTAGTTTGTTATTCTAAAATAGGCCCCTAAATTGTATGTAAAGAATTGGTAAGTTTGGATTCGATACTTCTTAGCATTCTGGAAATATAAATATAAATCCATATTTATTTTCAAACTTTAACACCCTGTATCTCGAAAACTATATAAGCATTTCTCAACCTATGTTTATATGACCTTTTTTTAATATTTTTCAAATGTCTATCGACTGTTAAAGTCCTGCTACAAAAAACTGGAACACCCTGTATATCACTTTACGAACGCACTGTATATTAATTTTATAATTTCATCAAAATAAATTAAACACATTTTTATGTCACAAATAAAACGATCACTATTAAATGTACTGGGAAAACTATATATAGTACAGTTATTTGATGATCTCACTTTGAACTAATTTGATAGCTGTTTTGAATTAAAATGTTTTTGAATAGTTTGATTCAAAACGGGTCAAATATCAAATATTAAAAAGGAATAAGAGTGCTTTTTCATTGGGGGTGAGTTTTATTTCAACTCAAGGGTTTAAAAAAAAGTGACTATTAGGATACAAGGAAATAAAGGCTAAATTTTGTTTTTTCGCAAGAAAAGCGTACGTTTTTTTGTTTCAGTAAATTTCAAATTGGAAAGAACGTTCCAAATTGTGTTTTTATTATTAAGTATATCATTATCTAAAAGATTTTACACTTAATGTAATTTAAAAAATTTTGAAATAGTGTTTTTTTTTGGTTTTGAGGTTAAATAACTCATAATAACTCAAATCATAGCTGAATGTTACCAGAGACAAAAAATGCAATAAACTAAGGAAAATGCTACTTTTATATATATATATATTTTTTTTATAAAATATAGGTTAGGAGATTAGAAGTGTTTGAAGTTAACTCTTAACGATTTTTATTAATTGACGCATTTAAGATGAATATAGAAAAACTGACAACCTTTGTGCTGTTTTGACCTACCTGAGCTTTTTGGACGATTTTTAGCGTTAATTGCAAAGGAGATAATATTACCGTATTAGAAGCGCGTTTCGTTTTAGCAAATTACGATATTGTTCCTTTGGCGGTAATTTAGTCCCACAACTTCGTTAATTATTGATTTTTTAACTTTAGGGGTTCATCCTCTTAGAGGTAAGAGCAATTATTTTTCTTATTAGGGGATGAGGTTTATGGCTAAAAATGTAACAATATGCAAAGACAGTCCCAATTTCTCAAAATAAACAAAAAATTATTAATTCAACCATTTAACCACTTTTATATCGGCCATATTGAGGATACAACATAAAATTTTTACATGCGTGATCAGCGACTCCAAAAACATAAATAATATAGGTTTCAATAATTTATTTTTAACACTTCATTAATTAATGATTTTTTATTTTAGAGTTGATTTTCACCCTCTTAGGGGTAAGAGCAATAATTATCCTTGTTAAAATATTAGTTTTATGTCCTAAAATATAAGAATTTGCACAGAAAATGTTCTACTTGCTCAAAACAAACAAAATAATATTATGTTTTTCCATTGTACCCGTACTATATCGGCCATATTAGGGGTGCAATCGCGGATTCTAAAATTCTGACTTAAGAATCGTAATCAGCGACGTCAAACACATACACATGAATTTTTTTTAATAATTAACTCTTAATATTTTAGTCAGTATTACAGTTTGAAATTCAGGTGTCGTTTTCACCCTCTTAGGGGTAAAAGCACATCTATTCCTTTTTAATATTTGAAGTTACCCTAAAGTTTAGTTTAAGAATCCGCAAAAAAATTACAAGCAGCTATAGAATTAGTTCATTTGGGTACTTTTTGGCATCAAGTGACTATTACTGGTATTTCTCTTTTGATACTAAATATTTTTGTAATATTTCGATGTATACACCTCAATAAATATACGTTATAGTAAAGGATTCTTTTACTCAATGCTTATACTTTGTACCCGATAGTACCAGAAAAATCTAGATTTTTTACGTTTTATAAAGATATATAAATATATTAAAATAAATACTATGTAAATCTTATTTTTAAATCAAATTGGAAACATTATTTAATTTGTAAATGATATTCATTATAAAAAATATATAAATAAACTTCTTAAACGTATTATTATTAAATTATCCAAATGAATGTTTATTTTAGATAAGAACTGAAACAATTTGGTTCAATAATCTATTGGTGTCTTTATTTTAATTGGTACCAGAGACAACTGTATGTGTTTGTCACTATCATTTTTCATCTCGAAGAAATTTAGTAGATATATCATTTACTTGTGGACCTTTTTGTATTTATAGTACGGATCTAAAGCGTCACAAAGCGAACGACCTACTTTTCTTTACCTAGTTTCACACTGTAAAGTTAATATTATGAATTTAAAAGTTACACTTACAGCACTAGTGTTGTAATGGAGTTCATAGCAAGACTGATGTTGTAGTGGATTCTAAATCACTGTAACGAAGTGATTTTAAATGAATCTGATTCCGTCAATAATTTTTTAAACAACAGATTGATTACTTGAAACACCGCTGGAACTAGCAAATAAGGTCCTCGTGGTGAGTGAATCGCGCACACTTTAATTCATTAACGCACGCAGAAACCGCTGTTCCCCACTAAGAGCTGGTAAAATCATCGGCTCAAGATGCCTCGACCGAGAGATTGAAATTTTGGTTAGCAATCCGCTATTACACCGTTTACCACGCAACTACCAGAAGAGTAAGTAAAATTGAATAATTTCTGTTAGTGTACCAGTATGTAGACTGAATTTTTACTGTAACGAAGTGATTTTTTCCAGTCAAGGAATGTTCATTTTTGCTTTAAATATTACCGTCACTTAGGTACACCCTGCCGCTGTTTTAGTAAGTAAGTCCTGTTTTAATTAAGATATTAATGAGTTGTGAAAAAGTCCGCTGGTAAACAAGCAGTCAAGTAATTAATTGATTAATTTTCGACAACCCTCGTATAAGCAAAATCCGAGAATTATTATAAATAATGGCCGAGTCGGAAATAAAAAAATCATTCGTTACTAAAAATGTTAATCCGTATCCGTTTTAATCAGTTTCTTTTTGCAATATAGTGTAGAAATTGCCAGTAACTCATTTCCGGTTATACACGTTCTGAATTGATGCGCCAAATTGCATAATCCGCTGGACCTCTGCAAGTTACGCTCGGTTGTGCATCCGAGTCCGTCGTTTCAAGTCGGTGACCGCCCCTCTATCATGCGACCTAAAGGTTACAAAAGGGAGAGGAACGCTCACTTCGCTCTCATTCCTCATTCCGAGAAAACCGGCAGCAGTTCAGCTCATTCCGTGAAAGTCGTCCGCAGTCCAGGTGCATTCCGAAATAGTCCGCGAGATCAGATCCGATCTACCTCCAGAAGTGCCAGATCAAACCAAAGCCGTCCACAGTTTCGCGCCGCCGCTCCGAGTTAAATAGTAAAGTCAGTCAGGAAATTATTTGAAAATAATTTTGGTAAGAATACACCGTAGTCCACTGCATTTTGCAGGTACTGCTTTCAGTTAAGTATAGATATTAAAAGGTCTTTTTGTGCGTACGTATCGTTGTATCATACTACCCAATCAAACCAGAGCTAATTAGTAATACCTCCGTTGGTCTTTTGTTTGCTAATATATGCAGCGGCTGCTGAGGTTTGTTCGCTGGGGCCACCTCAAAAGCCTCCCTGCATAATAGGTTACCTGAAAACCTACGATAAACCAAATAGTCATTATATGCATCAACTAGTTAGATTTGTTCGCTGGGGCCATCCATATAGGTGATTTGCATAGAGTTGACTCGGGAAACTTACGTTCATTAACATAATCATTTACAAGTAGCTCTACGTTTGTGGCAGTAGTTTGCCGTGTATTTAAAAATTCCGTATAGCCTACAATATCTATAGCTACCCGATTGCTCGCCGTGCATAATACATCCTAGTGGAAAGGTCCGTTTGCTTGTCGTACATAGAGATTCATTAATCACACGTATCCGAAAATTCCGACGTAAAATCGCGTAAAGATTCTTGATTACCAGCTCGACTTGTTTTTAATCATTTTGAAATAGTTTTATACACACTCGACTGTACAGTCGTTGAGGTAGTAGAATCAATTATTCTGTTTCTAAATATTTCTGAATAAATACGTTAGTTCCTATGTAATGTAAATTTATTCCAACTAGCTCTGCTCCTGTATGCCAAGGTACAAAATAAATGCATGTTATATGTATATACATATGCTATTACGTAACAAATTATAAATCAAACAAGTTTATCTGTTTGGAAAAGTGGAAAAGCGGCAATGCCGAACTGTCTCCCATTTGTGTACTATCTCTGTAGTCGCAATAAACTTTATTATTATTATTATTATTATTATTATTATTATTATTATTTTAAAGAGGTAAAATTCACGAGTTATTCTTTCTGTCATTTATTTCTGATTAACCCGTTTGAGCAGTATGATCGAACTCCATTAGATAGATCTCCAGCTCCGACCCCTGGCAATTCTGTGTCTCCACTGTTTCGCTATTCAGGGTTGTTCTCCCAATTAGGAGAGCCAAAAAAAAGTGTAGTTCTTTGCACTTAAAAATTAAAGGACTGGCGCCCGAGATTTCCGTTTAAAAAAAATATTACGTACGAAAACGTCATTATAAGTAAGCGTCGTCACATTACAAGTTCACAAATTTATAATTTTTAACACGAAATTCCTGAGTTTTCTTTATAGGCCGATACGGACCCCTGGCATTACCGTTTCTTTACTGCAGCTACCTAAGCTGTTATCCCGCTAATTGAGAAAACTGGCACCATTCTGCTAGTACCGCGACCTCTCAGGCGTCAAAGTAACCACCTTAGAACCTCATAAAAAAATATATTTTTGAGCTTGGCATAATTGACCTCTCTTTAAAAAGGTTCAGTGAAAATTTCCTTTCCACGAATGCCTAATATGTTTTTGGTTGTGCTTATTAATAATTCGATTAAATAAAAAGTTTCTTGAAATATTGTTATCTATCTCTCACATATTACATAGTCCATGACCCGCCTAAAAATATCTGCTCTCTGGCAATGACGTACATATGGATAACCCCATGGAATAAATTAATATTATGTTGGCCACCACTGACAGTCTCTACTATTAAGTTGTTTGTGCTAGATCATCAACGTTTTGTGGTAATAAGTAAGTAATCTATGTTATTTGTCCTCTATCCTAAAACTCAAGAAATGGCATTTATTTTAACAAATAATTAAGTGTGCAGAACCTTGACTTATTGCAAAATTTCAGAAGAGTGTGGTATCTTTTGAAAACATTATTTTTTAATATTAATAAATTGCATATAAAAATACATTCTTAGTTAAAACAAAGGCTCCGACTAAAGCATTGTGAACAATTTTTTTATAAGGTTCATTTGATCACTAAACAACTAAATTCTTACTTGACTCTACATAGAGATAGAGTTTTCTTCCTTTCTATTAGTTATGTCTCTTATATTATGATAATCCACTGATATAATTTCACTCAATTGTTTGTACCTGTATAACTGTGCATGCAGCTCAACTTCTTTGCCCTCATCCTTAACTTCCTCCGATGCCCATCTTTGTCCTGATTCATCCCATTTTCGTTTTGGTCTCGCTATTTATTATTTTTCGAAATGATTTTAAAGCTTTGCAAGAACCAATCGTTTACAATAATTTCTGGATTGTCTTCTTTGGTCTTCTGGTTTCACTAAATAATCACTACGTCAAGAATAAAAATAATAAACGCTAAAGAGCAACTGGAAATCGTTGCACAAATCTTTTAAAATTGATTAAAGGTTAAAAGTTCAAAGTGAAATAAATTATTTCTCGAGTGATTTTCCAACAAGCTCTAAATTTAGTGATGTGCGTTTGACGACATAACACACTTAATTATAAATAACACGACAGGTTCACAACAGCTGACAGTAAATGACCTGACTGAATTGATTTTAGAATAATATGTTAGAATAATGTACTTCCAAATGTCGTGTTACATGCAATTGTCTAATAAATAGTTCAGTGACCATCTACTGTTTTTATAAGAATTCTTATTAGGTTCGAAGTACTTCAACATGAACCTTGTTATCGCTACAAATTTAAATATAAATGTTATTTTTTTAAGTATAAAATAATTGTACTACCCTTAAAGTGGCCACGATATTTAATCCAATGCGTTAAAACTAAAAACTGGAAACATAAATTAATAACGTTCAAGTATATTTTTATCACATTTTTTCGAATTTCAAAAACACAATAATTAAGCAAATAAGGAAATTTACATATCTTTCTTTTTAAGAACAGACTTTGGAAAAAAAACAATACGATAGAATGGATTGGCCTGCAATGTCATATATCTGATTGAAAACATTTGGTTATATCTAAAATTTTTCTGACTCAAGCTATTGAGCCGGAATGGGAAAGCGTCCCTCAAAATTACATCAATAACCGTGTCTTAAATATGCCAAACCTAGTCGATATTAGACTACCTCTTCAAGCTGACTAAAATTTTTATTTTTATACTAGTCAAATTAAGATAGGAACATGCAAACCGTTTTTCTCTATCTCAAACCGTTTTCGAGATATTTTGCATCAAACTGAAAAATTTAGATTTTTAACTGTATTTTATTCTCGAAACCGACTTATGACGGACTTTGTGTTTAAAAAGTAAGACAGAAACCCTGTATATTCAAAAATAAGCGAGATAAAAAATCGGTTGAATTTGTTTGTTCCAATTGGTTCATAGATGACTCTGGTATAAAGAATTGGCTACGATTTTGGTTTTCCTAAGTTTTCAGTAAGATTAAAATTTTGATTTTTTTGTTAAGGGTTTAGTTTACACCCTGTATATGCCTTTTTGAGCAAAATGAAAAAATGATATACAGGCCTATTATTGTCAATGAAATTTTCAAAATCGTTTAGAAAATATCTTTCAAAATTACCCTAGAAATTTGCATTATTCCCATTTGGTCAATTAGGATATTGCCGGGACCGTTAATCATTTTAACAATTTTAACAATTTCACACTTTTAGTGGTTCAGTTCAGTTAGAGATTCGATCAAAGTTTATTTTTGTTAAGCTTCTCGTTTTATATGTTTTTAATTATAAAATGACCGTCTTATTTTTTTGCACAAATTCGTATTTTAATTTCATGTTTTCTTTGTTATGTTTTGCTATTTTAGATTAGTCATATTACTGTTTATTATACAAAATTCAATTTTATTTTGTTCTTATTGGAAAAGTTATACTTATAGTTTATTTACTTCTTTACATAAATGTTTATTTCATTTTATATTTGTAGTTGTTTACTTGTGGTGCGAAAGTAAATATTATTTTTGTATTATCTTGTTAATTAAAATTAATCAAATAATTTGTTTAAACCCAGCTTTGTATATACATTATTATAATTTTTAGCTCATTATTTTTTAGTTTAGCGATTATATATTTTTTAAATCTTCATTTATTAGTTACCTACAAATCTGTATGAGCTTTTCCAAATTTTCACTGAAATTTGAGATTTTTCCAAAAAATCATTTTTTTAACGCAATAAATTTTACTTTAAATCGTCAATTTTAAGTTCAGGGAATATATCTTTTTTCATTCTTCGTTTTTTAATTACCTACCTACAAATGTAGCTAGATTTTTGTTTTTCAGCCCTAGTTTTCCGAATTTTCAGTTAAATGAAAGATAATTCCGAAAAAACGCTTTTATACACTTAGACTGTCCGAGTGTCCTTTTTTTTAGTAAAAAAAAGAGTAAAATTAAAATGGGCAATTTCGTATTAAAAATCTTTGTTTTTTAATAATCCATCTTGCCAAATTACTGATTTTCGACTATATTTCTTGGAATTTTTATTTAAAGTTTTTTTCTAAAATTTTTCGCACATTAAACTTTTTTCCACGCGTTGCTAAATTTTTTATTTTCCTCTGAATTTTTCCTGAATTTTTAATAAAAAACACTTATTAATTAATTTAGACTGTGGCTGGTATTTCTTAATAATTCTCAGTAGAGTTTGTCTGCCAAAATATTTTAACTGTCTGCAGTAATAATATACTAAAATGGTGCTAAAAAGTACCCAAACTTCGAACTAATAATTGTACCTACAGCTGCTGTAATTTTTTTGCCGATTCTTAAACTTTAGGATCTCAACTTCAAATACTAAAAACGAATAGATGTGCTTTTACCCCTAAGAGGGTGAAAACCGCCCCTGAACCTCAAAATTTAATTCTGACACATATTAAGAGTTAGTCATTAAAAAAATTCATGCATATTATGTGTTTGAGGTCGCTGATTACGGATCCCAATCTTAATAAGAAAAATTATTACCCTTACCTCTAAGAGGGAAAAAACCACCCCTAAAATCAAAAAATCAATAATTAACGAAGTATTGAGAATAAATTATTGAAACTTATATTATTTATGTTTTTGGAGTCGCTGATCACGAATGTGAAGTCAGAAATTAAAAATTTTATGTTGCACCCTCAATATGGCCGATATAAAAGGGGTAAAATGGATGAATTCATCATTTTTTTTTTTATTTTGAGAAATTAGGACTTTCTTAGAAGATTGTTACATTTTGAGACATAATAAGAAAAATAATTGATCTTACCCCTAAGAGGACGAAAACCACCGCTAAAGTTAAAAAATCAATAATTAACGAAGTTCTGAGACTAAATTACCACCAACCGAGCAATTACTAAAATAAGGTGCGCTTCTTATTTCGCTCATATCTCCTTTGCAATTAACGCCAAAAATCATCCAAAAAAAGCATTTTGAAGGTCTTTTAATTCTCCATAAGGTCAGGTAGGTCAAAGCAGTACAAACGTTGTCAGCTTTTCTATATTCATCTTAAATACGTCAATTAAAAAGAAGGAAACGTTAAGAGCTTCAAACACTTCTATCTCCTATATAAGGTATCATCTTTATCAAAAAAATTAAAAATAGCATTCTCCTTCGTTTAGTGCCATCATTTTTTGTCTGTGGTAACATTCAGCTAAGATTCTTTATCATTCTTAAGTTATTTAACCGCAAAGCCAAAAAAATTCATTACTTCAAACATTTTCTAAATAGGTTAAGTGTAAAATCTTTTAGATAATGCATCCATCAGGGTCAAAAAAATTTGAGCGTACCTACATAATATTAATGACTAAAAAAAAGATAATTTGAATTTTTTTCTCAATTTAGAATTTACTGAGACAAAATAACGAACACTTATTTTGTAAAAAATAAAAATGTTGCCTTTGTTTCCCTTGTATCATTTTTGATTTAGCAGATATCAAAATTTTAAGCTACTGTGATTAGTTTTGTTGATTCAAGGTACATGTCAATAGGTTTTTTTAAACCAGAGTTACGACTGTTTGAAACGCTTTACCCTTTCAGAGCTACGTTCATTTGCACCTAATATCAACTATATCTCGAAAACGATGAGCCGAAACAAATTTTTATTTCATGGATTATTTTTGCTACTTCATTAGATAACTTTTTTGTTACTTTTTAGAAAATGTGATCCTCTTCGAGTAATTTGCTTAAAACCTTTGAAAAATCGGTGTATTTTGCTTAAAAGTCAACGTTTTCAACCCCCGTAACTCTAAGGGTATTAAAACAAAAATAACGTTTATAGGTGTTTTTTTGAGATAGAATTCGACGATCTACACGTTTCAATAGTCACCTTTTTTTTTTCGAAACACCTGATGAGTTGGGGTGAAACTCACCCCCAACGAGAAAGCACCCTTATGCCTATTTAATATTTGTTATTGACCCATTTTGAATCAAACTATACAAAAATAATTGAATTTAAAACAGCTATAAAATTAGCTAGAAGTGAGATCACCATGTGACTGTACTATAATCCAATTCATTTGCGAATACTTTAATTAAATTTTGTTTGAAAAAATATTTTAACTGTCTGCAGTAATACAATTCATTTACGAGAAAGATTATTTTGTTATGATTTAGGGTGTTCGAATAGCCTTGCATTCGAACAGCAAAATTTGACAACATGGGGTGAATCTTTGGTTAAGCGCTTGTGACGTTTTCCTTTCTGTTGTGTTAGATTTTGATTTATTTAGTTATGATGGGTTAAGAGCTTGTGACATTTGCCTTTCTGTTAATTTTTTGATAAATTGGACAACTTACACAGACACAAACTCAAAAATATTTTTATTGTAATGTTGGTTCTATTTATGCATCCAGCCAACGTGCGCTACTGTATAAGTAAGTTAAAGGGCAAAGTTGCAATCGATGCTCCCACCGATCACCAGTTCGCTAATATTCATGTTTTTTCACTAAAATTAATTTTTATTATGTAAATTGCAATGTTTGACAAGCCGACCCGCATTTGCTAAATTTTGTAATGTTTCATCCTTACTATACTAGACTGTATCTAACCTAGTTTAAAAATCCCTCGAAAAATCCAATGATGTAATTGTTAAGTTGCTTAATTTGTTTATCAATAAGCCGTATTTTGTTTATATTAATATGTACAGAAGATAACCCAGTTTATGACTGATAATAACTGAAAAAATTGTATGCAGATTGGAATTAACCAAAAATATGTTTGTAAATACACTTGTAACGTTGAGTGTTCAAATTTTTTTCTCCTTTTACTTTCCCCCTTGTCACAGTAGGTACTGGCATGCTCCCAGCCGGGTCATAAGAAATTACATTTTATTTATAATTAATAAAATTATTTTACCTATAATTCCAAATCGTGCTGGATATATTTAAGTAAATTAAAAAATAAATATGATTAGAAACGAGGAGGTAACTTTTAAGCTAAATAAATATAGGCAATAATGGTTTATTTCAAAGATGTACCTACTTGCATAAGAAAAAGAATATTTAAAGCATAAAAGCAGCGGCAAGTTACAAGTTTACAAAAAGAAACATAAGAAATAATAACAGTAATAATTTGTCATACAACAAAATAAAGGTTTAGTGCTCTGTGACTTTAGTGGATGAGCTTTAGCAGTTTTAGGTGATTTTCATGAAATATTCATTTCTGTTTCAGTTTCCTATGTTAAAATGGGAACAGAATCACCAGTGAATTATGAGCAACCCTCAGCACAAGGTGAAACTAAAACCAACCAAAAATATTCGTTACATAAATAAAGTGGATTCCAATATTTAATGCCCAAACGTACAGAATAATTTCGGGGTTAGATGGAAACCCCAAAATGCTTTCTTACAGAGACACAGAATTATTGAGATTTGTATTTCAATCACAAATTACTACTTTTTTAATTTAATATTCTAAAGAAATTAATTATAACTTTAATTTACAATATGGGGCTTATACTTTTTAAATATTTAACTTCTGATATAATTTACAATAAACACGAATTTACATTAAGAAAAAAAAATAACTAATTTTTGCTTACAGTGACATACGTACATAAACCCTTGATTCTTGGACCACAGTCAAGCACAGTGACCTGCCCTAGCTGTCATGCGCAAGTGAAAACGAGGATGGAAATCGAAGCCAGTACAAAGACCCATTTGTTCGCCCTGTTACTATGTTTCTTGTAAGAATTTTTTTAATTAATTTTGATATACCTACCAGTATGGTAAATTATTATTTACTAAGTAATTCCGTTTGCACAAGAGGAAAGAAGAAAGAAGAAAGAAGAAACTAGAAACAAGGCATCTAACAGAGTTGGACAAGAAGAAGAAATGCCTCAATCAAAATGGAAGATGGAGAAAGACTTTAATTGATAAAAGCAGGAATACTAGGAGAGGACCAAGACTGAAGGCTGACGATATCCGTTGACGAACAAAATGAATTTTATTTATATTATTTAATGTCATGAAATTTATAATAACATAATTCTTGTTTAACCTAATCTTTATTATTAATTTCAGATGTTTTCCATGCGTGTTTATTCCTTATTGCAATGACTCCTGCCGGTCGAAGAACCACTACTGTCCAAATTGTACGGCATACCTTGGACGTTACGAGGATTAAATAGAATGACCACATTAATTTTAAGAAAATTTATTTTCTTTTGAAACTAAAGTGTTTAATTTTGCTTATTTCTTGTGCTCTGTTGTTATTATACTTATACCTATAACACTAAATTAATTATTATCTTTATTGTTTTTTTATTCTGCAATAATAAAAAATAAAAAATTAATGATACATTATTTTCCTCGGCAAAATGTTGAGCAAATATTAAAATTTTTGAGAGATGCCCTTCTAATAACATTCAGTGTTCACGTCGAGTGAGGTATCAATTGCCAGTAACCAAAGTCAAAATGTGCATTCAAATAGATTCAATTTTTAACGTTTATACTCTGCAATACAGATTCTGTCCAAAACAAAGCAACATTATAGTTAATCTAATCAACGACACCGATATCAGATATCAGACAAAATTAAATCATGCCAGAAATGATCCTGAAAGTTAACTTATTTATTCCTTGTAGTGGTCCAATCAGAATAATTTTTTTAAATTGTCGTCGCGACCATTGAATTTTATTAAAAAAAACATTTCTTAAAAATTTTAATATGAAATTGAACTATTTATGCCTAATTTTTCAAATAGCACTCCTTATTTTTCTCCCTGATGCACCAACCACCACATCTGTATCAACAGAGCTGTGATAAAGCAACTGTGTATGCATCTTGTTAGTCCTTGAAACTACGAAGAGGAAATTTTGGCGCTGTGGCCACTCACTGCTTAGCGCTGTGGCCACTCACTGCTCAGCAGTCAGAAGACTGTTGTTAGTATCTCATTAACCATGTTGGAATGTAGAACTCATGTCTGAAAGAAATTTTATTTACGTATTCTGGACCAACGTTTTTCTAACTTCAATAATTCATTCTAGATAGGACCTTTAAATATTTCCATTGTTTGTTTTATCGCAACAAAAATGTGACTCTACAACATAAAATTAATTGTCGCTGCACCTCGAGTGTTGCAGGTGTAATAAGAATTATTATAAAAGAATCCAAAGGAACAGTAGACGCGAGAGCCATCGGCTACAGCGCGGAGATCCACGACTCCCACCACTGTGTCCGCTTGCCTACAACGGGCACAAGTAAATCGCGCAAACTAATACCCATGTTAACCTCCTCGGTCTTTACTGTATATTTTAACAAGATTTATATATTTTGAGTACCTAACTAATGTAAATTTTCTATAATTGGAATTAACTTCCCGATTCTCTAATCTACTTAAAATATACCTATACAGACATATTCAATTAAAACGATGCACGTTTACATGTGTTCTGAATTTCCTTATGTTAAAATAGAAAATATTATTATTATTGTTCTTACCTTTCATTCACTACATGTGATGCACGTAACGTCAGACGCAGGAGAGAGATGGCGCTTCGGGATATGTGCTGACATACCATGTTACTGTGTATCAACCCACCCACTGACAGAAGTGACAGAATTTGTGGTATGGCTAATTTTTTCTGTGCTAAAGTCACAATTGGAAGGGTGGTGAGGTTGAGGTCTACCGATACCATCAGGTTGAGTACTAACGATTTTGATATACTTATTCACGTCGTCTCCTTGTTTCTCATTATTATCAGTAATTATGTCTATTTTTTAATTTAGTTTTTAATGTTTTAGCGCCAAATGGCCCCACCAAAACCAAAACCACCAACACCATTAGAACCATGAAAACCAAAATTACCGGCGCAAGTGAAAGTAGATCAAACATCTTTATATTGTTATGGTAGTAAAGAAAAACGGATATTGTAAGATTAACCACCTATACCTTTTGGAATTAGAGATAATTGACTTACAAATCTAACAAATCTCCCCAATTAGCAAGCTCTTAAAGTTGTCCAGACAGATACTTATACAGGAAAACCAATAGTTGTTCAGGTAATAAAACTAGTTAGACAGTAATGGAAAATTCCACGTTCATAGAAATAAGAAATAGGACATACCTAATAGCAAAAATACATATATAAATATTCAGTGAAATTGAATTGGTAATAATTCTGCAATATACATCACCGTCATTGTCTTCATCGTGACTGCAACGCTGATGCTTTCTATGAGTAGGGTAAGCAAATAAAATCACTTTAGAGTGTGATGGTCCACGATTAATAAGAGAATCTATTAAATCAGTAACCAATTCAACTGAAATTACTTTTGAAAAACTCTACAGTACGAATGCTATTGCTTTATATACATCCAGCTTACTGTAGTATGATCCTATATTAGCTACCACGCCAACGGTTGTAGTATAGCGTAAAGTTAAACTGCTACTGTTGCCAGTTGTTTAACCGAACCTTTGACAACATTAAAATAATAGTAATTGAAATTTTCACGCTGATCGTTGATCTAATTATCAATTGGCAATTTCCACTATTCTGGAAAAATCCTGCTTCCAAATAACAGTTGAAATGTGTATTGTACTTAACAACTTGGAAAACCCTTGACGATTTTTTGAGGTGTGACTGTTGATGAGTGGGAAAGCGCTGTTCGACATTTATGAAGCTTAAGGGTAAAGAGATGAGTTGCTACATTTTGCCTAGTAGAGTGTAGACGTCGCACTCGGTGGTATTAGCAACCTCTGCAGATCAGTTGCCATCAAAAAAAAGTTATAAACAAAAGAGACTATGAGATCATCAATAATTCAATATGGTATCGAGCTTGTAGGCTACATCATTAACTATTCGTAAGGCTCTATGATCTCTGAAAGAAAGAACTTGCATGAACTGTCATCAGGAAGAATATAGTTGGTGAAAATACAGATCCTTGTAGAACACCCCAGTTTCTTTCAGTTGGAAGAGGTAATTTTCAAATCCCGTTGATTGTTTAGAATTCACCTATTGTATGGCGTCGAAATATTCCTGATTCCTGGAATTAAAGCATCAATGGGCGTTATCTCCTTGAGGTTCTAGTGTTGAGGTCTGAGGAAATAATTGTTCCCAAAGCGATGAGCCAAACAGTGCTGTTTGTGAAATTTCATCCAATGGCTTTGGTCATAGACCAGAAGATTCGGCCTCCATTCGGAGATGATAATTGTTGTACGTTTCCATACTATTGGTATTCTCAGGGTTGGTTGTTCGGGTGAGGTCGAGTGAAAATAGGTGTCAGGAATCCGAGTAGGCTTCTCAATCAGTTGAGACAAATTATTGCTAATTGCGAAAGTTTCTCAAACTCTATTGTCGATCTCATTAGTCATTGGAATGTGTAACCAATTTGACTTGTAATAGTTAAAGTCTTTTAAGATTCCTACTTTGGTTTCTGGGTAGTTTTCTGAAAGAAAATCAACTTTTGTAGAAAGATAACCTAATAGCTCATTGTATGAGTGATCATTGGGATCGCAGTAGATAAAATTAACACTGATACCGTTGCTAATGTTAATTGACTTTCAATTTTGGTTAAAACTGTTCGTGCTAATCCAAAACAGTATGATATTTTCATTTGTTACTTGTCAATTGTTACTACTTAAACTACTTTGTACATATACAGAAAAGGTTACGTTTTCCACATCATCATCATTTGCCACTTTCAATTTGCTAAATAAAAATTTTCCTTTGATTTTTCGCAACGACTACAACTGGTATCAACAAATATACTTTTAAGTAGCAAGGAAATCATTATTGGAAAACTTAAATTCCCAGTGTTATTACTTAATATAAGTGATCATGAATAAGATCAGAAAAAATAGTTTTATAATAAATTATATTATTGCAGTGTTCGTTGGAGAAGTTGCACAGGGTTCAGTGAACATGGATTTAAGAGAACTAGCAGTCAAACTAACCTGTCCATATTGTCATCACAAAGTGACAACGGTAGTGAGATACGAAGTTACTGCCGGTACGCACCTGCTAGCTATAGCATGTTTTCTGTAAGAAATTCTTCATTATTATTACCAGTATATACCACACATATTAAGGTTAAGTGGTAGAACATATTCTGTAATAAATAGTATTATTGCAGAAACTGAACTTCGCCTTTTTATGCCACAGTTCATAATTGTAATATTCTTTATTGGTTTTGTTTTGACTGTAATTGTGGTTGTAAATAAAGACGTTTATTATTATTATTATTATTGTATTGTAAATATGTTTCTTATATTCTCCGCTATTTATTTAACCATGCATCGTCAATATTCAAACCAGCTCAAAAAAGACGGAAAAAACGATTTGTGATTTGTTCTGTCTTTAGGAGCGTTCAGAGCATGAATTGATTTATCGATTTTTATTTATTGTTTCAATTTCAGGTATAGCTGCTGTTGTTCATGTTTGCCTTACCTATGTGGCTGCTGCAAAGTCATAAACCACTACTGTCCAAATTGTGGATCCTTCCTGGGTATGACTAGTAATGGTAAATTTATCGCGATATATTATCTTCCTACAGAGAATGATTAAGGCTTTTAGAAAACACAGTATTATGATTATTTTTTGGGCATCCTTACATTCTACGGAACAAAATTATAAACGTTTTTTCATTAATTATTATTGAAGTATTTTAATAAAAAGTGTCACAAAAGTGTTGTAGTTTGAAATTTCATTTCATATTCTCCTAGATTCTTTTCTTTGCTGTCCAACTTCTCCTGTTTTGACCATTCACATCATTACTGTGATGAAGCCATATCTCATCGGTATAAAAGGTGACGTCCAGAATATCACCATTGTTCAAATTGTTCATTCAAAAAAATTATCTGCAAGACAAACTATTTCATATTATAATTGATTTTGTAGGGGGAATGCAGATCCTTCTTCAAAATT
Organism: Rhagium mordax; assembly: GCA_963680705.1. NCBI lineage: Eukaryota > Metazoa > Arthropoda > Insecta > Coleoptera > Cerambycidae > Rhagium > Rhagium mordax. The sequence goes on from OY796656.1 coordinate 10,953,454, forward strand.
GTTTGACAAATGACAAACTCGTCATTGAATCCAATATTTAGAAAGATCGTCTTCCATCATACATCAACATTGTCTCTCCCAGAACTTTTTCTTCTTTCAATACACCATGATCCTCTCTGGGTAACCATTCTAGAGGTACAGTTTTAAATTTGAAAGCATAATCAAGAAACCGCTCTTTAATTCCCATTAATCACTTCATTCACTTTCAACTGAAACTTTGGCAGCACATGGTTTTCCAATTTGATGAAATATGAACATCACAATAGTACGCATGGGTGTACTACATTCACAATTATTTCAGTAGTCACTAAACCCATTTGGAGAAAATGTTCACCAAATGAATCTTGACGATCAGGGAAAGATCTGTGTCAGGCATGTCACTCATTTTTTGAAATTGATATTTAATACTATTATTATTAGTTTACAATGATCAGGTAGGAGAAACCAATTTATTTGTTATCGAATCCCTTTATGTTGGGAACAAATAACTTGGATATTCATTGGCAATAGCATTGATTAAGGAAAAAATCATTCCTTAATCAATGGTAATAGTCCTTTACAAATGATCACGTGGCAACTCACATTCCAGATCATAAATAAGATGTACTTACAGGATTTTTCCTTATAATTAGCCACCTAGTCCAGCGCCAATAATTTTTTTGAAAAATTTAGGATTAATGGTATATAAATGAGGAAAAATCGATTGGATCCCAACAATTAACCAGAAGTAGGGTGTGGGTGGGAAAAGGGATGTTTTTAGGGGTGGAATCTGTTTTTTTGCGATTTCCGAACCTACTATCGAAAAAATTAAATCCAAAAGTTGTAGATAATTAAAGATCTACAACTTTTATTTCAATCATTTTTCAACATAACCTCAAAACTATTGAGAGAAACGCCAAAAGCCACTTTTTAAATTTTTCATTTTTATCTCCCACAAAAATGATTCGATTTTATTGAAATTTGGTGAAAATGTACATTTTTGTGTCTCAAATAAGTTGTAATTTTTTTGAAGCGAAATATTCACTTTTTGATTTTATTGCGAATTTAACTTTCTACCCCTAAAATACACCCTTTTCCACTCACACCCTACTTCTGGATAATTGTTGGGATCCAATCGATTTTTTCCCATTTATATATGCACCATTAATCCTAAATTTTCCGACCATCCACATACTGCTAAGAATTTGGCGATTTTTGGCCTCTGAAAACCGGTTCTATATTTTATATACAAAAGTTGCAATATTTTTCCTGAATTAGAATTCAGGAAAAATATTGCAACTTTTGTATATAAAATTATTCTGTGTTTCTTAGATTATTAGAATAATCTGCCAATAAAACAAACCGAAAACCTAGGAAACTACACATCAAATTAATAAAACAAAAAGAAGACAATCGCAAAATGGCGAAATTCTATAAACTTAAGATTTATGAAACATCCATACATATATTACTACTCTTTCGAAATCCTTATAGTTTCCTAATTTCAAAAATATATAAGATTGACACGTCCTCTTGCGAACGTTCGAGCTTCCGCTTAGTAAATGCAAGTAGAGTCCTTGAAGTATATACTATGTATATCGTCCATCCGATCCTAGATGGCTCCGTATGCTAATGGAAATTATATAAGTATCAAACTTTATTTTACAGATGGCAGTACCTACCAAGAAATTCACCAAATTTGAAATATAAATAATAGTAACAATATATTGTATAATAAACCCATCATGATAATGCAAATATTTCAAGTAAGGAAATAAAACTAAAAATATTTTGTTATAACTGGCCCCATAAACAATGTGAAACGTCCTTTCCTCATATTTTGTCCAAAATGAAAATGATTTTACTACACTGATGCACTATTTAATTTCTATTATTATAATTTTAATTATGAACTATTTGAATAAATAATAATTGCAGCCATTTAGATGTAATTTCAATTTAAATTATTCTTTTGGATAATTCAATAATACCTATTGTTATACCAGAAACGTATCAGATAACAGCATCGCTTAAATGAATTTTTTATAAAAGTATTTAATACCATAAAAGAATAAATTAAATACGTAACACGAATAAAACATTGACCATTCCAAAACTGAATCGATTTTAAAGTTCTTGATGAATTTTTCTTATGAACGAAAATTAGTTTCCAAATTTCCGAAAAATTAACCTAAAAACGATAGCCGGGAAATTGATAACTTTTATGATGGCATTACGAGTTAATAGAAAAACACAATAATCATTTTTAATTGGCATATTTCAAAAGTTGATCTGAAACTCTAGTGATATTGCCTCTTGTTTCAAATAGTTCAGGAGAATGATAGTTTGCAGGTTATTTAATTCTTTAAGACTCGACTTCGGCACAGACAGACGAGTAAAAAGAAAGGCGACATGAAATGTAATTTTTAACAGAATTGTGTAAATTTATTGCAACAATAGAGTATCCTCATGATTTCAACTTGCCCCAGTTATCTCATATTCAGTATAATATTTAGTTCATATTGCAGTGGCGTAGAGAATTTCCGTCACTGGTTGAAAAAAGAATAGAATCCTCTTGACTCGATGATGTCGAATATCCTGGTCGAGAGCTCTCCTACCATTAACTTACCTTAACAAATCGATTCTAATAGTGCTTTCTTAAAATTACAATAATTAATCCTATCTAGAATGATTTATTGCAGTTAGAAAAATTTCGAAACGTTGGTCCAGAATACGTAAATCAAATTTCTTTCAGACATGAGTTCTACATCCCAACACGGTTAATGGAGATACTAACTAACAAGTCTGCTGACCGCTGAGCAGTGAGGCCACAGTGCACTGCCACGCCCTTCTCTTAATGTACAAATTTCGAACTGAGGCGAGTTGTCGGCCACTCGTATATTCGTCCCAATCCCTGTCGTGTTCGAAGCATCCTGAACTTATCTGTATATTATAGTGGGCTATGACTCCACTGACCACTGGGTCTATCTTCAATGACACTGTCTAATAAACCTAATATTTTCTAAAAAATAAAATATTTCTGTAACCGATGCAATAGTCTAAGTTTAAATGCTGGCCTGGAGCACCTGACACTTCCCAAAAAGTTATGAATTTGATTCCCGGGATTTAACTGGAAAAGACGCATTACTTATCATTATACACTGATATCGGGAATTATGCGGGTTTCTGAATGTATTCCAAACACCGTTAGCCCTAAACTAATGTTGCGTGTACTATTTTTGGTGATTATAATCTGCAGGCGGGTTTCTTAACCATCTATTAAATTTATTGAGCAGTTAATATCCTTAAATACAATTGTCTCCATGAGATTCGTCTACCAAATAAATTTAGGAGGTGAGAAACCCACTTTTTTGCATATGCTTTGTAGTTAAAAGGCTTCTATTTGAAAGTCTTAAATAATAGATATAGATAATAAATAATAGATATGACGCAGATGAATATGAAGCGATAGAACTACAAATGTCAGCAGTGCATCCAGAAGACAAGGTCCGAGATGCCACAGTTTCTAAAATATTCCGGAAAATTGCAGCATACTTTGTAAATGTTTGGTATATTATATCTCTCTTATAAGCATGTGGGGTAGTCGTAAACTTTCATCCATTGACAGAAGATATATGGTATCAATGAAGTCAGCATGCCTGATTTGATTACGATTAAGTTGGTTATACTGTGCTATGGAAAAAAATCGGCATCAGCAGAAGTTAGTAATGACTTAGAGGGCACCTCGTGCACACACATAATTAATATTCTTGCAATTGTTATCTGACTTGATACTGACTGGACGTGGACTACGTTCTTACGTATTTGAGTCATTGAGGCATTTTAAGCTTATAAAAAATAAATTTTTCATGACTTGATTTAGAACAATGTATGAACGTGTTTTGTCAAGAAAAACGTTTTATCTTCTTTAATAATTCAAAGCCTACAATCCATTATCTAATAGTCTTTTTATTGTCCCGTTATCATCGATCATGAGCAAGTTACAAAAAATGTACCATATTTTATAAGAATGTATTACGTAAGGCATTCTTTAAGTAAAATATATATTTGGTTAAAATACGTAAAATTGTTATTGTTCGATAGATAGATTTTATTCACCAAAAAATAGTTCATCCTAAAATTATTTATGCGACTTGCGGGCCAGCTGTAGGAAAAGTGGTCTTTATTGGTCCGAGGTTTGCGGTAATTGTGACGAAAATAGTTGCCTTAATTCACGACCGACAGTGTCTATCATGGGCGCCGGAAGGGTCAAATATAGGGGGGGGGAAAGAGTAAAATAAATTAAAAATTTTAAATTTTTATTATTAAAAAAACGTATATACGAATATACAGCTATAGCAAAGTAAATTCCAGGGAGGGGGGGCAAGTGCCATGCGTTGACCCCCCCTTCCGGCGCCCATGGTGTCTATGGAAGAAGTAGAGGAAGAAGATATTCAAAACTTAATAATTTTTTTCTTGGTTTTAAAAGTATCTTGGGTTAATTTTAATATATTATAATATTTAATACTCATTTAACTCTTCTATCATTTGTTTCCACTGTTTTTCAGGCACCGTTTTCCATTTCCGATAAATTTTAACATATAAAAAATAAAATCCGAATAAAAAAATTGACTTTTTTGTCGCCATTTTGGATGCGCCATTTTTCAATTTAGTTGAATTTTAATTAAATTCGTAATCAGCGATCCCAAAAATCTTGTTATCAAATTTCGGGCAATTGTTTAAATAAATAAAAAATTTATAGTTCATAATTAAGAGTGTATTAAAATTATTAATTACATATTAAAAAATTATTAAAAAAATAACTTTTCATATAAACTTTTTTGAAATTAAAAAAAATATCCAAATCGGTTTTGAGTCAACATTTGGCGAATTTTTAGCATTTAGAAAATGAACTCAATCAATAATACTAATATTATGAAAAATTAGAAAAAGTAAGTGATTTATATTTAAAATAAAAATTTTAATATTTACGTTCAATTTAACATTTCCAAAAAATGGCCTCTATTGAATTAAAGGTATTTAATAGATCTATGTCAAAGTTGAATACATATTAAATATAATAATGCAATAAATTCCAATAATATATCATTCTTACAGTTGCTTTAAATATTAATAAGTTGTATCAATTTCAAAAGTACCGCCAGTTTTCCGTTAATGACGTCAAAAACGGTCTTGCTATTGGTTAAACTCCAAACAAATTCGTTTGTGCACGTGATGTCATAATACTAACCTCAAAAATATGCATTTTTTACGATTTTCGAATTTATGTCGCTTTTATCAAAATGTATGCTTGGTTCCTGTACTATCACTTAAAACCTTGTTCAGCGCATTATTAATGAAGTTTTAATTGCCTCGACCTAATAAAATAAGATTATTTCTGTTGGTTGGAAATCCAACCTATAATTAGCCGCCTATTTTTAAAAATTTACAATATTAAAATTTTATATATTTTCTGTCTGCGAGAGTTTCTAAATCTTATAATGGATCCATGTTAAAACTACAAAAATTAAAATTAAAATTAAAAATAAATTTATAAAAACAAAATATTTAAGGTTATGTGAGTCATATGATATACACGACTTATACCAAAGGAAGATTTAAAATCTCAACCAAAATAGACGTAAAAATGTATCTAATATTAATTATTATGTAATTTTTACCACCTTAAATTTTCTCTGAATAAAACCGAAACGTTAGAAAATAGTTTTTTTATTTTACCACATGACCGAAAACCTAGAAATGTACACATCAAATTAGTTAATAATATTGACATTTATAACAATAACGAAAATTGCAAAATTCAAAACCAAGTTAAATATGTATTCGTAGCAATGTTTGGCTGAAGCTTTTACTCGTTTACCTAATTTAATCTTTTCCATTTATAACAAAAATACTAAATAGGATTTACACCCTGCTATAAATAAAACCTTCTAAATTTCCAAATGGCCCCTACTGGTATCCGGAATACACTCTACAATCTACATAATATATGAAGTAATCTACATTTACAATAATTTGTGGACGCGCCCATGGGGTGAGCCTTGACCCGTATTACGGGATCGGTAACACCCCTATTTCCAGGATTTCAGCAGGAGGTCGCAGTGGCAGCAGGCAAGCGCAATAATGCCTCATCGATACTAAACAATGGAAATTGTTCCAAACAGTGAAAACATTTTCACTTTTTTATTATGGGCGGCCTTTGCCAGCCTATCGGATTTATAATGTTATGAAATTAGGTGATCTCTTATACAATAAATTAATTTCGTTTCATTCGTTAAACTGTACATTGTAACAAAGTATTTAATTAATTAGTTTAATTTAAAATTCTATTTATTTAGTGCAATTAATTATTTAGTTTTTCCTTAATTGAATATTATATTACAATAGCTATCGTATACGATTATTAACAATTTACTAAATAATAATAAAATAAAAATATTCTTTTTTAAACAGAATTAATAAAAATTTGTATTCTAGTTCCTCAAATAAAAATTAAAAACTTTTTCAAATATAAATGAAAGAGAAATGGTAAGTCACATTATGCCTCCTTCAATGGAATATTAGTGGCTTGGAGGGGAAAAAATGTTTGTTCGACTCCAGGGGTAAAAATAAAAAGAAAATGTATTATTTTTCGTCAAAGTCTGTGTTAATGCATATTGTTGGTAAGCCCCTTTATACATGAATTCGTCTTTCAAAAAAATATCAGTGGCTTGAATTAAACCAAATTTTCAACAAAATTTGCTTCATTCAGTGTCATACAAAAATTATATTTTCTACATCAAAATCGAGAAAATTCAAATGCCTTTTAAACAGAAATTATTAGGAAATTGTGAGCTACATTGCCCCCTTCAAAGCAATGCAATGACTTGGATTGAAAAAAAAATGTTCAAAAGAATTTGTTCTGATGTTCATTTCCAGGAGTAAAAATGAAAAATAAATGTTTTTTTTTTCGCCAAAGTCAATGCATATTGTTGGTAAGCCTTACTTAATATGTTTCCTTTTTCAAAGCAATAGTCTTTGGTTTTAAAAGGAATATAAGTAGTAGATAATATGCTATGCCGATTCTGGCTCAAAATCCCATGTTATTTCTTATGGAGGTTCATTTGGGACGTTTTGTCCGATTTTACCCCCTCCACTTTTTAACTCCTCCCAGTCAGGCAATGGGAGCGAGCCTCGCTCACAGAGGTCTCCTCTCCAGCTAAGCTCCGCCCAGGTAGGCTCCACCCAGTCAACCAATCAGAAAGAGCTTCAACTACTCCGGCCAATCAGAAAGAGCTCCACCCCAGTCAGGTTTCAGTCAATCGGAAAACAGGTTTTTCAGACAGGTACAGAACAGATTCATGACCATGCCATGACCATTCAGTCATTCATGACCACTGACCAGGTCATATCCGTTCAAGGTCTTCTATGGATCTGTGTAAAAAGCTGTTACCTGTGCTATCTATGACCTGGTCATGAATGGTCATGGCATGGTCATGAATCTGTTCAGTACCTGTTTGAAAACCTGTTTTCCGATTGGCTGAAACCTGATTGGGGTGGAACTCTTTCTGATTGGCCGGAGTAGTTCGAGCTCTTTCTGATTGGTTGAATGGGTGGAGCTTATCTGGGCGGAGCTTAGCTTGAGTGAGGACCTCGGTGGGCGAGGCTCGCTCCCATTGCCTGACTGGGAGGAGCTAAAAGTGGAGGGGGTAAAATCAGACAAAAACGTCCCAAATGAACCTCAATAAAAAATAACATGGGATTTTGAGCCAGAATCGGCATAGCATATCTACTATGCTTGCTTCAGAAGAATGTCAGTGACTTGGATTTAGCTAAATTTTCCGTAAATTGCTTGTTCAGTTTCTTAAATAAAAATTCAAATTGTCTTCCAAGTGGAGCGGAGTACATCTTATCGTCAGTATAAAATCGACAAACCAAATAACAGATACTCTCAAATAGAAAACTCCTTGGTTTAAAAACTAAATAGAAAACTTATCACCATTTGGCCATACTTGTTTTCCACAACATTTAAATAGAATATGGACCTGCCCGAACTGAAAATCCAGCTTCCTATAAATATTTTAGTTTATTGTCATTAAAAAATGTCAAGATATGCAAATGAATAATGCGATTTCTAAATAATAAAACCAACTGTTTTAATTAGTTTTTAGGGTAGATTTGTTCCCTTAAATGTTTATCATTGTGGTTATTATTCCTTCTACCTTTTCCCTTATTTTGTTTATCTTTGGAAAGCCCTGCTTGGGCGAGAAGAGTGCGTCCATGTCTTCCAGGCGTGTTCTTTACTGTAATGTACTTCATGTGTGTAGGTTAGATATTATTAATGTACCTATAACCTATAGTTATTGGCTAATGGATGTGTAGTCCAATGCCAAAAACAAAAAATGAAAAGGAAATAAAAAAATAAATAAAAATTAAAAACCTTCCAATTGGACTGTTTTTGGTTATATTATGCGCATGACCGAGACCGTTCCTGAACGGTTCTCGGTGGGGTTGGAACAAACCTAATGTCCAATGACTTGGATTGAACGATAATTCTCAACAAAATTTGTTTTATTCAGTTTCTTATACAAAAATATACAAGAATTGCATTTTCTTCATCAAAATCAAAGTATTAATGAATAATTTAAATGAGCCACATTTCGCGTTTGTAAAATTGATATGCCACAGCATACGTTCACCTTGATGTCACTTCAAAGAGATGCTAATAAGTAGATTTAAGTCAAAATGTTTAGAAAAAATAGATTTGTTCAATTTCCAAAATAAAAATTAAAATTCTTAAATCAGAACTAAAAATATATATATTTATATTTATCCAAATCGAAGCTAATGTACAATATTAGTATTCCACGTTATACATTCATGCCAAAAATAGTAAAAGTTTGGATTGAAACAAATTTTCAATAAAATTTGCGTTACTTAGTTTCTTAAACAAATGTTTAAAAGAATTGCATTTTTTTATTAAAATCAATTCATTAATACAAAAAGTAGGTAAGCTACATTATGCCTCCTTCAAAGAACTGTCAATGAGCAACATTTTCAACAAAATGTTTGTCCAGTTTCCTAATTAAAAATATCCTTATTTTCATCAAAATCTGAGCAATAATTCAAAATCAAAAGGTTCAGAATAATTTGTTTGTTGAGCTCCTCAAATGAGAAAATCAAAGTTTATTTAATAAAAATGAAAAGGAAACCATCGGGTACATTTACACATTGAAAGAATGTCAATGTCTCTGATTAAAGTAAATTTTTTTAGCAAAATTATATTAATTTAACCAAATCTATGTACTCTGAGATATTACCACTACTGACTGAAAAATGTAATTAAATGACAAAAGGTCAAGGGTATTATTTGTCCAAATTCAAATGAATGGAAAAAACAATCAAGTTTTTCTATTACTATTCTCGCACTTCGTTTTATTCGAGAAACCATTATGGACAATTTCAGTTTGACAATCTTAAATTCCTTTGTTTCATTTACCTCGCATAAATTTAACCAACAACACACGACGCAATTTACTCCTAGCCTAATTAAGCACTCCAATAAAAATTGAGACATAAAAAATATCTTATCTAGGGCACAATAAAATTAGATATGTCTTATAATTGCCAACATCTGCCGAGAGCGGTATATTCTTTAATAATTGTTTGTTTAAAATTAAAAAACATTGCAGTTAATTATTGTTGATGTAGGCGAGGAATTAAAAATCCATAATCTTCTAACGAGGTCGAATTCAAGCACTGTTGACTGAAAGTCTTTGTTAGGTGGCAGTGAGATGGGAGAATTCACAGCTACAGTATAGTTAAGGTGCCATGGGCAAAATACATTTCAAATATGTAGAATCTATATGCTCTATTTTATTTTTATTGTTATCTAAGAATAATCATTGTAATCTTATAAAATTGATGTTTATTTTAGTTCGACAGCTAAACGAAGAATTTTGCTTAAGTCAAAAACTGCATCAAATTTGTTTTGACTTCTGAATATGTTTTAACTTTAACACAATTAATTACAAGCAAATAACAAAGGTCGGTGGAAAATGTAACACAAATTTATAATTGTGTACTTAATTTTACTATTTGAAGAAAATTAATTAAGGAATTAATTAAGGAATATTCAAAATGTACCGTTCATGACTTCTAAACAACCAAAGTGAATCTGCAGCTTTTTATTCAATGTCTCGGATGTTGACTCAAAATCTTCAAAACCTTTCTTCGGCGTCATGGTGTGCTAATCTAAAGTATCTCACACAGGAACAGAATGAAATTATATCATCTTTACCCCTATGAAACTTCTTGACAAAATTGCAGAAACTCTACGGCTAAGGCTGCAAATGACAAAATTCCAAAGAAAGGGAATCGTCTTCAAAAAATAATAACATTAATTGTTAATTTGCCTAAAAATAAAAATACTTCAACAATTGCCCCTTTAGTATTTCTTTCTTGTAGTGTGGTCTGCAAATCGTGTTGAAGAATTGACTCAAAGATGAAAACATCAAAAACAGAAACGTTCTTTATGATATAAATATAAGAAAAACAGTAGATAATTCATAAAATTGTTCTGAGGAACTTATTTTGCCATTATTTGATTTTAAATATGATTTCATAGTAAAGAGTAGGTAGAGTAATATGCTACATTAGTCAACGTTTTTATTTTTATGAATCAGATAAGTGGATCCTCTCCGTAATGACAAAACATATTTGTCACTAATGTAGTAATGATGAACTTGACTTACATAAGTTGTTGAACATTAAGGAAACGTACAATTATTTTAGAAGGATTTCATTGATCAACGAATGACGGTGACAATTTTTAATACTTTCGGATAATAATATACAAGAAATATTCATAAATTTTGGATAAAACAGAATAATAATAATAAATTACCTTTGTATTACATTTCTGGTTAATATAAGTCCAAAAAATCAATACCTATATTCAGCTCTATGTAAAAAATATTTAATTTTCCTTAATTCGCTTAAAAGATGGACCTTTTTTAAATTTCAAAAGCGGTAGTGGTTACTTTTGTTTCTAGACAAAGCAGATAACGAACAAATTATTTACGAAACTCTGTGATTCCTCTAAAAACACAGAGGGAAAGTACCTACTGGTAGAGTATTGACTGATCTTTATATTTGATTTTGCCCTGCTTTCATCAACTACTAAATTTATTTATGAAACCAACAATTTCGCAAATTTTTTTCAATTGAATAATTAGTGGTCTTAATTAGTTAGGCTAATCGGAGTCATCTTTTTTAGGCATTATTGGATGGTCATTTACTCGCTAAAAGTTCAATACCAGTTATGTGCGTATTTATAGAATTCATTCAAAATACGTTGGAAGATAGGACCACCCAAAATATGTGAGATACAATATTGGACTTCACTATCCAGGATGCTTCAAATCGCTTATTAAATGGTGTTGTCTTATGATAAGTAGAATTGAAAAAATTGCTTACACTTATAGATTAATTGTCTGACGAATCTTTTGAAAACTGTATCTTCTACCTTCTATGTATACAAATTCGAGGAAGCAGACAGGCCTATAAAATTATCCATCGTGTAACGGGTTGAAGCAATCCAAGCAGAAGTTGTCGTTGCATTCTTGTTATAAAGGACTTTACTGACTGTGATTCCAGTCTTTGTCGAAAGGAAAGTCTTTCAGTAGCTCATCTGATGGCAAACTTTTACCAAGAAGATGCGATATAGTTTTTTCCCATACAAGTCGTCTGGTAAGAATCATTACACATCTAATAGAATATCCTTACCCACTAGAGACTAATTTTGTCCTTGTTCTTTATATCTTCTCAAGCCAATTGTTTTAATTGTAGTATCCTATAACTACTATGACAATTTTTACTTCCCTTGTCTTTCTACATAGATGCCGAAACGTCTTCATTTGTAGCACGGACCTTTTTTCCCTAGTTTTAAAGCTTTATCTTGCTTTAGCATATTTTTCAAGTAATGCTGTTTATTTTTCCCAATAAACTATTCAAATAACTCCTGTGGTGTTTTTTACGCTAACTTCGAAAGCAAATCAAAAATGGAGAATAAGTTATCAAAACAAACCCAACACCCTTTATTATAATAATTACTTGTCAAGTCTAAAACAGTTGGTTTACCTACAGTTTCATCTGCGGAAGTCCATCATTTACCTTCATCAACTTCAGAAATCAACACCTTTCTGTTGTGTTGTTACTTAGGTGGATAAGCCTAAAAATTTTAAAAAATCTGTTAATGCCATATAGGTTATTCTGTCGCCACAGGTATTTTTGGGTTCATTGCAGGTAGTACATGAAACCATACAATAAGTTGTATTCCAATAAAGAACTTCAACTCGCTGAGAGTTTTGTACTAGTCACTTGTGATGTATTTATTGGATCCAGACACAATGCGTTGTAAAATGAAGTCGTCCAAAATAGGTTTGAAATATATTATTGGACTCTCTACTGCATCATCGATGATGGTCCAACCAGCTCATCAAATCGTTTTGTCCTTCAAATAGTTGGGATGGTAGTCCTAAATGAGTAATATTTATATACCGTACCTAGAGGTTGCTCTTTTATCATTTAATTATCTGATGAATCTTCTGCGATCATTTCATTACGTTTTTGGTGGAACCATTATCACTGCTGAATTCACCATTAAATCGATACTACCTATTGTATTACTAGCTTATGAGATATTCTTGCTTGCCCTTGTAACTCTCGATGTAGGTTCAACTTCACGCTGTTCTGCAGATATTGTAGTAGAAACTGAGGGTGAACCAAATATTATGATTCCAATATTTTTATATGTTGACGAGCGGCAATGATCTATCAATGTTTCTTATCTAAAGTCCTGAAAGGCTCCTGGACAAGAAGCGTGTGTCCCTGTTTGTTTCCCTTAGTTTTTTGTTATTGATATTGATTACTGTTGTTATATGTAAAAGAGTAATACTCTTTTGTGACTGGCTGCATGGCTATTGGCTAGAAGCCCAAAGCCAAAAATAAATGTTTCTTATTGACATGGTCGTATAATTCAAATACTTTAAGGGGTTAGGGTTGACAACAATATTATTGCAGCAAGAACTAGAATTACAAATGACAGTTCAAGAACGATACAATTTCTATTTATAGTTAACTTCACAGTTAGCATAATTTTGCCGCTGAATATAATTTGTTGGTTGTAACAAACTTTTCAAAAATAACAACTTACTTAGCGAAGACTAATTCGTGGTTCCCTTTGAAACGATGATCGCCATAATATTTTCAAACTTTCCCTGTTCCATATTCATATCTTATCAAGCCCGATGAATATGCAATTTCCCACAATTACGGCATACTTCTAATGAAAACAACAACACATAGATAGTGGGGTAAGAGCCCTCGCACCCTCGTTTAATTACTCCATTAAAATTAAATAATATTTTGACAGTGTTGAACCTAACTATGATCCGCTGAGAGCGTACACGTGTCGAGGAACCAGGAAGTAGGTCATGCCATTGCATCACTGTTCATGGGGCCTAGCGTAGCGCCACGGTCTCAACGTTTTCTCCGATTCGATTCCATTTGATTTTCCTGCCGCCCGCGCCCCCCTCGCGCCGCCGTAACCTTCACACTTCTCGCACCTAAATTCAATACGCACTTGCGAAATCAATGGTGATCATTCGTAGAAGTACTTAATTTGCTATTAAGCTAAGTGGTATTTTGCAAATTAATTTATATGCATACAGGGTGTTTATAAATGGTTTACTTCAAATATTTCGTTATTACTGAATATTTTATTGAACTGGAACGAAATGCTCAGAAGAGGTCGACTTTGAAATCTATTGAGCAGAATAATTTTATTCCAAAATTTTTATTTCTGTGCAAATTTGACTCTAGCAAATGCAAAAGGTGATTCAGGTTAAACTGGAGAAACTTAAACTTTTTTAGTTCAGGATTTTAAAATATGGAAAACATTTGGTCATACTTTGATTAAGCGCTTATTACCAACGACCAAGAAAGACCATAGTTAATTATAATCCTACTAAAATGGAAAAGGGAAAACCAAATAGAAAATGTGTTTCCAAATCGAAATTAAAAGCGATTTAATGTAAATGGTATGCCAAAAATTTTGGCCTTTTGAACGTCAGCGTCGTTTAAGAGAAGGCAATGGATTAAACACTTGAAGAGGAAAATATTGTTTTAACACTCATAGTACCGAGGAGACAAACAGAAGATATTAATGTGGAGAATATAAAATTTAAAAAAAATGCATTTAATAATGTATAGAGTGAACCTCAAATTATAGAGTATGGAGTACCACAAGGTACAGTCCTAGCCCCTATACTCTTTAACATATATATACATGATTTTTTCTTATTGCAGAGTGAAGGTGATATTTTGGAATTTACTGACGATCTATGCTATTCTATAAGGGCAACAAGTGGGATGAATTGCGAAATATGGCAAAATATCATTTCAAATTGATAAAAGCTTGATTAGAAATTATTAACAAAAAACATCGAAAAGGCACATTATTTACCTTTTGCTTCTTTCATTTGAAAATATTGTAATAAATCGCTACAAAATTTATTCTACGACAAAAAAATATTTAGGCATCATTAAAATGGAACTCTCACATACTACATCCTACATTATAAAGCAATTAGAAATTATTTTACATAAATTTAAACACCCAAAAATATCTTGGATTTTCTGCAGCTAAAAATACTTTATTATGCCTTGGTCAAATGTCACTTGAGTTATGGTATTGTCATGTATTTTAAACTACAAAAGAAATTAAAACCCGATTATAAAATAAAGAAAATTAAAAATAAATACAGGTATAGATATTTACAAGTTACAAAAAGAATATCATATTGGAGAATAATCTTCCTAAACCAGCTGTAGAACACCTGCTACTGCAATAGAGGTCAACGGGCCACACATAAACAAAGGGTCAGCTACGCTAAAATAAAATAAACGTAAACAAATTAAAAGCGTAAATAAAGTAAATGTATGGTGCACAATGTTTCTTTTAAATAATCAATAACCGAACAGCTGTTACTTACATGCTTTGAACAAAGTTTAAACGACTCTCAACGCAACAGTTAAACTAAGATGCACTTTATTTCTGTAAAATTCTATAAAAATGTAAATAAATAGTGTAAGACTTACTTGTAAAACCACCAATCTAGTCAAATGACGAGACACAATGTAAATTAGATCCTAAGAAGTGATTGTGTAGTGAAATTTAAAAAGTTCAGTGATGCTTCGTCGAAGTCAACTGCAGGGCAAAATTCCATCTAACGCAATATCAACAAATGAGTGTCCACAGATTCGTCATGGGACAAGGATGCTGAAAATAACATAATTTCATAGGACAAATATAGAATAAAGAAAAAATAGGCATAAATACAAACCATAAATAACAGATAGCAATCTAGAAATCCTTGATATGCAAAGTTTCTGCATGTTCCTTAGAGAAACGAAAACAAAAGTTGAGTTGTTATTGGGTAGTGAATGAAGCAAACCCTCGTCCAGATCGCTCCTGAAAATATTTGTAAAATTACTGGAAATTATTGGAAATTGATATACCCAGGACATTCCAAGGGTGAATCAAGGGCAAATACGAAAAAGTAATGGAAAAACAACTCCAACTTACCAGAAATAATGGTAATAATTTACCTAAATAGTAAGCACCCATCTGATTGGTCGAATTCCAAAATTGCTTCCAAGGCCCATTTGGTTTAATCACATCCAGTAAACGGTGCAAGAAATTCTAGAATTGGGAAAACGCACGACTCGCTAGATGGCGCTGTGACTTATGTCAAAATAAGACGAAAACGTGAACAACAAATTGTTTACAATTATTACGCATAGTTACATTTTATCCATATTATGATACTATTATATTTTATATTCAATATATCCCTTGTTAAGTGTATATTTATATTATGATCACTAATTATTTAACTGCTGAGTGCTGAGTTTTATCTAAAGTACAGACCCTGTCTGTCTACAATATTGCATTACTCATAATAGGCATAATTAGTCAAATATATTGACTAGGCTAAGCTCTGCAAATGTGTTTGTAATATAATACCTTTTTTTATGCTAACACGGCATTTTCTGGTTCTTCTCTTTAGTTGGATTTTAAACAGAACAAAAATAAATGGATGATTGAACATCACGCGTGTTATTCCTCTATTCCTCTGCTCCGCCATTACATTTCAGAAGTGAGGATTTTCTTTTTTTTGTGTTACTTTGTTTTGCCCGCGTGCTATTATAATGAGTCGTAATAGTTGTCAAAGTGAGGTTGGTGACGATAGTGATATTGCGCCTCCCAGACAAAAAAGTGGTGACGATAGTGATATTGAGCCTCCCAGAAAAAAAAGACATTCAAAACATGTATTAGAAAGAAATAATATTTCGAACAACAGTAGAAATTGCCCAAGCAATTCTTCATCGGATGATGAACAAGCCGAGCAAGCTACCCATAATTCGCAGAAAGCTGCCAAAAAGATGAGAATTGAAGAAATTATTACAACCAAGGTGTGTGAAATTTTAGGTCGGCTTCAACCAGGAATTGATCATTCTCGACCAAATAATTCTTCTAGTGAAGTGTTCCCAAATTTAAATTTAGCAAGAAGTGACATTATTCCTGTTTTTGACCCCGAAGTAGGCGATATTAATTCATTAAATTGGATTAACAAAATTGAGCAACTAGGGTCAATACATAACTGGAACGACTTGATTAAGTCGTACTACATGCAATCAAAACTTTCGGGGATTGCAAAAGTATGGTATAATGGTCTTCCAGACTATAACAAAACGTGGAGCGATTGGAAAACTGCATTGTTAAACGCTTTTCCAGCGCATGAAAATTTTGTGGATAATCTGAAAAAAATGTTGGAAAGAAAAAAGAATACCAATGAGACTATGCTGCATTACTATTACTCCAAGTGTGTTTTAATAAAAAAATGTGACATTTCTGATTTTAATGCAGTATCCTGCGTTATTGATGGACTTCCGTTTGAATATCAAGGAACGGCAAAATCGGGCAACTTTAAAACGCCTGATGAACTGTTTCAAGGATTTCTGTGCAAAATAGTAAATGCTACGCCAAAATCGGTTGAATCGTCTTTGCAAAAAAAAGACAAAAGTGACAAAAACGAACAAAAGTGCTACATATGTAAGAAAATAGGACATATAGGTAGAAATTGCTTCTTCAGACAAGAGAATTTGGGACAATCAAAACATCTTCCTACCTCTGGAACGACTGGAATGGGTGGTAACAAAATGGCTATAACAGGACCTTCTGGATATAAGAAGATTAAAGAGTGCAGCCACTGCAGTAGAAAAGGGCATACCAAGGAAGAATGTTGGCATCTGAATCCTGCGAAAGTTCAGCTATTGCAAAGGCAAGTACCCATAATTAATAATAGTTATATTATTGAGGTTTTGTTAAATAATATGTTATGCAAAGGATATTTAGATAAATGTGGCCAACTATTCCCTAGTAAATAAATTAAATATTAAATTGGAATCATCCAATATTGTAGTCAAGGGTTTTGGAAGTCAGGTTATTTTCCCTAAAGGAATGGGAACTGTTAATTTTAAATTTAAAAATTTCCAAATAAAATCGAAACTTCATTTCGTAGAAGCTAACATGGGTGATGTTGAGGTTATAATTGGTCAACCAATTATTAATCATAAAAATGTTATTATGCAAATTCAAGGGAATTGTGTAATTTTAGATAAAATACAAAATAAACAAAATTTCCCAATCGTGTTAGAAGAAAATATCATTATAGAGCCACAATCTACATCAATGGTCCCTGTTATTACAAATGTCCGAACGTGTTTGTTCGTTTCACCAAGAACGTATGATTTTTCTGAACATTATTCTATTCCTAGCTCTTTGTTAACTAAACCTAAAGATTTCCTAAGTGTTACTAACACTAGCATAAATAAGCTCTATTGGCGTAAGGGTAGAATTGTTGCTAGGGGTGTTGAAGTTAATTTTTTGCAAGTATCACATGTTTTGTCTCCTAAAGAGAATCATGTGTGGTCTCTTAACTTGACAGATGTAAAAGTTAACATTGAAGTTTTGACAGAACCGTATTTATCAAAATTTTATGAAATACTGAATGATTTTCAAGACTGTTTTGCTAAAAATACTTCTGAGCTGGGCTCGACTAATTTAATTGAATTTGAAATTAATTTAGAAAAAAATGAACCTGTTTTTTATAAACCGTATAGATATTCGGAAAAAGAAAAAAATATTATTCGAGGAAAAGTAAAAGAGTTACTCGAAAACGGGATCATTAGAGAATCTTATTCTAGTTATTCTAGCCCAGCAATTCTTGTAAAAAAGAAAAACGGTGACCATAGGTTGGCCATAGATTATAGAAAATTAAATTCGATAAGTTATAAACAAAGATGGCCCTTACCGCACATAGAAGACCAAATCGGTCGTCTCAAAGGAAAGAAGTATTTTTGCAGTTTAGATATGACGCAAGGGTATTATCAAATGCCAGTTTCAAAGAATTCAGTTGATAAAACTGCATTTGTGACTCAGGACGGACAATATGAATTTCTTCGAATGCCTTTTGGGCTCACTAATGCTCCAGCGACCTTTCAAAGATTATTAAACAATTTATTTTCTAGCGTGTGTAATAATAATCTTAGTGTATACTTAGATGACATATTAATTTCGTCGGAGACAATTGAAAAAGGTTTAGATTTGCTAAAAGAAGTCTTTAATAAGTTGCGTTCAGCTGGTTTAAAATTAAATGTGGAAAAATGTTTTTTCTTTGAGACCACCATAGTCTATTTGGGATACGAAATAAGTGAACATGGAATTCGTCCTGGACACCATAAAATAACAGCTGTAGCAAATTTCCCTACACCAAAAAATTTGCACGAGCTACGGCAATTTTTGGGATTAACCTCTTATTTTAGGAAATTCATAAAGAACCACGCGCTTATTGTAGCACCATTAACTAACCTTTTAAAAAAAATTTGTCCCGTGGCAATGGACTTCTGCAGAAATTAATGCTTTTGACAATATTAAACAACAATTGACTTCAAGACCTCTACTTTCTGTTTATGACCCTAGTCTTGAAACTGAATTGCACACAGACGCTAGTAGCAAGGGCATCGCTAGTATTTTACTTCAAAAATATGGAGATTCTTTCAGACCTGTAATGTATTACAGTCGTATGACTAATAAAGATGAAAAAGTTTATCATTCATACGAACTAGAAACACTCGCCATAGTCGAGTCGATAAAAAAATTTCGTATTTATTTAACGGGAATTCACTTTACTATAATAACAGACTGTGCAGCTGTACGATCAACTTTTAGTAAACGTGATATGTTATCACGAATTGCACGATGGTGGCTTGCAATCCAAGATTTTGATTTTGAAATTAAACACCGACCAGGTGAAAAAATGAAACACGTGGATGCCCTAAGTCGAAATATAGTAAATCCTAATTTATTAACAATTTGGTCGGATGATTGGTTTTTGTGCATTCAGCTCCAGGACGATACTCTTCGAACAATTTGTACAAAATTAAAACAAAATGATTGCGACAAAAATTTAAAAAATACTTACTTTATTAAAAACCATAGGCTTTACAGAAAAACAGCTGATGGTAATGACAAATTAGTGATACCCAAATCAGCTAGATTTAATATCCTAAGAAAATATCATGATGATATTGGCCATATTGGATTGCGGAAATGTGACTCTTTAATTAAAAGTAAATTCTGGTTTCAAGGTATGACACCATTCATAAAAAAATATGTTAAATCTTGTCTTGACTGTGCTTACAAGAGAGATCAATATGGAAAAAGGGAAGGCTTTTTACATCCCATTAATAAACCTACAAAACCATTGGACACATGGCATATTGACCATCTAGGTCCATATGTTAAAAGTCCCGGTGGATTTTCTTACATACTAATGATCGTTGATTCATTTTCCAAGTTTTTATTTGCATGACCTACAAAAACTACAAATTCGAAAGAAGTAGTGCATATTTTAAAAGATCTCTTTAGTATGTTTGCAGTGCCAAAGAATATCATCTCAGATCGTGGCAAAGCCTTCACAAGCAAACACTTTAAAGCTTTTTCATTAAAGTATCAATTCAAACACATTCTGAATAGTGTTTCGTCTCCCCGATCCAATGGCCAGGTGGAAAGGTACAATCGAACACTGGAATCTGCTATCAATGCTAGTATTAATGACGAAATTGAGTGGTATTCTGTACTTCCAGATGCAGTGTGGGGAATAAACAACACTGTGAGTGCAAGTACAGGATTCACTTCCCATAGACTTATGTTTTGTTTTGACCAGGGCAAGTACGGGGATTTGAATGCAAATAGTAGTATTGTAATAGATACAACATCTGATAAAGAAATAGCTAAAAACAATATGGATAAACAGGCACATAAAATGAAACGTATATTCGATTCAAAGCGAAAAAAGGCAAAAACTTATGCGATTGGTGATTTGGTACTTTGGCGTGGAGGCAATACCTCTAAAAAAGAGGTTAGTCGAAAAACGGGCCTTAAATTTGGAGGACCTTATAAAATTTCCAAGGTGAAAGGAAATGACCGGTATGAAATTACCTCTTTGAAAGGTATCAAAGGCTACAAATAGTACACAACCATAGTGCCAGTTGACCAGCTAAAAAAATATAGTGGTGGAGTGGTTTCAGAAACCGACTCTGACAGTGAAGTCGATAGTACTGACGAACTGTTAGATTTATTAGAGGGTTAAGGGAAGTTAGTAGTAGAGAGAGCTCTGTTGAGCATAAAAAATAAAGGGAGCTCCAGGAGCATAAAATAGGTGCACCATTATAAAATGAGAACTCTGTAGAGTATAAAAAAAACAAAAATGGCAAGTAGAGCTCTAACGAGCATAAAATTAACTTGAAAATGCTAATATCTACCTAACCCCTAATAAACACCCCACTCTAGGCACAATAGTGCAGTAACAAGTTAACAATCATTAACAAATAATGTACAGTATGTTACACCTACTACCTTTTTTTTGTATTATTACAGGGCATGGAACCGAACTAAGGCTCACGAGAAGAAGACGAGGACGTCTAAATGAATTCAGGATGGCCGAATATTACGCATAGTTACATTTTATCCATATTATGATACTATTATATTTTATATTCAATATATCCCTTGTTAAGTGTATATTTATATTATGATCACTAATTATTTAACTGCTGAGTGCTGAGTTTTATCTAAAGTACAGACCCTGTCTGTCTACAATATTGCATTACTCATAATAGGCATAATTAGTCAAATATATTGACTAGGCTAAGCTCTGCAAATGTGTTTGTAATATAATACCTTTTTTTATGCTAACACGGCATTTTCTGGTTCTTCTCTTTAGTTGGATTTTAAACAGAACAAAAATAAATGGATGATTGAACATCACGCGTGTTATTCCTCTATTCCTCTGCTCCGCCATTACACAATGGAAAGTGATTGGTTTTTTTAAAATTGTTTACTTCTGTGAATTCTGGGGCACTTATATTTAATATATTAGTGAAATATGTATAAGATACGACCTTATGGTAAAAATTTCTGATAACTATTTCACGTATATGTGAAAGTAAATGATTGAAAAAAATTAAAGTTTGGAGTAGTGTATACTGTTCCTTAATTTTTTATATCCCAACATTCATTTAACATTTTAGTCACTGGTTATAGGTATTATATCTGGTCACTAGGTTGAAGAGAAGCAGATTTGTTCAGGCAAAATACGCAATTTATCAAGGTAAGTAGGTAAATGGTTTGTAAAGTCTTGACTGCAACGTCTGCAACTTGAGCTAAAACATTAATGAAATTGGCTCAGCCAGGCTGTGTATTTGAAATTGTAAATATCAGCATCAGCATATAATACAGCTTATAAGTAAGTATACATATAGGTTTATAAAAAGAATGAATTTAAAATTAACCTGCGGATGCTTTCGATGGAGTAGTTTAAAATGAGGAACTTCAGAGCAGATAATAAAAAGTTAAAAACAAAACATTTACTTAAAATACATTGATTACATTATACAATAATATTTAATAACAGATTATTCACATTTCACAAAAAAATGCATGTTGATTTCCAGTAACATCGAAATGCAAGTGACATGAAATTATTACCTTGTAGGTATATATTACTAATCTATATCCAAAAAATGCTTCTACTAACATGTAGTTAGTAATTGGTTTCCCAATTTTTAAAATATATTCCCATTTCTTGCAAAATTTTTGATCCGAAACAGGAAATTTGTGTAAAGAATTTTAACTTGTACCAGAGATCTTGTACAATACGAACTACATTGCGGGTTCAGAACAAAACGTACTTTTGGACGTAGTGGCCACCGTTTTATGAAATGTGTTGCCTGTTTTTGCGTTTAGAACAATTAATCCAAACACTAACACTAGTTTTATCACTTAAATACCATACAAATAAGAACAAACTGTAAAAAACTAATGCCTAACGAGAAAACTCCATTAAAATTGTACACAACCGGCTTTTGTTGTTCACGTTTTGGATAGTTCAGATAGATGTCGCCCACTCCGTGCGTTTTTCCAATAATCAGCCATCATACCTGCACCACAAGTGTCAAAAGCAGGACTGCCAATTTAAGCGCAGTTAAAACGACTCTGTAACCACAGAGTGTAGAACTTACCCAGAACTAAATTTTTAAAACACTAAGTTTATTTAATTTTGTTAACATCCAACAGGACACAGTTCTTAATTTGTTATAGATTTAATTAGTTTTAATTATCGCAGGGATTTAGATTAAGAAACGTTATTTATTTTTGATCAATTGATATATGTAATAAACGTTATATTTTCAGTGACATCTATGTTTATTTGTATCAACCAAAGCATTTAAATTCATCTCAGTTGCATATCAAACAGACAGCAGTCTTAGCGACATCTAGCTTTCGATTAGTCAAGTGACATTCATATTAAAAATATTTCTAATTTTCTAAGTCCATACAAGTCAAATAAAATAAACCAGCACGAAATTCAAACAATCTTTATTTAAAAATAGCATAACAGCAAATTTATAGGTAAGATATTTCTTCAATGGTAGAAGGGAACCCCCAAAAGGCCCTGAAAAGAAAAAGAGTGATTGTAGCAAACCTACAGTAAGTTTCACGTTAAATTATCATAAAATCATACGCACTGTCGCTTATTAAAAAACACTGAAATAATTCAGGCCAGTAGCGGGCTGATCGTATACCATAAAGTCTATAATTCCAAAACTATATATAAGAACTAAAATATTTCATTTAGAAAAACTGTATACAACTACCTACTAGTGCATGCATAAAATTTAAAATTTAAACTTTCCTTAAAATAATTAAAAAACTAAATTCAATAAATCCTTAAAAATAAATATAATGAAATCAAAAATCCTATAACAGTATCCCTAAAGTCTCAAAAAATAACAATTAATTTGGCGCCCAACGTGGGGCCAGAAAGAAACAAAAAAATTAATAAAATAAAATAATTATAGTTTTACAAAAAATCCCCCTTACGTAACAATTAATTTGGCGCCAGAAAGAAATAAAAAACCATAAAAAAAATATTACAATAGAAAAAAATTCCCCAAAACAACAGTATATTGGCACGGAAATCTAACAAAAATTTTTTTTTAAATAATATTTGAGAGACCTAGCTGACCTTTTTTCTAGAAGGTAAAATTTTCGATAGAAATTAATATATCTATTTTGAATATCCAATTTATGTCTGTGAAAAACAATATTATTTACGATTATTGACATGAGTAAATGGAGGATTTTATTATCTAATTAGTGTGTAATACTTTATTGCATAAAAAATAATGTTGTAACACATGTTGCACAAATTCTAATGCTTACGAAATGTCTGAGGCGAACGATAAGTGAGTGTGAGAAATACTGATTCCCATAGAACATAATATTTGCAGAGATAGGATAATACTTGAACAAAAATGCTATGCTAATTTTACGGGGCGTAAATGGTGACAGTATTGGGACTAGACTGACTAGAGAATACAACAACTGTAGTTTTAATAATTTCTTCTCCGAATTTTCCTGCCAATACTGATTTTTTTAGAATTTATTTTCAGCAGGGTTTTAAGAGAGTGAATTTTTACTCAAGGTGTTTTAGACAATCATGTCATGATTTTGATCGTAGAGTATTAAAAAGAAGAAGAGAAAACATTTCCTGCCAGCCTCGACATATTTGGATAATATTTTGTTCGTTGATTTGTTCACTATTTTGGACAATTTTCAGGTCGTTACCTCATTTTTAACCTTATGCTCGCTTACTCCCCCAGTTCTCTTCTTTTCTATGCTATTTAAAACTTATGTCAGAAAAGTAGGTTTCCATGTTTTATTATAAAAGATGTGTGAAATATATTGAACATCTGCTATGCTAACAAGGGTTTAACGTTAACAAATTATCACACCAAGGTGCATACGAATTCCTTCGCTAGCACATCCTTTGATTAATTTGAAACGTGAAAATCGTTGACATGAACGCAGGGCAGTTTGACAAAGATATGGAGGAAGGCACTTTCTACAATTTAAAAGTTTATATTAGTCAGACCTTAAAACCTCCATATGACCTTGAACATATATTCTGTCCTTGAAACTTTATATATTGCTAATTTAATAAAATGTCTAATAGTATCTCATGTTGAATCCTTCCTTTTTCCGAAGGTCATGCCCAGAGCTTCCTTGATTGAGCTTTCATGGGACACGACAACTTTACTTGCCTTACCTCACGATTTTGTAGTAAATCTAGTTGAGGTTCAGGTTAATCTGGAGTGAATAATTGTCACCATTTCAATGTTTTATGAGTTCCTTGGAGTTAATTTTTGTTTTTAATAATTTGCCAATTTATAAAATTAATCATATATCAGCTTGGTTGAGCTACTTAGAATAACTGAAGTTGGTACTTCAAATCCCCGATAAGTTTCAAAGACCTTTCGAAAATCAAATCAATTTTGAATTAAAAAAAAATCTGTTGTATCCAATAAAGAACTTCAACTCGCTGAGTCTTTTGTACTAGTCACTTGTGATGTATTTATTGGATCCAGCCACAATGTGTTGTAAAATGAAGTCGTCCAAAATAGGTTTGAAATATATTATTGGACTCTCTACTGCATCATCGATGATGGTCCAACCAGCTCATCAAATCGTTTTGTCCTTCAAATAGTTGGAATGGTAGCCCTAAATGAGTAATATTTATATACCGTAGCTAGAGGTTGCTCTTTTATCATTTAATTA
This sequence comes from Rhagium mordax, assembly GCA_963680705.1. Lineage (NCBI taxonomy): Eukaryota > Metazoa > Arthropoda > Insecta > Coleoptera > Cerambycidae > Rhagium > Rhagium mordax. Next base: position 10,978,742 of record OY796656.1, read on the forward strand.
TCTGATGAATCTTCTGCGATCATTTCATTACGTTTTTGGTGGAACCATTATCACTGCTGAATTCACCATTCATTAAATCGATACTACCTATTGTATTACTAGCTTATGAGATATTCTTGCTTGCCCTTGTAACTCTCGATGTAGGTTCAACTTCACGCTGTTCTTCTGCAGATATTGTAGTAGAAACTGAACCAAATATTATGATTCCAATACTTTTATTTGTTGACGAAGGCAATGATCTATTGTCATCTTCAGTGTAGCTGTCATTAGCATTTATTGCATATTTGGGAGTGTTGTGGTTTGTTAAGTAGCATCATCTGGAGCAACACTTTTTGAATCTGTATCGCCAAGAATGCATTTTCTGCAGATCTACAAGAAATATGTAAAAATAAAGGAGAGCGTTCTGCTATGATTGAATTAACATGTGCACCTGTTCTCTTCTAATAAAACTATGAGAAAAAATTACATTCCAATGTTTCTTATCTAAGGTCCTGAAAGACTCCTGGACAAGAAGCGTGTGTCCCTGTTTGTTTCCCTTTGTTTTTTGTTATTGATATTGATTACTGTTGTTAGTATTCCGTGATGTAAAAGAGTAATACTCTTTTGTGACTGGCTGCATGGCTAGAAGCTCAAAGCCAAAAAAAATGTTGCTTATTGACATGGTCGTATAATTCAAGTACTTTAAGGGGTTAGGATTGACAACAATATTATTGCAGCAAGAACTAGAATTACAAATGACAGTTCAAGACAATTTCTATTTATAGTTAACTTCACAGTTAGAATAATTTTGCCGCTGAATATAATTTGTTGGTTGTAACAAACTTTTCAAAAATAACAACTTACTTAGCGAAGACTAATTCGTGGTTCCATTTGAAACGATGATCGCCATAATATTTTCAAACTTTCCCTGTTCCATATTCATATCTTATCAAGCCCGATGAATATGCAATTTCCCACAATTACGGCATACTTCTAATGAAAACAACAACACATAGATAGTGGGGTAAGAGCCCTCGCACCCTCGTTTAATTACTCCATTAAAATTAAATAATATTTTGACAGTGTTGAACCTAACTATGATCCGCTGAGAGCGTACACGTGTCGAGGAACCAGGAAGTAGGTCATGCCATTGCATCACTGTTCATGGGGCCTAGCGTAGCGCCACGGTCTCAACGTTTTCTCCGATTCGATTCCATTTGATTTTCCTGCCGCCCGCGCCCCCTCGCGCCGCCGTAACCTTCACACTTCTCGCACCTAAATTCAATACGCACTTGCGAAATCAATGGTGATCATTCGTAGAAGTACTTAATTTGCTATTAAGCTAAGTGGTATTTTGCAAATTAATTTATATGCATACAGGGTGTTTATAAATGATTTACTTCAAATATTTCGTTATTACTGAATATTTTATTGAACTGGAACGAAATGCTCAGAAGAGGTCGACTTTGAAATCTATTGAGCAGAATAATTTTATTCCAAAATTTTTATTTCTGTGCAAATTTGACTTTAGCAAATGCAAAAGGTGATTCATGTTGAACTGGAGAAATTTAAACTTTTTTAGTTTAGGATTTTAAAATATGGAAAACATTTGGTCATACTTTGATTAAGCGCTTATTACCAACGACCAAGAAAGACCATAGTTAATCATAATCCTACTAAAATGGAAAAGGGAAAACCAAATAGAAAATGTGTTTCCAAATCGAAATTAAAAGCGATTTAATGTAAATGGTATGCCAAAAATTTTGGCCTTTTGAACGTCAGCGTCGTTTAAGAGAAGGCACTGGATTAAACACTTGAAGAGGAAAATATTGTTTTAAGACTCAAAAAAAAAGCATTTAATAATGTATAGAGTGAACCTCAAATTATAGAGTATGGAGTACCACAAGGTACAGTCCTAGCACCTATACTCTTTAACATATACATACATGATTTTTTCTTATTGCAGAGTGAAGGTGATATTTTGGAATTTACTGACGATCTATGCTATTCTATAAGGGCAACAATTGGGATGAATTGCGGAATATGGCAAAATATGATTTCAAAATGATAAAAGTTTGACTATAAATTATTAACAAAAAACATCGAAAAGGCACATTATTTACCTTTTGCTTCTTTCATTTGAAAATATTGTAATAAATCGATACAAAATTTATTCTACGACAAAAAAATATTTAGGCATCATCTAAAATGGAACTCTCACATACTACATCCTACATCATAAAGCAATTAGAAATTATTTTATATAAATTTAAATACCTAAAAAATAAAAATATCTTGGATTTTCAGCAGTTAAAAATACTTTATTATGCCTTGGTCAAATTCCACTTGAGTTATGGTATTGTCATGTATTTTAAACTACAAAAGAAATTAAAACCCGATTATAAAATAAAGAAAATTAAAAATAAATACAAGTATAGATAAATACAAGTTAAAAAAAGGATATCATGTTGGAGAATAATCTTCCTAAATCAGCTGTAGAACACCTGCTGCTGCAATAGAGGTCAACGGGCCACACATAAACAAAGGGTCAGCTACGCTAAAATAAAATAAACGTAAACAAATTAAACGCGTAAATAAAGTAAATGTATGGTGTACAATGTTTGTTTTAAATAATCAATAACCGAACAGCTGTTATTTATATGCTTTGAACAAAGTTTAAACGACTTTCAACGTAACAGTTAAATTAAGATGCACTTTATTTCTGTAAAATTCTATAAAAATGTAAATAAATAGTGTAAGACTTACTTGTAAAACCACCAATCTAGTCAAGTGACGAGACACAATGTAAATTAGATCCTAAGAAGTGATTGTGTAGTGAAATTTAAAAAGTTCAGTGATGCTTCGTCGAAGTCAACTGCAGGGCAAAATTCCATCTAACGCAATATCAACAAATGGTTGTCCACAGATTCGTCATGGGACAAGGATGCTGAAAATAACATAATTTCATAGGACAAATACAGAATAAAGAAAAAATAGGCATAAATACAAACCATAAATAACAGATAGCAATCTAGAAATCCTTGATATGCAAAGTTTCTGCATGTTCCTTAGAGAAACGAAAACAAAAGTTGAGTTGTTATTGGGTAGTGAATGAAGCAAACCCTCGTCCAGATCGCTCCTGAAAATATTTGTAAAATTACTGGAAATTATTGGAAATTGATATACCCAGGACATTCCAAGGGTGAATCAAGGGCAAATACGAAAAAGTAATGGAAAGACAACTCCAACTTACCAGAAATAATGGTAATAATTATCCAGGGCAAATACGAAAAAGTAATGGAAAAACAACTCCAACTTACCAGAAATAATGGTAATAATTAACCTAAATAGTAAGCACCCATCTGATTGATCGAATTCCAAAATTGCATCCAAAGCCTATTTGGTTTAATCACATCCAGTAAACGGTGCAAGAAATTCTAGAATAATCAGCCATCATAACTGCACCACAAGTGTCAAAAGCAGGACTGCCAATTTAAGCGCAGTTAAAACGACTCTGTAACCAGAGAGTCTAGAACTTACCCAGAACTAAGTTTTTAAAACACTAAGTTTATTTAATTTTGTTAACATCCAACAGGACACAGTCCTTAATTTGTTATAAATTTAATTAGTTTTAATTATCGCAGGGATTTAGATCAAGAAACGTTATTTATTTTTGATCAATTGATATATGTAATAAACGTTATATTTTGAGTGACATCTATGTTTAATTGTATCAACCAAAGCATTTAAATTCATCTCGGTTGCATATCAAACAAACAGCAGTCTTAGCGACATCTAGCTGTCGATTAGTCAAGTGATATTCATATTAAAAAGATTTCTAATTTTCTAAGTCCATACAAGTCAAATAAAATAAACCAGCACGAAATTCAAACAATCTTTATTTAAAGATAGCATAACAGCAAATTTATAGGTAAGATATTTCTTCAATGGTAGAAGGGAACCCCCAAAAGGCCCTGAAAAGAAAAAGAGTGATTGTAGCAAACTTACAGTAAGTTTCAAGTTAAATTATCATAAAATCATACACACTGTCGCTTATTAAAAAATACTGAAATAATTCAGGCCAGTAGCGGACTGATCGTATACCATAAAGTGTATAATTCCAAAACTATATATAAGAACTAAAATATTTCTTTTAGAAAAACTATATACAACTACTACAGGCAAATTAAAATAAACTTCAAAAACTAAGTACCTACTAGTGCATGCATAAAATTTAAAATTTAAACTGTCCTTAAAATAATTTAAAAAAACTAAATTCAATAAATCCTTAAAAATAAATATAATAAAATCAAAAATCCTATAACAGTATCCCTAAAGTCTCAAAACATAAAAATTAATTTGGCGCCCAACGTGGGACCAGAAAGAAACAAAAAACCATAAAAAAATATATTACAATAGAATAAAATTCCCCAAAACAAGAGTATATTGGCACGGAAATCCAAAAAAAATTTTTTTAAAAATAATATTTGAGAGACCTAACTGACCTTTTTTCTAGAAGGTAAAATTTTCGATAGAAATTAATATATCCATTTTGAAAATCCAATTTATGTCTGGGAGATACAATATTATTTACGATTATTGACATGAGTAAATGGAGGATTTTATTATCTAATTAGTGTGTAATACTTTATTGCATAAAAAATAATGTTGTAACATATGTTGCACAAATTCTAATGCTTACGAAATGTCTGAGGCGAACGATAAGTGAGTGTGAGAAATACTGATTCCCATAGAACATAATATTTGCTGAGATAGGATAATACTTGAACAAAAATGCTATGCTAATTTTACGGGGCGTAAATGGTGACAGTATTGGGACTAGACTGACTAGAGAATACAACAACTGTAGTTTTAATAATTTCTTCTCCGAATTTTCCTGCCAATACTGATTTTTTTAGAATTTATTTTCAGCAGGGTTTTAAGAGAGTGAATTTTTACTCAAGGTGTTTTAGACAATCATGTCATGATTTTGATCGTAGAGTATTAAAAAGAAGAAGAGAAAACATTTCCTGCCAGCCTCGACATATTTGGATAATATTTTGTTCGTTGATTTGTTCACTATTTTGGACAATTTTCAGGTCGTTACCTCATTTTTAACCTTTTGCATTAGGAAGGTATGCTCGCTTACTCCCCCAGTTCTCTTCTTTTCTATGCTATTTAAAACTTATGTCAGAAAAGTAGGTTTCCATGTTTTATTATAAAAGATGTGTGAAATATATTGAACATCTGCTATGCTAACAAGGGTTTAACGTTAACAAATTATCACACCAAGGTGCATACGAATTCCTTCGCTAGCACATCCTTTGATTAATTTGAAACATGAAAATCGTTGACATGAACGCAGGGAAGTTCGACAAAGATATGGAGGAAGGTACTTTCTACAATTTAAAAGTTTATGTACGTGTGCTAATCATTGTGGATCAAATTAGTCAGACCTTGAAACCTCCATATGACCTTGAACATATATTCTGTCCTTGAAACTTTATATATTGCTAATTTAACAAAATGTCTAATAGTATCTCGTGTTGAATGCTTCCTTTTTCCTAAGGTCATGCCCAGAGCTTCCTTGATTGAGCTTTCATGGGACACGACCACTTTACTTGCCTTACCTCACGATTTTGTAGTAAATCTAGTTGAGGTTCAGGTTAATCTGGAGTGAATTGCCACCATTTCAATGTTTTATGCTTGGAGTTAATTTTTGTTTTTAATAATTTGCCAATATATAAAATTAATCATATATCAGCTTGGTTGAGCTACTTAGAATAACTGAAGTTGGTACTTCAAATCCCCGATAAGTTTCAAAGACCTTTCGAAAATCAAATCAATTTTGAACTATTACCGAACCGAACATTTTCTTTATTAATATATCCTGGAATAGATTAAATTTCGTGAAATACGTTGCGCCTTAATTATCTAACGATTGAAAAATTATTTAATTAAAAAGTAAACATTGACGTTAAAAATAGAATAAACACCGAGCTCGAAATAGCTTGAGCGTGAATATGAAAAATTACAGATGCTAGTTTATATTCGTGCGAATTTATAGAAAAATATGTTTTACTTGGCGAATTTAAACGCTAAACCGAGATAAAAAGCCAATTTTATTTTACTCCTGCGAGAATTCAGGAGTGCTTTGCAACGTTACCTTAACTCAGCTAGAACATATTCCCACGTGTTTATTACGATCTACAGGAGATTGGCCAAAAAAGTTTTTGGTTCTACTTATAATAATACAAAAGAAATTTTGCAAACCAAAAAAACCAAATCGAGGGACCCTAAAATGCATACACAACCACTTATTATTAGGTACATACTATTATTGTTAATATGAAACAAAGAAGCTTTAATAAAATCGAATCAGTGAAACTAGAAGAACTAATTCCAATATTATCCCATTAACTTATATAGTTTATTCAGGACTCCCTGAAAATAAACCACCAATATAAGTGATCCGGTGACCAGATTAAACGTTCTGTTCTGGCAGCGCCTGGGAGCGAAGGATTTTCCGATTTTCCGCATTGTACATCAGCAGCAAAGAGCTCGTAAATCTTCTAGTACAACATATTGTTGGTGCGGTCTACGGTGTCCTAGTAACAGCGACGGAGGCACGTGGAGTCCCTACCAGCCAGCGGCGCCCGGCGGCGCCCTCGACGAGTCCCATCTCTCGTAGTCATGACCTAGAAAAAAATTAAATATGCAGATAAAAATATAACGGTGTCCAAAATGTGTCATCGTCTTGTATTCATTGACAAGATGTGACAAAACTGATTGAGATGCGGTTTGAAATATTTTCAAGAATTCTTTAAAAATGGCGTCTGGTTGATGCAATTTTTATCCCAAGAAGTACGTATTTCAAAAATTTTAATGTTTATTGACATGTTCGCACACTGTCATATAAAATGCAAGTCACATACGGTTATTGAATTTGTATTATCTCATTTCTTGGTTAACTAGTTCAAATTAATTAAAAGGACAAAGATTAAACATATCACAACATATTAATAATAACAATAATAGTGTTAATTACTTTACTACCATGTGCATGACTGTTATTAATTTAGAAAATGTAGCCCTGACATTACCTTTAAAATAGACATGAGTAATGTATGAAAGTATTACTAACAACATATCTCTTGCAAGTGGTAATGAACTAATACATAAGGATTTTATAATACTGCTTACAGGTTAGTTATTAATAGTTTAGGGAAAGCATCTGGAGATGTTTTTATAAGTTAATTAAAAACAATAAATTATAATTTAATTCGAAGTTTAGCTGAAAAATATCTGCAGAAAAAGTCTGGAAAGGCTACTCCAAAATATCAATTGTTATCTAAGTTATACAGGAATTTTCTAACCTCAGTATCAAGTTTGGTCTCTTAGGCAGAAAAGGAAATTCTCATCATATCCTTCCTTCATATAGGTATATTGGCAACTGACGCGACAATAGAAACAGACACAAAAGAAAAACGTAGTACTTTGAGATCCTGCAATCCCAACTTTGCCACTTTGTATTTAGGTCTGCAGAAATAGAAAAAACGGTGTAACTAATTCGTTTCAGATAGCCACAGGTAAAAACAGGTGTATTTAGTTATAAGGAATATACCTCTGCGATACCTCCCAAATAAAATAAACAAAACATTGTTTAAAAGTCACTTTTATGTGAAAAAATCATGAAATTTGGATTTTTTTAAAAATTACAGTAAGACTGCAGTAGATTAATTTTTTTGAATGTTTCTGTTTACTAGGTAATTCCAAACCGGTTAATTTAAGCCCCGGTTGATTTCATTTAATTGATTATTTATTTAAATAATTGCCGAAAACCATCGAAATTTTCGAAAATTTCAAGCATTTTTTACTCTGAAAAGAAAAACGATAGACTCTTGAAACTTTGGTGGAATATGTATCTCATTACCCCCAACTTACAAAAAAAATTTCGTTTCAAAATGTTTATTAGTTTTCGAGAAATTCTATTTGTTTATTAAAATGGTCCCAAATGTTTAATGAAAAATTGACCTATTAACGTTATCAAAAATAATTCAACCACAGCTCGTTTTTTTCGTCAAGACGTCAATTTTACGAATCTGTTATGGGCGTATCGATTTTCAATAATTTTGACCGTCAAAATGGCGTTAACAACATTGCTACTTTTCGGAGCAGCGTTTTTTGCAAATACCTTTACAACAAATGAACGTATCTGCACAAATCTTTCATATTTGAGTTGCTGGTATTTTTCTACAAATTTATAAAAAAAAATTGTTGCTCTGGGGCATGTAGGAGCCGAGATAATTTTTTAAATTGTTTAATGCGCCAAACGTTTATTTATTAATATTTATGGCCAAAATTGAAACTGGTCGTTAATAAGATCTTGAATTTTGTGAATTCATCAAGTTCTATTGAAAACGGGCCCTTTTTGAGGTCAAAATATAATTTTTAATAATTAGTGATTTTAGAGCGTCTTCAATTTGTTTCGCTCAAGGGACAGGTGAATTTTTGACCAAAGTTTCAAGAGTCTATCGTTTTTCCTTTCAGAGTAAAAAATGCTTGAAATTTTCGAAAATTTCGATGGTTTTCGGCAATTATTTAAATAAATAATCAATGAAATGAAATCAACCGGGGCTTAAATTAACCGGTTTGGAATTATCTAGTAAACAGAAACATTAAAAAAAATTAATCTACTGCAGTCTTACTGTAATTTTTAAAAAAATCCAAATTTCATGATTTTTTCACATAAAAGTGACTTTTAAACAATGTTCTGTTTATTTGATTTGGGAGGTATCGCAGAGGTATGTTCCTTATAACTAAATACACCTGTTTTTACCTACGGCTATCTGAAACGAATTAGTTACAGATTCCCGTTCACATCGTCTAATTCTACAGGCCAATTACCGAAACTCTTTATTGTAGGAGCATGAATTCAAGGTTCTTTTACTCATTATTTTGCGACAAAAAGATATTGGCGGGAGAAATATGAAGAAAAAGACAGAATTTGCCAGACTGGAAGTCGAGGAGACTTGTCTCCGGCTGGATTCAATTTTAAATATCGTAAGAGAAACTTTAGACGGGCAAGGTGAGTTCTTCTGGTTTTTGGGTCTGAGCCAGAAGATTCTGAACCGATTAATCGGGTGTCTGCCAGGCACTAATCACTTATAGGTGTTAAAATGATTCTACCTGACCAAAATGCAGAAGGGGTAAAGAAACTCTTCAATTCTTGGAGAAATATGAGGACGATTCTACATGACCATGGAGTAAAAGAGTTAAAGAAATACTCATACCTACTCAATATCATCTATTCAAAAAATTGAGGCATTTGAAAGACTGAGGCATAAACACTCAGCGTCAAGACGTCTTTAATCTGTTTCCCGATAGAAACGGAAGAAACGCTCACTCATCACTTATAGGTGTTAAGGACGATTCTGTCTGACCAAAATAGAGAAGGGATAAAGAGGCACTTTGTTTCTTGGGGAATGTGAAGCGTTTGGCAGATAGAATCATGAGATCCTCAGCGCCAAGGTGCATCCGACCTGCTTTCCTGATTGGAAGGATATCCTTACTTTCATTACAATATTAAGATTGTTCAAAGCAAAGCAATTCAATCATTTATACTGTTATTTCCTCATAGTTTTGTATATTGTTGCTAAATTTATATATTATTGAACCACTGCACTGCAGTCCAACTCACTGCCATTGCAATTTTTATTTATACCTGTCATATTCAAGCAATATTTGTACATTCTGTGTTCTATTTGATCCTCAAACCATGAAACTCTCTTATTTATATGTACGAAAATCTTACATAATATTGATTTACAATGTCTGTTATCGCGTTATGAAGACACCACATACTTTAGCTTTAAGAGTCGAAACAATTTGAATTTTCTCCGCCAATGGTAGCAAGGGATCAATAGGTTGGCCCATTCGGCGTCGGGCGCGCCCATTGCAGGCACCGGGACGCCTGGAGCATTGATTGACCTAGTGACCCCATTTTTGGCACTATTAATAGCTCTTGCATGAGATAGTGGGCCGAATAAACAATAACAGAACAACTATAGATCTGTGTTCCGTAAGCATACAGTGACTCTAACAATACTGCAGAATTCTGTATTCAATTTAGTAGTTCATTATGCTATAGGGGACAATAGAAGTAGAATAATTGGATGGGACCTAGAATAGAAACACACATACAAAGGTACAAAGGACAAGGCATACTGTACTTTGTTGTAGGAGATTGAAGAAATGATTGTGAACTATCTGGATTTAAAATAGCTCAGGAAATTATGAGTAAGTATATTACTTTCAAATCAATGGTTAACTTCATGTAAAAAGCCCGATTACGCTATTTGTACTTATAAGATTAAAATTAGGTAAAGTAAATAATGTAGACTACGATGGAGGTAAATATGAAGAAAGGAAAGCTAAATGTAATCTAACGTCAGCACTGCAGTCCCCATACAAATTTTTGCCCAAACTTCATGCTCCATTGCGAATTTCTCCATTCTATCCAACGTAATGGAGAGTGCCACCAATATGGGCAATATGTAACAATTAACTTGATTCAGCAGGACTATTGATATTAACCGATTGTCAATACGGAGATCTATGTGGTACATAATGGAAACAAAGCAATTGAGAGATACGGAGGGTGTCAAGCGGAGGCTGTAAATATATCCAAGGCATTTATAGTACTGGGGTCTTCTAAACAAATGACCTGTCATTATCGAGTTTTCTAACCATCCGCTTTACTTTGTAATCAACGGAGTATCGCCGGAAATAACCTCCATCCACTCTGGTGTTCCACAAGGATTCGCCTTTTGCCCATTCTATTTCTGTTTCACATTAACGATTTTTTATCTCGTTTTTCTTTATTTCTTTGAATAATAACCATGGTTAGCAGTTTCCTGCGGCACTGTAGACTAATAAAAGAATTTATTTAGTAGGTGTTGGAACCCAGCAGCAGTATGACAAGAACTTTAGGGAAAGTCTTGATACTTTGCATTACAAGACAAATTCAACTCAATATGATTGAAGCTATTCCTACAGTTGACATTGAACTGTAGACTGTAGACCTTCTCCAATTCTTCGTGGTCATGATTTAAGTCGAAATGAATATACTTCGATAAGATGTTAGTAGTTATATCCCAACTCTAATTCAGCCTTCAGTGTTGTACTAACGTAACGGAATCGTTTGAAGTAACTCCTGACTTATCAATGCTATCTTCATCGATCCAATTATGGGAACGAGCAGCTGTATCAACTGTCTCACGTTAACTATGAATTGAAACCTTCGGATGGGAAGGTGATTCTATTCCAGTTTTGAACTCTTCCTTAATCAACTTCTCATTTGACTTCTTCTCTAACTTCATTGACGTTTACTTCTTTACTGTCCTCCTTTAAGTTTCTGATTTTCTACTGTTTTCTTAAACTTTCTATGTTTTGTCTTGCTTTTTCTGTCGCTTTAGTTTTTGATCTTCCATCTGCTTTCGTATTACTTCCCTATCTACTTAACGTTTTCACTCTCCCTATTCTTTCTCTTCTTGACATATCTGGTCTTTGCCTATTATAATTCCTCCCATAATTTTTCTCAAATATTTTATTCCTTCTGAATATTTGGCACTATCCAACCTTCTTTTAGAGTTCCTCTCACACCAGTGACATAAGCGCACTATCGGTTGAGCAGTAAGTTAGGCGAGAGGACATCCAGTACATCTGTTATAATAGGTATATCTAAATATAATGTTCTGGAAGAGTTTTATAACTTTTAAAATAGTTACAGTCACTTTTAATCAATACAGTGGAGTTCCTCTTTCTAAACAGGCGTAGTCGTGAAGTGACAGTGGGAACTATTCCGTTATAGTTGAAATCCCCATTGGGACTGAAAACTTTGAGGATGGATTTTAACGTCAGTTTCCAGTAGTTGCCACGTTCTAACAACTTTGAAGGGTCGATCCTAGTTTCTACTTTGTGGTTAGAACATTTTAAATGCAAATACATTCACCTTTCGTCAACTATCCAATGATAAATGTTTTAAATGTATGCACATATTTTAGCAAATACAACACTTAGACAGTTTTTGAAATAAAATAACTACATCAATACTAATCAAGATAAATGAGCAACCGTCCTTCGCATAATAGGTAAATGATTATTAGCGAATCTAAAGATATTATTAAAAATCAAATAGTTTCATTTTATTATAAATGAGACGTGTTCCAGGATTTTTCTAAAATACCTATATCAACTCACTGCATATTGCATAATAAATAATAATTAATTTAATTTATTTCTTGTATATTCTTATTCGTTTCAAATAGGGTTGCATAAATAAAACAAAATAGTCACACCGGATTTATGCCTAGCCTGAGCCTGTCCAATAAAATGTCCAACTCCCCAGATCACTAAATCAACGACAAGTAGGTGGTAGTTTATGACGACTGGAGGGTGGGTATCAAGGCACCTTATTGGCGAGAGTTTTTGGGGATTTCTGAACATATTTGTCTAGTGCACAAGAGCAGGTAACAAAGCTTATATTTTTAATCTAGCGGCAACAGATTGGCTAAAGGAAGTGGTAGACCTTTCAAAAGTGACAAATGGGACAGATTATCGTTTCGATTTATGAAAGATACAAACGAGTGGGGATTGTAAAATTATGTACCTATTCATTTCAAAGAAGCTATTTTCTTATTTGTTAGTTAGATACTAAAGTTTAAATTCTGGTAGAAATTTTTAACTCGGTTTTTACCAAGTCAATAAAATAAAATAAAGAGTTAAGTGATTTGCACAATTAATTTCTGAAATTGATTAATTTGCTTGAAAGAATCGCGGTTTTCTAAGATTTATTGGTATTTCAATTAAATGCTACAACGATATCAATGTCGCCAAATGTTACAAAAAATAAGTTAGGTGCTCATGATACTTTTATAAAGAAAATAAACTTGTAAAAGTACACGGAACATGGTAACTAGTTTTAGAAATAAGAACAAGATATCTCCGACGTTATAGTCAATGACTTCTTTTTTATTGCTTCGGATACACTCCCAATCAGCCACGATTTATGTCAATTAGTTTAATAAAACGTATTTTTATAATATTCCTCATAAAATATTAAAAGATATACCGACTAGCTCTAATAGTCCACTAAATTACTTACATAATTTCTTGGCTATCTTAAATTTCACTTCGAAACAAGTTCCTTCAAATAAAGTTCGTGATATCTCGACTCGATCTAACACTAAGTAGAAGAATATAATATCTAATATGTACTGCCAACCAAAATAATTAAATGTATTAAAAACTTGAAATTAATTTAAAAATTAAAATGTTATCTAATTTAATTAAGTAATACCTGTTTTAGAGAAGGAGCATTTTCAAGGACATTCAAGAAAGCATTAATTTTACTGTCATACAAGAAATGCAATTGTAATGATGTAGCTGGTCGATTTCCATCTTGCTATTAATCTAAAAAAATTCTGAAAAAGGATTAAAAATTAGATTAAATGAATATTTTGAAAACAATAATACATATATATTTAATGAGTCCCATTTAGAACATGTGGTGTAATAAAGATCAAATAAAGAAAGAAATATAATGAAATCATCATAAATGAATGTAGCAGACTGTTATGTATTTTTTTCTTCACATTTAGGTGAAATTAAGTACAATAATCAATAATTTTCCTGTTACCATTCAATAAGTTCACCTAGTGTTGTTTCTGCTAGTATAATAAATTGTAATAGTTTCAGTAGATTACGTTTGAAGAAGTACGCCAGTTCATCACCTACTATTTTCATTTTCATTGTGCTCTATCTTGTGCAAGTATGGCAAGAGAATAAACTGCTTCCACAGCTGGAGTGGCTTATTTCTCTCCATTACCATCTACCTTACTGTCTACAGCACAAAGTGCTCTGGAGTTATTTTTTTGGGCACAGCATGATAAGGGAAATCCTATGCATAAACTGAATAGCAGAAGTGTTCTTCTATTTACGTAGATTGTGGTGGAGTTTTACGCGGTAGACTAGAAATGGAGAACGAAGAAATTGGAAATTGAATAGATCAAAGGAGTTGAAGAAGATAAAAGCAGAAACATCGACGAAAGTGACCCTAAGATAAAACTTGAAGCGACGAATCAAGTTAATGGGAGCAATAACAGTGAATCAAATAGGTTTATTCAACAGATAATGGAACTTCCGATTCCGAACATATAGAACCTGTTAAGGACGCTAATGAAGAACCAGATGAACTGGCTATAAAATTTCGCAGTTTCCAAAACTAAATTCACACTATCTAAGTTTTAAAGAGGAAGAATTGGAAGGAATTGAATTTTCTATATATTTCGTACTTAATAAAAAAAAAAAAGATGGAAGTCATCGCTCAAGAGGAATTCGCAAAGACTTTAGATGTGCTTTCCGAACTGTTAGTTGATAGTACAGAATTTCTGTAGAATTTAGTCGTAGGTTATCTGTGGCATAGAGCTGATGTTTTGAAGTATCGCCTTGGAGGTCGTGTATAGTGACGTTAGTCACGGTCAGAATTTTGTTAAATAATAAATAGCGATGAGATGTGTGTTATGGAATTGTCTTTTGATTAGGAGACTTGGTTTATTCTTAATAGGCTTTGTAATATATAGTTGAAAGTGAACTATTTTAACTAAAATAAATAAATTACTGTATTGTATCCTTTTTGTTAAATACAATAAATGCTGTGGTAGGTACGTAGTTTAATTTACATGTAACAAATAGTTTTCAATAATTATGGTCGATGGAGTGTGCAAATCTTTTTCACTCCCGGATTATTACATGGGGTGTGACTCCTTTTCCAGAAACATTAGGTTATGATTTGATTATTAATCTCATCCTCAGAAAAATCTGATGAGGAAGTCATATTTATCAATTTATATAGTGTATTGGATGAATTAGCAATGGCTGTGGGAGTGCCCCGAGGCTAGGTCTTAGGACCTATGCTATTTTTAATCTTTCTATCTTTCTACCTTTATGTAGTTGAGATTATGGCAAGACGCTAGGAGTTGCAGAGGTTGTCCAAGCAATCCATATTGTTAGAGGTGGGTTTTGTAAAGATGTGGCCTAAAGCCTATCTATAATTTAGTTGCGATAAGTGTTAAGAATTGCGTTTTATCATTTTGAAGAAAAGGGATTTACTACCACACTTATAACATTTCCCAGACAATCTAAAAAATATCTAGATTTTTTTAAAAACTCCTATGTACATAATATGTAGTAGATTTGAAAGTGGTCATGCCAGACGGGGTTGGCTATGGATTACTTGTGCCAGCATTTTGCAAACGAAATAGAAAATAGAAGACTAGCGTCAATTTGCCCTCCTCCCGAAAATTATTCCCAAATATTTTTTGTGTAGTTAATGGTGTATTAGCCACAAAATTAGTTCACTAAGTCACCTATTATATCATGTATAAACCAGAACAAAACACTGTGAATAGTCCTATTTTAAATATTTTATAAAAAAATTATAAATTGAAATTTGATTGTTTGAAAATAAAATGTTTCTAAATAACTGTTTCCATCTTCGACCATGTTTCGTCTTTGACCTTAATGCGTTTTTCCTAAAATGTTTGTACTAAAATTGAACAAACACGTTAGATCGATATGTAATAAAAATGTTAGCCATAAAAGGCGACATAGCACACAGACACAAAATAATAAAAATCAAAAAGTTATTCTATCGGATTGGTAATATTAATCTAAATATGATAAAAAAAACTATAAACCCGCTATTATCAATCATGTTCACAATTAATATTTTTTACATGTTTTTCAGATGTATGGGAACCATCTGTTGTTATTCCCTATCCTAAAATAGACATGATAAATCTGGATAAATAGCACACGACCTTTAATCGTGTTACGCAATTTCTATCTATTTAGTAGATAAAACTGTTGCGCATCAACCCTAATTTGTAAAATTAATTTATCTATAAGGGAGACAGAGACTGGTTGTTACTGAATTATTTTTATATATTTACGCACATGCTTACCCTCTTGCCTACTGTTT
Organism: Rhagium mordax; assembly: GCA_963680705.1. Classification (NCBI taxonomy): domain Eukaryota; kingdom Metazoa; phylum Arthropoda; class Insecta; order Coleoptera; family Cerambycidae; genus Rhagium; species Rhagium mordax. Next base: position 10,994,763 of record OY796656.1, read on the forward strand.
TATAGTTAGACCAATTATTTGGAGAAGAGTGCTCAAAATACATAAATAAAAACATACATCATACGTAGTACCTTTTAAGCATTATAAATATACACAACGAATGAAACAAAATGTCATTTAAGTACAAATTACGCTCTTTCGGTCTTGCGTAACAATTGAAAGCAAACCAATTTACATACCGCTACCTGAATTCCTGTTGTAAAAAACGAGCATCATAACGAAAAAATTTAATCTACCTTTAATTACATTGAAGGTAAGGTCATAGTACAGTTTTAGACTTTGTCAAGTGTAATGATATCCTCTAATTTGAAGTGAAACGAACTATAAAGGTGTGTAAAATTAAAATAAAAACTGAGGTCACTGTCACTTGTCACTCTCTGAAAACCGGAAACGACCAAGTAATTATTAAGCTACCGTTAATGATTTCTTAATAGCGTGGCAATTATTTAATATCTCTGTGTACATATATAATATTATATAACGTATAATCAAGTCATCGAGCGGTTTTGTATTATGCAAGTAGTAATTATAATCCATCTAAAATAAAGTTTACTGTTTTAGTTAATGTTTATTAAGACGTACGTATTGAAACAATTTTCTCTGGATATTGAAAAGAGCTTTCCAAAAGTTTCTGATTTTTTTCTAAAATTAGGAACTCCAAAGAAAACTTTCTTATAGAAATTTCGGGTTTCAATAAAATCTACTTATCTTTTATTCTGTCTACTTATCTTCTAAATACTTAACAATACATTTTCGGTGTGTGAAGTTTCAAGATCTTTTGACCAAATTTGTTTTATTTCGATAGAATAGTGTATTTTTATTCCAGAATTTGAACAGCGGAAAATATGATTTTAAGAATTAAAAATCTGTACTTCTTATGCACAAAAAATAGTTGATCCTCACTCATTAAAAGGTTATACTTTTAGTGGAGGGAAATTCGTCAAAATAATTGATGCATAAGTGACGTAATCGAGAAGTTGAATTTTTTTCTTTGCTTTATTTTTATACATTTATACAAAAAAAGAAAGACTAAATACTAAAGCGTATAATACTTTGTATTTTATACTTATGTATGTATAGTAAAAAAAAGTATGCAAATATAATAATACACTTTACGAAAGCTCTTTTAATTAATTGAATTTTGTTTTACACAAAATTTATATGAAAATCTGGCATAACAGATACGAAAAAATTTCAAAAAAGTGAAATTAAATTTTTTTTTTTAATTAAAGAAAACGACATTTTAACTTGATAAACATATTCTGGTATATGTTCACAAAAAAGTACATAAAAAGACCTATTCTTTAAAAAAAAGTTTACCCTACGACCATTTTGCATTAAATGGCAAGCGTTTTAATTTTGTTCGAAAATGTTCAATCGACTGTAAAAATATATATACAGGGTGGTCCGAATTTAAATCGGGAAACTTCGTCAGCGGATACTACGCCTAAAAATAACTTTTTGTCATATTATAGATATATCGAAAAACGAATGGATTTCAAAATACAAGGTGTTGAAGTTGGCGGAAAAAAAATTTTTTTTTTCAATATCTCTATAACGAATAAAGATTTTTTATTCAAATTTGACATACAGGTATAATTAAGGCAAGCACACGAGTTAAAATAAATTTGGTCCAAAATATTACACTGGGTGATTATTTTTTTCTGATCGATTTCCCCTTAAACGACAAGAACTTTTTGTTTGTACGCCTTTCGTTTTTCGATATATGTAATAACAGAAAGTTATTATTTTTAGGCGTAGTATCCGCTGGCGAAGTTTCCCGATTTAAATTCAGACCACCCTGTATATATTTTTTTAATTTAATCACGTATTTAGAGCACGAAAATACATATTTTCTCCAATTTCCGTAAAGATCAGAAGATTTTTACCCCACTTATTGCATTATTAGTAAAAAAAAAAAAAAACTAAGCAACTTCGATTTACTTTTAATGTAACTATAACCCAGTTTGATAGGCTATTCGCTATTCATTTACGAGTATTTTCGTTTTATTTAAATTTTTCTACGACCAATAGAGCCGGAGATATTTAAAAAATAGTCTAGCGATGCACTCGAAATGCATCAAAAATGCACTTTTATGCCCCAGCTCGATATTGCTAATTATTTCGGTTTTCAATTTATTTGCATGTGTAAAACAAAAAACAAAAAAAATTCAACTTCCCGACTACATCACTTTAAAATTCTAATTTCCCTCCACTATTTGTATAAATTTTATATTAAAAAAACGTGAGTCAAACATTTCTATCTCCTAAGTTATTATGTTTATCAAAAAAATTATACAAATATTTTCCTTAGTTTGACATAATTTTTTATATTCTCTAAAAGTTATTTGTGGCGTCACACTATTTTCTTTCTTTTCTTATTTGGGATTTACTACCGAACTTTTGAACATTTCCCGGACAATCTAAAAATCCAAATATTTTTTAAATTGTCTGGAAAACCTGATGAACTTCTCGGCAACGATGAGCCTAAACAAATTTTTATTTCATGAAATATTTTTATTGTTTCATAAGCTAACTTTTTGTTATGACAAATTTTTTCAAAAATGTGATCCTATTTGAGTAATTTGCTTAAAACCTTTGAAAAACCATTGGTTTGTGCTTAAAAATCAACGTTTTCAACCCTCTGTAACTCAGCTAGTATTAAAGCAAAAATAACGTTATTTGTTTTTTATTTTTTTTGGATAAAATTCGACGATATACACGTTCCAATAATAATAATCAAAGACCCTGAATTGGGGTGAGACTGACCTCCCAACGAACAAGCACCCTTATTTCATTTTAATTTTTCATATTTGACCCATTTTGAATCAAACTATCCAAAAATATTTGAATTTAAAACTGCTATAGAATTAGTCCGAAGTAAGATCACCATCACCAAGTTACTGTACTATTTTTCTTTGGTAAAGATTAATATTGATCAAGCCCCTCGAACATTTTGTCATTAACATTACCCAGTACTTTAATTTACAAAATTTCTAGATTTTTAAACAATTTTCCATCTGTTAGAAGATATCGCTATAATGAATGTAAATTAAAAATTGTTTATAAAAAATGTAGAACGCAGTGAAAGTGTGACGAGAAACGCAACGGTTGAATAAAAACTATTCTCCAAAAGGTTCACTGCCCTGCAAAGAGTGGGTACGTGTAAAAGTTATTCCCACAAAATTTACTTTATTTATAACTAATGTTTTCGAAACATTTAAGTGTGTTTGCTTCTGGCTCTGTAGATATACCTATATATTCGACTTAAGAACTAGGTGTGTTTTGTGAACCGACAAAATTTGTCTTTAATCGACACAGAAAATGTAATCTTGTATCCGCTCTACAAACATATAACTCAAAAACCCAGTATGAAATTTAATATTTCCTCTTCTTCACATAGGAATTCCCCACAAGATAGACAGATATAAACGGATTAAAAATAATGTAACTTTCTAAATGGTATTTTAAGTAGAAGATGGTAATAAAATAAACCGCCGACTATTTAAATAATTCCAAAATATATTCTGCATTAAGGGCAATTTTGGGGATAATTCATACAAATTAACTGTAAAAAAACCTTTATGGAGAACTTAACATTTTTTTATTATATTTTTAGAGCGTCAAAAAAACGTTTAAAAGGCGTTTTTTTAAAAAAATTAATAACATTGAAAATAACTTTACGAAAAATAGTTATTGAACATTCTTATTCGAAATCAGTAAAAAAATATAAAATTAAAAGTGTTTGATTGAAAAAACGTTATTTTTCTCTCTTTCAAAAACAAAACAATATCAGATCAGGTTATGCTTGGTAACATGAATTTTCATAATCAGTACTGCCTCCTAAACTGATTCCAGCAAAAAAGTTCAATTCGAAATTAGCTCGAAATTAATCTACCATGATTTTTGTACCTACTGAAAGTTAAAACCCAACAATAACATTTACTGACTTCCCAATTTTACACTTCCTAATTCGTTCCACCGACCATTTACATCAAAAACCGTGACGACGTAACTGCATTATTAACTCATTTAACGAAATTTAAACTGTGGTTTTATTGTTAATTTCTGTTCTACGCATCTGGTTCCTAGGCCATCCACGTGTCGGACTTCATATCATAATTTAATAAGGCTTTGCCTGACCATAAACATAGTTTCGGGTCTAATGTAAAACATGCACGCGTATACTCGGATTGATTAGCGCATGGTTTAACTTGAATGAATAAGTTATATTAATAGAAGGCAAAAAAGTGGCAGTTCGGAAAAGGCTGAGCATAAGTTATGTAGTTGTTTGCGTTTCTTTGGTCTAAAATAGCACCATTTTCATTCACTAACTGGTTCTTACCCAATTTATTCAAACCACAGAATACAATGCTTCTGACAATATATAATTTACCTACAAAGCTACCTGTATCGATCTTTGGCCACAAAATCTCTCTTAGTGGGGTCTACAGGGTGTCCTACTGAGCGTTAGACAAATGAGGCAACACCTTCGACCACGGTGTAAGACAATTAGGTGATGAAACGCCTCAATGTATTGTATGGTTAGAGTGTCGCCAAACTGTTAACGCAAGAGACGCGAAATCGTAAGACAAAGAGAAAGAGTAGGTGGCTGCGAGGGCCGCGCGGGCTGCGCCTCGCATCGTACCTAGTTAATTTCCACTTCATTTTACCAGGTCGAAAAATATACCATTCGATGCAGAAAAATATGTAGAACACGATTGTTGAAAAATTATGTGTCTAAATTGTCGGGTACTGTGCAAAAAAAAAATAAAAACCATAAATGAAATTGGACGCCGGCACGTTTAACTCGAAACGCTGCTAAAACCGTTCGAGTTGTGAAAAAAATTAACATAAACAATTTTATAGAGAACTAAATTTCCTATAAAAAAGTCTATCTTTAATAGTTTTGGTGTGAGGGCGCCTCAAATTCGCGCGCTGATCTTTTGTTAAATTAAACTTATCGTTTTCCAGCGCACAACTTTCAGCCACCCTCACGCCTAAAATATTCAAGATAGACATATGCCGTCACTGACTTTTTTATAGGAAATTTAATTCTCTATAAAATTGTTTATGTCCATTTTTTTCTTAACTCTAACGGTTTTGGCAGCGTTTTTTTAAAATGTCAAATCGGAATAATTTTTTGGAAGAAAATCATTATTTTTAGCAATTATAATAGTGATAATACAATTCTCAATATAAAAAACTGTATTTACCTTTTATTACAATACAATTATTGTCACAAGCAATGAAAAATTTATGTTTACATTTATCTGTCACCTCCGCCTACTACAAAAATCGCCGATTTAAAAAAAAACAGTTTTATAAAAGAGAATCCCAGACAAAAACAAAATCGTTTTCCAATAAAAAGAAGGAATCTAGATTGCAATTAACCTGATACTCTATTATAGGTTGATTCAATTTACCACATTAAATTTCTGAGCACATTGCAAGAGATTTAAATTAAAATTTAAAAGAATCAATATAAATGTGATTAATAGTTTTTTCTCTTTTTTTTGGTTTTGGACAATAAAAATATCTAAGTAGGTAATAATGCTTTATGTTTACTTAACTTGAATAGTTATTTAATTTTTGAATAAATAAATAGACATTTTTTCGTATACCTACATTATATTTCTTTCACTCACGTATCCCTTATTATTTATTCGTTATCGCATCAAAATATATATACTACTATTTTTACTTTATTTACAATATTAAAAATATTATTGTTAAATAAATACCTTATCATTATTATTATTTATTGCTTGCAAGCTATAAATGATTCTTTCAATCAATGCGATCATCGACATAATATAAAAATCATTACTTACTACAGCTGTTTTAATTAAATTCTATAGGTATAGTGTAAAAATATTGTTTCGTTTTTAATTAGTAAAGTTAATTATTTAGATATATAATACTAGAACATTTAAAAAGAATTGCTTTAGATTTTAAACAGCTCCATACTCATACAATGAGCCCGAATCACGGTAAAATGTGCGGCCACCACTCTACCATCTCTCTCTATTCCCAGCGTTAACAAATCGACGACGGGGTCGGCCGGCTTGTAGCATCACCTAATTGTCTTACACCGTGCCTTCGACGCACCAGCCTGCGATGAGAAATATCCGATATTGCTTTGTTTATTTTCCTCTTTGATACTTTGTACTCTGCTAAGTTACCATAATTTAAAACAAACACAAAAATAGTAGTTTAAAAATTTTTTGAAAGTATCTGTGTTGGTCTACTAATGGCAACTTAATGCTGCTGATTCTTGTATCTTAAGATATACTCTGATATACCATGATACTAGTATCATGCTGATATACTGTTTTCTGTTCTGCCTCTTTTAGACATTGTTTAACGCGTTCAGAATTGAAATATTGTACAATTCTAATTCTCTAAAGTTTACTTTAGAGTGCTCCAAGCCAAAACTATTCTTTTACAACCCCTAGCATTTGCAAGTTTATAAATTGCATTGCACCACACGTTATGTGCATCAACACCTCCTAAAATTGTTGCTCGTATTCTTCGGATTGTGAAAAACAAATCGCACTGGTTTTTGACAAAATTTTTATCAATTTTCAACTTTATTAGTGACCTTCTATATATTTATTTATTTTTTCTTGGATGGTTGGGATAGGTCATAGATCAAATAATAAAACTGCTTTTCTAAATCAGTCGACGTTTCGCTAAATTTATTAGCATCTTCAGGACTCTAAAATAAAATTTATACAAAAAATGATTGGACAAACATATTGTGTAAAAACAAATAAATACATAATACATTTTAAAATTGACGATAAAAAAATAATAAATTGAAGGTATTTATAATATTAAAAATTTTGAGAAATTGTACTAATTTTATAGATACTAAAATGAAAATATTTTTGGAAAGTAAAAATAGAATATGAGAATACTATTTTAAAATAAAGATGTATATGAAAAAAAATAATAATAATTTTTTTTATATAAACTTACGGTTAAGTGCAGTCTTTTTGTTACACGTTATAATAATTAACAAGCAAGGTAAACTTATCGTATACAACATTTCAAGTTTATATAAAAAAAATTTTTTTTTTTTTTTCATATACATCTTTATTTTAAAATAGTATTCTCATATTCTATTATTACTTTCCAAAAATATTTTCATTTTAGTATCTATAAAATTAGTACAATTTCTCAAAATTTTTAATATTATAAATACCTTCAATTTATTATTTTTTTATCGTCAATTTTAAAATGTATTATGTATTTATGTTTTTACACAATATGTTTGTCCAATCATTTTTTGTATAAATTTTATTTTAGAGTCCTGAAGATGCTAATAAATTTAGCGAAACGTCGACTGATTTAGAAAAGCAGTTTTATTATTTGATCTATGACCTATCCCAACCATCCAAGAAAAAATAAATAAAATTTTTATCATTTGGCAAATGATATTCTTTATTCACTAATAATTTTAAAAAAATCAAATAACATTATTAAATATGTAAATATTAATGATTATAAAATAAAACTACAGGGTGTATTTTAAAATCACCGACAAACGGAAACTGGAGATTCTTTCATCCAAAATAAGACAAAAATTGATATAAAACAAACAAAATTTTTTTTGTAGTTTGTTTAACTTTTTCCAAATACTAGATCTTATTTGATTATGTTGAGATTTGGTACACTCGAATGTCTTACTGAATACAATTAATCAGATGATTTTAAGTCGACTGGCAAGGTATGATTTCATATGCAGAATAGAAAAGTGAATCTCAAAAAAAATTTTCAAAGAAAAAAAAAAGAAGGGGCGCACATTTTTTTGTAATTTATGCCAGTAACTTAAACGATTTTATTCCATTGGGATTGAGCCAGTCGATTCAAACTCATTTGTTTAATTGTGGTCAGAATGACATTGGAGTGTACCAAATCTCAACATTATAGGTACTATCTTATCTAGTTTTTGAAACAAATTTAAAAAACTAAGCATTTTCGGAAAAACATTTATATGAATTTTCGCCTTATTTTGGATCAAAGAATCTCCAGTTTTCATTTGTTGGTGATTTTAAAATACACATATTTAAAAAAAAATTATAATAATTTTCGTGTTTTAAAGAAATCTTGAATTGACACCGAGTTTTGACAAAATTTATATCAGTTGACAAATTTTATTGTTATATTATATTCTTTAATCATTAATTTAAAAAAATCGGAAAGATTCATTATTTAATATGTACTTAATTAATGATTTTAAATGCAATTAAAGAAATCGATTATTTTTCAGTTTTATTTTTATATCGTTAGATTATATTCTTTAATAACCAATTTAAAAGTCAGAAAAACGCACATTATTAAATATATTTACAATGTGTCCACGAGAAAGCGATATTACTTATAGGTGAAAATGACAAAAAATATTTGATTATGAACACGATTTTCTGGATTCTGCTCTTGTTTGATCCAAAACTTATTTTCAGTGCATTAAACTTTCAAGAATGTATAGAGGGCGCTGGTAACAACCTATAAATAATTGAAAATCGCTTCAGGTAAACAATCTTTTCAGTGCATGATATTGAAAAATTTTGTAAGAAAAACTTAACAAAATTAAGAAATATGACGTTATTATACGCATATTTTTGATTTTCGTTAGATTTACTGAAGAATTGTAGTTTAGTTTACTTTTTAATAAATCATTCAACCTCAAAAATCTAGTAGTGTGTTCATGTATTTTGTATAACTGAAAGTATTTATTTTCCATGGAAAACTTTTAAAGTTAACTAAATTACAACTATTCAGTAAGTCTAACAAAAATCAAAAATATGTATATAGCTATCCAATTCGGTATCATGTCATATTTTTTATTCTAAGAAAGTTTTTCTTACAAAATTTTTCAATAACTTGCACAGAAACGGCTTTTACCTGAAACGATTTTTAATTTACAGGTTATTACCAGCGTCCTCTATACATTTTTGAAAGTTTAATACACTGAAAATAAGTTTTGGATCAAGTAAGAGCAGAATCCAGAAAACCGTGTTCATACCTACTAAACAAATTTTCGTCATTTTCACCTATAATATCGTTTTCCAGTGGACACATTGTATGTATAATTAATGATTTTAAACCAAACTACAATTTAAAAAAAATCGATGATTTTTTGTTTTTATTTTCAAAATAATCATGATTTTGACGCCGGATTGTGACAAAATTTCTATCGTTTGACAAATTATATCGTTCAATTATATTCTTTAGTCCCTAATTTAAAAAAATCAGAAAAACTCATTATGAAATATGTACCTAATTAATAATTTTAAATCTAAATTACAATTTAAAAAAAATCATTATTTTCAGTTTTATTTAACGCCGGATTTGACAAATTATATCGTTAGAATATATTCTTTATTCGCTAATTTAAAAAATAACTCATTCCCTATTATTACCTATTAAATATGTAATTAATGATTTTAAATCAAATTTATAATTAAAAAACCTCAATGATTTTTCAGTTTTATTTTAAAAAATCATGATTTTTGACATCGGATTTTGATAAAATTTACATCAGCTGTCGTATTATATCGTTAGATTATAATGCTTTAGTCACTAATTAAAAGAATTCAGAAAAACTCATTATTAAATATGTAACTAATGAATTTATATCAAAATTATAATTAAAAAACACCAATGATTTTTCAATTTTATTTTAAAGAATCATTTTTGTTTGACATCGGATTTTGATAAAATTTCCATCATTTGACAAATTATATCGTTAGATTATATTCTTTAATAAACAATTTAAAAAAATCAGAAAAAACTCATTATAAAATGTATATGTATATTGTATAACTAACGATTTGAAGACAAAACTACAATTTAAAAAAATTGATAATTTTTCGTTTTTATTTTCAAAAAAATCATGATTATCACTTATTTGACAAATTATATCATTGGATCTTTAATAACCAATTTAAAACATTTAGAAAAACTCATTATTAAGTATAGGTACCTATGTATCATTAACGATTTTAAAACAAAACTACAATTTAAAAGAATCGATGATTTTCCGTTTTTATTTTCAAAAAAATCATGATTTTAACGTCGGATTTTGACAAAATTTCTATCAATTGAGCAACTATATCGTTAAATTATATTTTTTAATCACTAAATTAAACATTAAAATAAAATCATTATTAAAGTAATTAAAAAATCAATGATTTTTAATTTTTATTTAAAAAAATTTTGACATCAGATTTTGACAAAATTTGACAAATTATATCGTTACATTATATTCTTTATTCATTAATTTTAAAAAATCGGAAATGTTAATAAATAGATATATAATTAACGATTTTAAAACAATATTAGGTACCTACAGTTAAAAAAAAACGATGATTTGACAAATTATATTAATTAAGTATATTCTTTAATCATTAAATTAAAAAAATTCAACTAAATTCATTATTATATTAAGTATGTACCTAGTTAATGATTTTAAAACAAAATTATAATTAAAAAGAATCCCTTTCATTTTTTATTTTAAAAAAATTGATGAAAAATCATAAAAAATGAAAGTGATCCTTTTTAATTATAATTTTGTTTTTCCAAAAAAAAGTATGATTTTGATGCTGGAAATTTCTGTCATTTGACAAATTACATCAATTATATTCTTTAATCACTAATTTAAAAAAATCAATAATTTCATTATTATATTGAATATGTAATTAATGATTTTAAAAGAAAATTATAATTAAAAAGAATCACTTTCATTTTTTATTTAAAAAAATCGATATTTCTTTTTTATTTTCAAAAAAAGTATGACTGACGCTGGATTTTAACAAAATTTCTGTCATTTGACAAATTACAACGATCATATTCGTTAATCACCAATTTAAAAAAAATCAGATAAATTCATTATTGAATATGTAATAAATGATTTTAAAACAAAATTATAATTAAAAAGAATCCCTTTCATTTTTCATTTTAAAAAAATTGATGAAAAATCATAAAAAATGAAAGTGATTCTTTTTAATTATAATTTTGTTTTTCCAAAAAAAAGTATGATTTTGATGCTGGAAATTTCTGTCATTTGACAAATTACATCAATTATATTCTTTAATCACTAATTTAAAAAAATCAATAATTTCATTATTAAATTGAATATGTTTTTTGAAATTATTTTTTTTTATTATTATTTTAAAAGAAAATTATAATTAAAAAGCATCACTTTCATTTTTTATTTAAAAAAATCGATATTTCATTTTTATTTTCAAAAAAAGTATTACTGACGCTGGATTTTAACAAAATTTCTGTCATTTGACAAATTACAACAATCATATTCTTTAATCATAAATTCATTATTGAATATGTAATAAATGATTTTAAAACAAAATTATAATTAAAAAGAATCACTTTCATTTTTTATTTTAAAAAATCGATGATTTTTCATTTTTATTTCCAAAAAGAGTATGATTTTGACAACATTTCTGTCATTTGACAAATTACAACGATCATATTCTTTAATCGCTAATTTAAAAAAATCAATAAATTCATTATTATATTGAATATGTAATTAATGATTTTAAAACAAAATTATAATTAAAAAGAATCAGTTTAAATTTTTAATTTAAAAAAATCGATGATTTTTCATTTTTATTTCCAAACACAGTATGATTTTGACGCTGGATTTTGACCAAATTTCTGTCATTTGACAAATTACATCAATTAAGTATATTCTTTAATCATTAAATTAAAAAAATTCAACTAAATTCATTATTATATTAAATATGTAGTTAATGATTTTAAAACAAAATTATAATTAAAAAGAATCACTTTATTTAAAAAAATTGATGATTTTTCTGACAAATTACAACAATTAGGATATTCTTTAATCATCAATCTAAAAAAAATCAGATAAATTCATTATTGAATAAAATAAATGATTTTAAAACAAAATTATAATTAAAAAGAATCACTTTCATTTTTATTTTAAAAAATCATGATTTTTATGAACCCTGCTTAGGTATATATAGTGAAATAAATACTGTAATATTTAATGTTTTTCAGCGTGGTGTGTCGTGTACATACTGTATAAATCAGACCGGTTTGTCGCATCCATTTAAAATAGTTTCAGTACTTTACGAGTGTTTCGACTATAAAACGAAACGGTATGATAAGTATTAATAAATTATTCAAAGAGAATTATATTAAAATTAAAATATAAACGGGACCGTCATAAATTATTTCAACAATTACAATGGTTTTCTGTGTATTTAATAGAAAATTAAACAATACATGGATTGTACCGCAGGATAAACGAAAATTAGAGGCCTACTGAGAATAACCTAAAATAACAATAAAACATTAATCATATCATCGAACCCCCTCACAGTCTCGGATAAAATCAAAACCAAGCAAACACATTTCTATGTCCTTTGAACTAGATTCCGATTAGAATGTGAAGGTTCTTTTTTATCGATTTAGCGCAAAATGTACCATTCTGAGTGCGGGGCCGCCGCCATTTCTGCCCTTCGTGTGGTTAGACGGTGCCTTAACCTATACATCAAGCTGCGCTACGAGTTGCGTGCTAGTAGGCGCTGGAAACGAGCAACGATCGATGCCAGGCAACCACGATTTTACTAACGCGCGTTTTACTACCCGTAGTTGTAAAAGTGAATGCTTTGGAGAACTTCGAGCAAGTAAGTGCATAAAATTTAAACATGTATGAGTTGCGGTTGAGTTGGGCATTTTTACTGTCACACGTTTGGATTTTATTGTTTAATTGCATTTAATCCATTCTGTGATATTGCACAAGGAAACATAATCGGCAATGTTCAAGGTAACAATGTATGTTGTGTGTGTAGGCAATTTTAATAATTGTTGTGCAGGTAGTTACGTAATCTTGTAATTTATAAATAATCATTGTCTTATTTGATTTAGGATTCTGAGAATACATTCTATTAACGTTGTGTATCCACTCTCGTGCATTTATCTACCAAAGGCAAAATGTAAATAAGTGGGCATAGGTATTTAAATAAGCAAAAGCGTGTTTTAAATTTTAAAACATACCTTTATAGTTGGTTTAAAATTTGAAAAACATTTAAAACACCTATATTTTTATCTCCAAAAATAAAAATTTTTATTTGCAAAAGGAAGGGATTAGAGTCTGAGGCAGCTGCGACTTCAAAAGAACAAAGAAGCAGCTCGTATGATTTTCAGATGTTTTAGAAGTTGTCCGGTTACTTCTTTACTTTTAAAAAATCTACGTAAACAATTTTGAAAATGTTTTCTTTCTTCTAACAAGGCTAATTAATGTGCGTTAGTCGGTATTTTTTGGGAAGCATTTCCAGAACTGGCATTATTTTGGTTACTATACGTTTACGAGTACAATTCAAAATCACCCTAAAATTGCCTAAAATACAACAGTGGATCTTGTAAGAAAGATTTAATCTAACTTCTATACCAAGTGGAAATATAGTTTTCCAATATCGCCAGTAAAAAGAGTATTTTGATTTGAGGATTGTTTGGCGTACAAGGTTCCAATTGGTACACAATTTAGGCACGTTACAAACTTTAGTCAGTTAATAAAGTAGGATTACAAGAATTTCATAAAACTTTTTCATCCGTTCATCTGCAAAAGTTTAATGTCATTATGAATTTAATTTTCAAACTTTTTGTATGCTTATTAATTTTTAGGGAAATCGAGTTTAGAAAGATTTTAATTACTTTATTCGAAAATAAACAAATTTCTAGCAGGTAGAATGGAACTATAATAAAGTAACTGTTCAAAGTTTCCTCCATTTTTAGTGATACAACAATGAATTATATATCAATATATTGTTTTACTTTAAAATCATACTTACTTCCAATTAACAAATTATCAGTAAAAAAGGTAGAAGAAATAAATGTTCTAACTTCCGTTCTGAAAACGAATTTCTGTAATAAAAATATAGGCACACAAAAAAAGTGGGCTGCTCTTTTGACTGGACCAACTTATTTTTACATATTTTGACGCGCTGAATTCGAATCCGGAGTAAGAATGGCTCCCTCGCCCTCCAGTTTTTTTAATTATGTAAAACCACCCTTAAATTTGGAAAATTTTTCTGTATGGGGCGCTACCATTAGGTGTAATCGAGAAAACCAATTAGATACGATTGGGAAAGTACTTATATCTTCGCGTATTTGGATGCGCTGAAATTGGAAGTCGGAGTGCTCCACCACCGTTTAGTATTTTTTTCCAAAAGCAAGTAACGCCCTGCATTTTCCGAAAATTGCCAAACCTTTGTTATTCTGTGCCTATAGAGAAATGAAGATAGATGAAGAAGTGAACGATGTTTCTTGCTACGTAAATATATTCCTCTTACTACTTTTTTCTCTTGTAACGAATTCTTTTGTCTTCGAATGATCTACGCAGCGGTTTCCATTTTCTTTTCTTTTTATTCTGCTTGGTTTCCCTCTTTAGCGTCCAACAGAGATCTGCCATCATTTTAATATTCCACCTTCCTTGGTATCGACTCTCCATTCCACTTTCCTTGTTCTTCGCTATAGTTTCCGAGGTTTTCGGGAAAGTAGTCAAGGTGAGAGTGTAAAAAGTTCAAGTTTAGGTTAGGTTGATTCCACCATCCTTAAAGATGACTTTTTAATGATAATTTTAAATAAAATAGTAAAAAAAGAAAATTGCATCTGAAATATGTAGTGAAAATTATTTAACCTTCCCACACGCGTCTTGTCTCTGGAGTGGTTCTTTTATCATTGATCATTGCCAAAAACGTTAAAAAAAAAATAAAAAATAAGAAAAATTGGAGATGTGTGGATATTTATTTTTATTATTTAAATGTTATTTGTGGTTTCAGTATTTTTTTCTTTTCTTTTTCTTTTTTGTGATTAATAGCCACTTTTCTGCAAATTCTTATCCAAAAAAATTGATTTATCTAAAAAATATTTAAATTAACCAATTTCAAACTGGGAAATAACCTCTACGTCAAAGGCGTAAAAACTCCTAAAAACAAATGTTCGATTGTGCATTTTTTCTGAATCTTTTAAAAAATGGCCCATCATCAAAATTAATAAGAGAAGCAATTCAGAAAAAAATTGTGTGGTAATATTAAATTTAAAGGGACTTTGAAGGCTTCATTCAAATGCAATCCTCTTTTCTTTACTATTTTCCTCAGACACGGCTTCTCCTACGAGACTAATGAAAGAGAGACACAAAACTTATTTTAATCCTTGTTTCTCAAAGATGGAATTGTTTTTCTAAATTTTTCCAAGAAAAAACTCCAGAGAGTGTCAAGGCAGCCCATCACCCTTAAAAAGATTTACAGTTCATTTCTTTCCTATTGTCGTGAATAATCTAGTGAACAACTTATAGAGGTGGGAGTACCTCAGGGCAGCGTTCTAGGCCTTTCCTTTTTGATATATTGTAATGTTGTTTCAACAATTTATTTGCATTTTTCAAGCAAAATTTGCATAAATAGCCTATCATAAATTACTTGAAAACACAGCACTTTAACTAAGCGCAAATATTAATGTTATTTCAAATTGTTCTACGTTCAATGAATTAACAATGAACCGAAACAAAACTTAAACTATGCAATTTCAACCATATAGTGCAAATCATTTAAGCAGCCCGTTAGTAAAATTGAATAATAATACAATTGAACAACTAACCAGTTCCAAATGACTTGAGTTCATATTCATGGATTCACAATAAAGTCGGGAATGAAATTTTAACTTAATAGTATGTTATTCGACAAGTGGTAATACTAACTAACTCACGCCGATGAATTTAGCAGCGCGAGCCGAAGGCGAGTGCTGCAATTCATCAAGTGAATTGTTTAGCATTACCACGAGTTGAACACTATACTTTATCTACGATTATAACAATAAATACTAACCTTTGCATGTCCGAATTCATTTTTGACACAATTATTACTTAATTAAACGTCAAAACTATTCAAATGTCAAATCACTTTCCTCCCCTTAATAATAATGGACTATTCTATGTCACTGTATCGGAAAAGAATTTCTGTTGGACAGGCTAGGCATGAAGTTAAAGGAGATCGGTGTAAACAAATATTCACCCGTGACTTATTACGAATATAACTCAACGATATTTGTTTATGGATACTATTAATTGTTCAAAACCAGTTAATTATATTGGAATTGGAATATAATAGTATTTTATTCCACAAGCATAAAATGGCCTATATTATTCACGAGGGTGAAAGTTTACGGCACGAGCCGAAGGCGAGTGTCGTAAATCACCCGAGCGAATAATAGCCATTATATGCAAGTAGAATACCCTATTTTATCCACGACTATTAAATATTTTTGTCTAATGTTTTACTGAAGAAATTTATAAATTCTATTTATTTTTAACATTTTTTATGAGCAGGCCGTTATGTGTCAAAAGAACGGCCTGTCATAAATTAAATTTAAACGTCAACGTTGTCAATTAATTTCGTTCTTTGACTCCCATGTCATGGCCACTTTAATGAAATTTTTAACAAATATTGGATACGTTGTCATAGAAACCTTGTTCATTATACACTGCAGTGAATAATGAAATCATTATTCACTGCCGGGAATAATGGATATCATTATGCTTGAGGAAGTAGATACATAAAGCATACATTATTAAAATTTAGTAGTCGTGGATAAACATATATTTTATTATTATATTATTATTATCTTCCTAATTATTTTCTTGCAACATTTTTATAACAATATACAAAAGTTGGAAGAACCTTGATTATAATATCGTTTTTAAATATACTTACACCGAATTTTATTTAGTTAAAAACAAATTTTGATACGCCTTGTAACTCTAATAATTTACGGTAATTATAATATACAGTAATAATTATACCGCGGAATTCACAGAAAACTTGTACCCCATGATTTAAATTTAAAAATACAAATTAATCATGTTCGTTACGTTTATGACTAATTCTGTTATCATCATCATGAGGCATTTATAGAATTTTTCTTATCATGTTCAGTGGATAAATAACATGATTTTGCAGTTTGGAAATTATTGCATTGTCCGCAACGTAATTTATCTAAGAATGTTATAGGTATTCGATTATTGAACATTTTTTTAACAATCAGTATCTAATAAAAGAAATGCGTATTACTCAGTTCTGGATCTTGTCTGAAAGAAAAAGTGATAAGCATTGTACAGAGTAAAGAACAGTTAGTTGTTTATGTTATTTATTTTGAAAGAAAATAACCCAACTAATAACAAAAGTTGTCTTTAAGGAGTGATTCTATTTTACAAAAATTCGCAGGGTATCTTAACCATGAAGATTAAAAAATATTTTAAACTAACATAAAAGTAAACGGTATCAAAATATAAAAAAATATTTTTGAAAAAAAAATTCTATAGTATCTAATAATAATAATATGTAATGTTTTCTTTTATTGGCGCTGTCGATCTTATATTGCCAAAAATATTTAATTTGGCAATATAATATAACTCAGAAACGATCGATTTTAGATACCTATAGACTGTAATAGGTACATAGAAAATGTTTAGAATTTTACAAGGAATACAAAATTGCAAAAAAAATTAGGGGTTGGGATTTGAAAAATCAAAGTTGATCACAGCCCAGCTTTTTTGGGACACCTTGTAGAAAAAAAAATATTTTTGAAATAGGCCTAATACCTGTCCGAGCGATTTTTTCAAAACGTAGACGTTTATTTTAGTTTTTAGTTTGTAAAAATGACGAGACTCGGTTTTAATCGTCTTATCAGCATTTAATTAGTAGTCGAACATGCCATTAAAATGTCTATTCATGTGAATGTGATAGATAAATCGAGTTATTTTATCTGAAATTGCTAAAACATTAGTATATACCGAAATAATTTCAGACCAATAATATTTTAAACAAATTACATATTTTCTATTATTACTATTCTGATTGATAAAAATTAAGTGATGCTATTCCATTTACGACGATTCTCTGAGGAATTTTATCAAGAGAATTTTTACTAAGCAGCGATAATATGTATTTTGAAAATATTAGTATTGTTTAAAAGTTTGTAGCATTGTTTAATTTTCTTTATTTTCTTGTTTGAGGTTTATTAACACATATTTTTGGATATTTTTAAAATCCAGGTAATTTAGAAAATATGGAGTTAAAAAAAATAATCTGAGCACTGAAAAGGGGAACAGATTGAGTATTATTATTATTACAATAATTTTATTAGATGGGATCATAAAAATTAAAACAAAATTTCTTTTCTTAAACTTGTCGACGTTTCGTCAAATATATTGACTTCCTCAGGACACTAAAAAATAATGAGGAAGTCAATATATTTGACGAAACGTCGACAAGTTTAAGAAAAGAAATTTTGTTTTAAATTTTTATGATCCCATCACCCACTAATAAAATTATTGTAATTATTCATTGGATCACCATACAAATCTTAATAAATTATTATTATTTTTATTTTTTTCTATGTTTTATGTCAAGAAAATCAATTTTTAACAGTTCCTCTGATGTAAAGTCACAGGCGTAGAAGTTCTTTGAAAAAAAAATCCGGATATTTTTAGATTACTTACCTGGATTTTGAAAATATTTAAACAAGAAAGAAAAGAAAATTAAATAATGCTACAAATAACTTTTAGACAATAATTTAAAGAATAATTTAGGCAATTTTTGTTTACATTGCAAACCGTGATTTCCTGCAATGCGTTTTTCTATGTTCAGACTTTGATGAAACTTGGTATAAAGACGTGGGAACAGATTTTTGGAAATAAATTGCTAATACGGTTTAGTGGTGCTGACAAAAATCGCATCACAAGCACTTCAATGTAAAACAAAATTAGCTTTAAACGAGGGGACGATTCCCTTACTCAATGCCTACATAGAAATAAAAATTTCACCGCTGCACATTAAAAAAAAATTATTACTTAAATCTGTCAAAAAATAAAAAAGTTACAGGCATGTTCTTGTTGTATTGGGTGGTCCAAAATAACCGGATTATTTATTTTCGTTTATAAATTTTGACGATGTACGGTTTGACAGCGACTAAAAAAAAATACAGAAATTGGCATGGTTCTTAAATTCAATATGGCGGATGTGATCAAATTTACTTGATATTTAGTGCTTTTAAATTTTAAATTAAATAGCTCTTCTTTTATCTTGAGGTCTTCTCCCGCTTTCGATTCTTTTAAGATAATAAGGGAGGTTTTCAACCCCTTGGACGGCCTGCAAGTCATTGTGCTTTTGGCATAAGTTTCACCACTATAATACACATTTTTCCACAAAGTTTCATTTTGAGCCTCCGTTTTCTTCTCCCGCTTTCGATTTTTTTAAGATAATAATGGAGGTTTTCAACCTCTTGGACGGCCTGCAAGTCATTGTGCTTTTGGCATAAGTTTCACCACTATAAGACACATTTTTCCACAAAGTTTCGTTTTGAGCCTCCGTTTTCTTCTCCCGCTTTCGATTTTTTTTAAGATAATAAGGGAGGTTTTCAACCCCTTGGACGGCCTGCAAGTCATTGTGCTTTTGGCATAAGTTTCACCACTATAAGACACATTTTTCCACAAAGTTTCATTTTGAGCCTCCGTTTTCTTCTCCCGCTTTCGATTTTTTTAAGATAATAAGGGAGGTTTTCAACCCCTTGGACGGCCTGCAAGTCATTGTGCTTTTGACATAAGTTTCACCACTATAAGACACATTTTTCCACAAAGTTTCATTTTGAGCCTCCGTTTTCTTCTCCCGCTTTCGATTTTTTTAAGATAATAAGGGAGGTTTTCAACCCCTTGGACGGCCTGCAAGTCATTGTGCTTTTGGCATAAGTTTCACCACTATAATACACATTTTTCCACAAAGTTTCGTTTTGAGCCTCCGTTTTCTTCTCCCGCTTTCGATTTTTTTTAAGATAATAAGGGAGGTTTTCAACCCCTTGGACGGCCTGCAAGTCATTGTGCTTTTGGCATAAGTTTCACCACTATAAGACACATTTTTCCACAAAGTTTCATTTTGAGCCTCCGTTTTCTTCTCCCGCTTTCGATTTTTTTAAGATAATAAGGGAGGTTTTCAACCCCTTGGACGGCCTGCAAGTCATTGTGCTTTTGACATAAGTTTCACCACTATAAGACACATTTTTCCACAAAGTTTCATTTTGAGCCTCCGTTTTCTTCTCCCGCTTTCGATTTTTTTAAGATAATAAGGGAGGTTTTCAACCCCTTGGACGGCCTGCAAGTCATTGTGCTTTTGGCATAAGTTTCACCACTATAATACACATTTTTCCACAAAGTTTCGTTTTGAGCCTCCGTTTTCTTCTCCCGCTTTCGATTTTTTTTAAGATAATAAGGGAGGTTTTCAACCCCTTGGACGGCCTGCAAGTCATTGTGCTTTTGGCATAAGTTTCACCACTATAAGACACATTTTTCCACAAAGTTTCATTTTGAGCCTCCGTTTTCTTCTCCCGCTTTCGATTTTTTTAAGATAATAAGGGAGGTTTTCAACCCCTTGGACGGCCTGCAAGTCATTGTGCTTTTGACATAAGTTTCACCACTATAAGACACATTTTTCCACAAAGTTTCATTTTGAGCCTCCGTTTTCTTCTCCCGCTTTCGATTTTTTTAAGATAATAAGGGAGGTTTTCAACCCCTTGGACGGCCTGCAAGTCATTGTGCTTTTGGCATAAGTTTCACCACTATAATACACATTTTTCCACAAAGTTTCGTTTTGAGCCTCCGTTTTCTTCTCCCGCTTTCGATTTTTTTTAAGATAATAAGGGAGGTTTTCAACCCCTTGGACGGCCTGCAAGTCATTGTGCTTTTGGCATAAGTTTCACCACTATAAGACACATTTTTCCACAAAGTTTCATTTTGAGCCTCCGTTTTCTTCTCCCGCTTTCGATTTTTTTAAGATAATAAGGGAGGTTTTCAACCCCTTGGACGGCCTGCAAGTCATTGTGCTTTTGACATAAGTTTCACCACTATAAGACACATTTTTCCACAAAGTTTCATTTTGAGCCTCCGTTTTCTTCTCCCGCTTTCGATTTTTTTAAGATAATAAGGGAGGTTTTCAACCCCTTGGACGGCCTGCAAGTCATTGTGCTTTTGGCATAAGTTTCACCACTATAATACACATTTTTCCACAAAGTTTCGTTTTGAGCCTCCGTTTTCTTCTCCCGCTTTCGATTTTTTTTAAGATAATAAGGGAGGTTTTCAACCCCTTGGACGGCCTGCAAGTCATTGTGCTTTTGGCATAAGTTTCACCACTATAAGACACATTTTTCCACAAAGTTTCATTTTGAGCCTCCGTTTTCTTCTCCCGCTTTCGATTTTTTTTAAGATAATAAGGGAGGTTTTCAACCCCTTGGACGGCCTGCAAGTCATTGTGCTTTTGGCATAAGTTTCACCACTATAAGACACATTTTTCCACAAAGTTTCATTTTGAGCCTCCGTTTTCTTCTCCCGCTTTCGATTTTTTTAAGATAATAAGGGAGGTTTTCAACCCCTTGGACGGCCTGTAAGTCATTGTGCTTTTGGCATAAGTTTCACCACTATAAGACACATTTTTCCACAAAGTTTCATTTTGAGCCTCCGTTTTCTTCTCCCGCTTTCGATTTTTTTAAGATAATAAGGGAGGTTTTTAACCCCTTGGACGGCCTGCAAGTCATTGTGCTTTTGGCATAAGTTTCACCACTATAAGACACATTTTTCCACATAGTTTCGTTTTGAGCCGCCGCGCCGTTTTCTTCTCCCGCTTTCGATTTTTTTAAGATAATAAGGGAGGTTTTCAACCCCTTGGACGGCCTGCAAGTCATTGTGCTTTTGGCATAAGTTTCACCACTATAAGACACATTTTTCCACATAGTTTCGTTTTGAGCCGCCGTTTTCTTCTCCCGCTTTCGATTTTTTTTAAGATAATAAGGGAGGTTTTCAACCCCTTGGACGGCCTGCAAGTCATTGTGCTTTTGGCATAAGTTTCACCACTATAAGACACATTTTTCCACATAGTTTTGTTTTGAGCCGCCGTTTTCTTCTCCCGCTTTCGATTTTTTTTAAGATAATAAGGGAGGTTTTCAACCCCTTGGACGGCCTGTAAGTCATTGTGCTTTTGGCATAAGTTTCACCACTATAAGACACATTTTTCCACAAAGTTTCATTTTGAGCCTCCGTTTGTTTCTCCCGCTTTCGATTTTTTTAAGATAATAAGGGAGGTTTTTAACCCCTTGGACGACCTGCAAGTCATTGTGCTTTTGGCATAAGTTTCACCACTATAAGACACATTTTTCCACATAGTTTCGTTTTGAGCCGCCGTTTTCTTCTCCCGCTTTCGATTTTTTTAAGATAATAAGGGAGGTTTTCAACCCCTTGGACGGCCAAGTCATTGTGCTTTTGGCATAAGTTTCACCACTATAAGACACATTTTTCCACATAGTTTCGTTTTGAGCCGCCGTTTTCTTCTCCCGCTTTCGATTTTTTTTAAGATAATAAGGGAGGTTTTCAACCCCTTGGACGGCCTGCAAGTCATTGTACTTTTGGCATAAGTTTCACCACTATAAGACACATTTTTCCACAAAGTTTCATTTTGAGCCTCCGTTTTCTTCTCCCGCTTTCGATTTTTTTAAGATAATAAGGGAGGTTTTCAACCCCTTGGACGGCCTGCAAGTCATTGTGCTTTTGACATAAGTTTCACCACTATAAGACACATTTTTCCACAAAGTTTCATTTTGAGCCTCCGTTTTCTTCTCCCGCTTTCGATTTTTTTAAGATAATAAGGGAGGTTTTAAACCCCTTGGACGGCCTGCAAGTCATTGTGCTTTTGGCATAAGTTTCACCACTATAAGACACATTTTTCCACATAGTTTCGTTTTGAGCCGCCGTTTTCTTCTCCCGCTTTCGATTTTTTTAAGATAATAAGGGAGGTTTTCAACCCCTTGGACGGCCTGCAAGTCATTGTGCTTTTGGCATAAGTTTCACCACTATAAGACACATTTTTCCACATAGTTTCGTTTTGAGCCGCCGTTTTCTTCTCCCGCTTTCGATTTTTTTAAGATAATAAGGGAGGTTTTCAACCCCTTGGACGGCCTGCAAGTCATTGTGCTTTTGGCATAAGTTTCACCACTATAAGACACATTTTTCCACAAAGTTTCATTTTGAGCCGCCGTTTTCTTCTACCGCTTTCGATTTTTTTAAGATAATAGGGGAGGTTTTTTTTTTGAAAACTTGATCAAGTTGAAGGTCAATATGAAACTTTACACATATTTTATTGCCCGTTTCTCACTTACCTGCACGTCTATGGGTGTTCGGGTATTTCCGTCAAATCGCCTGCTAGGTTTAGCCTGCCAAGTTCACACCGGTATAGATAATTGCTAAAGTATAGATGAGTGACGTAGACAAGTATAGCTTGTTGTGAACGTCAATGGAGGTTATATTCCATTATTTAGGCGTTAGTTTTGATTACGGTTATTGTCATTTAATTAATTATTTATAATTAAATTATATTTTTGTTTCAATCTTTGTTAAAAAAACTGTTGTTTTTCGGTTTTCAAAAATGCTCTTAAAAGACGAATTTTTATAAATCAACTGTTTTAACTGAATGATTTTTTGTTGTGATATTGAAATTATTGTATTATTGTTCACGTGTTTATTAATCATCATTTATTTATGAGTCCTAGTTGAAGCCGCACCAAATAAGAAAACTTAATCTTAACGACCATTTAATTTTCCGTTAAAAAAAATTGAATAATTTTTAAATATTAGGAAAATTTCATCACCTCCGCCATATTGAATTTATGAATCATGTTGATTTCTTATATCTGACTTTCAAGACCCAAAGAAATTCTGTAAAGAATTAAAAAAGTTATAAATGAAAATAAAAATTCCGTTTTCATTATTTAGCTCTCAGATTTCAAATTATATGATATTAGATAGCTAGTAAGACAAGTTTTGTGAGTATAAGTTTAATTCCGAGAAACTACAGTACAATTTTGTGGCCTTGCACTCCAATGCTTCTGCCCTGGGCGCAAAACTGCAAAAAAAAATTACATGGAGGTACAGGGTGATTTCTATAACGTTCTCCCCTCAAATTTTTGGTTTATCTTTAGAAATAAAATAGAAATGATTTTTGTAACTCATAGTATTTTTTCCAAGGATTCCGAAAATTTCAACTACAAAACAATCAAAAATAAAATAAAACTGGGAAAAAATAATGCAAGTTTTTTTTTAAAATGGTATATTTTTACAATTTTGAAAAAATCCTTCATATTTAGTAAAATACTGATAATAATTGAAATAACTTAACAAGTTGACTTAGAATGTATATATGTATGTTATACTTTTGGAAAGAGAATTTAATTTTTTTTTCAAAATTAAAAAAATACACAGGGCGTTCCATTTAAAAAAATACGGTTTTGTTTTAAGCACTTTTATTTGACTCTCAATTGTTTTTTTGTTAAAATTTCTGAAATTATCAGAAAAAAATGCTATAATTTACGTTAATCATTTTTATTTTATTTCCAAAGTCAAACAAAAAAATTGGGGTGAGAACGTTATAGGAATCACCCTGTACATACGAAACGAAATACTTTTGTCCTTGAGTATGAAACAAAATCCGAATATTTGCGACTACATTCATGATTTATTTTAATCAATAATTTGGTTATTTCTACCCAGCCCGCCTTGCACCTGTCCCGTGGACGCCACTGGAGCAGTTCTAACACACTAACGATTGCTTACTTTTAAAATATTTGGGACATGATTTTTAAATAAAGTATTGAGGCAATATTTATTTAAACAACAAAGTTAAAATATTGGTCGATAAGATTATGCATTAGTAGAGTAATTATTAATATTTAAGAATAACCGACCTACTTATTTGATATATCTACAAATACGTAAAACAAGAACTTGTCCTTGTATTTGGAAAATAAACTGCTGTTAATTAAACGTCTGATTGTACTTACAGGAATTATTATCAGGAGATATTTTTAGATCCGAAAGTTCGCGTGTGTATGTAAAATCTTTTGTTTTTCGAAGGTTTTTCTAGATAAATCTTCCTTACATGTTTGCATTTGGTCCTGGGAATAGATAACTGATAAAATTATTGCGAGCATCTATCGTTTATTTTATGATCCAGTTCATTAATAACGGTTTATGTTTAGTTTAAATATGTAAAATATTTACATCAAATTTAAATATTGATGAAGTTATATGGAGGCTTACTAGCATATTTTTATTTAAAATTAACATGTTGATTAGTGTTAATAAAAATACTTCCTTGAGCTACTCCGATAATAAATAATGCAAATAAGTGTAAATAAGGATAAACCAGAATTGTGGTTTTCAAATGTTCACTAATACATATTTATGTATTGCAAAAGCGCATGAATTGGTTGGCTTAATAAAGTTCGTGTGGTTTCCTATTCCGAACAACAAAGAAAACTATTTAATTTAAATAATATTAAAAGAATAGATTATATGTTTGAATACTGTTAACTTTATAGGTACTTTTTCTAAATCAAATCGAAAGCAGAATATATTGAAATTATATATGATAACACAATAATAATCATTTTAATTCTTAAATACGTAACTTTCGAATCGGTATTTCTGAATTATTAAAAATCTTTAAGTTTAGTAAAAGTTCATTAAACAGTAGCTACTATTTTTGGATAATATTATAGTATCATCCTCTATTAATTTTTTATGTACCAAAATCACTCGTTTATAAGAACAACAAATATTTAAGCTGCTTACTTACTTCCCTGCATAAAAAATCGTCAAAAATCTCTAAATATTTCTTAATTTCGTCCCCGTTCCACATACGCCACTGAGCCCTCTTATGAAAATTAATTTTATTTCATTACATGATAATCATGACCATGTCATACTAGAAAAGAAAGCCTCTCTCCTTGAATAACTCTGGTACTTCCTTACTTTCATTGTTACACTTAAATTCATTGTACGCGCGGTAAACTTTTTTTGCGACGTTGCCAGAGCAGCAAAGCTTGAAGTAGTACTGTCTTTGACAGAATGAAGACAAAGAATTTTGTAGCTCCGAAAATAAAAGTTACCCAAGGAAATAATTATTATTTGTAAAATTTATGTACAACTTTTTTTTTCAAAATTGGGTGAACATTTATCGGCTGATTTCAAATTTCTTTAAGGCATTTTTTGTAAAGTTGGACACTTGGAGTGTAGATAGTAGACTCTGTCCTCGAAAATTTCAAAAAGGTGTAACTTTACAACTAATCAAAATTGTTGTAAATTTTCTTCCAGATTTCCAAAGAAACGGTTTATAAATATTTTCAAAATGAATTCTTTTAGTGAAAAAAGGTTAAAGGAAAATTGCTACCTACCATAATCTGAAATTCGACCACGTTCTGGTATTATGCTGAGGACGAAATTCAAATTTTTGTGGCTTCTGTAACTTTATAATAGGATTTTGGTGATACCATTGGAAAAAATCCTCTTAAATTATTTTAGAAATATTTTAATGCAGTTTTTTCATTCTTAGAGCACTTTTTGATGCAGATTTTGAAAAAAATATAATATTTTTGCTAACTCTTAAATTTTGGGATAATAACTAATAACACCGACTTTCATTTTTCAAATACAAGCCATAGCTGTATGGCTTAGTTAAAACCCAATTTTTATTATCTTTAAAATGATATATCACAACAATACTATATTTTTAGAAATAATCGAGTTATCGCAATTATTTGATTTTTTTATTTTTTTCCCTAATTTTTATGAAATAAAACAAAAAACACTCAAAACATACTTTGATTAAAAACTTGGTAGGTGCCTACGTATCATTTAAATATTATTAGGCTTTAAAAAAAAAGAAATTAAAAGTTCTTTTAACTTTCAAGTAGGCCATTAAAAAATTGTTTCAAACAGAATCTGTCAAAGTTTTGTTTTTGTTGTGATAATTTATCTTTGTGGTTAGTTCTGTATATTTGGGTAAAAAATTTATAGTTTTAACAACGAAGACAGATATGACATGATTGTACGGAATAAACAAAATTCAAGAAAAAGAAAAAAAACCAAAACAAAACAGTATCTATTTGAAACAATTTTTTACATGGCATGGCCTACTTGAAAATTAAAAGAATTCTAAATTTTTTAGTTTTTAAATCGCCTAATATTATTTGAATAATACGTGGGCACCTAATAAGTTTTTAATCAATAAATTAAAATATGTTTTGAGTGTTTTTGCTTTATTTCCTAAAAACTAGGAAAGAAAATTAAAAAAATCAAATAATGACTATAACTCCATTATTTTTGAAAATAAACCATTGTTGTAATATATCATTTTAAAGAGAATGAAAGTTGGGTTTAAACTGAACCATAGCCAGCTATGACTTGTATTTGAAAAATGAAAGCTGGTGATAACATCTCAAAATCCAAAAGAGTAAAAATATTATAACTTTTTTTTAAATCTGCTTCAAAGTGCTCTAAGAAAGAAAAAGCCACACTAAATTATTTTCACAAATAAAGGAGTTAAAATGAAAAAATAAAATTGACAAAAATCAGTTTTTTGCTTATGAAACAAAAACGAGTTGATTTTACTAAAATATTTTTGCACATAATAGTAAGCCATGAGAAGCTCTACATTTGGTGTCATTTAATCTACTTTCTATCTCTTACAGTATCCAAGATACCCATGGTGAGCATGATATGTGGGACACCCTGTATTAATAAATATCGTGGTATCCTAAAATTAGTACAATAAATACAATTTTTTTGAGAAAACTTATAAAAAGATTTTCGGATATGCAGGACATAATTTAAATTTAAATTTCTAGTACCTACTAATGTGAGTTTTTTCGATAATATCAACATCACTATTGCAGTGGCAGCTGGTGAATTTGGAATGTTCGATATTTTAAATTCAAACCAGAGACATGGGACCCATATATACCAAGAGGTTTCATTTAGGATCAAAATTAGAATATTGGCGAAAAAATAAAATTGAACCCTGAAAGGTTCTGAAATTTAATATATTTGATTTTTTTTTAAATATCGGAATAATCTTCGATACAATCTTAGCCAAGGTTTTTTTGCTTTTGAAAAAATATAATTTTTGGAAAAGTTACCAGTATTTGAAATTTGTAATGGTTAATGCTTTCAATATTAGTTTAAAAAATTTGTTTTCAACTCTATTAATAAAATCCCTTAAATCCCTATAAAAATCCGTGGAGAGATTTATTTTTATACTGCAGAGGAGGTCGGTCATCAATTCACGTTTTCTCCAAAAGTATCGTCCCTTCTACAACCGCCACCTTGGAAAAATTGCTGCTAAAAGAGGTTTTTCTCGATTTCATCTCTTGTTAGTTCTATCATAAAATTAGTTATTGTCCTGGGATACCTAAGTAGGTATTATTAGTTATTATTCACTGCCAATTCATTTTGTAGCTGAATCAACTAACAATTAACAAGTCTGTTCCTTAATTAACAATGACCAAACGAACCTAAGACAAAAACCAATCAATTTCCTGTCCAAGACATACGTACGTCCTATCCTAAACTAATATCAAATGGGGTTGACTAACGTGACCCAAAATCAATGCTTGTTTTTAACACCAAAATAATTTCTCCAGCCCGAGATAGCGGCTGCAGACGCGTAAAAAGTGAAAACGTGGTTTGTATTATACCTATTACACTTTTATCTATTACTACTAAATAAAATAAATAACTTAGCGAGTAACAGCAAATCGCATGATAAAAATCCATCATTTCAAACAATGTAAGTTTTATAGCCTATTCGGTGAGATCTGGCAACGACGCTCCTTTGTATTATCATCATCTAAAAGCATGTAAGCCAAGGCCGAAGTAGCGACACGTGTATCCTTCTACTGACCCAGTTTTCATGCGCGATGATACGCGAGCACTGCCGACCGAGGCTGATCAATACTTGAAAGCGAGCGTACTCTCCCCATCAAGTGTGCCTTTGTTCCGTTCCAAAGCTCGTTCGCTATCAACTTTTTTAGTCGTTGCGAAGCTTTTGAGGGACGTTCAGTTTGTACCTGGGTATTCCGCTGTTCAGTTTTAGTTCTGCAGTGAATTTTTTAGTTTTTGTGTTTTATTTGTTTGTTTCCGACTGATGTGGTGAGTTTAGTTTAGTTTAGAAAAAATAGGTTTAGTCGATGCTAATTTATTCCGAGAAAGAAGACGACTGTGGGACTAAGTTTGGTTTGTGGTTCTTTGTCATCGATTGCGCGTACCTATTAATATATTAATTTGAATATAGTTGCGCCGGAAGGGGTTGCGAACAGGAAGGTGCGAAAATTATGAGAATTAAGTATTGACCAGTTGGTACCTATGGATTTGATTTCTGCTAGGTGTAGGTATTTATTTAAAATGCAATTTAAAGCTGGGTTTTCCATGGAATATTACGTAGGTATGTACGTAACGTAATTTTAAATGTAAGTGTGATGTCGGTCAAGTTACGGTTTTGTAAAACTGGTTTTGTAAAATCTCCAACGGAAATTTTTATTACGACATTCGGTACGCTATTCAGTAGCGTACGTGGTAATTTTTTTAATTATTTGTAAAAAATATTTAATATTAAAGCTAAATTGGACGCGTTTTGTTTATTCGTCAAAAGTGCTTATGCGTTTGCTTTGTTATATAAAAAAATACTTTCTGGGATTAAATATCTACGTGAAATGTTTTAACAGACGTAAATACGTAATTTATTGTTCATATTAGTTGTTGATAATTTATTGGAGGTATTTTGGTTTCAAAATTATAAAATTGCATTTTCCATTGTGGTACAATAGTAGGTACAATTATTTCTTACTGCAAACTTATAGTTATGATTAATTCACATGCCGCCTTTTTTGTGTTGATATTTAGAGAAGGAATTTCGAAATTGTTTGATTTACTTATTTTCACGATAAGTTGTCGCAATATTTGGATTAAGCAACTGAATGTTGAAACACTAAATACCTACCTACCTATTTTTGATAAAATAATAATGAATTCTCATTTTTTAAACACTTTTAGGTACCTAGCTAGTTATGTAGGACTTGATTTTTACTTTCTGATAGGTACCATAGATTTTATGTTCTTATTAAAATCCTAAAAACCTAATTAAAATTTAACCATCCCAAACTCTTTCGGTACGTCTATGTTTTATAATTATGCAGTTAGAAATATTACAGAGTTAAATATCCTATTAAACACGTTGAATTTAATTGTACGTATAAGCAAATCCATAATTAGACTGAAGCGAGTTGAAGCAATAAAATATCTCTCTCGAGTTTAATTCTTTCGTTTACACGTTATCTAATCCCAAAAGAGAAAGACCACCGATATAATTGCTTATGTACGCCGAAAATCCCAAAACCAGCGTGCTTGCTCTCACAAATTAACCGACACTCTTTTGTCGTGTCCGCTTGGCTTCCCCCAAACAAAATCCAGTTAGCGCGGGAACTATTACCTGCAACAAGCAACAGAGAAAATAATTTAGGAAGTGAGCACAGGTGGATTGATTCCGAACAAAAATCGTTGGTCATTTCGAAATAGTCCATGATTGTCCGCATTCCGGCGTATTCATTGCGCAACACTGCAGCTGAACCAAGTGCCTCCACGTGTAACGAGGTCAGTGAACCGCCACGTGTCGATGTGCGAGAGAGACAGCGCTAGTTCACTCACCCGCTCTAGCCCTCTCTAAAATAAAATCGGTGGGGAACTTTCTCGGCCAGAAGGTGCTAACGTGTGCGCATTGCGTCACAGTCTAACCTCGGCTGGAGGGGTGCCGTTCGGCCAATGCGAGCACGCAGGTCCGATCCCCCTCCACCAGTAATGCCTAGTCACTGCACGACGTCCCCGCGTTTCTTAATCTTGTAGAAACCGCCGTGTTGTGTGCTTCGTTCGAAATCTGCTCGCGTCCTAGTACAGCTTCAAGTATTTGCTCAGTGCCCTCTGTACTTTTTAGTGCCTATTTAAAAATTCACCTCTCTACGTACGCTTGGTACGTGTGTGCTGAGTTGAATATTTTTTATTTATTTGAATTACGACCTACTTTCGCGACTTCCGCATTGCCGATCAGCCATCTTGTTGAACAACTTGCTACGTAGAACAGCGGTACGATGCTTTTTTATTTCGCGTCCGCATTTTGGTTTTACCCGAGTGGCGCGTTCTCTATTTGACGAATTTTTGCGCTGCTGCCTACATTGTGTGGTGCTAAAGGTTTTTCCAATGACGTCACTTGTAGTAATTATGTAGTGCTCACCAAGGTTTAACTAGTATTTCATTATGCTGGATATTTTTGCGCAACCACGAACTGTTTCGCGTATGGAGTGAAGATTTTCCAATATGGGTGAACAGGGGAGCGATTTGGGCTTACTTTTTTTTGAATAGTCAGTCTTTTTCTCTCTCCTATTAATCCATTTGCAACCAACACATGGAAGAAAGAAGAAACATACAAGCAACGCAAATGCAGATACTGCGGTTTAGCCAATAGTAAATGGACTATTACGTCACCGCTGTAGTTTCCGTTCATTACTTTTATAATGTATTTTTTGCGTGATAAGTTCGACCCAGATTTCTTTCACTGTTATACAATCTTTCCTTTTTCTTTGAAAGCTTGTTTCAAATAAATGGGTCATTCATTAATTTAGACAAGCTTTTAATTAATTTGACCAACCATAACCAACTTGTTGGAAAAAGTGCACCAAGATGTTACATAACTAAGTAGTTTTGGAATTTTTAGTTACCCCACAACTGTAACATTTTAGCAATTGGTTCAACTGTTGTAAATTTTGATTAATCCAAATTTTATGTTAGTTCTAACTTTGATCATTGCCAGCATTGCTACTTACCCTCGCTACGTGCTTCCTGGATTCTGGATGTGTAAATATCTTTTAACATTAACGTCCAATTGCAAAGAATTGCGGAGAACTTAATTTTGGCCGCTTCCAGGCCCCGTAGGAATGGCGTCCCGCAGACAAGAGGGTTGGGCTTACATTATCCTTTGTTGGGATCACCCCTGCGTAACCTTGACCAAACAGAAGGGAAGGGTGTAAACTTACAATAGACCCGACAACAAAATATCAATTTTGCGAAAGCCAAATTTACATTACAATTCGGTTCGGTTCCTCAAGCCGATTACATCGACAATACACCGCCGAGACTCGACGTTTTTTGTACGAAAAGCAGTAATTCTGATGTAACGATGTGAGAGGTTCCGCCTTGGGAATTTTAAGAAGATGTTTTCATAATGGATGATATAATTCGTTTCAAGGTTAAATATGTGCTATTCTAGCTGTCTAACAAGCAGGCCACGTTTTGGGTTCGTGCACATTTAGGGTCCCTGTGAGATATTCGTGGCCCGCTTTCGACCAATGAGGGCCAAGTATTTGCAATTCTGGCACTCCCAAACTTTTCCATGGCAACAGCGATGTCACGCACTACGAGACATGGGCGCTACTTTTGCTAATTCTGTAGGGCGATGGAGAAGAGTTTGCTAGTGCTGGTTTTGTTATTTCTATTATAAAAACATTGCAGTCAAACTACTAGGTTAATTAATAAAATTAAATTTACTACCTTTGTACTGTAGTCCAGTCTATTACTGGTTGAATTTTTCGGATTGACCTTGATTTTGCATTATTCTGTAAATCGCTATCAATTTTATTAGAGAGTGGGACAGAGTAGGTATGCAAAACGAAGACCTTTGTAATGCGAATCCCAAGCATATTTTGCATAACCGAGCTTTGTGGACTGCGGAAAATGTTGCAATAGAAAGGGAAAGATTAACAGTCGGTCTACAAATCCAACTGGAAATTACTATGTAGAGTTTATGTCCTAATTTCACCTGAATGTATTGTTTACCTACAAAGAGGCATGTTATTGCTTCCGATTACTATTACTTTGATCCTCGTGAATATTGGGAGTATTCTTCTATTTATATAATAATAATAATAATAATTTTAATAAACAGTTTTTGTCAACTAAATAATTGGACCAATTTTTGGGTGCTGCTCATATTTAATTATTAGATACCTTGTCGTTATTTGAAAATACTAATTTACACAAAACTAAAACGGTAATGATGTTAATGATAATATTGATATTTTGTATTGGCCATTGATCAAATTTTTTATAAATATGAAGTAGGTGTAGGTATACCTACCAGGTTCTATCTATCTATCTCACTTGAGTTGTGGTCTAAGGCCCACTCCACTGAAGCTCAAATTGACTTATTGTGTCCACTTGTGTTTCTACTTCATTAGACGAGTGTCCTTGACGAAATTCAAGATACTGCTGATGATTTGCAATTTCTTCAGGTTCCGGAAATGGTTCCCCAAAGTGCCTTTTTGCACATTAGGCCGGAACACTGGCATAGAATATGGTGAGGAGTTTCGTCCTCCTCTCCAAATACAACTAGGGTCTAATACCCTCATGGGGCAGTCCGATTAGGCCATTCTAAATCGTTTCCTGCTTAATTGCAGGTATTCTTTGGCTCTTGAAAGGTGCCTCAAGGAACATCCGCGAGTCTGATACGACGTGGGTTCTGGGCCAATAAGACCTTTTCTGCTCATTTCCTCGCTAGAGCATCAGCTGCCTCATTACCTTCAAATCCCTGGTGTTCTGGTACCCATTCCAGAGTAACTCTGTTCTTTTCTGCCAAGGCCACCAGGTTTTTGAGGCACTCTTGTACTCCTTTGAAGTTTAATTCTACATATTATTATGTATTCCAACACTTTTAATATTGCCTGACTGTCATCCATGATGTAGATTCGTTTATTTTCATATCCCTTCCTCAATATGATCTGCGAGCAGGTTGTGATTGCTATCAAATTTTTGAGATCTCTTTGGTATTTTAGAACTTCTTTAAGGGCGCCATATCAAAAAAATTCCAAGAACGGTCGGGATGGGGTAATATTTACTGTTCTTGGTCATTTCCAAATTGATATTGAAAAATATCCAAGTTAAACTATACAAGTTTTCTTATCCGTTATCCGTCCCAAATCACTGAAGTATCTCTGGAGAATCCTCAGATTTTGTGTTTGGAACAGAGGCGAGGCCCTACAGTTTATTATGAAGTTCAAACCATATCTAGGACATCGACAGTTTCCTCCCCATCTAAATTCAAATCAAGATACGAATTCTAAAATTCAGACAGATCAAATTGTTTTGGCTAACAAGTTTTTAAAATTTTGACACAATTTTATAAATCAAAAATTCACAACTACTGTTTTTTTTATTCTTTTGAGCAGTTAATGGTTTGCTGAAGAATTGCCTCCCGCGTTGATTACTTACTTTATATTCTGATGTTTAGACTCCAGAAGATCATCGCAACTTGTTTAGCCAATGAACACGTAAGGCTTAGATCGATGAGTTATTTAAAACCCCCACTGTTACTGTTGATGTCACCCTTTTGCAATGGGCGAAGGATTCATGGACAATGGCAATATTTCATAGAATGCTATCAAGAAGAATGTAGGAATAAACTTCCTAATGTTATTTTGATAGCAATACATTCCATCAAACTCCTTCGGAAGAAGAAAGCAAGAGGAGACAAGCAGCGTAAAATGAAAATAGCTAAAAAAACTCTCCTCTGTTTTAAAGAAAAATTTGCATCTATTTTCATATCGTCTTACGTCCAAGAACTCCATGATGTTGACTATCCACGTAGAAAAGCGTCTGTTGCAGAGTTTTGAACAATTTTGATGAGTAGTTCTTAAGCAAAACCATCTCCATCGACGCCTGGCTTCATCTCAGTAATTATGTTAATTCTTGGAGTGCTGAAATACCAAAAAGGTTTTATATCAAAGGTGCTCTTCCACAGAAAGTTGGCATTTGGTATGCCATTAATAAAAGAAGAATTATTGGTCCAATTTTGTTTTCTGAATCTTTAATCTGCTAGAGATATCGTGACGAAATTTTGATTCATTTTTCTAATCTTGATGCTTATAAAACAGCCTTTTGTTTCTTCCAATCGTGTGGAACCCGAGCACATGAGGCAGCCGCAAGATCTTTTATATATAATTCTAATGCTGTATGAATTTCTTTCAAGGTCTTGATGTGACATTACCTCCATGAGATTCTTTTATGTGCCCTTTTAAAAAATTTAAGCTTTTGAATCCTATGACCTGACATTGTCCTTCAAGCCACAATTGCAGAGAAAGTCGATGATATTAATCTTCTGCAAATGTTCTCTTTTCCATTAAGAGTCTAGAGTAAGATGGTGTCGACATTTTCAGCACCCTTTGTGAACATTGGCAACTCACGTCGTGTTTTTTTGGAAACTCGTTAGTACATAATAATATTTACTTGTCGAACCTTCAAGACTCTTGAATATGGCGCGCGTATTTAAGGTTTGCTTTTCACACAATAGAGAGAAAAATATTATACTTAACAAAAGTAACTGAAGTTAATAGACGCGACCTACACAAACAAACAGATTGTCACGAGTGTCACGACTTTTATCACCATCGACGCGAAGGCAGAGCAGCGTAAATGCCCAAATTTGACCGAAACCTGATTGTTATTTCCTTTTATCGCTTTCTACGAGTCTTCGTCTGAAAATAAGAACATATTTGATATTACAATAACAACCAAAATGCCGTTCAGAATATAAGTGTCCTTTGATGTTTTCCATCATGTAGAACTTATTTTAACCGCTTTATTTACACACATAAATACAGCGAAACGAAAACCACTTGGAAACTTTCCGTCATGTTTTAAAAAATGGCTACATTGCAAATTACCATTTCATATTTCTATAATGGCTTAAGAGAAATTTAACTTACAACACCACCAACTAAATACTGATTCCACTTATTAGATTAAATTTAACAATTTACTGCTTAACAAATTTACCAGTGTATTAATTTACTAGCTTACTAATTTATTAGTTTACTAATTTATTAGTTTACTAATTTATTAATTTACTAATTTACTAATTTGCTAATTTAATAATTTACCTATTTACGAATTTATTAATGTGCTAATTTACTGATGAAATTAATTATTAATTCAATATTTTACTGATTTACCAATTACTCTTCATATCTGTGATTTTACTGATTTCACTCATTTATTAATTTAAATTTTGCTAATAATTACTACTTCGCAAATTTGTCAATTTATTAATTTACTAATTTACCAATTTACCAATTAATTAATGTAATAATGTACTCATGTAATGAATTATTAATTTACTTAATAATTTACTCATTTGTCAATTTCTTGATTACTAGCTACCCTTCATTTTTTGAATATGATTAATAGATACCTGTAATCGCTGATATTTTGTCTAAATGGTCACAATTATTGTTAGTTTCATCCCCTAGCGTCTCTATAACACATCCAAAATTGGTTGATAAATAACAAAAGGTCATTACGATGACGTGACGCTTGAGTTAAAGCGCCATTTATGGTCGATGAAATTAATTAAATAGCTCTGACTATTTAGTGTATACAATAATGTTTGAGATCAGTGTTGAAGTAAATGAGGAGGTGGAAGCCAAAAATAAAATAAAAGACATGCACAGGGTGATCATTTATATTTTTACACCCCTCCCTCAACTTTGTAATTTTTGGAAAAAGAAAAAGCATCTAAAGACAAAGGTTTTAGTTATTTTTGCGTAGATTTTAAATACGATATTAGAAAAACAATTGAGTAACGCTAAAAACACCTTATAATACAAATTTGCGTTTTTTGTATAGTAACACTCACAAATAGTTGAAAACTGCAAAAGATAAATATACAGTGTTATATATTTTTCAAAAGCTATTTTCATGCTCTTTCATATTCCGTAAAAACATACAGCATGTTGTCAAACAAAAAGCACAATGTATTATAACTTGTTTTAGCGTTACTCAATTGTTTTTCTGATACCTATTATATTTAAAATCTACGTAAAAATATGGGGTGTAAAAATATAAATGATCAGGCACACCCTTGCAAATTATTAGATTATGCAACAGTTTTAGCTTTAAAAAAAATGTGTTTTTAGAAAAAAATAATTAATATTTTTCATGTGGATTACCTACTGTCGACAATATCGATTCTCATGTGTTCTTCACTAACGTAAATAATAATAAGGAACACCGACATTTTAGAAATATGGTAAAAATCCTTTTCTTCTTCTTGAAAAGTACAGAAATTGACTCCATGCTGAATCTGTAGAGATTATTAATTTTCGTTACAAGTCTGGTAGGTC
Organism: Rhagium mordax; assembly: GCA_963680705.1. NCBI lineage: Eukaryota > Metazoa > Arthropoda > Insecta > Coleoptera > Cerambycidae > Rhagium > Rhagium mordax. Next base: position 11,031,903 of record OY796656.1, read on the forward strand.
GAGGCGACGAAGGAACCGAGTCCAGAATATCTAAACGGGATTGGAACAACACCTAATACCCTAATACCTAATATTGGAACTTTATATTTTATTTTTGGATTTTCTTAGATCATTTGACATTTGACAGTTTTGACACTATTTTTTAATTTAAGGTTAATTTTTATGTCAAATAACTGTCAAAAGGTATAATAACAGTTTGTAATTGGTTCTTAATGAATTTCCGGTGGTTTCCGGTAAAAATATCGAAAATCTGACTTAAAAACTTGTTCACAAGTAAAAATTGAGAATTATGAATAACTCACGGAGTGTTCTATTAAAACATCAAATATTGCCAACAGATTTTACTCGCGAATTTTTTGGGAAACGTTTTTGAGCAATTTAGACACCATTGAACGATCTTTTACATTGATGATGGTTTCACTTGGTGATTATTTGAATAGTTGGAATATGAAAATTTGGTTGAGAGAAAGCTCTCAGCCGTACACTGAAACACTAAAGATTTAGGCCTCTTGTGGACAATTTCACTGAAACATTTTTTTTAATAGTCAATAATCAATATTGATCTGAGTCAATTATGTTTTACGAGAACGTATTAACGACGATAACGACAATTGATGCCCATCCTGCGTTTCTAATATCGTTCTTGATTTATTGGTTTCTTACTTGAAAAACCGGATTGAGATAATTCTCCAATGGTATTGCACAATGTGTTAAAAATTCGAAAAACATTGCGTCTTTGCCTGCAGAATGAGGTACAACATTTCAAGTAATTGTGATGGCATATTTTAATGTTTACATTATTGAATTGAATGATCATTACACATCTTTTTTTCAACATATATTTCCTAACCTAACCTTTAAACTTTAACTTGATTTGCTATAACAATGAAATCATAGACATACGTTCAAGAAGTCAGAGGTGTCACGTAACCAAATTTTAATTTTTTTGCTAATAAGATACTGAATACTGATCATCTTGAATGGGCAGTCATTTAGTTTTCCAAGAGAAAGAAAAATGTATTTCCTCAGGATCGTTTACTAATTGTTCAGCACAAAAATTATATTTTATTTCTTCTGCAAAAGATTCTCCTACAAGGGTAATAGAAAATTTAGTACTTCTTCTTTTCTTTGCAAAATATATTTGTTGCTTTAACGATTTCTAAGATGTGAAGGATTCAATAATTTATGAAAAAATAATAATAAAAAGGAGCAAAATTGTATATAAACGAGCTATTAGGATCATACGAGAATTACCTCCAACTGGTTCTATTTCCGATTATCAACATTGGATGTCTTGGGCAAAACTCCCTAGACATTCATCCCTTATTGGAGAAAAATTGATTGATTGGTTCACTTGACTGGGCCTCCTAGACTAATTATTATTATTATTATTATATCCCCAAATCTTGGTGGAATGGGCCAGAGTTTATTCGATTATGGACGATTTCCTGAGTGTAATTATTTTGCTGAAACTTGATAATTCGAAAAATATTTAGCTTCTAGTAACATAGATCCAGTTAGTCTTGTTTTCATCGAAAATGCTTCGAATGGAGTAGATTCAATTTTGGATCCAATCCTGCCTCCAAATGTGTTTTTGAATGTTGCGAATATTCCATTAACTTTTCACTAATACTTGCAGACTTGAATTAGTTTTCTTTAGTCCCTCTCACGCTTTCAAGATGCTAGAACAACAATAATCTAATAATATTATACAAAGTCCTAGGATTTTCCCGAGGTTACTTTAGTGACTTGAGAGGCGGCTAAGGAAACATTTTTTAAACGCAGAATTCCCTGATTTCATCCATTAATGAGGAAGACATAGTTGTCGAACGATTACAGAATAAAATGCTGGATTTAAGTGCTGCAAAGTTATACAAACCATGAATCACTGGAAATGTTAAATTCATGATGCGTCAAAGAAATCGTTTACTTGAATGCTACTACATTCGTAAACCTGATCGTAAAGAAAAGAAGACGTTGCCAAATCTAAGTGGGTTGTTACTGCTTCTTGACGTCGTACGTAAATAAATCATTTATTGCGTGTAAATTTAGAATAAAATGTTCGTGGACGTGGACAAAATAAATAAATTAGACAGACAATCAAACGATCAGGCTATAAAAAATATTTGATGAATTCAGCTGGAAAAAAATATTTTGTAGGTTAGCGAAAATGACCATACTAAAGACTTATCTAAATGTTTTGTTTCTAAAAAAATATGGTCCATTAGAATATGATCAGAAAAACAGGTAGGTACAAATCCTTCTTGCTCTGACAGATTTTCCATTCAATTTGCAGAATGCTTTGAAAATAATTGATTATTTATTAAAGTGAATTTAATATTCATCAGGCAGAAGATAACATCATAAATTTTTATTTATACAATAGAGATGACGAAAATGATAACTCACCGTTCTTTTGGTATACCCGCAAAAATTTAGGACTTTGTAATAAATCTGAAGTCAAATGCTTGTGGAAATTAGTATTTCTCTATAGATGGTAAAGTTATGTATGTCCATAATACTATACTCAATAACCAGCTAGCGAAAGTTACAACATTAAAGACTTATTTAGAAAAAATATACTACATGCAGATCACAATCTTTCCAGGACAATTTTTTGGATCAAAATATTCGATAACTTTTTTAGCTACTTATAGATCACTTAAACCAAAAGGTCTTCGTTCGTAGTGTCAAGAAGTGTTTTTTGAGGTCAACAGATGACGTGTGATTTTTTTTTGAATTCTGATTCCATTTTGAGGGACCAACAAGAATTATAAAATCAAAAAATGGCGAATAACAAACTTTTTGGAATCCCATGTTTCAGATTTTGACGACTAACACAAACCTAACTGTATCGTTCGTTTTGTTATAACTACATAATATTTTTGAGAATTTTGTGCTCTACCAAAAAGGTATGGATGGTTTTTTTACCCTATCTAGCTTAGTTTTAAATATATTGTTGAAAGAGCACAATAATTTCGTTATATTATCTTATATTATTATCTTATGTATTATCTTTAATAATTTTTTAATAATTTTTTAACCCAAAAAAGCCCTACCAATAAGTATGGTACTCTAAAATACTTAAATTTATGTTTTAAAAATTTCTACGCAGAGTGCAAAATGGCCTTACGAAAAACACAACTTCTCCCTGTTCATTTCGCTCCTGGATTCCATCCCCAGCCCCGGCAGTTGGCGATTCGGTAGGGAATGTTTGTGTCCACGATTCTCTCAAGTGTAACCCCCTTCCATACACTGTCTGCTTCTTAAATTTGGGGGTTGTTTAATTTACGTAATGCATTTGTTCTATGTTTTATGTAAATATTTTAAGGTAGTAACCTAAATAAATGGCTGAGAGGCAAAACTACGCAAATTTCCTTTGGTAAAGTTACGTGTACCAAGTTCTACGTTTTTCTCGATAATAAATTATCGCCGCGGTCGAATGGAGTGGCGGCAAAGAATTAATTACGTCGAATGGAGATTTCTTTCCAGTGAAAAAGTAAGCCATAGTAAACAGCGATTTGCGGTGTCAATGCCTAGATTGGATTAAGTACCACATAGAAAAATTCTATATTAGTGTTGGTACATTTAATGTTATTACTTAAGTACTACATAGTATTTTTTCCAAGGATTTCGAAAATTTCAACTAAAAAAAAACAACTGAAAATCAAAGAGAAGCGGGAAGAAACAAAACAGTATTTTTTTAACTGGAACCTGCCCTGTATATTTTTACAATTTTGAGAAAAGGTTTAAATTCTCTTTTCAAAAATATAACATAACATTACCTTGTAAAATACTGACACTAATAATGATCAGTATATATAATAATAATTATCAGTATTTTACTAAATATGAAGGTAAATATATGTTATATTATATTTTTGGAAAGAGAATTTAAACCTTTTTTCAAAATTGTACAAATATACGGGGAATAAGATTTCTTTAAAAAACATTGCTATGTTTTTCTCACTTTCAATTGTTTTTTATGGAAATTTTCGAAATCCTTGGAACAAATACTATAAGTTACATTAAATATTTTTATTTTATTTCCAAAGACAAACCCTCACCCTGTACCTATTCTTTCAAGTTTCCAAAACAAAAATATTTTGGTGACTGTTTCACTTTGAAAGTTCCAATTTAAGCACGTTGATGCATGGTTAAAGTTAATTGAAGTACTGAAAGGTTAAGTAGAGCAGCTTTAGCTAAGTTATTACTATAACAAATTGTGTAACACATTTTTTCTTGACTATAACGACAATTTATTAATATTATTAATATTACATTATTTTAAGGTTTTTCTTAATTAAGGTTAAATCGTGGCATTATTTTAATCTGGTACCACGTACTTACGAAACACTCTGTGGAAGCTTAAACCTAGTCTGGATATTTTAGCCAATGAAATTAATAATGTTCCTAAACTTCTGAACATATTTCATATTTTATGACCTGCAATATTTCTTAATAACACCATGTAAGTTTAGACCTAGTCCAGATGTTTGCAAATTCAATTATTCGCTTATTTAAAATCTGCAAACATTTTACGCCACATAATTTAAATTGCATTCTGACCTTGAACAGAAACAAATCACATTTCCTTTTCCGAGCGCAGTATTCGTGATAATAAAGATAACAAGTCCACTTTATTTAAACCACAATTAGAGTATTGAATTGACTTTTCTTCATACATGAGAATCCTTAACTAAATAGTACAAAACCAGATAAATTTTAATTTTGATGTTCTAAACCGCAATACGATTCCAATCTTTACATTATATTTCTAAGATACAAGAAAAAAAATGAAGAGGACAACATTGAAGACGATAAAGAAACAACAATGAAATATTTGTATTTCTTGTTAGTTTACACCACCTCTCTTGTAGCAGATTATTAATTTTGATATATTTTATAGAAAAAAAGATTTAGGTATTGATTTTGTAACGTACGACTTGGAAAGAAAATTATATGTATAGGTAAATTTGATTTTCCGCAAAATAATTATAATAGCAAACAAATTAATATAGATGAGATAAAAGGCCACCCCATATCGTTTCGTTTCGTTAAATTTATATTTCTAATAAACATATTCAAAGCATATCTCCATCAAATTTCATTTTCGCTCTCCCTCCATGCAGCAACATCCATTTTGGAACAAATTCCACAAAATCTATAACATGCCCTTCTTGTGTTGCCAAATTGATATTGAATCACCCCAGAACTTTGTGGCAGGTATAACCCAAAGCTGCCACGATTGGCTGTTTCAAGGGTCAGATGTAGAGATACCCATAAAGATTCTGTCTAACCTAACCACATAACGTTTACGTAACACAGTGTGTATCTTACATAGTGATGTCCTCTTCCGCAATAAAAATATATGATGGCGCTATAGTAGGGATAGGCGAAGAAGTAGATATACTTTGTTAATAATTGTGATTTTTATATTTTTACTTTTATGTAGGTGCAAAAATTACTTTCACTTAAACCAGAAAAATATTGAAGAAACAATAAAATTGTTTTGGGTCTAAAACATTTTTGAATTTATAGTTAATAGAAAGCCCTTTCGAATAAAAAAGAAATAGCCAATCCAATTGTGGCGACCAATAAATAAATTATTTTTTATATTTGCGTCTCTTGATCCTTTGTGGTTGTTGGGATTTCAGCAGTTGTTAAGAAAATCAGTAAAATATTTTTAAATTATAACTGTAGTTCAAATTTATTCGTTTCTATCAAATTCAAAGGTAATGGTCAACTTTAACAAAAGTCATAAGTAAAACATTTTGCAGCCAGCTTCTTCCCCATATTTGTCGATCGTGGAGATTGAACCCATCGGAATTCTTTCATTATAATCGGCGTGTAAAAATTAAGACAACCGGATTTATACCTTTAGCCCGTTAGCCATTGAATTATTGTTATTGTCACACGTTTAAGTGCCGCGACAAGCTTTGAACTATTTGTCAACTTATAGGCTTACGTGGGTGTATTAAATATGAGTTTGCTTAAATTTTTAAATATCAAGCGTGGCCAAATATTCCAATAAATTCAACTACTTCATACAAATGTGAAATGTGTAGAAACCTATGTAGGTATCATGTGAGTTATTCAACTTTGGTACATACATTATCTTGTTATTCAAGGAGGCCAATAATTTCCCAATATAATCGTTTGTCAAAATTTTAAACAATACTTTTGTTTCCAAAGCCCACTCTGACTCGTGAAAAAATTCAGTTGCATAATTATTAATGCTGCGCCAAATTCGTTCTTATGTTTGTTAATGTTTCATTAAAATGCCATTCACTAACTATATGTGTGATTTTCACTGTATACTCCTGATTCTGTTGTTTGTTTTAAGGATGACTGATATTTGCATAGCTAGAAAAAACAGCTGCGACGAATCATTTTTATTTGGTAAAATCGATTAATTGTGCAAGTTTACCGAACCATAAATTCACAATTCTCTTAAAATTTTATGTAATAAAATCAGAATGTCATATAATGCGGATTAAATTTATTCTTGCATAAAGTTCCAGTACGGAAACTCAAATTAAGATTGTATACACTCATTTTGATTCATTATATTACTACTACAAGATATAGTTTCTAAAAATACTTTATGTGTAATCCAGTAAAAAGATACATGAATAATTTCAACATAATATCTAACGAATGCTACTAAGATATACACGACAGGAAGTACTTGCTACATTAATTAAATTTAGAACAAATACAAATCAATAAAATTAATAAAATACATTTCGTCTTCGAAGAAGGGAGAAATGTAATGTATTAGTTAAAGCTGACATATAACAGTCCAATATACATTTGTGATGATGTAACTAAAAGGTCAAGAACTGCATTAATGCTAGATCTCAGCATGCGCAAAATGCGGCATAAATTAGTTTATAAATACCACAGTGTTCAAAATTTTAATTGAAAGTTAGAAGGCTTGTATCGTCGACTGCAATTTGGTATTACTATTAGTTGGAATGTAAAAAACGAAATTCACAAGATTCTGGTCTTCTCTTTATCAAAATTTCCCACACATATGCCTCAAACTGTTTGCCATTGAATTTATTTTTTTTTTTTTTGAAGGAGAGTCGAAGAACATAGAGACCATGGTACATACCATTTTAATATTTACACTCGAAAGAGAACCGTGGTGTGCCCCTAATGGCCAAGTACCACGAATGATTTTATTTTCACACTTGGAGGGCTAAATGAGGGCCAAAGTGTTTATCTGAGTTGAGCTCATTTTGTATTTGAGGAAAAGTAGATCGACTCAAATAAATGATTATAGAATACGATTCAAAATTTAATTGAGTCTTTTGATAATCATTCAGAAAGAAATTGCAGCAAAAAACATCATCATTTTAAAGACGTAACACAAAACATTAGCACATTAATTTTCTTAGAGCAATTCAATAATTCACATTATTTAAAAAAACAGCAGTATTGGTATAATATAGCCATTTAAATGTTAATTTGACCTAGTTTTTATTTCTTTAACAAAATTTGTTAATGTATGTGTGGGCCTAGTGTGAAAAATTACCATATGGAAATATATAAATAATATAACTAAGTAAGTTTTGCACACAATCACCGCAAATATTAATCTTACTAAAATATATTATTAAAAGGAATTTAACGCTACACATAGTAAAGAAGAAAAATTGGAAAATATAAAAATATTTTGTTGCTTTTATGAAATACTTTTTAAGATCCATTTATTTCCCACTAAGTAATATTTATAAATGTAAATGTATGTACATAATATAAAACTTGAAAGGCTATTATAGAGTAGTTACTATGTGCGAAATTTATATCAAATATCTTCAAAGATACCAACCATAACCTTAAATTTCATGTAACGGACACACCACACACCATCATAGTTGTAAATTTTTGAAATGTATCCAATACCTTTATCCAAAACTGGTATCGCAGTATTAAGAAACAAAGAATGTGGCAATTCAGCTCGTTGCCTTAAAACCAATAAAACTATCACCTTGGAAATTTGCATCTTTAACGATTTCTTTTGTACTAAACTGATTATTTAAAGAATGTTTCCACGTGAAACATGATTTTAGATGAGAGCCTTCTAGGAACTACTTTCACTTCTGCTGCGCATGCTCTTAAGCAGAACATAAATTTTAGTTCTAGTTCAGTTTAACTATCATAGTCTATTTTATCAACTTCAATATGCGAGTCTCTTAATTCTCTTAAGTAACCTTCATTCACCAGCTGGTATATCTATGTAACGGAGTTTAATGCAAAAAAATCCTATCGTCATTTCAATTTTTAAATACACTGTGGCCATGAGAAATAACTGCAGTGCAATACGTAGATATTAGAATATCTTAATAAACATTTGACTTTACCTTTCAGAGATTGATGATTTGCTTGAGGATGGCAAATAATTCAACAGTTTGGAGGAGCAGAAGGAAAAACAACAAATTAGAAACTTAACTTTAAGAACAAATTCACTAAGTTGAAGATAGTTGGAAAGAAGGATAATATATTGCAAGAAGGATAATGTTGCGATCAAGTTAGTGACGAAGTTTGTATTTTGGACTGGGGTCCAATGTCCTTTCTCAATAAATATTGCAGACCTCACCAGGAACGCAAAGAAGGCAACTCTTGTTTTGGAATAATGACTTCAAAATTTCACATTAGTTTTAATGATGAGTTTCACTTCTGTTTGGATAATGTACAAATAGTTATAAGACCTAAATAGGTAAAAAAGGGTGAGTAAAAAAAAGTATGAGTACTCCTGGACATGTTGCTCATACCGGTGGAACTCTTGGCAGCAAGTCATATTTGATGACCAGTTTTATATTGATCAGATCTTGAAATTTGACACCTTTAGAAGCTTTTTAGCACCTCATCGTAGTGCTAAAGTAACAACGGGGTACTTAGACCTACCAGATGTCGAAGTTCTTCTTGGTGCACCAACCAAGATATGCTCACAATTGGGTCGTTTACATCAACTCCTTCTGCGTCGATCTGAGATCCAAATAGAAATTCCCAAATCTGATTTGAGATATATATATATATATCCCATTTTTTTGGTATCGGAAATCATGTCAATTGTATTTTGCTGCTATAATACTTAAAACGTTGTCTAACTGTGAAGATGATTCAATTTTATCTTTTCAGTTCTAGTTCAAGCATACGCATGCGCTGTGAGACGATATGCTGTTTTTGATACGACGAACAACCAGAGTGATCATGACTTTATTTATATTAATTGTCAACAACATTTTTGTTTTGCCAATTATCTTTATGTTTTAAATAGTGTGGTAAATCATATTATGGACAATCATTTGATAATATCTATTAAACTGATTATTTACTTGTATCAAAATCAAACTAAATTTCACATAACAAAGAAATTAACAAGGAAGATTCTTACTTCCCCAAATGTTACTAAAGTTTGGAATTAATTGTGTATCGTTTCAGTTTTGGTTCCAGTTTTTAGCTCTGGTTGCAGTTCCAAGTTCCAACCCAATTGTGCAGCGACACTTAATACAGGATGTCTGGAAAAAGGGGTCCAATCCGGTAACCATGGATACCTTGAGCAAAAATAATACGACTTTTTTCATAATGCCATTTTTTATTTTCGACCCCCATGTTTGATATACAGGGTGTCAAAGTTTGAAGTTTAAAAATGATTTTTTTTAATAACTCGAGAATTTCAGAATATATTTATTTAAAATTTGGTACTCTGCATCAATGATCAATATTTTTTCAACTTATCTCTAAAATGAAGCATTTTATCGAAATTTTTTTAAAATCCAAAATGAAAGATTATCTCAAAAACGTTAATTTGAAAGTCATTGGTGCAGGTACTAAAAAACTGGGGGCCCAGTGGGTACTGGACCCCTCTATTTTGAATATTTGACTACTGTTTTTCTTTTTGTTTTTTTAAAAGATGACCCTTTAAGTTGAGGTACCATACCAAATTTTAAATAAATATCTTCTGATATACTCGAGTAAAAAAAAATAATTTTTAAACTTCAAACTTTGACACCCTGTATATCGAACATGGAGGTCTATTTACTAAAGAAAAACTCCATTTACTAAAGAAAAAAGTTCTAACTTCGTTGACTCAAAACCGGACTTGATCATTTTTTTTAAGTCTTTTATTTATTTAAACAATTTCCTGAAGTTTGATAAAACAAGATTTTGGGGTCGCAGATTACGAATCTGGCCTCAAAATCGGTCTAAAAACAAACTGACGTCGAAATTCAAGATACAGGGCGTTAAAAATAATTTTTTAAAATCTAGTTTCGGTCCTATCTTCCACAAAATTCGACCAAATGAACTGAACTTTGGTCAACTACTAATTACTTTTTATCATTATCATTCAAATAATAACTATGATTTTGAGTTTTATTAATGAAACTAATAGTAATAACAACTAGGTGTCAAAGCCTACTTGAAATAAAAACCAACAATTTGGGATCCCAGCTGCTTGACTTTGGTGCGCTATACCTGGTTTTTCTCGAAAACGGGCAAATTTTAGCACTTCTTACAAGAGCACCTTTTTTGTTTAAAATTTGTCATAACAGCAAGGGGCAAAAGGGGCAAAAAGATTAATCTCAAAAAAGTTAGGACCTAAAATGTTCCCACGGAGTACTGTACTGAACAGGTATGATATAGCCAAAAATTAATAACACCAGAGCATTTAGCATCCCCAGAAACCCCACACAGCAAAATTTCAGCTCCTTTGGTCGAATTTTGTGGAAGATAGGACCGAAACTAGATTTAAAAAAATTATTTTTAACGCCCTGTATCTTGAAAACGGAAAAAGATACGCCCATAGTTCATAGGAACAAAGTGTAATATTTTTTGAAATTCTATCAGCCCCTGAATTTTTGCTAGTGTTTTTCAGAACACCCTGTACATAGATGTTAAAAGCTATCCAGAGATTTTTTTAAGAAAAATGTTGTATTTTAACTCAAACTATTTGAAACATTCACATTTAAATAAAGAACATAAGTTTGGCGTTTTCCGAATATCAAACAGCGTTCTAGTTATGCATCAGAGATCATCATGGCGTAAATATCCACATCCAGGCCCGACCCCACCCCTTCAAAACTCGCATGCTCTGCGCTTCTGACATCGTCAGGCCGCGAATATTCCAAGCGACTTCCTGCTGTTGGCCGTTCTCTTATCTGAGACGCGAAACCGTTACAATTTTTGGCAGTTAATTTTTATTTGTATCACTAAAATTTCCTAACGCTTATCTGTGTTTCTGTTTTATTTGTTTAAAGTAATATTTTATTCCTTATCAGGTTACACTTGTTTGTCTGCGTTTGTAAGTGTTTCATTCAATCTAGAACGTAATAATATTTGAAGATAATTAATATCACTTTTATCATGCGTTTCTGATGTGAGAGCCTGTTTTCTAATTACCGAGAATACGTCATGCGTAAAATATATTCGTTGAATTTATCTCCTGATGCTTTTGTCTTTTGAACCATGAGGCGAGCGATTGCGGAAAAATATATAATGATAACGTCTTGATAATGCAGTACTCGTAAATTTGATTGAAATATGTTCTTACAGGCTCGAATATGTCTGCGACAATTGGAGTGAATTACATTAATATGTAATAATAATAATAATAAAAATTTACATTGAAATTTCTGCATTATACTTCTGACAATGAATTAAATGTAAATCAATATCATATGAGTTTCCTAACCTCAAAGGACCTACACAACTATTTTACATTCAATACTGCATGAAATAGGAAAGTGGTAGGTAGGTAAGTATTTATAAAGGAAAAAGCTGTGTGTAATTTATTTGTGCAGAAATCAATGCAAACCAACAGTTAAATGGTATTGTAAAATGTAAGTCATAGAGAATTATATTCTTATATTCGTGTGCAATTAATTGCACGAAAGGTAAAATAACTTCAACCGTTTCTGTAGATTGATTTGGGTAAAAAAATTAAGTGCCACCTGAATCTGTGAAAAATTTAGACTGGTTTTTATTTCACAAGATTTAAATAAAGTGAGTATAAGTATTGAAGAAAAAACTAAATCTGATTTAATAATAGTTTCTAAAGAAGGCATATTTTAAAAAAATACATATTTCATTGGGGTGTGCATAGGAAAAACTGGCAGCTGGCTTGGGACAGATTTTGCCATTAAAACAATTGGTAACTTGTGGATTATTGTTTGCGATGAAAACTTTTAATCCCAATATACGTTTAGAATAACCATCAATTGCGCCACGAAAAGTGAATCCAAGGAGTTTTAATTTATCAAACCAAACAAAATGCTATATAAAATTCGGACCTTCATTGCATGGACTTATCTCCTTAAAAACCACCTTTTTTCACCTCGTCCCTTTAATTGGCGATTCATTCACATTTTTACGTTTTGATCCTAAATTTGCTATAATACTTTTAATTTGCTTTAAAATTAATTTTATAACATGACATTAGAGGACAAATGAATTGCCCTGTTTAAATAACTAATTTCTGCATGCAAATGTTTGTCAGTTACTAAAAGTTGCATTAAAGATTTTCTTTCTGCAAAATTAATAAACGTTATTGAATTAAATTTTTGTTGACTCATACTTGGTTAAAACGTGCTGCTATAGATATCAAAAATTGAGAAAGATGCAATAATCTAAACCTCAACGTATTAAAATGTGTAATAATCTATTTGATGTAAATCAGAAATTCTGAGATGTGAGGTACCTAGTAAATAAAAAATAGTGAGATATCACGTAGTAATTTGGTATTTCTTAGAAGAGACGTAAAAATGAAGGAATCAATTCAACATAAAGCTGAGATTTATTTCAGAAGTCTAAGGCCATCATTTTGACGTCACTCTACCGTTTACTTAACACAATTATTAACTTTTTGCTAAAATAAGAAATAATAAGTCATATTTTATCAACGAATGGATTAAAATATGAAACAATATTTTTCACTAGATCCTATATAATTTATGGATTTTAAAAACAGCAATGGGCCTAGTACGCTTCCATGTGGAATTTCATGAAGTCGTTTGATTTGTTTGCCTTCCTGCGCGATTTTTACAGTTAGTAATATAAGTAGCTTTACTGGTGTAACAACACTTAACCCACGACAATACGGAATTATTGAGCCAGGAGGTAAATTATAAATTCAAGTAGGTATACCTATATTACCTATCATTTAAGACTTTTGGCATTTTCCATTTTACGAATAATGCAGTTTTCTTAATAACCTTAATATCCATGTGGATTGAGAAAATTTTATTTTTTTATTCAAAAACTGTCAGTTCTATGGAAAAAACACAGAGGAGAAAGAAGTTTTTAAATGAATAAAAATTTCCAAGGCAAATTTCGGGTGTGTTAAAACGTTGAAATAGAAAAATAAAATGGGAATTGCTGATTTCACTCGTTTGACCGATAAGGAATTATTGAAAAAGTATCGTTTTTATTAGTAGGAAATTTCTACCAAAACTCATGTTTATCTAGTTTCTTCCCAAATTTAAGAAAAAAATTGAAAATCAAATTTTACTCTGCATCTTTGTCTCTTTAATTAGTAATTTTTTAACTACTTTCTGGTTATTGCTTCTAAGTATCTGTTTGTCTGTCTCTTCAACTAATAGATCCTAATAGTGTAATAAAATATTTTCCCATTTAAAACTCGTTTACAAAATTAATTAATTAATTTGTTTTCCATGAATTTTAAAAAATGCAAAATCTGCATGCAAAACACGCTTGTTTAATTGATGCTTTGCGTCCATGAAATGACAAAAAAGACGCTTTTATAAGTGTCCAATCCAACGCCTAACTTTTATAAAATTTAAAAATAAAATCTCGCAGGGTCCTTCTTGTGTTTTTCGGTGTTTTCGCAGTTTTGACGCCATTTTTTAAACAAATACCAACTTGTACAGGGTTATCACGTGAATGTGCCCACCCTAATTTTGTGGATTGTATCTAGGTTAAAAATATTTTTATATATGTAATTCGTGTGAATTTTTATGACGATTCTAACTATGAAAAAAGAAAAACAATTGAATGCCAATTTAAAAAGTTATGAATCTAACATACATTTTTTTAAATGATACACCCTATATATTTTTGAATTTTTTTAAAGATCTTTTCATTCTGATTCTAAATATATATATTTAGTTTAATATATTTATTTTTGACAGTTTTTGAATTATTTAAAAATGTAGTTTTTTTAAGAAAATAAATGCAGTCTCTTAAATCAATATCTATATATTTTATATGTATATACTCAACTCATTGATTTAAGAATGGGCATGCTAAAAAACAAAAGCTCACGTAATTATTTATTTTGACATTTTTGTTATTGCTCCTGTCATTAAATGTGAAATCAAAAATATACAGGGCGTTCCATTTAATAAAATGCAAGTTAGGTTTGTAAATTTGAAATTGGCATTTAATTGGCTTTCATTTTTCATAATTAGAATCGTCATAAAAATTCACGCGAATTATACAGGCTGAATCTTTAAGTGGGGGTCATATTTTTTTGGGCAATAGTACTAACCCTCTGGAATATGAATCCGATTTTTTTCTTGTTGTAAAATGGCCGATTTATGAATTTTTTTTTAAATTGACGGTTCAAATGTAATTGCGGCGGCGCTGGGCAAGCTTTCGGTGCACTTACGTTTGACCAGTCTAAAGCTTAAATTAATGTAATCAAATAAAAACGTTTCAGCTTCACTTAAGGTGGATTTATGCAATCCACTTTTTTATTTTCACTTACATTTACATCTTCATTTTTCATTAACAATCCAGCAATACCCAATCAAGAGAAATAGATAATCGTCTAATACCGAATAAGAAAATGTTTACGAGATTAGTTCAACATCTCAGGGACTATTTGCTTTGCTATTAAATTCCTCGTATTTTATTTGAATCGTGAAGTTTGCCAACAATACACAGTTCAGGAATCGTACAAGACACGCGCAGTCGCCTCAGTTATTAGTGTTTAATTAAATAACATTCATTTTTTATAGCACGTTTAAAAATAATGTAGTTTCGTGTTCCTATAGTTGAAAGATGTAAACCCTATAAATATGACCCCCACTTAACGATTCACCCTGTATATAAAAATTTTTTTTGTAACATTAGAAACAATCCACAAAATTGGGGTGGGAACTTTCGCCTGTACAGGGTTATCCTCTGTACAGGGTGATCGTTTGAAAGTTCTACATTTTAAACCCTTTTATTTTGCTTAAAAATAAAGCTAAAAAAAATAAAAATATAGATTTGTAGAATATTTTACCAAGTTATTGTATATGTTATGGGTTTGCATCTATCTTTGTTTGTAGCAACAGGTAAACAGTGTACATAATATTAAGTTAGGATCCTACAGCCAAGTTCGCATCATTGTGTGCTAGTGTATTTAAAAAATCTATTAAAAAAATCTTCAAATTGTTTCTTTAAAATTACTTTTAAATCATAATGCACAAGTTTAAAAAATCCAAACATTTTTTTAGGGATTTGTGAGAACGATGAACTTTTATATAAATGTAAGGGTCTGGATAGTCACCCTGTAGATAAGAGAAACACCTACAATTTAAAAATATATTTATGGTGGATGAAGGTCAATGAATTTTGCTAACGATCACAAAAAGCCGCATCAAGATTAATCATCTAATTTAAAAAATATTGAAGTTCAAATATTGCCCATATTTTTCCAATATTCACTTTAATTATGCAGCAGTTTATTTCATTTTTTTTACTGGGTTTTTTGCTTAATATCTAATACAACAAATTGGTTATTTTTAATTCAACAACCTTTATATTATACAGGGTACTTCCATATATTTTGACACCTACCTACAGCCTTTATGTTTAGAGCTATGAAAAAGTGTAGAGAAAAGTTGTAGATTTGGTGTCAAATATCTGTTGTCAAAAAAATATAAAATATCTTTTGTCAAAAAAATATAAAACAAAATAGCATCGGAAAGTAGAGAAAGAGACACAATTTGTTTGTTTAAACGGAACACATATTTTTGAATATTTTGAAAGATCATTTTTAGCTGATTTCAAAAATATATAATATTTGTCTTCGACTCGGGATAATTTTCGAATAATTTCCGGCAATAATTCAAACACTAGGGAGATTACTAGTGATAAGAAATAAAACAAAGGAACATCAGAAAGTAAACTGCCAGTAATTATCAGAAATATTTTGTCATTTTTTTTTATGGCAACCTATGTTCCATGCAGTACTGCTTTGCATAAAATTTCCAAAAGGGATAGAGCAAATGACAACACATTATATATTTTTGGACTCAGAGAAAACAGATCTTTCAAAATATGCAAATATGGACAGGGTGTTCCATTAAAAAAAATATAAGTTGTCTCTTTTCTCTACTTTCTGACGCCATTTTGTTTTACTTTTCTTCACCAATAATAGATAGTTTACATTAAAATCTACAATTTTTAGCTTCACACTTTTTTCACATCTCTAAAAATAAAAGCTGTCAAAATATATGTACAGGGTGTCCCAAATTGCTTGATTTTGGCTGGTTTTCCTATTTCCAGACCAGGTAGAGAAGAACTGACATATGAGTCTAGAGCTCGATTTTTGTGAAACGCCGATTGATGAAAACCACATTTCGATATCTCTAACCGTTTCCAAGATATCGGCAAAAATTGACATTTTACAGATTCCGAAAAACTGTCAACTTTTTCATTTGTGGATATTTTTTCAAACGGTAAAAACTTTCTATAGGCATTTTTTGACGTAGAATAAGATGCAATTGTGAAAAAAAATATATCTCTTTTCGATTGTATGATATCAAAGAAAACTTTGTTATTTCAAATGGAAACCATAGTTGGCTTCGACTTTAGAAAATAGGAAAAAAAATAAGCTTTCCAAAAATAAATATACCAAGATATGTCTAGTCATCCTTGCTGCCAATATAACACATTTCTCTTTAAAAATGACATTTTTTAACATTAAAAAAAGTTTTTCGGAATCTGTAAAATGACAATTTTTGCCGATATCTCGGAAACGGTTAGAAATATCGAAATGTGGTTTTCATCAATCGGCGTTTCACAAAAATCGAGCTCTAGACTCATATGTCAGTTTTTTTCTATCTGGTCTGGAAATAGGAAAACCAGCCAAAATCAAGCAATTTGGGACACCCTGTACACTGCACATTTACTATATTTTTGGAATAAAGTTGATTAAAACAAAATACGTTATTTTATATAAACATTCATTTATATTGGTCATTCAGTATGCACATATGTGACTATTAAAAACGTGTATATGTAAGGTTGGGTTAGTTATATGAAAGAAAAATCATCCAGCGAATAATTTGGCCATGACCGTTTATGTAATGGTTATTTAATAAATTACCAGCCAAGTGATCGAACAACTTCTGTACGAGTAG
This sequence comes from Rhagium mordax, assembly GCA_963680705.1. Taxonomy (NCBI): domain Eukaryota; kingdom Metazoa; phylum Arthropoda; class Insecta; order Coleoptera; family Cerambycidae; genus Rhagium; species Rhagium mordax. Next base: position 11,049,287 of record OY796656.1, read on the forward strand.
ATCCTTTATGCAAGCGTTGATTTTTAAAATATTTATTAATAGATCCGATATTTTTAAAAAGGCGAGTTGCATCTGTAAACACCATTTTCATTATGAGTCGGCTAGACTTTTAAACTGCGCTGTGAATTGTCAATAGCGGATGGGACCAGTAACAACCTTGCAATTTTAGGAACAATACAATTAAAATTTAAATCAACATAATCCCCATTGTTTTGTCCGAAACATTTTGTAATTACGAATTACGTCCGTGGTTTACTCGACATTTTTAATCCACGAGACAGTTATTTCAGTTTTTCATGAAATTTCTAATTGTTTTTACAAAGAGCATTTGTTAACATTATATAGCCTTGAAGATATCTTAAAATAAACATTGTTTCCCATACTTGCGCTGACTCAGCGGTGGCAGCGGCGGCACAAATTTTAAACCAAAAGGGACCAAATTATGTAACTGTTTTTTTATTCAAAAGAAGCAACAATTTAACGTTGTTAGTGTTTATCTGGTGGCCATAAATCTGTTTTAAGGAACCAATTTTATCTTTAAAACGTTCTAGAAACTAGAATAAAACTACCCTCTCGTGCCTTATGAAGATTCTGAAGTTTAAAATAAAAACAGTTTTAAGACCTATTAGCCGAGCTATGAAAGCCTTACTCCTTGAGTCTATGTATAGCGTTACGATGACCTTTTCTTTGTACTGCCAATAGTCGTAAGAGAAATACTTCAAATGTTCATTTACATTTTTCTAGTGTTGAAATCCTCATTACAATGATGAAGTTGCTGATAAGTTTATTTATTCCCGATTATGGAGCCTAAGTAGTACCGGAACTGAAATTACAATGCTAAAAGGAAGTATGTTTTATATTCTTGATGAAATTATAATTGACTTGACTTAATTAGCTTTTGTGTCAATGCTGAATAATACACGTGTATGTGTAATCAATAAAACGGGAAGTAATTATTTTTAGGAAATGTTTGAGGTATTTCAAATAAAATTGTATACACAGCCAAAAGAGTGGACATATTAAAAATTCGTAGCTGTTATTTTTCTTGAATCATTTTGAGCTCCAGAAGTTTTAAGCAGTACTAATTTTTTATAATTGTGGAGACCCGAGGCCGAAGGATGGTGGGAGCCTTTTTTTAATATAAAGGGACAAGTGAAGAATGATGTCCATAAAATGAATGCTTAAAGCTTCTTTTAATAAATATTTTTTCTAGATTTCGAATTAAGAAATGTGATATAAAATTGTTTGAAGATAAAATTTTCGTGATTTCTTTCAAAAAGTTTTTCTTCAAAACAATTTTTTTCCGCTACAACTGCAATTTTTATGACGGTGGGGGCCTGAAGCCACTGGCCCCACTGTCCCCTCCTTAAATCCGGTCCTGTTTGGACAAAAGATAAGGGCAGCTCTAACTAAGAGTAATCTTAGTTATTATGAAAGATACATCTAATGTGTATGCGTTTCAAATATTCATTGAATAAAAATATTAATTAAAAATTAAGTAATTAATAATGTAACAAAGAATACACGACTAGATGGACTTGAACGTAAAAATTTTGAAAAGTATAAACAAAGTATGAATTGTAACAAAACTATTGCAAATAACTCGTTTTATTGGGTAATAAGTCACCATGAAAATAGCTTAGATAGAAATAGACCAGTTGAAATCATCTTCCGATGATACCAACTTGGTTGTGTTAATTATTCAGTGTTTTGATGCCCATTTCCGACTACATTAAAGTCAGACGAACATTAATCCTCATCAGAATCACAATTTGTATAATTTCATAATAATTTGTAATTTTAATTATAAACTTTTATTGAATTGGCAAAGATAAAAGTGTTGTGACTCTCAAATAGAAATTACCTATAATGCAAAATTATCACAGCGACAATATTGTATGTATGCTCTAACTTTAAATACTTTTGGTGCTACATCTTAATTCAAGGCCTAGTTCTATTCTGCGTTAAGAATGTGTGAATTGAATAAAATAACATCAGTACGAGCGTAGAGTAAAAGTATTCGTAAAAGTATGCATTTACATACAGTTATGAAAAAGTTGAACTTGCTCCGGAATCCAGTTTAAATAATTCCAATGTCTTATATACACCTCTGATACAACCAATTGGCACTTGTCTTTTTTCCCCACTCGTTACAATCCAATTTCGTATCAACGCAGTGAAATGGAATCCTTATGGAAACAAAAAATTGTATAAAAATTTGGGTCAATGTTTCAAAATTGTAGAAAACCTGCTGTACAAAATAAGTTATTTACCTACAGTGAATGGTTGATTGCACTCGACAATTACTGTACTGTTAAATAATAGACAAGGCAAAAACAGTAAAACGTTGTTATTCTTCAGATGTTTCATAATATATTACGCTATACAGCTGGCTTAACTTGTGGACTTTAATTATCACTTCATGTTGGATGGAAATTTCCACCAATAATGGAATAGTATTAGAACCTTGTTGCATAGGCGACTCGTCATGATTTACCAAACGCAAGATCTCGCCTTTATTAGTAATAAGGAGTTTAATGGTAAATAATGTAAATGTACGTCTTCTTCTATAAATTTCACGACGTAGAATTTGAACAAAAATAGAAAGGCATTTTCTACTTACATGCTTATTTATAACTGATTTGGAGATAAAAATTATTCAAGTTACAAAACATTAACCAATCGACTAGTAATCGAGGATGAAGGAGAAAACAAAGGTCCAAGAAGAAAACCAATTAATGTGTTTGGTGGTTGAATAAACACTTAACCTGAAATTTTACTGAACCTCCAATTTGACTTTAGGGTTAGGAATTTGTAAAGTGCTCACATCCCCAGTACATGACAACCTTTCAACAGATGATGATAGAAGGACCAGCCTTTACTATATCTAATCGACTTGTTTCTTCCAAATTTGAACTCGGGCTTGTCAAGGAGTCGGACGCTTCATCGCGCTACCAAGTCGATAGTAAAGTTGTAAAAATGCATAATGAAATAGTAATTGTTAATTGACATAAAATTTATTTGTGACTAAATAATGGAATCTTGGATTACGATTACCAGCAAAGAATGATCTGCTGCTGCTAATTTGTGAAATTGGATATGAATGACAGGCTTCTCTCTTATTTAATCACAGCATTTTCCTTTCAAAACTGCTTAGTGGCAGCTATTTTTTTAAATTTGTTTCAGTTATATTTCAGAAATCTCCCAGTCTCTTCAGTATTAAGGTGAAAAGTGATTTGTCACATCTGGGATTCCCTAAGGGTTTACTTTGGATCCTGTATCCTTTAATATATTCAATAATGATATTGCCTGTTTGTTTATTGTTGATTGATATTGTATGATATTGTTTTCAATCTTCATGGTGTATAAAATATTGCCTTCTGTGACCTTGAACTTACATTTGCCATTAAACTATCTTTTCTCAATATTATTTGAAGAGTGACTCTAGCTCTCAACTCTTGATAATAATCTTATGAAATTTTGAGTTAACACTGATTCAGTTAGTATTTTTTTTTAGATTTCGACTGACATATACATCTATTACTTAGTTGGAATCCCACTGAAATTTTCCACCCTAATATCCTGTTTTCACTGAATATGCAATTTGCTCTTATATTGCTTTGAATTATATTGACCTTACAAAGAGACATGCAATTAATATACTCAGCTGCAAACGTAAAAGTCACAATTCATATTTTTATCGAAGTTCGCGACGCCGACATATCAAATAGATTGTTGACATTTATTTATTAAACGAGTTAGTTTGAAGACTGGAAACTGCCCACTTCCAGATGAAATACATATTGCTACCTACCTGTTCTAAAAATGAATATTGAAAATAACTCTCCTTTTATCAGGTGGTAAATATAATTACTTTGTCTTTACTTCCTATATATAGTGAACGTAAGGTACAGAAACTTCTGTTTTCCTGTTTTTTCTTTCTAGTCTTGATGAATTTTAATAGCATCATTTTTGATAATTTGTTGACTTTATCAGCTTATTTTTTTTAAATCTTTTGCTATGACGAATATGCACAGGACTTGTATGAGGTCTTTGATTTGGAAGGGAAACACCTGTGTCCAATTTTCCAAATCATCCAGCCGATACATCACTTAAGATAGTATTTTTTTATATATTTTTCTGATATTTTTTTGACCATTTCAGAAGTAGATGGAACGTAAATGCTAATTTTTAATTAATATTATTTCCTGAAAGTAAAATAAAAAATGTGGCGCTTAAAAACTGGAGAAACTATTTTTTACATTTCGATCACTTCAAAAGCTCCTAGTTAGATATCCAAATTATTTTTGTACTTTTCATCAAAATCGATTCAGCTGTTTAGTCTGTACCGTGTTTAGATTTAGTACACTCAACACCCCGAAAATTTTTAAACTTAATTTTTAGGTTCCTGGAATCCATAACTCACTTTAGTCCAGAAGTTACAAAATCTAGAAAAGAAACTAACTTTACTGAGAATTACACCTACAAAGATTGAAGAATATATAACCAAACATGCGACACATAATCCCATGCATATTATTTTTTTTCACGAGGAAGCGGAAACCCCAGCGTTTATTTTGCTTGGCTTGCACTGAAATATATCTTGATTAAATCAAAATCCCCACTTGCAAGCCATTTTAATAACTCTGATTACTTAATACCAAATGACCCACTTAAAAAGTTTCGAGAAACAAAACGAATTTAGCGCTCGAGTGGTTAATATAATAAAAAAATAATTACTTCAGGCGCTTTACGAAGAAAGCAATGAAATAAAATTTAAAAATAACGCGATACCACAGAACTGGTGGAGAGGTTAGAAAAAACAAATTAATAGAAATAACCTGATTCGGTTGGTCTTCCTTGATGCTTTTGAGTAAATACACAATTATTTGTGTCGTCTACTATCTCTTCAAAGGAGTATATTTATAGGAAGAGAAAAAAATATTAGCAACGGTTCGGGTGATTTGAAGTAAAATTGTTTAATAGCAAAAGTCGAAAGAGCTTTGTAAGAAATTTATAGTTTGGAAATTCAACATAGACTTTTATTCCATTGAATAATAATTTAAATCTTCTTGCCTTCTGACTTTCTGAGTTGATAAAGAATCTACTTAAGTTTTACTTCCATTTCCGCATGATTAATTTTTACAGAAACCATAACAAAAGTGCAGCTAAAAAATAATTCGATTGTTTTCTCCAAACTAACTTTGTGTGACATGGATTCTTCATCCACTTGTCTTATGTCAATTAGGTTTATCATATTTTTTAGGACATACGGAGATTAACAAGATTTTAATTGAAAAATTCCACGGCTATTTACATCACTAATTTTATTATTTTGTTTTTAATGAACGCCGCATCGCTGCTCATGTAACACTGGAATGTCGTGGGTGCGAAGAGAAAAGATGCGTATTACTTTGAGTTTAAAGAACTGAATCAAACTCAGGGAATACACGAATGAGGATTTCATAACAACCGTTAGATGAGTTAGAAATGATGTTTGGTAAAGTTACGTTCGCTGATTATGGATCTTCAGGACAAAGGGCTCAGCAATCTCCGTGGAAATATCGACATAAAAGACCGTCGTTACCAGTTACAAAGAAGCAAGTAAACTTAAAGAATATTTTCAATAACGTTTCTTAAAAACCATGCTTGATCGCATTTTAATAAAACTGTGCCACTTCTTTTTCTCAAATATGAATGCCTAGCTTCAACATAACTATCTCCTTAGCATGATTGACAATTATTTTGCATAGGGGAACGAAACACGGGATTTCCCAAAGAATTCCTGACCTGTGTGGTGTCTTGATCAAACCACAGCCAATAATGACCCAATTTCTGCGGATTTCCCCCAATAATTTTCTTCAACAAAACGCTCAGCACGTTTATGTTATTTTCAGCCTCAAAAAATGTTTAAAGGTGTAATAAAATCATCATAGTAGGATTATTAGAATATTATTCCTGTATTGTACAAATATTGTCACTACGTGATTAAACATCAGGTAGGCTCCAGACAATTAAATTACACAAAATTCGGTCCAGAATATAAACATTGGCATGATTAGTTTTCTATGAGTTAGAATTAACCGACAGGTGCTTTAAATTCTCTTATCAGGTAATTATGCAATCCTTTCATTTCTTACATCATCATTTTCTTCCGTTTGCATGCCTTTCTCTTTGGTATCAATATCTAACTCCAGTTAACTATCCCCCTAATACAATTATTTGCTTTGGTGTAGCTATATAAGATAAAATGTGTGATTTCCCGAGGAGCTTGCGACCTTCGTCTTAATCAAATCTCAATCTAGTGATCACAATGAGAGAATGACCCAATTTCTTGGGATTCTTCCTAATGATTTACTTCATCAAAACATGAAATTGAGTTGTTGATGTTATGATTCCTTTTTTTTTTCAAATGTAATAATGTATGTACTGTTTCGTGTTTGCACCCCACCACCCTAAGCGCGGACTCAATAATTTCAACAAGACTAACACTAAACTGCTGAATCATTAACCATTAATTACTTACAATAATTAGTCACTTAAACTACACTCCCCGGCACAAAATTCCGCCACCCTAAAATTTTGGTCAATTTTGATGTTTCATAACATTTTTATTTTTCATCTGATTTTCATGAATTTTTCACCAGTTTGTAGATCCATTTATTGTTTGTCTTCTTAATTATTTTAATAAGTCACATTTTTCGTTTAGGCTATGTTATACAGGGGTAAATCAAAATGTTGTTTTTTGTCGTAAACTCAAAACACCCTGTGGGAAAATTGAGGCGAATAATTTGGTTTACAAACAGTTTGATGTAATCCTAGACGTATTTCGAACATTTTGTTTTTTTATTCATCCCATTATCTCATTTCATCTGCGAGCAGCAACATTTTAAATGAAACGCTGATTTGAAGCTTATTTTTAATAACAAAAACAAACTCTAGGGTATGTCATAAAATTAATCAACAAAAACAAACATTTTAGTAAAGTATATTTCCTCCTCTCGCAGCAATCACAGCTTGCATTCTTCGTGGCATCGAATGAATAAGATTACTTATTCTTTCTTGAGGAATAGTCTGTCAGCGCCGGTCGTAAGTCTTGCAAGGTTAGTGGTTGCACAGGACGACGACGAACTGCTCTTTTAAGAAGATCCCAAAGATGTTCGATTGGGTTGAGATCCGGGCTACATGCGGGCCATTCCGTGCAACGTGAGGTCTATCATTATCATGCATTAATGTAAATTGGTTCCCGAAAGGAGCAAAAGGAACAACAACGTCTTGGAGGATTTCCTCTATTGGGCGATTAGTGCTCCATTTTCAACAAAAACAAGATCGGTACGTGCACAGGTAGAAATACCCCCCAAACCATGACTGAACCGCCGTAATATTGCATTCGCTCTGATATAGTACAGTCTGCATGTCTTTCATTTCTACGTCTGTATACCCGTTCACGACCATCCGGCGACCTTAAACAAATCCTGGATTCATCTGTACTGTACTGTTATTTTTTTACAATAACCGCGTACTTAGCCAACGTCGAAAATTTTTAACTAAAAATACAGTAAAATTAACAGTGTTTCATTTAAAATTTTGCTGCTCGCAGAAGAAATGAGATAATGGGATGAATCAAAAATCAAAATGTTCGGAATACGTATAAGATTACACCAAACAGATTGTAAACAAAATGATTCGCCTCAATTTTCCCACAGGGTGTTTTGAGTTTACTACAAAATACAACATTTTGATTTACCCCTGTATAATATTGCCTAAACGAAAAATGTTACTTATTAAAATAATTGAAAAGACAAACAATAAATGGATCTACAAACTGGTGAAAAATTCATGAAAATCAGATGAAAAATAAAAAAGTTATGAAACATCAAAATTGACCAAAATTTTAGGGTGGCGGAATTTTGTGCCGGGGAGTGTATAACACTAATTACTAGATACTATTAACTACTATTATTCACTACTACTTACTGTTCCTTTTACGTTGTGTTAAGGTTACTTTTCAATATTCTACTTACCTGCAGATATACCTTCTAGACGTTTCTCTAAATTATTCTACAATTCTTTGGTTTCCCCAATTCGTTTTCGTACCAAGACACCACCTCTTGGACTACTGCTGAACCAGCACACTTAGGAACCTAATATGAGAGGACAGTGAGTGTAAATTCATCATAGTATTTTAAGGATCTTATAAAACTGTTCCCTGTATTACAATAAATATTTCTATAATATAATCCATCAACATATCGAGCAGGATCTAGACAGGCTACATTATTCTGAAAATAGGTGGCTCATGTCGATTCCTTGGTTGTCTATTTATCAAAAAAGCCTCTTCAAAGTTGTCTACGATTCATTTAAAATTATGTAAAATCTATAGTTCTGTACGCACTTAAAATTTTTATTGAATCTTATCACAGTTAGATTTGCACGAGCTGATTTCCTCTACAAAATTAGCTCAGCGCCAAGAAAGACATCTTACAGATGAATTTCTATTCACTACTTGGTCTGATAAGACCCGATTTTGTTAGATTTTTTGGAAAACAAACTGGACTATGTTTCAGAATGATTGAAGTCTACAAGATAAATTGAGTTTCATTCCACAATTTTAGTCAAAGGGGAATCAATCAATCAAATTGGTTTATTTGCATGTTGAGATTGTTGAGGTATGATTCAGTTGTAATCCTCTGGTCTTTGAAAAGAAATACTTACGTGAAGATTACTGTCACCAGCAAAACTGTGTACAGAGTTAGACGTTGCAGAAACTAATCATTGATCATTGATGCGAAGAAGGAACAGAGTTTATGATAAAACATATCCTAGATGAACACCCACCGTTGGTACAAAAAGTTTCTGATGAGACTAATTACAACATAAAATAAGAGATTAGAGAAAATTTGATATCCATAGCTGAAAAGCCTTATGATATTTTATCAAATGCTTTGGAAATACCTAAAGCCATGGCTTGGGTTTCCCCACAATTCTCGGTTGCGTCGTTGCATATGGTTATGACTGTTATGAGTAAAATATAAGTTGGCAGATCATTTGTTGAACGTTTCCGAAGAGGAAAAAATTGTCATTGTAGGCGGTGGGATGGTAGTTACTTGGATAGGTTTTTCCCTTCCTTGGGTATGGGTTGAATTCGAGCTATCGTCCAGTTGGAAGGGTAGGCGCCAGAGCACTGGAGTCTAAGGCGCATATGTGGGAACACTAGTTGGAATATCAGATTCCCTGATTTACTGGTATTTAGAATATAATTTCTGACATTAAAGGCGCTATTCCCGATGAATCCTTCTCTTGGGAGTCTATTGTTGAGTTCGAGAAAAATAAATTCGCAAGAATCGCCTTATCTATTGATGGTTTTGCTGCTGAATCGTCTGCTTTTGTTAGAGGAGAGAAAGTGCCTTTCCTGAAATTCCGCCCAATGTTCTTTTAACCCGGTCAAAGTAGCCAAAAAAATAGTGGTAAGTGTACAATAATTCGCATAGAGCCACCGATCCTACGTCTGCTAAAAACGATTTATTCAAGGTCAATGTTCAAAAGTATCGGTTTTTTAAATTTTTCTCGTAAACGGTAAGTGTTATCATAAAAATAGTTCAAACAAAAGTTGTAGATCATGCAATTATTTATAAAAAATGTTCTACTTTTTTTCCTACGAATCACCATTCCTGAGATATCGCGATTCCAAAAGTTGAAGAAGTTGTATCCTACATAATATGCACACATTTTTGCACCACCTGGAGATAGTGTACTTGGCGCATTTTTCTTAACATGGTTTCCCTGGTAGGCATCTCCACGAATGGTACTATTGGAAATGATTAAAGTGGCACGAATTATTGTTGATTTCGGGAATCTGATAATCTTTAAATGCTACTTCAACAGTAATGTCTTCTTCGCCTTCTTCTTCTTCTTCTTGCTGGATATCTGTGAATTGTTCTAAGAAAGATGTATCAGTTGTCTCCTCATCGATATCATAAAAATCCTCATCTGTTGTATTTGATTCAACATTGGAGCAAGACTGGCCTTGACAATTGGTACATGCTGGTGAACAAAATAATCCGACTTTTTTACAGGCACAGTTTGCACTACAACCCTTTTTGCAATTGCAAAAAATGGCGTTAAGAAGTTTTTCTGGAGCAGGTGGGAGTAAAGTTTGAATTGGCTTCAAAGTATTATCTATTAGTTTCCAACCCCAGAATTCTGGGTCCAGTTGATTGCCTAGCCACACTTGAACTTGATAGTATACTCGATATAAGTGTTGACCTATTTTTATGATAACTCTTACCGTTTACGAGAAAAATGCAAAAAAAAACATTCTTTTGACCTTTGACTTTGAATAATTTTTTTTAGCAAAAGTAGGATCGGTGGGGATTTTTGATATTTTATTTGCAATAATGTACCTAAGACCTGTACCAATATTCAGCTCTATGCTCTATAGTACATTGAAATGTCTACTTTGACTGGATTATTTGTTTACAGATCAAAAGTTCTGGCTTTAATTTGGGGACGAGACTAGTTTATCTTTCATTCTGTTTGTTAAATTTAATTTTCGCCTTATCGATTATACTTTTATTACTTCTACTATTTAGCCTCAATAAACAGTTGCTTGTTCTCATTTGAGTGGCCTTTGCATCACTTCTGGTAAGCAATATTTAGACTCAGACATTTACTATTGAGTCACGATTTACCTCCCCGTCCTTTTTATATAATACTGTTGTATGTATAGTTATCCATACCCATTTGAAACTTCTACATAGAACGAACTGAACTAATAGCTCGTGTCACCCGGTATATGAAAATAGATCCCATTTTGCTACAAAATCTTGATAAAATAATTAATTGCTTTTAGTTTTTAAAGTGGGCAGCGAGCGGAGGACTGACTTCACTCACTTCATAGCGATATTAGGAGTAAAGCAACATTTACCGCGTGTAGTACATGGATGGGGACTATCCATGGAAAGACGCGGTCTCGCTTCCCTACTTCTAGCGGCTTGTATATCAGCTATATCGCAGAAGCAATACAACTGTAGGCGAGAGGTGTATTGAGGATATACCATCCTTCGGAGGGGATGTAAAGCAGTCGGTCCCTTGTCTATTAAATGTTAGGCAAGTAAAAAATCCCTACTCTTAGTAAGATAAGAGGTTCGGCAAAATTTCCAGGTTGGGGGTTGCTCGTCTCCTGGCGTCGGTGATAGGCCCTGGTAGCGGAAATAGGCCGACGTTAAATAAGTGAATAAAAAAAAAAGAAGTTTTTAAAGCGTCACAGTGTTATTCATTTTTATATAGAAAGAAGATTGATTTTGGTTAATTTAAAAAAATATAGTTTTGTCGAATTTTTTCCTGCATCCATGATTTTTCAATAATTTTGATAAAACACGAATAATTTGGCAACGTCGTATCTAATATACATTGGATTCCACTAAAAAAGGGTACTTGACTCTGTAGAATTGTCTCGACTCGCCCTGTATACCTATTTGAAACTAATTTCCAATTTCTGAGCTCGTTTATCTGGTTTATTTATATTTTTAAATAAAATTTCTAGCTATTAGGTACCTACCTATACATCTAGACTCTAGAGTTATCTGGCGCACTATTGTCCCATCCTGTATAAACTTAATAAAATCATAAAATGGTCCTCTAAAAATTCGCAATCTTTGAAGTGAAATAATTTACATTGAGGTAAGTTTTACAAACAGAAAAATAACGCACGGTATATTAAAACTCCCACAACCTAGTTGGCATCATCGGGAGATGATGTCGCCCTATTTTTACTAAAATAATTTCACGTGCTAAGTATACCGTAATTCCTCACAAGAATTTTGGAAAAAATTTAGATTATTCACAAATAACTAACTGTTAAAATAATTCTATGAAACAATTAATATAAATATAATTACTGCAGAGTATAAACACCGCTGGTTTCACTTGTATTTATATCAAGGCATTTATTCGAATAAATTACAGCTAAAAATCTTGTCATCCTTTTAATTAAGTAAAACAAACAAAAAATAATAATCTCCATTAAAACACCCTGAGCTAATTATAAAGAAAGAACGGCAGACAGAGAAAAAGGTTTCGTGTATGAATAACGACAATAACAAAGAAATCTTTTTTGTTCGCATTGTTACGCGCGTCTCAGCCACCGTGCTGTTTTTGCACGAAAAAGCTTAATACGGCAACAAGCATTTTCAAACAAAAAATTAACAAGAGTGCAGTGACGTCTCATTCTGTGCCGTTGGCGTTGCTCTAATTCGACAGTATCGGCCGGGTAGTGATAAATGGTAATTCGTTAATTGAAAACTAAACTATTCTTATACATTTGTAACCAATACAGTGTTTTAAGGTGACTTAATATCGTAATTTGAAATTGCTCGAAGGTATTTTAAAAATTTGTGACTTGAGATTTTACGGAAATCTTATGTGACGATTGTGACGCATAAAAACAAAAAGTGTAGTGGTTGCAGTATCATGAAATGGGAATTGCTATTCGGGGATGAACAGGTAATGTAACAATTGTATGAAATGCTAAGTATAAAAAGGTTAATAACAATAAGCATAATAAAAAGGGTAGTTTCCAAGTAGACAATATGCTTGAAATTCTCTGTTATTTCGCCTACTTCCTACATACAACCTGGGCCGGCACTCTGTTCGCTCGCTTCGATGCGAACAAAAGAGATGCTACGCGCATTTTTCAGCAAGCTAAACAAAGACAGATAGATCGAAGCGAGTGTTAGATTAGAGTCCCACAGCTGGACTGCTCAACACGAATATGCCCTTTCTAATGAGTAATGAGTTGTTCCGAAAAACAGTATTTTGCTTTGCATTCCTTTATACACTTTTATTACATGTTGCCCCAATTCATGGAGATCATAGTTTGGGCTCGTTTGGGGGTCTTGACAACAACGAGTCCTTATTTTATGCAAATAGATATGTTTTATCATAGCTTTCATAAGAACCACACGATAATACATAATGAATCGCTCAGCTATACAGGGTGTTCCACATATCGTGCTCACCGCGGCTACCTTGGAAACGATGCAAAGTGATTTTTATCATTTTTATTTTTATTAATAAAAATATTTTAATGCGGTTTTTTCTGTCTTTTAATGCACATTTTGAAAAAATTGTAACCTCGATTATAATATTTTTACTCTCATGTGGCTGAGGACGCTTTGGAAAGCGATTTTATTTATTTATGGACCGATCTGAACCAAATTTTGACTAAAAGGTAGAACACATACTTATGACAAAAGAATCATTCTTCCTCTTCAAATGCAAAACCACCTGCGATACCAAAATAAATGGAAAAAATCAGGAAATCATATTAGGCATTTTTATCGAAAAATTTTACTAACAAAAGTCATTCGGAATTGTCCAAAAAGCTTAAATCCAGAGTTTGATCAAATTCAGAAAATATTGAAAACAATTTTATATAACAGAATTTGAAATCGAAAAACCCCATTAAAATTATATTTTTGGATTTACAATTTTTTTTTAAATACATATTTAGATCAAATTTAAGATTTAAGCTTTTTGCGCAACTTTCGTTAGTAAAATTTCCTGACAAAAAAATGCCTAATATAATTTCTTGATTATTTCCATTTATTTTGGTATCGCAGGTGCCTTTGCATATGAAGGGGGCGAATGGTTTTTTGGTCACAAGTAGACCCTGATGTGTTCTATCTTTTAGGCAAAATTTGGTTTAGATCGGTCCATAAATAAAAATTTAACGGGGGTAGTAAGTTCTAAACGTGGACACAGTGTATTTGAAACAATTTTTTACATGGCCTACTTGAAAATTAAAAGAATTTTCAATTTCTTAATTTTTTAAAAGCCTAATATTTGAATGACACGTAGGCACTTAAGTTTTTAATCGATAAATCAAAATATGTTTTGAGTGTTTTTTGTTATATTTCATAAAAATTAGGGAGGAAAATAAAAAAATCAAATAATGGCGATAACTTCAGTATTTCTAAAAATAAAGTATTGTTGTAATATACCATTTTAAAGAGAATAAAAATTTGGTTTTAACTAAGTCATATACCTATGCAGCTATGGCTTTTATTTGAAAAATGAAAGTTGGTAATATCTCAATATTTAAAAGAGTTAGCAAAAATATTATAATTTTTTCAAAATCTGCATCAAAAAGTGCTCTGATAATGCAAAAACCACATTAAAATATGTTCGGAAGCAAAAAAGTTATAACGGAAAAGTGAAAATGATAAAAATTAGTTTTTGTCTTTGAAACAAAAACGAATTGATTTTACTAAAATATTTTTGTAGATAATGGTAAGCTCTACATTTGGTGTCATTTAACCTGCCTTGTATCACGAGTTGTATCACTTACCGTTTCTAAGATACCCATGGTGAGCACGATGATTGGGACACCCTGTATATACAATAGGCCTTAAAGTTTAAAACATAAGTAAAAATTTTTATAAACGATCTATCAGGAAATATTAATGTTGAAAATAGTTGGTGCAAATTAAATACTGGTTGTACAACTTTGTATTCATCTGGATGCTTATGACAAAAAACATCAAAGTATTTTAAATTTGCCTAAGACCAATAAACTACCCCCGTTATTGAAGGAGTCGAGAAAATTTTTATTTTAAAAGTTGTCCGTTACAGGAATGTTCAGAAATAAAATCTGGTTGAATGATTCAAAAAAGCCAAATTGGCGTTTTTACTCTTTACTCTGGAACTGAATGATGAAATGTTCGTACCATAAATACCTAAAAAAACAAATTTCTAAAAGCTTTTATTGGCTCTATAATAATTTGCAATATAGGTACGCATAAAGATATACACATACAGTGTGTACGTAAGTATGGAATAAATTGTCATTTCTGAATGGGAAAATATTTTGGAAAATCCTCGGACAGGTCGATTTTTATTTTGAATTGCGCATCCTCTGTTTTGATTTTTTTTAGCTATGACGTCATCGATGCCTCGATTATAGAATCTAGAGTTTATAAGTTTGGAGCTACAGATATTTGAAAATATTAGTTAAATAATTCTTGTTTTACTGTGATACAATTTTTATTCAGCAATAAAATAGTAAATGACCAGTAAATAATAGCATAAAAAATGAACTAATCTGATGTTCAAATTGATAATCTTCTTGTGCCTGACAGTATCCCAAACGATCAATGAATTCTTGCTGAACCTTATTTATAGTTTCTTGAAGAATGTTGTTACGTTGTTAGATACATTCTAATCTAATTTTGTTTCTTAATCCTGCAATACTGTTAAGTTTACATTTGTACACTACGTTTTTTAAGTGACCCCAAACGAAAAAATCTAACGTGGTAAGATCCGGTGATCTTGGTGGCCATTCAACGTTACCACGTCTTCCAATTCATTTATTTGGAAATATTTTATTATAAAATATCACAATAAGACACACAAATGAACTCTAGACCATAAGTAATATAGGTCTTTGAAATCAGCTTTCCATAGAGATTCTAAAAATAAAAAATACACATCGTGTTCCATTTAAAAAAGTAGATGACGTCATAGCTAAGAGGATTTTTCCAAAATCATATTTTCCTTTTGATTCTTTTGATTTTATGGCTTTGGCAAAGCTTACGATTTGTAAAAAAGTTACTTAAACCGTTTTTGACTACCCACTATTAACATATATTTTTTGAAAATGCAGTCAAGTTGAATAGAAATTACGTTTTGCAAAATTATAGCCCACTTGCCAGAAACGAAAAAGAGACTAAATCAGACAAAAATTACCAAAATGACTGCAAATTTAAGAAGATGCATTTAATAAAAGACGGAAAATAGTTTGCAGGTGGCATGGGTGAGTTTCTTATAGAAAATTGTAATACAGCATGAGGAACGATTTTATTTGTGAGAAAATATGCAAATTGGTTTATACCACTGTTGAATTTTAGATGCTTTTACGCAAAAAATGTTTCTATACATTTTTCCGTGCGAAAGTTTTCTTACAAAAAATTCAAAAATATTTTTAAAAATCCTTTTTTTATTTTTTGATTATCATGTAAGAACCTTACAAATTCATCATCTCTGCTTTGCATTGCATTTTTTAAATTAATTTATAAATAATTTCTCATAATATAACTTTTAGAATATAGTTTATAAGAAACATTATGCCCAAAGAAATTTTTTTTGGTAATATTTTTTACTAAATAATAAGTCTTTTTCATCTTTCGCATAATGATTAATGAAAAATGGGGTAAGGACATTATTTGCGTAAAAATACACAAGAGCGTGACAAACTACATAGTTAGTTTGTCTTAAAATCACATTTTTTTTAGATATATTCACAAGAACTTTTCTGTTACAAATCAATTTTATTTCAAAAAGCAACCCATTCGAAGATACATTTTTAACTTTTTTTAATAAGCATTAATCTACCTTACTCAAATTTTCATGCATTTTGGTCCTTTCTTCACGTTGAAATCATTGACAACTGGGCTATTAACCACAGTTAGTTTTTATATGGCGCCCTTTTTACTCAACAGACACTGGTTCTTCTTCTTACAAACTCCAATTGGAATTTTTCTGGCAGTATTTCTCCATAACATGTAGGTAGTAATTATATTTAAGAGAATCCCTTTCCATTAAAAGGTCAAAGTTTGTAAATAACCCTACAGGAAAAAAGTCAATAGGCGTAGATCGTGGTGATCGTAGAGGCAATTAAATTCAGTCTTGATACTCTTGATCCATCCATCTGTTTGCAAATGTTTCGTTGAACTGCTCAGAAACAAATCTAGTTAAGTAAACTGGACAGTGGACGAGCCATAGCGCACTGACCATGTCGTTGAATAAATTTGATGAGGCAGTGTGCAAAACGTCTTTAAATTTGGTCCTTAGAAGAGATAAAAAATATCTAATATTATCACTGAACTAAGAATAAGAAAAGGCATATGAGAAATGTCAAGACAGTCAATTGTTTTTATGACATTCTTATGCCTTTAGTATATTTTATATGCATTACTATTTGCATAGGTTCTGTAAATAATTTGTCAAAAATTTTGGTACTTGTATTTCTTTCAACAGTCCTCATTAATTTAGGTTTCGAAGCGAACAGCAATAACAACATGATTTTAGTTAGTTTGAATTGGTTAACCAATAATTTATTTTTTGGACATAACTTGTAAATGGAAAACTTTAAAATAAAGACCAAACATTCACCGATTTTCCCAAGGAGAAATAATTATCAAAATATACTAGACCATTGGTCTAATTTTAAACATATTGTCCACTTCTAAAGTGGTACTCTTATTTTTATTTGCTTTTAATAGCGTTGTTATACGAAATATAATAAATAATAATGTAATATTCTCTTCCCTGTAGGTAAGTCACAGTTGAGGAATTGGAGAGATCAAACTACGGGTATGATATTTGCATTGTTATTTGCTATTTAACATTTGGTTCTATTTTGCATTTATTTCATCTCTTATTTCATACGTATTTAAAAATTATGACATATTGTGCACTATAAGATTTTTTATTTTTATAACGGAATACACAAAAATAACAAAACATTTAAGAACAAAACAGTACTACCTGTCCAAAAGATTAACAATAATTTATTTTAGGTAGGTTATCCCATATGAGTAATTGTTTATATTGGTGATACAAAAGAATAATTCTGCTAAAGGAATTTTATGAGAATTATTCTTTTGTCTCACCAATATGAATAATTTATTTTATTGTCTTGGCTCATTTTCATACCTTTGCCATAGTAGAGTTTAACTCTTTTTAAGTAGGGCTTCCTTCTGGCTACGGGTCTGTACTGCAAAAATTATTTTTGAACAATGCGAAGAAAGTAAGACAAGAAATAGGTGTGATTTGAGAAAGTTTACTGGAGAAAGATAAGAACAATTAAGTGCTAATTAATAATAAATAAAATTTACTGGCAAATATTTACCTACCAATTAAAATTCAGCAATGAGCTTTATGGTGTTAACATTGTATACTTATTTGAATGCGATATTTCAATCCGTTTCATAATGGTAGAATAAAGCGTTAAGATTTATAATTTAAAATTTCATTTGTTTGATGCCCAAAAGTAAAAATCGTCAGATAATAATATCTCATTAACAGATGCCACGCTTAATGAACACAATCAATACTTTAATACTACGCGCGAAATTACGTAAAACCGTCACCAGAGAATCAGGTGTCGTGTTTGAAACGATTCTGCTTCACCAGCAACTTGACAAATAATAAATATCGTGTACGATTCACCTGATGTGAAAGTGTTTGGCATTCTAAGGTAATTGTACAACACTGACCTCAAATATCAAATATGAAGAATTGTCGGTAACCTTCTGTCAACTATTTCTTGTACGCAAGTTGTTTTGCTCCTGTAGTAACGGAAGTTCACACTCTCATTGGATGGGAATTGGGCGACAACCGAAAACAGAATCACATAAATTTACGACTGTAATGTTAAAAACTACGATATTAAAGAAAAATCCTAAACCACACGCATAGGCAAGACTATATTTTAAAAAATTTTTGTTTTAGAAAAGAACACTTGTTTCTAGCTAGATTTTTGTAAACCAGCATCAAAAATCTCAATTTTTCTTTTTCATAGCATCTCACACCAATTCAAGATATCTCAACATTGACATGATTCAAAACTAACGTTAGTTCAAATTGTTAAATATTATTTCCATTTCGTACCATTTTCGGTCAAACTTTTTGATCCCTGCATTTTCTCTGATCAAAGAATTAATTATAAATTCACAAAAAAATTAAAGTTACTTAAAATGAAGGCATTTGGACATTTCCTAATGGAAATGAACTATTTTATTGAAGAAAGTAAATTAACAATTTTTTAAACCCAGCCATTTTCATCTTTCAGTTCTTATTGAAACTTTAAAAAATGTATGGTATCAAATAGAGAAATATAGACGTTTTCTCATTGGTGTATGAAAACAATGGGATGCAATTAGAAGAATAAAGTTAAGGGTCATAGAGTCCAATAAAAAAACCTTTTTGGTGGAAAAAAATTATAATTATGAAGTTATTATTATTCTTGGCTATTTCACCACTCTGTATACTTAAAAAATCCTATACAATGGCGTGCCAGACCCTGTAAACGACTTAATAATTATGCGATCTATCCGTCGCATTGTTAATGATAATAATAGTTTTACAAGGGGGCGGAGATTGTTATTGCATAATCCAAGAATGTATATTATATATGCAGATTTAACCTTTAGGCAGCTAACTACGATCGGTTATTATAGTGTTTTAGTCATGGCCACCCATAATAATTGAATGCAGCAAAAAGCTGATTATAGAAGGCAGGCATTTTTAAACGCTGACATGAACAAATAATGTTTCCCCCCACTGTGGGGTATAATGCAACTGATAACATTAAAAAAATAGTAGGTAGATAAAAAAATGCCAGTGTTTCCTCTGAACTATTTAAATTTAACGCAAAAAAGAACAACTGAGCTTCAGAAATGCATGAAAGGTTGATTAACAATAAGTCAATTAGTTTGTGTTTCGACAATTAATATTGTATGAATTTCACAAAATGGGTAATAAGGAGGCTAAAGAGCAAGATAAATAGGAACTGTTGCGATTGTATTAGCTCGAAATTCATTATTGTTATTAAAATCATACATTATGCATTTGTTTCATAATTCCATGACTGTTACTCGCCTTACTTACACTAATTAATCCCATTTTAATTAATTAATTATCTCAGGATAATTACAAATGTGAGAAGACTATATATTTTTCTTCTATTTACTAATATTTGTACAAGTTTCTAGTAAAAAAATACGTATTTATAATTGTTTTTTCCCTCAAAATGAAAATGGTCGTCGTAACAAATATTACCATAGTTTTATGATTTTATCCAGCACCTTGGATGCCACTAAAATTGACTACAAATCGTTCGCGCACATCAGTAGCTTCGTAAATTTGTCAGCAATTTTTTCACGCATTTTTTCTAAGTAGAACGATTTGGGTCGATTATTGAATTGAGAGCAAATTGATATCATGATATAATATGATATCCAATGTTCATTGGATGACATCATATCAATGGATCCAATGATATCCAATGATATGATGATCCAATGGTTTCGTCGTAATAGTGCCCTACTAGACGATCAACTGGATCATCTAATAGTGGCCATTAGGCGATCCAATGGGACCGTCCAATGGGATCATACAATAGGATCATTCCAACAGGATCACCCCAATAGGATCATACAATTAGATCATTCTAATAGGATCCTCCAATAGGATCACCTAATATTCTCAATCATCATCTTGGAAAGATGGTTTACATATTCAATTTGCTTTCGATTCAATATTCACTCCAAATCGGTGAACTGGAAAGCTCTCAAACAAATTATATACCAAAATCAAGCTCCACTTTTATAGTTATGTGATACATATTATTTAAACGGACAGTAAATGAATTCGAGTAGCTTACGCCTACTATTACTTTACCATATCTGGCCAGTAAATGACTAATTGTAAATTTATTTATGTTTGCCGACCGACTCGACGTACGAAAACAAATCGAAAATTTAAAACTATTCAGAAATATAATTTTAATATTAAGGCATAATAAAGGTATATCTTCCTATGAAGATCTTTTCGGGCTACAATTTCTTTATTATTTATTCAAAAGCTATTTTGGCTACATCTTCCACTGCAGGAAAGTTGTGTTCTCACTTTCACTTCCATTATGAGGTCTCATGAATTGGCAGAAAAACGGTTCTAGAGAATTGTCATCATCTGTCACATCTTTCAATTGGAAAATAAATTTTCTCTCATTTTCTTTCTTGTACCAGCATCATATTTAATTTGTTAGCAAAAATTCCCCAACTTGCCTTCAAGTTTTTCATGTTAATAGCCTGTACCAAAAGATTTTCTTCATTTAGGTGTTTATATCTTCAGATGGTTGTAATTCTTCAGTAAGCTCATAAAGAAGATCCATATCAAGACCCACATCATCATCTGTATCATTTGGACCAATGGCATGAGATGACTTTGTAAACGTTTTGGATGTGGATGGTTCAGGTTGTTTATGGTTTTTGCTATTAGTCCCTCGCGATTTTGTTTTGTTTTTGGTATTGGTTGGTTGAGAATATGGGGAGTTTTCAAAATTTGACATCAATACACTTCGACCTGGATCAACCGTCAACCGCTTCTGAGAGATGTTCCTTCTATGCACCTTCTCTTTTTGAATAAATTAAGTAGGGTTCACCCCACTCAATACCAATTTCTTGACTTGTTTCTATACTGGAAATACGTTCGAGGACTTGTTCTGAACACAAGAGATAAATTCTTGGGGCTTTGAAGTCGAAATTCAGTTTTTGAACACTAGTAGGTTTTAACTTTTGTATGGTTTTTTTTTGAGAAGACCAGTAAATTTATTTTTGGGAATGCATCCTTTATTTCTGTTTTTCCACTATGTTAATGTTTTTCGCTATTCATCTTTCGAATGTAGAAAATAGGACACGTCAAGAGGCTGGCATATATGTGTCCTATTTTTAAACAATAGGACAAATCGGATTCCATTATTTTCATTCTGCTGTCACATAATGGCTTTTGGGCCATCTACGAGCTTTTTGCCAATCAATTATGGTGTTAAAAGTTATCAAAAATCACAAAATCAAACCACCCTGACTGTTATACCTACTGTTTTGGCCATCCTTCAGAGCAAGAATTATGAATATGCTGTGCTGTGTAGACAATATACGTTGCCAATATTTTTCCGGATGCTGTACCAGCAAACATTACTTATACACTTGACTTAGTAATCAATAGCTATCCATTAATCTCTCTGGATGTTTGATCCCTCTTCTTACAATAACCTTTTGTCTCCCAGGATCGTCACGCAGATTTGTCTCACCTCATAACAGCATGAGGAGTTACTCCCTCCAGTGTGACCTCAAGTTCTTGAAAGTCATTTGTTATGATTTCTGCACTTACAGCTTCCCTTGACCTCTCTATATTTTCACCCAATCTATCTGACAGTGTATTTTTGTTTCGTGTTAAGAAGCCACAACCCAATCTCTTGCTGCAAATTGTTTTCGAACTCCCTAATTTTTATTCCCTTTCGGTTTGAATTGTGTTTAACTAGAAGTTATAAGTCATCCCTGGCTACGGGTAAACCCCAGTTAGTTGCAATCAAGATTATATTAGACATAAATTCTTCTTCCTCTTTGGATGCATTATATTTTTCTGCTGCATCTCGCATGGATAATGGATTTGACTCTATGTCCTTTCAACTTTCAAGGGTCGCGTTAACAAAATTATGATATTTCCAGGCACCAATTTTTCTCCTGTATAATCTCCATCATCTTTGCATTCACTTATACCCGAGTTCAGACCTATAATAGAAAATTATTTAATTGTCCCAAGTTGTTTGGGCTTTGGGTGTTGTTTTTTCAAATGTATAATAAATCAATATTCAGGAAGTGCCAACCAATTTTTCCAGATGCAAAAAAAGTACACAAGGAGTATTTTGGCAGTTGAAAATTCAGTAAATTTTTTTCTTCGAAACCAACCTCGCTAATCATAATCATAATATTTTGCGCACGTCAATACTATAAGGTTATATTGGCACTATTATTGGCAGCAGTAACGTGACAATCTCATAACCATATTCCATGTTTCTGGACACTTCTTCATCTTTATAATCTGTGGCGCGTGAGTCATTTATTGCATCAACATCCGTTGAGTGCTGATACCGTTGGAATATGAATGAAAACAATACGGTACTGTGTAGAATGTTACATGCTGGAGCTATGATAGCTGAAGAAACAGAATTAATTGATCATTAACGGCTTTCCTCGATTTGATTTTGGAATCAGTCCATGGACAGTAAAAAATCGAAAAATTGAAGAATATCAAACGAACTAATGAATAACGGTAAACCTAAACAGAGTACATACAGTTGAAAGAGTTGGATATGTCAATTAATAGTAATTACTCATTTGGATTGCCGTATGTTTGACCTACTTGTTGTAATTTGATGCACGCCACGCACCCGTCCCAAGCGGTGACCGATTATTACCAGTAATCTAAATGAGCCTAATTAGTTATAAACAAATATACTATAATACATAGATAATGACTAGGTTAAATACTAAAACCAGGCATAAATCAAATTTAACGAATTCACAGTTTAAAAGGTGCCTATCGAGACCGCATTTTACAATTTTATTGATTACTAGGTTTAATATTTCACAAAGTTCGTGCCATAAAAACTCATTAGTTTTGACCACGTATTTACCTTTGCAGGTTGCAGGAATATACAACATCATTTTCATAATTAATTGAGGTCTTATCTATGTTAATGGGCAAATTTTTGTAAACATGCATTGGGAGGGCTGGGAATACATGTCTTTATAGGTTGCTTGTTATTATTCTACAACATGCATACGATTTAAGCTGGAACAACAAAAATGTGAAACTGAAGAGCTAGAATCGGAAAATTGAATTTAAATCGTCACTAATTGTTTTATAAAGCTTTAAGAATTTGTTTTTGTTTGCTATATTAGGTAATAAATTGTAAATTTTTAAATCCGCTTTTTGCTCAGATAAAAGTTTTTTTATAACATTCTGGTAGACTTTAGCATAGCTATTCTGTCACAAACCAATTTCTGTAGCCACAACTGAAATGCGAACAATTTTTTTTTGATATACATTTGATTTATTGTTCATTTATGGTTAAATTAAATACGTCTGATAATACCATATCATTATTGATTCAACAATAATTAGCTTGATAATACCTTTTATTTTTGATTGCTAACAAAAAACAAAGGTTTTTAAGGCATATGCTAATTTGCTAATATATAAGGCCAGAAAGAGGGCGTATGTTATACAATCTATTTCCAGCAGTTTATTTTACATAATAACTTTAACCTCGAATGGTATCGATCAGGTCAATATTAAACGAAATGAAGCCGTTCCTACACGTCGGAAAATTATTTATTTTTATTTATAATCAAGACGTGTCCAATTTGTTTTAACATTTTCAGGGAAAGTAAACAATCAGTAATTACAAAATTTTTTATAATTGTTATTGTTCCAGCTCAAAAGGGATTGTGTCTTTACAGGGTGTTCATTTTTTCAATGGGATTGTATTGATAATAAAAATTCGAAACTGGAAAATATAAAAGGCAATATATTCAGATAAAAGTCAATATATTCAGATAAATATCAATATCAATATACATACTTCAATTCAATTCAATCAAAACTATTGAAACATGAAAATCAAAACGTACAGTATGTAGAGACAACATAATACCTATGACAAACTCGAATTGTTATACATATTATACATATTTTTGTTAATATAAAAAAAAATAAACAAGAAAATTAATAGCCGAATAAACATTTACAATTAAATAATACTTACCTAAGTAATTAATTAGGTCAGCATCGCAAGTGAACATTAAAACATTCCTGACTCTATACAAAGATAAGTTTTGTTTAAAATCCCCTAGTTCAACCTAATTAAACAAACGTAGTTTATGGGAAACTTGGCTCTTAATACTTTACCATAAAGTTTAATAAGGTAAGTAAAATAAACTAAAAGTAAAAACATGCTATGATTATACAAATATAGCTCCTATTAATTTATTTGTTCATCACATACATAAAGTAGGCAGCAAAATATATTGCTGAATAAACAATCAATAATGAGTTAAATAATACTTACCTAAATTGAATTAATTAATTAAGTAATTGTCACAAAGTGGAAATAAAAACATTCATTTGCATACAGATGCAAATAAGGTTTTTGTTCAAAAACTCCTAGTTCAATCCAATTAATCATATATAGATTTGTTGAAAACTACTCCATGCAAAGATGGTTCTTATTGGTTTATTTGTTGGTTAAATATATAAAATAAACAGCAAAATTAATAGTTGAATTTTTAAAGAAATAATACTTACCTAAATAATTAATTAGGTAAATATTGCAAAATGAAAATAAAAAATTAAAAACTCCAGGCAAAGATTGTTATAGTTCAAAAATTCTCAATTCATCCTAATGACACAAACATAAAATTATTTAATTTTCCAAAGTCGGTATTTTTTTGTTAGGATAAAATACACTCACAAATATTAATTAATTGGGCAAGTATTGCAAAATGAATATAAAAAATATCTATGTAGATACAGATACGGTTTTTGTTATATGCAAAAAGGTTTTTTTACTAGTTGAAATTAATTAAAGAGACATTGTTTATAACAAACTCGGATTGGTGTACTTACTTCATAACGTTTAATGAGGTAAGTATCATAAAGTGAAAGAGAAGGCCAACTATATCCATTAAAAGGTGGTTCTTATTGGTTTATTTGGTTTTTACATGTACAGAATACGCAGCAAAATATATCGCTGAATAAGCAAACATTAATCAATTAAATATTGCTCACCTAAACTAAATTAATTAATTAGGTAAGTATCGCAAAGGGAAAATAAAAATATTAATATTTTATGCAAATTTGGTTTGTTTAAAAGCTCCTAGTTCAACCGATTTAAACATATTATTGTTGTAAACTCGAATTATTATACTTATTTTACAAAGTTTATGAAGTAAGTAGCAGAAAACGAAAGAAAAACAGCTTATATTAAAGACGGTTCTTACTGGTGTATTTGTTTGCTAATAATAAGAAAAATAAACTAACAAACATTAATTAATTACTTAATACTTACCGAATTAATTAGGTAGGTAAATATCGCAAAATTAATATAAAATGCAAAGGCAGTTCTTGTTCAAAAGCTCCTTGTATTTCTGAAATAAATGTAAGTAGCATTGTTGCAAACATGTATTGTTATTCCATTAGCAAACGTTAATTAATTAAATAATACTAACCTAAATTAAATTAATTAGGTAAGTATCGCAAAGTCAAAATAAAAACATTAATGTCGGTATGGAAATAACGTTATTATTCAAACACTGATCAACCTAACAATTAATCATATATATATGGAATTGTTGCAAATTACGATTGTTATACTTGTCTTAGAAAGTCTAATGAATCAAGTGGCGCAAAGTAATAAGTAAAACATACTAACTCCATGCAAAAATCGTTCTTATTGGTGATTTGTTTGTTAAGCAAAATAAATAAACATTAATTTATTATTTCTTTTCTTTTCTTTTTTGGGATTTATTACCACATTCCTCGAGATTCCTATCCAAAAAATTCGATTTATCTAAAAAATATTCAAATTAACCAGTTTAAACTGGGAAATAACCTCTACGCCTTTGACGTAATGTCAGAGGATCAGTTAGAGGGTGTTTTTTGACAACTAATAGGAATTAAATTAATACAAAAATACTGCGCTGACGTTTCGGAAACTATATCCGTTTCCTTTTTCAAAGTTTAAGCTTTAGATTTTTATGTAACGTGTAGAATAACACGGCATAAAATAAAAATTGTTTATTTTATTTTATGCCGTGTTATTCTACACGTTACATAAAAATCTAAAGCTTAAACTTTGAAAAAGGAAACGGATATAGTTTCCGAAACGTCAGCGCAGTATTTTTGTATTAATTTAATTCCTATTAGTTGTCAAAAAACACCCTCTAACTGATCCTCTGACATTACGTCAAAGGCGTAGAGGTTATTTCCCAGTTTAAACTGGTTAATTTGAATATTTTTTAGATAAATCGAATTTTTTGGATAGGAATCTCGAGGAATGTGGTAATAAATCCCAAAAAAGAAAAGGAAAGAAATAATTTATGAAATGCCACAAATAACATTTAAACAATATTTATTAATTTATTAATTAATTGGTATTTATATCAGTTGTCATTTTCTTATCAAATTCTTTATCTGCAGTACTGAAAAAAAAAAGAGTAAAACTGACTCCAATTTGTTTAATTTAAAGAGAATGTTCTCGTACCCCGACAAAATCCGCCGTGAGCCGTCACTGGTGAGAAATCATTTAGTAAAATAGTTGTCCTAATTTTGCTATTAATAACCGAGCAACCGAGTTAGCGCTGCCATGGCGGACAACTAAGTGTTTTCTGAATGAATGCAGTTTATTATTATTTGGAGAGCTATAAAATTTAAAAAGTATGTCAACAGGAACATAAAATTCAGTGTTGGCGCGAATACTTACTAGACAAAAAACTGAAAAGCTGAATTATTCTATGTAGTGATTATATGACGCGCTGGCAAGTCCTAGTTGTCTCATTTTATAATTTGTATTAGAAAAACTAGACGATCATAAAAAATAATTTGTATACAGGGTGAGTTTTAAATGGATAATTTATTATTATAATAAATTGTCCATTTAAAACTTTTCGATGTTTGATATTGCAATTTGGAGATATGGGACCCATACCAAATTATACAAGGTTTCATTTGGGATCAACAATTTGCGAAAAAAATTTCCAAAAATCCCATCGCCCCCCTGGAAAGTCATAATATTAAATATATTTGAATTTTTTTAAAAACATCAGAATAATCTTTGATACAATCCAAGACAAAGTTTGCTTGCTTTTAAAAACAAATTTATTTTTGGAAAAGTTACCAGCATTTGAAATTTTTAATGGATCGAATCCTAATTTAAAAAAATTTAAAATTCTGGTAACTTTTCTAGGGAGGAAACTTTTTTCCCAAATTGTTTTTAAATTTTTTTTTTCGCCAATATTCTCGTTTTGATCCCAAATGAAACCTCTTGTAATTTGGTATAGATGTCTCTAAATTGAAATATCGTACATTAACAATTCACCGGCCTCCACTTCTAACAATCTAACCAACAAAATATATTTAATGAATGATGTCTTCGTCTACCAACAATATCAATACTTTTGTTAGAGAGGGTTTCGAGTAACAAATCAATCGTACTGAAATTTCGATTATACGGAAACCAAAAGAATTCAATTGTTTGTGAACAAAAATCAAAAGGCAGATATGAAAGTTAATTTCTACACACCAGTAAAGTATATTCCAAAGTTCGTATCCAAAAAATTGGGGTGAAACAACACGTGTACTATTTCGAAGGAATTATTTTAGGAAGTTACGATTCTCCTAGAGGATTACAAAAAAAATGCAACAAATCAACTGCTTGCGAAAAATAGTTCGTCACGAAGTTTATCAGAATTTTGGAAGGTTCAACATCATTTTAGAATATTCAAGTTGCAGAAATTAGTACCACATCTACAAACAACAACAAAGTGCCAAGAAAAAGAAATTCAGAATTCATTCCGATCGAGAGAACGTGAGATTGAATCACATTGAAGTAACGGTAAGCTTGAACATTATGCGTAACATTACTTTCTTGCACCGGTAAATCGAGAAGGCAAGAAGGCATATTATTCTACAAGTACACATTCCCTGATGACGTGCTCGCGCAGGGTTGGAACGAGACCTTTTTGATATGGCATAATCGTGGAACACCAACTATGACTTCGAAATTGAAAACCTACGTGGTTTAAGGTTTTCTAAACCGGAAGATGAAGAATATCGGTTCAGGACAGATGAAAAGTCAAACATTCAAAATAGTCTACGCAGATGGAAACATGGAGGCTGTTCTGAAAATCATGAGCTCCGCGAAAGTCTAACATTGGTTTACACTTGGAGGCTTTGATGAATCAATTTTGTTGGTTCTAAAATTTAGGAATTGTAGGAATTAAACTCTTTCTTCGTTTTGCTTAAGAAAATTTGGGAACTTTCGATTGTGGACCATCCTCACTTAGGGCAATAAGAAAGCTTTTCCTGTAAGGACTCTACTTCCGAGAAAAAATTACTACAGATTTAAGTAACTTCACATACTTGGAATAATCCAAAGACGACAAAATTTGTAATACATTTACCTTTTTTTCTATCAAAAACAAAAGAAGACTGTTTATAGTAATACTTGATCATTTCAGTAGAACAACTTACAATTTCTAAAGTAATCTTAAAAATAAATAAAAAACAGTCGGTCGTCAGTTTCCTTGGTTTAATGTACTTCTGGGACGGTAATGGTCAATATTAAGGTTCTTCATTCTTGCTGCATTACTGTCAACTTAGAATTAGCCCCGTAAGAAGAATGACTGTTTCCTCGTCGCCACCTTCCGTGCATTTATTTCATTCTCTGGATTAGTTATTTGCTATGAAAGAGGTGACAAGAACTGACTAACGAAAAAAAGTCGTCTCACGTTTCGATTTAAAATTAGATACACTTTTGCACTTTTCCAGTAATGGGTGGTTAAGAATAAGCAGGCAGAACTCAAAAATGGCTGTTTGTTTCTTTTAACTATCAATAACACATAGAAACAATAAATTGGCCATTATTAGTTCTAACAAAGGGCCTAGAAGTGGGCTCTGCGGAATTCCTGAACTGACCGTTGTAGATAATACCAACTATTTAATGAGAATATTATCGAAAACTAAGCTTTGGAATTGTTTAACAGGACTGTTACAGGATTATTTTTTTCAACAAAAACGTTTTATTTCTGTTTTGTTGTATATAAACCAGTTGAGTTTTAACTACCTACTTTACGTATAAGTAAAAGTTATATTAGGGCTCATTAGTTCATTGTTTTCTCAAAAATTCTGGAAAAATTAAAAAAAAAATTACAAACAAATAAACAGTAGCATGTACAGGACTATTCCATATTTAGAGAGCGTCTACCTCGCTTATTATAAAAGATTGCCATGAAAAAACAAATGCTCCAAACATCAATAATAATTATTGTTTATTCGGGTATCACATTTTCTTCGTTCTATCCGTAAAATGGGTTATACAGAAGGAGAAATGTTAGAAATAATTGTTTTTTCATGGCAACTGCGATAGGCAAAACAATATAATCACGTTCTTTAAATGCAAATATCTCGAAAACGGCTAAACCGAATATCAACATATCATATATTTTCGAAATCAGATGAAAAATTGATTTTTTGAAAATATATAGGGTGTTCCATTAGAAATTTACCGAGAAATTTACCAACTTGGTGTTTTTTTTAACTTTCCAATATCTATTCGTGATATTGCGCAATACTTTCTGACGATTTAGAACAAACCCTACAGGGGGGGTAGGTAATTCATTTAAGGTAGATATTTGCAAGTAATAATGAGGTTTATTTACCAGAAGACATTTTTACGGTATATTACGTAATAATTGTCCTCGTTGTAACGAATTAATTTTTTCCGTCAAGAATTTTCTGTTGCTTCAAGTATTGCAGTCACTTTGGTACACCCTGTACGTCCGTTTAGATTATAATTTAGTTTAAATTGAGTTGTAAAGCCACTGGTAAATAAGAAGTAAATTCATTAATTAATTTAAAATATGTTTCAATAGTTTCATCTCATCCCCGGTATGGCGAAAACGAAACGAACCGATAGGAAAATATTGTTTGTTACTAAAAGTTATTGAAATAATTAGTCAGTGGTTGTTTTAATCCTGCAATGTAGTTTAAAAATTGCGAGAAAACTATTTCCGACCTCAGATTTAACGAGTAACGTTTGTAAATTACTCAACGCGCTAGAACTTCGATAAATAACACGAG